>CM056611.1:14476769-14857724 GCA_029721355.1 Tegillarca granosa | reverse complement strand
ATGGCAATGCCAGGCTTGACAATAACAGATTAAAATTAATGGTTGAGGGAAAAAATTATGATATTATGCCAAAACGTTACATGAATAAACAAAAGGATACATGAATAAACAAAACGAAAGCTGGTGTTAAACAACATGGGTAAAACTAAACATGCACAATATAAAAATATAAACATATAAAACAGAATAACCGGCACATGATGTATAAAAATGTGTAAAATTATATCTAAGCAGCATGCAGAATATAAACACAGTTTGACTCAGTATAGTATTGTATAAATTATACAAATTATAAAGACAGTCGGACTCAGTATAGTATTGTATAAATTATACAAATTATAAAGACAGTCGGATTCAGTATAGTATTGTATAAATTATACAAATTATAAAGACAGTCAGATTCAGTATAGTTTTGTATAAATTATACAAATTGCAAAGACAGTCGGATTCAGTATAGTATTGTATAAATTATACAAATTATAAAGACAGTCGGATTCAGTATAGTATTGTGTAAATTATACAAATTATCAAGACAGTCGGATTCAGTATAGTATTGTGTAAATTATACAAATTATAAAGACAGTCGGATTCAGTATAGTATTGTATAAAGTATACAAATTATAAAGACAGTCGGATTCAGTATAGTATTGTATAAATTATACAAATTATAAAGACAGTCGGATTCAGTATAGTATTGTATAAATTATACAAATTATAAAGACAGTTGGATTCAGTATAGTATTGTATAAATTATACAAATTATAAAGACAGTCGGATTCAGTATAGTATTGTATAAATTATACAAATTATAAAGACAGTCGGATTCAGTATAGTATTGTATAAATTATACAAATTGCAAAGACAGTCGGATTCAGTATAGTATTGTATAAATTATACAAATTATAAAGACAGTCGGATTCAGTATAGTATTGTATAAATTATACAAATTATAAAGACAGTCGGATTCAGTATAGTATTGTATAAATTATACAAATTGCAAAGACAGTCGGATTCAGTATAGTATTGTATAAATAATATAAATTATAAAGACAGTCGGATGCAGAATAGTATTGTATAAATTATACAAATTATCAAGACAGTCGGATTCAGTATAGTATTGTATAAATTATACAAATTATAAAGACAGTCGGATTCAGTATAGTATTGTATAAATTATACAAATTGCAAAGACAGTCGGATTCAGTATAGTATTGTATAAATTATATAAATTATAAAGACAGTCGGATGCAGAATAGTATTGTATAAATTACACAAATTATAAAGACAGTCGGATTCAGTAAAGTATTGTATAATTATACAAATTATAAAGACAGTCGGATTCAGTATAGTATTGTAAGAATTATACAAATTATAAAGACAGTCGGATTTAGTATAGTATTGTATAAATTATACAAATTATAAAGACAGTCGGATTCAGTATAGTATTGTATAAATTATACAAATTATAAAGACAGTCGGATTTAGTAAAGTATTGTATAATTATACAAATTATAAAGACAGTGGGATTCAGTATAGTATTGTAAAAATTATACAAATTATAAAGACAGTCGGATTTAGTATAGTATTGTATAAATTATACAAATTATAAAGACAGTCGGATTCAGTATAGTATTGTATAAACTATACAAATTATAAAGACAGTAGGATTTAGTATAGTATTGTATAAATTATACAAATTATTAAGACAGTTGGATTCAGTATAGTATTGTGTAAATTATACAAAAGGCAGTACGCAAAATACGCACATGATAATATCTATACAATTGTTTTATGCAGCATTAGAATGTGTAAAAACTACAAGAAGACAATATGCGGAAAAGGAATGTGTAAATTGTATAACTGTTATATTCAGAGCAGGAACATGTGTAAAATTATACAACTGTCATATGTACATTATGAACATGTGTGAAACAATACAACTGTCACATGCAGAGTATGAACACGTGTAAAACTATACAACTGTCACATGTAGAGTATAAACATGTGTAAAACTATACAACTGTCACATGTAGAGTATGAGCATGTGTAAAACTATACAACTGTCACATGTAGAGTATGAGCATGTGTAAAACTATACAACTGTCGCATGTAGAGTATGAGCATGTGTAAAACTATACAACTGTCACATGTAGAGTATGAACATGTGTAAAATTATACAGCTATCACATGCAGAAAATGAATGTGTGTAAAACTATACAACTGTCACATGTAGAGTATGAGCATGTGTAAAACTATACAACTGTCACATGTAGAGTATGAACATGTGTAAAATTATACAGCTATCACATGCAGAAAATGAATGTGTGTAAAACTATACAACTATCACATGAAGAAATGAAGAATATGAACAAGTGTAAAATGATACAACTGTCACATGCAGGAAATAAACATTTGTAAAACTGGATGAATGTCATATGCAGGATATGAACATGTGTAAAACTATCTGAATGTCACATGCAGAATAGGAATGTGTGTTAAACTATACAACTGTTACACACACAATATGAACTTGTGTAAAACTATATGAATTCAGCATGCAGTAAAGAAACATGTGTGAGACTTTATCAAGTCTACATACAGAATATAAACATGTGTAATACTGTATGCATTAAGCATGCTGAATATGAACATGTGTAAAACTATATTAGGAGCAGGCAAAAATTTGAACATGTGTATTACCATATGAGGGCAGGATGCAAAATACAACAACTAAAAACATGCATAATAGGAGTATGTTAAACTACAATGTATATAAAAACAACATGCAAAATACGAACATGTTTCAAACTTTACGAAGGCTACATGCAGAATACGAACATACATATATGATGAAAAACACTCACTTATCATCTCTCTCAACATTTATTTGTTCAAATGGTCCAAATCTGAAAAAATAAAGGTCAAGGTCAAAAGGTTAAAATGTTACATGAATTAACTGTTAGTAGACTGAAATAAAGGGATAAAGGATTGATAATTTGTGAACAAACAGTCAAACCTGTCTAAAATATAACCTCTTTACAACAATCCCTCTAACCCCATATTTTAAATTTTGGGTCTTAAAGTATCTTTAAACCTTCAGCTGAAGACCATTATCTTATATAGTCCATTGAATCCATGTCCAATTAATAGTTACTACCTGTCCTGACATGCTACATCTATACTACCACCCCTTCCCCACCATATTCCAAATTTTGGGTCCCAAGTCATCTTTAAGCCTTTATCTGAAGACCACAATCTTATGTCCATAAAACCTTTGTCCAACTGTTCATTACAATAAACATCTGATCCTAAATTTAATATAAGATACATTTGACTCCCTTTTAAAGTATAACTACCAACATTAACTACCTGTATGAAAAGTTTAACTAGACTAAGTTTAAGTCTAGATTTTTTTTCAAGATGATTTTTTTATGATTATTAAGATATCATTGTGTGGATATTTACCTAAGCATTTAACATTCAGACCACATTGACTTTTAACATTCTGGCCATCTTGACATTTAACAATTGGGGCACCTTGGCATTTAACATTAAGGCCACCTTGTTATTTAAATTCAGGCATCTAACATTCAAGCCACCTTGTTATTTAAATTCAGGCATTTAACATTCAAGCCACCTTGGCTTTTAACATTCAAAAAATTTGGGCTATTGTACCTGCAACCAAAATTTTTTTATCACAATTGTTTTATATATTATTTAAATATAACAATATTGAAAACCGCATCAAAATTGGTGACAAAATAAAAAAGTTATAGCTGTTTGAAATCCACATTTTATAGCTTTCTCTTTCTTGAAAAGTGAAACGCCTCGTTTTGAGTTATAAATGTGTGACGTCATTGCAGTATTAGAAGTAGTGTCTAACATAATAGACAGTAGTAACAATGATGATATACTGACATATGTAGAAGAAGGTAACGAATCTGACATGTACCTATTTATGTCAAATAGTTTGTCATTATTTGGGGAAGCAATAGACAATTTTATAAGTAATGAATTTGGAGTATAACCATTATTTATTTGAACCAGAAACGGACGAATCTGATGAACATATGATATGGAGTCGAGTCCCGACCTACTCAAGAACTGTGACTGCATTTGGTTGCATAGCTGTTGAAAAATACTTGACGAGTGTTAACTTGCCAATAAGATGAAAATTGATTTTATCTTTGACTTTTTTAAGAAAATAAATTATTTTATGAAGTCTGACTGGACAGACTCGAGAATTACGATAAGTTGCATAGCTATAACAAAATATGCGATTAGTTAAAACTTGTCAAATACACGAAAAATTAATTTTATCGTCGACATTTTAAAATGAATTAAATGGACAGACTACCGGATGGAACTTACTGTGGTGTCATGTGCTGATTTTGAATTTCTATTAAAATAATGTATTCAAAATTTTGTATGCATTATTTTAACAAAAATTCAAAATCAGCACATGACATTGGCACCAGCTAAAAATCAATACATAAAAAAACCAATCGCCTTTGCTCTTTTGTGCAATGTTTATTGACAGTTGAAATTAAATGACCCTGATGTAGAAAACTTTTAAGTAATCTGGCGGCATCACATTTCCTTGATAATTGGAAAATGTTCACACAATTAAAGTTTGTAACATAGTTCTTTTCAACTGCCCGATGGCTAATTAATGCCAGGGTAATTAAAAAGAAAAAAACAAGATATTCCATCTCAAATTATTTTACGCGAAATATATTATAATTGTTTAAAATGAAATGACACGGATTTTAGAATGAGATCACATTTTAAAAAAACTAGATAAAAATAATAATAATAATAATTTTATGGATTTGTATATATAGAATAAAGAATATCACAGCTAAATGTATGTCCAAGGAAAAGTGAAAACTAAAATCTAATAAAATCAAATGCTGTAAGTAGATCAATAAACATGTTTTAAATAGACTATTCTAGTCGTCAATTTTTAATTTTCAATTTTGTCTAAAAGTTATATATTATTATTATTATTATTATTATTATTATCATTATTGACATGAAAACTAAGGAAAAAATTCTTTTTCTTACTTTTTGAAATTTAAAAATGAATTATCCATTTTTTCCGTAGTGAAATCTTTATACTGTATATGACAAATAACGTTTACCAAATAAAATTATTTTACTTTACTGGAACTGTAAACTGGAAAATATATTATTGTATATTGCAGGACGTAAGATAACTTTATCAACCTGCAAATCAATTTTGCAAATTATAAGTGACATCCTGTTAATTACAGGTGTGGGTCTATAAGGAATGTGTCTAATAAACAAAAGGATTAATAATAATCTTAATTATCGGTACATGTCAAACGGATGTTAATTCCACTTCATTAAATAGTTTTCTTGTAAAATAATCATAGAAAGTTAAACTCTGAGTTCGTATTTGACTTATCTTAGTAGTTGGTAAATAATATTCTGTGGACGTATGTTACTGGTAGGACATCACAACACAGGAGCCTCGATATCGACCTTTTTGATTTGGATTTCTAGAGATGTATTAGAAAATCACCGATATCTACCTCATTATGGAATCGAATTTTATGGAATTTTCGCTACAGCCATATTTAAGTATGACGAATAAAATACGTAAAAACTGAAAATCGTTACAGGTACCCTTTAACATGTACCTCTAAAAATGACCAACTGTATACATTTATATAAAACAGTGATTTTGTAATTTATACCTTCTTAATAGGTCCAAAACAAAAAAGAAGATTAAATGGCATTTACAGTTATGAAAATGTTTGTCTAAACTAAGAAAAAATAGGTTTTTCCTGTTGTCCTTTATATCTTAATTTTTTTACACTCAAGTATTTATTACCAATTATAGATGAGCAGGACATGAACAAAGATGTAAAGGGATAAACCCACCTACCAGACCACCCACCCACCAAATCTAACTTATGGTATTTTAAAGACGTCATTTGGGGTAGTATCTTATTACTGATATCATTCATGTATTCAGAAAATCACAAACTCACTTTGGTCACATCACAATACATGCATATTCAATTATGCAGCATAAGCTTTTTTGCAATAAATTCTAGTGAAAACTGCAGCAGAATAAAAGGAAAAAAATTAGTATAAACAGTTACGAAATGTTATAAGATCTGGTGCAAGTTTCACAATATTTCCTCAACTAAGATTTTTCCTTAACTTAAATCTCGCAAAATTAAAAATTTTATTTTATTTGTCAAGATATTCACATAAAGGTGTTATATTAAAGATCTTAAGTTAAATATGTATTTAATTTTTATCAAAAACTTATATCCACGGTGTGCCAAAACAAATCACTAAAATTTGCCAGATTTATATTAGAGGAAAATCTTAGTTAATTAATGATTGTGAAACTTAGACCTGTTAGTTAATCTTATCAAGTGAAAAAAATTATTTCAGTTTTGACAGACAGAGAGTCTTTTATTTTACCAATGAAATATGAATAGGATTTCCTTTTCAAATCCTGCAACTGAAGATAGCAATGACACACAGTTATTATACCCTGAACATGAAAATATCTCACCCTGTATATATAGTTATAAAACTCAACAGAGTTAAAAAAAAATGATATGAAAATATCATATACCCTGTACCAAAAGATATCACACAAAGAGATATCAAACCCTTTACATGAAGATATCACATCATTTATATGGAGATATCACATCGTGTATATGGAGATATCACATTGTGTATATGGAGATATCACATCGTGTATATGGAGATATCACATCGTGTGTATGGAGATATCACATCATGTATATGGAGATATATCACATTGTGTAAATGAAGGTCTAACACCATGAACATAAAGATATTGCACCCTGTACATAAAGAAATCAAATCATGTACATGTAGATATCACACCCTGTACATAAAGATATCACACCCTGTACATGAACTTATCATCACAGCATGTACATGAAGGTATCACACTATGTACATAATGATATCACATCCTGTATATAAAGATATCACAACCTGTACATAAAGACATCACCACATCATGTACATGAAGATATCACATTATGTACATGAAGATATCACATCATGTACATGAAGATATCACATCATGTACATAAAGATATCACACACTGTATATAAAGATATCACACCCTGTACTTTAAGGTATCACATCCTGTACATGAAGATATCACACTATGCACATAAAGATATCACATCCTGAATATAAAGATATCACCAAATCATGTACATGAAGATATTACATCACATACATGAAGGTATCCACCATGTACATAAAGATATCTTACTTCCAGTAATGAAGATATCACACCTGTACATAAAGATATCACACACTGTATATAAAGATATCACACCCTGTACTTTAAGGTATCACATCCTGTACATGAAGATATCACACTATGCACATAAAGATATCACATCCTGAATATAAAGATATCACCAAATCATGTTCATGAAAACATCACATCACATACATGAAGGTATCCACCATGTACATAAAGATATCTTACTTCCAGTAATGAAGATATCACACCTGTACATAAAGATATCACAAAATCATGTACAAGAAGATATCTTTTCCAGTACATGAAGATATCACATCATGTAATAAAGGCATCACACCATGTACATAAAGATATCAAACCCTGTATATAAAGATATCACACCCTGTACATGAAGATATCCTGTATATACAGATATCACCAAATCATAATCATGAAGATACCACATCACGTACATGAAGATATCACACCCTGTACATAAAGATATTACAACATCATGTACATGAAGATATCTTATCCAGTACATGAAGATATGACATCATGTACATGAAAGTATCACACCCTGTACATAAAGATTCACACCATGCACATAAAGATATCACATCCTGTATATAAAGATATCACCAAATCATGTTCATGAAGATATCACATTATGTACATGAAGGTATCCACCATGAACATAAAGATATCACATCAAGAAATGAAGCTATCACACCTGTACATAAAGATATCACAACATCATGTACACATAGATATCTTATCCAGTACATGAAGATATCACATCATGTACATGAAGATATCACATCATGTACATGAAGGTATCACACCATGTACATAAAGATATCACACCCTGTATATAAAGATATCACACCCTGTACATGAAGATATCATCACAGCATGGACATGAAGATATCACATCATGTACATGAAGGTATCTATCATGTACATAAAGATATCACTACATCATGTACATGAAGGTAGCACACCTGTACATAAAGATATCACCACATCATGTACATGAAGGTAGCACACCATGTACATAAAGATATCACACCCTGTATATAAAGATATCACACCCAATGCATAAAGATATCACATCTTGTACATGAAGATATCACACCATGTATAAAGATATCACAACTTGTACATAAAGATGTCACACCTTGCACTTGAAGGTATCACACCCTGTACATGATGATATCACACCCTGTACATAAAGATATCACATTTTGTACATGAAGATATCACAACTTGTACATACAGATGTCACACCCTGCACATGAAGGTATCACACCCTGTACATAAAGATATCACATTATGTACATAATAATATCACATTCTGTACATGAAAACATTACATGTTGTACATGCAGATATCACAATGTGACAATACACATCACATATTGCACACAATACATCACCCTTGAAGTTATCACAAGTTGCACATGAAGATATTGCATACTGCACATGAAGATATCACACCTTGTCTGTAATCATCAAACACCAATCAAGGAGTCTTAGTGACCAAGTTTCCTCCACAATCTCTAAAATGAATTTCTTAATATAAGGAAAAAAATTTTGAATGAGGCATGGAATTCCACACTTCTGACAAAACTGGCGATCGTATTCTGATATAATGACTCACTTTTAAGTCTTCAGTCTATACAGATTGGTGTTCACATATATTGAAGTTTTATTGAAGTTTTATAGAACTATAAAATGCTACAAGTATATGGTATTAGAAAGTCAATCTAAAATTTTGGTAACAAATTACTGATGTTGTTGATAAGGACGAAACACTTTTTTCTCAAAATTATATAATATTTTCCCAAGAACAGCCAATGTTGGAATATTTTACCAGAAATATGTACAAGAAATAGTTGTACGATTTAAACAATTTTCGTGTTATCTTATTTACCATGGTTTACAAGTAGAAACCATTGTAACAACATTCTTTGTAAAGCTAGCAAAAATTGTACAGCAGTAGTCCAGTATTTACAAACAAATCTCAAAACTTGATAACAAACACTGTGTATGTGACAGTGAATTATACAAAGTTTCGTAGAAATTCCAATTAACATGCATTAAATTTGTTATTTGTTATATTGCGTGTTGATGAACTTGGATTTAGTGAGAACATACAAAATGCATGGCTGACTGTGTACGTGTCTAACTTTATTGCTTCATTTCTGCCCTAGATCTTACATAGGATGTACAATATAATTTGTAAAATACAAACCAAAAACAGAATCTGGATATTACAGTATTTTTCACTTACTTAAGTCTCCTTGAAACTGATACTGGTAATTGGCCACTACTTTCAGGTCCAAATTTATTGAACTACCTGTCTACAACAGTCTGTTTTTTTTTAGTATTTTTTTTTCCAATTACATTTCAAATCTTTAAGCAAAATGTTCCATTTCTATGTTGGATTTAGTAAGTGGTTAGTGGCCACTATTTTGAGGTCAAGATTCTCTGATTACCTTTTTTTATAAAACAGTCAGGCCCCGGTTTCACAATCATTCCTTAACTAAGATTTTTCTTAACTTAAATCTGGCAAATTTGAAACCTTAATAATTTGGTTAATTGTTGAGATATTTAGTAATTCAAGATGTCATTTTGAAGATCAATTCAAGTTTGTAGCATCCCTATTTAGTTTTGTCATAAATGATTATTAGTAACTCAGAAAGAGGTTGCTAAAATTTGCTAAATTTAAGTTAAGGAAAATCTTAGTTAAACCAGGGCCTAGTTTTAATTAAAATGAAGTTATTTGTATTTCAATTATTTTTCATATTTTGAAGCAAGATGTTCTATTTCTATATCATGTTTATCATATCTTTACTTCAGATATTAAAACTTAGTGAATAAACCATCCGTAAACCATTTTAAAAGTGCCATCAATAAATTTAGGAGAAACTTGGATATAAAATTCTAGCCTAGTCGATATGAACCGGAAAAAAAAAAAAAAATTAAAAGAGAGACCACAACTGAAATGGACCAGAGAGGTGCAATGCCTATATCGGTTCCTACAGACAGGTAACAGGTAACATACACATTAAGTTTTGTATGTCTGTATAAAAACCAGGTAAATTATTTAATTGTACCTACTGTACTTTTTGTACCTATACAATGAAATATGCTACCTTGTTTTAAATTAAGCCACACATGTAACAAATATTCTAAAATGTGTACTTATTTACCTGTAACGAGTTTATGCACTGTTAATTAGCATATTTGGTACATGTAATACTTTTTTTTAATGAGGCAATAACTCGAGTAAATCAACTGATGTCATATCTATTTCTTTATTAAATATAATTTTGCTTTCATATGACATTTTATTATTCAATTAGCATATTCAAGATGAAAATATTTTCACTTGTATAAAATTTACCAGTGGTTACTGTGAAACTTTAAAAAAAATTCAAATATTGTAAGATTTAAAGATTTAAAACTTCAATAAAAAATGAAAGATATATGTGATAAATAAGTTAATATATATATGTATATATATACACCATGTTTTAATACTCTGCAACTATTACTGTAGTAGCTTAGTTAATAGAGTGCTCACTTCTGGACTTCGGTGGCCGAGTGGTCTAAAGCCCACGCTTACGGATCACAGTGCCTCTCACCACCTAGGTTCGAATCCCACTCAGGACAGATCCTAGTGTGAGACAGTTTGTCAGTTCGCTTGCCAAAGTTCGACCGTTTTCTTCAGGCACTCCGGTTTCCTCAACCATCCCAGAACCGACCACATCTAAATAAGTGAAAGATTCTTGACTGGGGCGTAAAACATCATTACTCCACTCTACTCCACTCATCTCCACTCCTCTATCGTTGTATGGGAGTTTAGGGTTTCAACCGTGAAACTAGGTACTGATTGTTTATTAAAGAATTACAAACCTTCATCAAAGTATACTGATAAATTTTTCTCACACTAGGATCTAGCTACCAGAGTGGGATTCAAACCTAGACACACTAGGATCTAACTACCAGAGTGGGATTCAAACCTAGACACACTAGGATCTAGCTACCAGAGTGGGATTCAAACCTAGACACACTAAGATCTAGCTACCAGAGTGGGATTCAAACCTAGACACACTAGGATCTAGCTACCAGAGTGGGATTCAAACCTAGACACACAAGGATCTAGCTACCAGAGTGGGATTCAAACCTAGACACACTAGGATCTAGCTACCAGAGTGGGATTCAAAACTAGACACACAAGGATCTAGCTACCAGAGTGGGATTCAAACCTAGACACACTAGAATCTAGCTACCAGAGTGAGATTCAAACCTAGACACACTAGGATCTAGCTACCAGAGTGGGATTCAAACCTAGACACACTAGGATCTAGCTACCAGAGTGGGATTCAAACCTAGACACACAAGGATCTAGCTACCAGAGTGAGATTCAAACCTAGACACACTAGGATCTAGCTACCAGAGTGAGATTCAAACCTAGACACACTAGGATCTAGCTACCAGAGTGGGATTCAAACCTAGACACACTAGGATCTAGCTACCAGAGTGGGATTCAAACCTAGACACACAAGGATCTAGCTACCAGAGTGGGATTCAAACCTAGACACACTAGGATCTAGCTACCAGAGTGGGATTCAAACCTAGACACACTAGGATCTAGCTACCAGAGTGAGATTCAAACCTAGACACACTAGGATCTAGCTACCAGAGTGGGATTCAAACCTAGACACACTAGGATCTAGCTACCAGAGTGGGATTCAAACCTAGACACACTAGGATCTAGCTACCAGAGTGGGATTCAAACCTAGACACACTAGGATCTAGCTACCAGAGTGAGATTCAAACCTAGACACACTAGGATCTAGCTACCAGAGTGGGATTCAAACCTAGACACACTAGGATCTAGCTACCAGAGTGGGATTTAAACCTAGACACACTAGGATCTAGCTACCAGAGTGGGATTCAAACCTAGACACACTAGGATCTTGCTACCAGAGTGGGATTCAAACCTAGGAAGTGATACTGCCTGAGATCTTTCTCACACTAGGATCTAGCTACCAGAGTGAGATTCAAACCTAGACACACTAGGATCTAGCTACCAGAGTGGGATTGAAACCTAGGAAATGATACTGCCTGAGATCTTTCTCACACTATGATCTAGCTTCCAGAGTGGGATTCAAACCTAGACACACTAGGATCTAGCTACCAGATTGGGATTCAAACCTAGACACAATAGGATCTAGCTACCAGAGTGGGATTCAAACCTAGACACACTAGGATCTAGCTACCAGAGTTGGATTCAAACCTAGACACACTAGGATCTAGCTACCAGGGTGGGATTCAAACCTAGGAAGTGATACTGCTTGAGATTTTTCTTACACTAGAATCTAGCTACCAGAGTGGGATTCAAACCTAGGAAGTGATACTGCCTGAGATCTGTAAGCTTGTTCTGTAAACCTCTTGGCCACTGAGATCCCAACTATATTAAGGAGACTAAAATATAAACCTTTCACAGTATCAACTATATTTCTTGTTTTTCTCTCTTTTTTTCTTTCTTTTTGTTTGTTTGTTTGTTTTTGTTCCAAGCCACTTGGCCACCAAGACCTCAACTATATTACAGAGACTTATATATAAACCTTTCTACAATATCAACACGTATATGTTTTATTCTTTCTTTGTTTCTTTTATGTTTGTTTGTTTGTTTGTTTTGTTTTGTTCATAATTAATTACTCCTCCAAGAAGAATACTAGGAATTTATAAACATGTACTAGTAATTATTTTCTGGAAGTCTAGCTTTAGTTCACACATGAATCATTACAATAAAATGCGGGGAGACACTTATCAACTGATTAAATTAAAATTTGCATAATGCAATATAAACATATAAACAACAGGTGTAAGAATTACACATGCAGGTCATCAAAGTAAATACGTTAAAAATGAAAAAAAAACAAACCAACATTTTAATTCATTTATTCTGTGATCAAAATGACAAAGGACTTCCATTTGTAACCCCCACCCCCTTTAAATTTTTATTGTAACTAAAAATGCCTAAAAATGTTAGGGACTAGCTAAAAGTGTCAGAATCTAAGACCTTTTTAGAAGAAAAATGATTCTTAAGTAGAATGTTTCAGAGTGGCCAATGTCCCACCTGCTGACAATAACCTGAAATTTTTTATTTCCAAGGGCCTTAACTCTCAAAGTTTGGTCCAATTAACCAAAACTTATCATAAAAATATCATTTTCATATCGCAATTAATAAATAAAACATACAAAAAAACCCATTATGGTAGAATGCGGCAAAGGGCAGAGGCATAAATTGTTTTACATAGAACTGAAGGGGGGGGAGTGAGGTTACAAAAGGAAGTCCCGCCCATATAAAAACCATTTTAATAACTCTTAATTTCCAAGTTTTAAAGAAAACTGAAAAAATCATATATTGATGGTTAGTTTCATTCACAGAAAGGTCAACTATTAAAGGAATGTCAAAAACTATTGTATCATGTGATAGCATCTGAACATTGCTGACATGAAAAGTCGAAGTCTGAGGTTTTACTTAAAAACTGAATTTTTTCACCAGTGTTCAATTCAGAACTAAAGTAATTTGGGATATTTTCACCCCAGCCTCGAAAAAAATGTTGGGCATATTTATTAAAAATAAATTTATGAAAAAAAAAAGAAATTTGAGAGAGAGAGAGAGAGAGAGAGAGAGAGAGAGAGAGAGAGAGAGAGAGAGAGAGAGAGAGAGAGAGAGAGAGATTTTTCTTCAAAAGTTCAGTGTTTTTAGTTCACAATTCCATCTGTAAATTATTATACATGTTTCAAATTTGTCAAATGACAAATCTTAACAAAATTAAATTGTTGAAAAGCAGTTTTTTTCAGTTGAAAGGGGTGTTTATATCATGAAAAGATTTTTTAACCACTTTTTCACACACCCCCATCCAAAAAAAAAAAAAAAAAAAAATTATAAAATAAATAAATAATTTAATTACACACATTTAGAACATTAAATTAAGGTATTGCTTTCAAAATTTACAAGAATGTCAATATTTAAATACTTTGAATGATATATGACATGAAGTCTGTAATATTTACTTACGGCAAATACAAATTTGTTTCAATATTTATGGATGAAAGTTATTAAAATCTCACGAAAAACTTGTAATATGTCCAACAAATTTCAGTCAAGTATTAAGACAAAGAAATTGAAAGTTCACTTAGTACCTAACGAAAATTAAAAGACTACATTTGTTTCAGATACAGAATTTTTTTCTTTGAAAGGGGGAAGGTGAGGGTTGGGGGGGAGGGTTAAAACTTTTTTTTTTTGGTCAATTAAGCAACAACCATATCAAGACTGAACACTGTTTCATAAGGCTACACTGAGTAACCCAATTATTATTGATATCACATGGTACATGGATAAAAACCTTCAATTAAACACCAGACAGGCTTCAATTAAAATTAACACAAAATTTGCATAACTTATTGTGGAATGGGTGTAAAAACAAACTTGTTTAACTTAATACAGAATGGATTCAAAAGCAAAAAAGCACACCTGCTTCTATTTCCTCTACTACCAAACTTTCTGAAAATAAAAGTGTGATGAAATAAAGCTGAAATCAATCAGTGTTGACAATGCTGAAATTTCAACAAATAAACTTAAATCTTAATAAATTTTGCACTACCATAAGTAAACGCAAACAATTTTTCCTGAGATTTTATTGTGTAGGATAATTTTCATAAAACTGACATAACATTTCAAAGAAACATTTGGAAGGTAACTACAAAAAAATCCATAGATTACATGGATTACCAATCATGTAACAGACAGGGCTTAAACAGGTAACTAGATAGGTCAGTCATTAAATAAAGCATCAGGCTAGTTTTGGGAAGTTCCCAGATTTGACTCTTGGAAAAGTCAATGCATTTTTTCTCCTTTCCTGTTAATTTCGGTAGCATGTCAGACCTTGGTTAGTCAGAAAGTGTGATTCAGTTTCAAAAAAAAAAAAAAATAAATAAATAAAAATAAATAAATAAATAAATAAATAAACAAATAAATAAATAAATAAATAAATGTGGTGTATCAGCTTAAATGATAGGCAGGTAACTCAGTCAGTATCCTGCTCACATCAAGAGGGTCCCAGGTTTAAGTCTAGATATCACTGCTTTTTTCCCCTTCATTGTTATCATACGGCAGTATTAATTTTTCAACTACATCATGTTTGTCGTTTTTATTGTTTTTGTTTTTTTTTCTTTTTCAAAATGGTTCAGTGTTTAAATATTTATACTAAAAGCATTATCTTGATCTTAGTTTCATTTCAAAACATGACCATGCCTTGCTTTTCTTTTCCTCGATGTTGTATGCTAACAGAAAGAACTAGAACTGGTTTTAATCATTGATGACAAAACTATATTTTTGGGCCAAATGGCACAAGAGCCCTTTTCAAGGTTAAATGCTGTGCAGTAGCCTAAGTGTAGCTGCTTCTTTGCGGACGTTTGTTTAATTTTTTTTTTTTACATATTTTACATGAATAATAAAGCATTATTACC
This sequence comes from Tegillarca granosa, assembly GCA_029721355.1. NCBI lineage: Eukaryota > Metazoa > Mollusca > Bivalvia > Arcoida > Arcidae > Tegillarca > Tegillarca granosa. Next base: position 14,841,885 of record CM056611.1, on the reverse strand, counting down.
TTAATTAGAAAAACATTGTCTTATTTTTCTTTTACAGTAAATTGGGATGTTTTGTTTGTGTGTGTGTGTGTGTGTGTGTGTGTGTGTGTGTGTGTGTGTGTGTGTGTGTGTGTGTTTGTTGATTAATGTGTTAAATATTTTATGGAATAAAAATGAAACTTTATTCTGCCAATTAGATTTTACTTTAAAATTATGTCCTCCCAGACACATTTTCACAAATTATCAATCTCTCAGACACATCTTCATAAATTATCAAAAACAAAACTAGCTAGCATATTTCAAAGTAAGCTATTGGAGTTAAAAGTACTAAATCAACCATTTTTTACCTTGAGCTGAGCTGTCTTTCAAAATACGATTTATTTTCGTTTTCTTCTATCGGATACTCAGGAAGTTCATATGGAGCCGTTACTTCATGGTTAATGTGTTCAGGTCCTTGTAAGCTTCGGTTGAAAATAGAATTGGCTAGCTCCTTGAACTTATCATCAATTTGTGTGTGAATATGCTTTGGAAACTTCAGCTTACTGGGCTCAAATGTTGGCGAGATTAAGCCATCTGAAATATGTTAGAACAAAAGCATTTCAAGCATGTGAAAATTACTACTGTAAAATATTTTTTTCTTGACTATCTATAACTTTGTCATTTCACCAGTCATCACCATAGTAATTCGGAAGCTCCAAAGTTCATCAATTCCTCAATTTATCTCTAAACCCCTTCAAAATACCACAATCTGGCTAAACAACGTGACATATTTGAAGATTTTTTTGTATTTTTTAAAATCTTTGGTATGATTCTTATGACAACAAAGAGGCAAAGATTATAAAATAATGAACCTTTATGTAAATACAATTTTTTTCACAGATAAGTAATAGACTTATGTCAATATATCACCCTTAACTGTAGAAATTGTGTCTTAGTGAGTGTTGAGTGTTGGACTTCAAATCCAAATGACCATGGGTTTGAATTCTGTTAAAAACATAGTATGAACCCCAACACATTGTAGCTGGCTTAGGTACCTAGTGTTAGGATAATAGGAATCTGGTGTTAGAATATTAGTTACACCTGTTGTAGAAACCAAGCTGCTGTATGGTTGTTGTATGGTTCAGATTACACCTGAGACCAAACCTGAATGTGTTTAAGTACCAAACAAACTATGACACGTAGGGTTTCCTAGAGGTTTTATTTGATTAGCATTAGGGCCATTATGCAGCAGTGTTATGACAATAAAAACTGCATCCTGCATTGCACAAGGAAGAAAAATAGACTGGCACCAAATATATACCATGGGGCATCTTTTTTTCAGGTGCTACATGTACATGTAGCCCTCTGAATTAGTAAGCTATAAACAGGCATATCACCCCCAAGACACATTAACCTGGCAGCAGGTGAACCTGTCGATACTCTGTCCTCCTTACCATGGAAAGTGCCAGATGAGAAAACAGTAACTAAAATTTTTTAAAGTCTAAAGTAAGATGCTCTGGGCTTTGAGTCTATGACCTCCTGCTCTCCAAATGTATGTGTTACCAATGAGCCACTAAGCCAGGGATTTTTCTGGCCATTTTGGGAAAGGGACCTTGGGATGAAATTGGGAAATCACTGACAAAATTGACATTTTGGGAAAATTTTTCATTAAACTTTCAAAATTTTCACATTGTCAGCACATCAGATATTTTGCCTGGAATATTTACTATTTTGACTTATGCTGGTAGTCACTCATTTGTACCAAATCACTCAGACATTAACACAATATCTTCATAGACTGGCTTCAATACAAACATCTGAGAAAGTTGTTTCATGAGTTGCTCCCATTCTACCAGATCCTCATTGAGTATAAATCAAAATGTGCATAAATACAGGTTATTATAAAGATATACAAGCTACACCAAAAATATAGAGTTTTTTTTCACTTTTTCTTAAGTTTCTCAAAGCAGGATCATTTGGGAATTTTTACCTACAAAATTGGGAAAAATGTATGCTTTTTGGCATTGGGAATGGGTCCCTTTACCGGACCCTGTGAGTGGCCAGAAAAATCCCTGTAAGCAGTATTTAAAAGGATTATTCTAAAAATCTGTGTCAATTCTCTTCTATAGGAGCTTTAACTCTTTAAGTACGTTGAAAATCCTCCTACTACATAAAATCAGACACTATCCAATGATCCATGCCATGTAATACCTCTATAAAAAGCCACTAGACAATTCCACGAGAGATGCTTTATGAGGCTTGTGTAACAATGAACAACATTTTGTAAATACTTTTGATGAATGTAATGGATTTTCCACCACTAAACATTCTTTGTATTGATGATAAGGTATTAAAAACAATCAAAGCTTACAAAACTACTGTCACCAAATGATGTTTTAACCACACCAGTAAATATGTTTAGATGAGCATCAGCTGGATAGTTTCCAAATCGACGTCATTCGTATAATGAATAAAATTTATTAAATCGGAGTGTATCATTCCACTAAAGTGTGTAATTATTTTTTTTATAAAATGCAACGACATATGTTCAAATCAAATAAAATTTTCCATATGCGAATGTTTTCAGGTTATAAATTAAAAAAAATATATTTCTAAAAACTACCAATAAAAATCATAAGCGATTTAAAACAATGTTGCAATAAACACTGTTCGGAAAGTAAGACGGAGAAGTCAGCCGCTGTTCAAACAATCGAAGTGACTTGGTGCAGATTACTCACCCGCATAACTTCTCTTAAGATTCTCTTCTGAATCGCTTTTCTGGATGTTTTCTTCCATTAGACTTTGTAATCGTGGATTTTGACAGTTGCTTTGATTATTGTCTCAATGACAATGTAAAATATTTAACTAATTTGACCCCACACTGACAGCTACTGCAGCTGTCAAAATTAACTGAAGAATTCTCTTGCATGGGAGATAACTCGTCTTCTTCGTGACTCGACCTTAGAAGAGTGTTTCCGTTTGTAACTCCAGAAATAATATTAGTAACTACTATTTTTCCGCAATAAATTTTATTTACTTTAAGCGTATTATAATACGATTAATTTTAGGGGATACAGTTAATTATCAGTATTTTATATTGGGACTTATATAAATCCCAATATTTGTATTAAACAATAAAAACAATTACCTTGACAATTTCTACTATGCATTTGACAATATAGCCACTATATTTTCGAAAATAGCCATACAATTTTTTTTCTTTTTAACACTGATCGTAAAGTATTTGACAATAGCCAATATGCTTGTTATGGCTGAAAGAGTCACTTTGTAGCTCCCAGTGGCCATTCACTAATGTCACAATGTATTTGACTAGCGACATTTAAAAACGTTTTAAATGGCGTTGATGTGACAAAAACCAATAGATCTATGTACTTGACAATGATCATCATGTGTATGGCAGTAGCCGTTATGTATTTGACAAAAGCCATCATGTATTTGACAAAAGCCATCATGTATTTGACAATAGCTGTCAGAATCTTGACAGTATCCGTCCGATGATGTATTTGACAATAGCCGCTATACACGAACATATATAATCAACATCTAGTGAAGTCACCTCTACTATACACGAGCATATATGATCAATATCTAGTGAAGTCACCTCTACTATATATAAATTAACATCTATTTTTATTTTTATCTTCTTATTAATTAATTTATTTATTTATTTATTTATTTATTTATTTATTTATTTATTTATTTATTTATTTATTTATTTATTCATTTATTCATTTATTTATTCTTATTTTTATCTTTATTAATTCATTCATTCATTTTTATTTTTATCTTTATTAATTAATTAATTTATTTATTTATTCATTCATTCATTTATTTTTATTTTTATTAATAAATTAATTAATTTCTTAGTTTGGGTTAATTGTCACCAGACCGCCAGAGACATGCTGGTCTATTTATCATTTTTAACAATTATTGAATATAAAATTTAATTTATCAAATTACAAATTAATTTATTGCAATTTTTTAGAATTTTTATTTAATGATCTTCAGTGGACATGTCAAAATCTTTCTTTGATTATATTTTTTATAAGTTGAATTAGCTTAATTACCATAAGCCTTTAGGGCAATAGCTTTTAGCCAATTTCCACATATTAGATCTTTTTATTAACAATTTAAGAAAATCCTTTTGATTTACAAACTTCCTTTGTGACAGAATATTATATATAGATAATCTGAGCTAATCTTCACATCTGGCAGTTGTTGAAACAATACAATGCCCTGAAGATTACCCACCCAATCAGAAATATGGGGTGTCACTTCATGCATAATCAGCATTTTTAATTACTTTTCCATTTTTTTAGATAAAAAGAAGAATTTTTCATATACATGATCAGAATGAGATTTTATTTGAAAATAGCTAATGCTTATAAATGTGTTTGGATTTGATACTGAATTGATTTTGAGGACTTTGGAATTTTACAAAAAGATATAACTTTACATTTTTCCAAGTTACTATTATGCCAAACACTATGGTGACTTAAATTTTATAGTGATGAACCTTTTATATGGATGTGTTGAATGTGAAACATGTGAAATGTATAACTTTATTGTCAATTTAATAAGAAAAAATGAAAATATCAAAAGGGATAAGTGACTTGATGGTTTATTGTATAAAAGTTTACAAATTTTAGTGTGATAGCAAATGAATCAACAAGTACTAGCTCAACTGCTATTCCCCTAATTGAGCTAGATGTTCATACGAATTTGGCCTAGTCTTCCAACAGCCAAAGTACTCGTATAACAGATAACTAACGAGTTCAAGATATTTGGGACCTCGGGGAAACTACATCTACAATACACGAAGAAGTACAAACTAGTCCATAATCCAAGGTGACTTTAGACAATTCGCTATGGATTCATGTATTAGACAATAGCCGCCATGTATATAACAAAAGCCGTCAGGTTCTTGACAATAGCCGTATGTATTTGAGAACAACCGTCATGTATTTGACAAAAGCCATCATGTACATGACAATAGCCGTAATGTATTTGACAATAGCTGTCAGAATCTTGACAGTATAGCCGTTATGTATTTGACAATAGTCATTATGTATTTGACAATAGCCGCTATGTACGTGACAATTACCGTCATGTATTTGACAATAGCTGTCAGAATCTTGACAGTAGCCGTCATGTATTTGACAATAGCCGTTATGTACGTGACAATTGCCGTCATGTATTAGACAATAGCCGTCATGTATATAACAAAAGCCGCCAGGTTCTTGGCAATAGCCGTCATGTATGAGAAAAGCCGTCATGTATTTGACAATTGCCATCATATACATGACAATAGCCGTCATGTATTTGACAATAGCTGTCAGAATCTTGACAGTAGCCGTTATGTATTTGACAATAGTCATTTTGTATTTGACAACAGCCGCTATATACGTGACAATTGCCGTCATGTATTAGACAATAGCCGTCAGGTTCTTGACAATAGCCGTTATGTATTTGGAAACAGCCGTCATGTATTTGACAAAAGTCATCATGTACATGACAATAGCCGTAATGTATTTGATAATAGCCTTTACATTCTTGACAGTAGCAAAAATTAATTCGAATAAGCCATACATGAAGTTTTATATTAGCCAACATAATTTCAAAAATGTCTTGAAAGTCACTATGTGCCTTTCCATGATCCACTATTTCCACTTTGCATTTGATAATATTAATCATATACTTGATAATGACCATCGTGTGCATGACAATGATCATCGCGTTCTAGACATTGTGTACTCGACATTCAACATCATGTTCTTGACAGTAGACATCGCCAGTGTACAATAATTGTTCTTGACAATGACCATCATGTACTTGACAATAACCGTCCTCTACTTGACAATAGTCATAATATACTTGACAATGAACGTCATGTACTTGACAATTGCCATTGTGAACTTGAAAATTGACATAATGTTTTATACAATTTAGTTGATATATTATTTGACAATAGACACTATATGATATCATCTATAGCTACAATGTTTTTGATAGTGAAACAACCACTGTATATTTATCATCCTCTACTTGACAATAGTCATAATATACTTGACAATGAACGCCATGTACTTGACAATTGCCATTGTGAACTTGAAAATTGCCATAATGTTTTATACAATAGTTGATATATTGACAATAGTTGATATCATCTATAACTACACTGCTTTTGATAGTGAAACAACCACTGTATATTTATCTGTAGCAATCATATACATTTATTGTCACCGACGTGACAACGGCCATCATGTTCTGGAAAATATCCTAAACCTTTTGAGAATAGCCAGAAAATGATTAACAATAGCAAATATATACATGTATTTACAGTAAGGGTAAATCCAGTTTTACATAGAACTTAATTTGGAGGCGTGGAAGGGTTAGAAAAATCAACCACCTCATTTCTTAGCTAGTGAAGTAGTAAGGTTACAAAATCTAAACCCGGCACGTTAAAGAACCCTCTCTGCACATAGCCTTAGAGCACGGCAAAGGTAAAAAATTCCGGCACTTCAACTAAAGCTGGTGGTGACGGCTCGATATTAGTGAAATATTCTTGACTGAGACGTAAAGTCCAATTAAAAGAATCAATCTGATAGTGGGATCAAACGGAATAGCCAGAGAAAACCACCGACTGTCGGCAAGAGAACTGAAAAGCTTTCTTACACTAGGATCCACATAATCGGGAATAGAACCTAGACGGTGAGAGACAGCGTGATCCGTGAGCGAGCGCTTTAGACCTATCTGTCACAGAATCTAGACGGCGAGAGACAGCGTGATCCGTAAGCGAGCGCTTTAGACCTCTCTGTCACAGAATCTAGACGGCGAGAGACAGCGTGATCCGTAAGCAAGCGCTTGAGACCTATCTGTCACAGAATCTAGACGGCGAGAGACAGCGTGATCCGTAAGCAAGCGCTTGAGACCTATCTGTCACAGAATCTAGACGGCGAAATGCAGCGTGATCCGTAAGCAAGCGATTTAGACCTTTCTGTCACAGAATCTAGACGGCGAGAGGCAGCGTGATCCGTAAGCGAGCGCTTGAGACCTATCTGTCACAGAATCTAGACGGCGAAATGCAGCGTGATCCGTAAGCGAGCGATTTAGACCTATCTGTCACAGAATCTAGACGGCGAGAGGCAGCGTTATCCGTAAGGGAGCGCTTGAGACCTATCTGTCACAGAATCTAGACGAGAGACAGCGTGATCCGTAAGGGAGCACTTAAGACCTATCTGTCACAGAATCTAGACGGCGAGAGACAGCGTGATCCGTAAAAGAGCGCTTGAGACCTATATGTCACAGAACCTAGACGGCGAGATGCAGCGTTGTCTGTAAGCGAGCGCTTAAGACCTGTCACAGAATCTAGACGGCGAGAGGCAGCGTGATCCGTAAGCGAGCGCTTTAGACCTATCTGTCACAGAACCTAGACGGTGAGAGCCAGCGTGATCCGTAGGCGAGCGCTTTAAATCCATCTGTCACAGAATCTAGACGGCGAGAGACAGCGTGATCCGTAAGCGAGCGCTTTAGACCTCTCTGTCACAGAATCCAGACGGCGAGAGGCAGCGTGATCCGTAAGGGAGCGCTTGAGACCTATCTGTCACAGAATCTAGACGGCGAGAGCCAGCGTGATCCGTAAGCGAGCGCTTTAGACCTTTCTGTCACAGAATCTAGACGGCGAGAGGCAGCGTGATCTGTAAGCGAGCGCTTTAGACCTCTCTGTCACAGAACCTAGACGATGAGAGACAGCGTGATCCGTAAGCGAGCGTGTTCGATCAATCTGTCACAGAATATAGACGGTGAGAGACAGCGTGATCCGTGAGGGAGCGATTTAGACCTATCTGTCACAGAATCCAGACGGCGAGAGCCAGCGTGATCCGTAAGCGAGCGCTTGAGACCTATCTGTCACAGAATCTAGACGGCGAGAGGCAGCGTGATCCGTAAGGGAGCGCGTTAGACCAATCTGTCGCAGAATCATTTTGATAGAGAGAATTGATTAGATTTGATTCAATGGGGTTTGAATAACGTCCCAGTCAAGAATATATATTTAGCTTATACCAAGACGATATAACCATGACTCGATTGCTGCGAAAATTTGAAATGCAACAGAAAACCCCGTGCTATATGTTTAACATTGTTACTTGTAAATCCATACCAAATTTTAAAAGAATTAAATATAGAATAAAAAGGGTCTTGCATTTTTAACATCATATCCTTTTTTGAAGTATGAACACAATCCGTGACCTTTACCTTCAATATTCGGCCCTAAATTTTATACGCGACACATTGCCTTCTCATAATACATGTTTGGTATAAGTTTCATCTTGATATCATCAACAAGACCAGACAAGAAAATGTTAACGTACGGACGGACAGACAGATAACCCATACCATAATACGTCCCGTTTCACGCGCGTAAAAAATGAGTTGAATTTACACTGACAAAAAGCCTTGAAAGAATGTCAATATTATTTGCTGAAAAAATTATCAGCCACGGCAACAAGTTGACTTTAAGCCAGCACGCGGACTATTTAACTTAAATCGAGACACACAAAGTTCTGGAATACTTTAGGAAATCAGAACTGAACAAATGTTTCCACGCTTAGCTTAGTCCCAAAGGAGTTAAGTGGAGTGGAGAAATAGTGTTTATCTCCCCGATCGAGGCAGTTAGTTCTGATAAAGTGGAGAAAACAAGAGTGCCCGGAGAAAATCATCAACCTTCTACAAAAGAACTGACAAGCTTTCTCGCACTAGGATTCACATGATCGGGATTCGAATCTGGACGATGAGAGTCGGCGTTATTCGCAAGCGATTGCGTTAGACCAACCTGTCACAGAGGCCTCTTGTTCGAAAGAGAATTAATCTTTACACAGAATGAATTGGATTTGGTCGAATTTCACTAGTTATTTTATTAATCGTCTCGGAATGTGTTTATTTAGGTTTTTTCCCCATTTTTTTTTTTTCATTCTTTTTCATTTCTTATTGAACCAACCTGTTATCGCGTTCAAACCAAATACAAAATGTGTGTCATAAACGTGATGAAACAACTAAACAAAACATATATATACATATATATATATATATATATATATATATATATATATATATATATATATATATATATATATATATATATATTATGATGGGATTCGTCAGCGTTGTACGAGATACATACGCAATAACGTTCATTCGGAATGATGTAAAATGGTTTACAGTAACACCTCTATACATTCCCCCTTTATTTATTTATTTATGCATTTATTTATTTATTTATTTATTGCTCTCAAAATATTCCTTGTTTTATCCAATAATTTTATGATGCCGAAATCTGAGTGAACAAATGTCGGCACTGAATCGGCTTAAATGAACAAAAAATTAATAATAGAGACATAAAGAAATAAATAATGGAATAAAAATAAATAAAAACCATCTCGTAGTACGCTAACAAATCACTGCACTATCTTTTAAATGAAATTGAAATGAACAAAAAAGTGGTACAAAAAAGTGGTACGCTAGCGAATCAATGTGCTATGTTGTAAGTGAAATAAAAAAAATGTCTTTATTTGATATTGGTCCTGTGTTATTTTTCCCTGCGTGTCTAGATTTGAAACATAAGTATTTATAAATGGATAATCTTTATTTTCACGACTCCGACTTTAATTCAGATTTATTATCCGTTTTCCATTTATCCATTTCTTCTAGAGTTTGTGGTAGTTCGTATTCTCTCGTTTCTGGTAGTCTTAAACACAACAAAGTAACCAACATACACATGGTACCAAAGATAGCACCCGGAGCCCATCTAATTCGCATCGCCTAAAATAAAGTAAAATATCGTTTTGTGTTGTATAATAACGTACTTAAAGCTGCATTAGGTTTTCCTATGCATAATATATCAACGATGTATTTTTGGAAACAATGTAATACTTGGTTCCATGATAAAACCTTTACCTACGTTAACATTCACGGGGAAATGTCCTACCAAAGGACACATTTAAGAACACTGATCACGTGGTTCTTTATCAAAAACGAGGCAACATCAAGAAACAGCAATAGAGCATGTGTTCAAGAGCAATGTGGCCACTTTATCATGCGTATCCAAGCCAAACTTCTGTTTTTTTAGAGCCATTTTTACCGTGATCTGAGCCTGGCCACCTCGAATCCTTAGAGTCAGTTTGTCTCAGTTGGCCCATGTTCTTTTCTTTGCAGAATCTAAAAATGAATATGACATTACAACAGACCTTTCAAGGTTCAATAGTTCAATGTAAAGCGAGTCGCAGAATATCCTGAATCCCGCTTTGACAGATCATGCAGTGAGAAGGTCGGTCAGTTCGCTTTCCATTTTTTTGGTTGGGGATGAGTTACTCCAGTTTTCTCACAATTAATCAACTGAATTACAGGCGAAAGAACCTTGCGTAAAAAGTCATTAATCTACTTCCAACTTAATATCAAACGCCTTGATATAGGTGGATTTTAAATGGTGCGATAAACACCTTGTTGTTTTGGCTATTGCTAACTATTGCTAACTACGTGTTCTTTAGTTATAAGTGTCTAAATTCTGTTCCAAATAAAAAAATATATTAACTTATTATCTTTTATTCCGGGATGCCAATGATACTTGGTGTTAAGGAACTTAAAAGAGCCCCTTATTGTGAAACTCATGAGTTTTGAGTTTGGCGGGCGTAGGTTTAAAAACTTCGCCTGCAGAATTTTTAAAAGATTGAAGTTCAAACGACAAAACCAATCCAACAAAAGAAAACACTTTTAAAAATACTATGTACTTACCAAAGGTCCGGCAAAAGGTGCCAACATACCACCGACTCTCGAAATCGTGGACGACACACCTAAACCTACATTTCTAAAAATAAATAAGTAAATAAATAAATAAATAAATAAATAAATAAATAAATAAATAAATAAATAAAATAAAATAAAAAGCGAAGTTTTTTTTAATGTATACTATATTTATTTTATTTTTTTAAAATAAAATACTGTTTATATTAATAGATGGTACACCCGATCTAGATTCTTTCACGTATGTTCAGGAACGATGGAAAAAACCGGAGTCCCCGAAGGAAGCTTTCAACAAGCGCCTGACGGGTTTGTTGTACTGCTGATTTACGTCGCATCAATGTTTTTAGCTATTCGCAACAAGAGGATTCATTTAAGAACACCATCAATGCAAGATCATTTTAGTAATGTCCATGGACATCAAATTTTAAAATTCCTTCGGGAAATAAACTTGTTCAATAAAATATAATTTTTATCATGTATTATCCAGTCTTTTATTATAACTTATCTGTGATATTACTGGTTTTTATCAGTTTAGTAGTTTATTTAGAATATATTCTTTTTAGTTTTACATAAATTTTATTGTTATATATTGTTATATTTTTATCATTCTCTAGCCGTGAATAGCCGCAATAACGCTGATGCGGCTTTAAACAAAAACGCACTCACTCACTCACTGATTTTAGAACATGTTCGTGTGTTTGCGTGAGATGTGTGATTGTGTATTATGATCTGCCACTCAAGGTGGCTTTTGTTGAGATGCTAGCTCACCGAATCAGTATACCGCAGACAAACATCACTCCCAAAGTTTATTATTCTGACACAGAGTGTTTAAAACAACTTGCCAAGCAATATCACTGATCAAAGTCATATGGAAACGGAATTTTTGGATGTAACTTTTATTTTTTCTATTTTTCTACATATACTTTTCGAAAGTACCTGTAATATGTCGTGTTTAACCCTAATTTTTCTGATATATCCGTAAACTGCCGAGTTTTATCAAAGATTTTTTGGGTTTACTTGACGTTTGTCGGACTTTAGCCGGTAATTATCGGTTTTTACGGGATTTGTCGAGGTTACCCGAGATTTGTCGGGGTTTACCTGGAACTTGTGTTTTACCTGTAATTTGTAGGTGTTTTCCTTAGGATTGTTGTGTTGCAAACTAGTTTACCTCCTTATTTATTTATTTATTTATTTATTTTTTTGGAGGGGGGGGGGGGGAGTGTTTACCTGAGGTTTGTTGGATATAACTCTGGCGTGTATAAAAACACACTACCAAAAGATCCAGCTGAGCCGTATTTTCCAATCAAAGTGAAAGCTGTTGATGCTGACAACATAGCACTATTCCCATCTAAAATAAGAAACAATATCTGCATGTAAAGTATATAACCACAATGGAGTTATATCAATTTATATCAAAACATTTCAGGTGAAAAGAAAGTTGGTTGAACAATCTTGCAAACTCTCGGGTTGAAAGGGAGGTCCGGATTCGAACACCGACCGGGTCTTATCAAGACTTGAAAATGGGTAATAACTGTTCTTTTGGCATTTAGTGCAGTGGCTATTGCCAAATACTGTTATTTGTTTTTTCAGTAAAGTTTTTTTCTTCTGTTTGTGTCCTAAATACGTGTTTCTCTATTCTTGTCTTGTTTTGCTGCGCATATGCGAGTTGTAGCGGTCAGGTTAAACATAACTCACGCAAGTATTTTTTTTCATTGTATATAATGATGTAATTTAATAATTTCTTTGTTTTAAATTGCACAAACTTGAGCTTTAATTTTTAGTATTTGTATTTTTTTGTTCTTGGTTGCGTTAGCTGTTAAAATATTTCTTTTGTTTGGTTTTTTATTGTTTATTATCAATTGTTCCAAAATGTGTTAGTTTTTTTTATCTTTTTTGTTTTGTTTGGTTTTTTCTTATTATCATGGGATCCAAAATATGTTAGTCTTTTCTTGTCTTATGTGGCTGCATTTTTTGTTATTTGCATTTTTATTGTTCATATTGTTCATTGTCCTTGGTTGCGTTAGTTGTAAGTAAGCTTATATATTTTTTTGTTTTGTTTTGTTTTGTTTTGTTTTTTTTTTTTGTTTTTTTTGTTTTTTTTTTTTTTGTATTTTTTTATCAAGGATTCCAATAGGTGTTAGTCTTTCCTTGCCTTGTTTTGCTGGTTTTTTTTGCCCCTGATTGCGTTAGCTGTAACTAAATTTTGTGTTTGTTCTTTTTTCTGTTTATTATCAAGGGTTCCAATAGGTGTAAGTCTTCTTGTCTTGTTTGTTTAACCCCTATAAACTTGTGATGTTTTGCGTTCCTAGTTGCATAGGCCGTTGCATTTATAAATCTTTTATCTATGTTTACCTACTAGCAATAGATACAAAAACGGTTGCTAAGAGACAGGACAGCCCTGTTACTGCATGGAAAAATATTACTGTTCTTTTCCGTCCAATTCTACAAAAAAGATTTATAAAAACAAGGCTATATTAATTAAATTTAGTTATCCTAAAAACAGATTTGTTTAATTGCAATATAAGCCAGAATGGATTCAATTATTTTTTTACTTACATTATGACGTCTTTTTTCGAATGGTGGAGAATACCGGATCGTCAGGTAAAAACGTTGGATTGACAAAATGAACTAACAAACTTTGTTACACTAGGATTTACCCGAGTGGGATTCAAACCCCGGTGGTGAGACAGACTGTGATTTAGAAAAAGGCGGATTATACCACTCAGCTTAATAAGAACCACGACAAAATATTTAGTTAGTCTGCAATGTGATTGTAACCATCTGAAATAAATTCTCTAAATCTAGCAAATTTAAATTTCAGAGGTGAAAAAAATTATACTCATTTGATTATTTTTTAATAATAATAATAAAAATAATAATAATAATAATAATAATAATAACAATTTTTGCTATCCTGGATATTGGATGTTTTATTTTTTGTTAATCTGGTTCAAAATAACATGGGAAAATGTAAATACAAGACAGAGGATTGTACCGTCAGGTGACAAAAGGTTTCAAAAGTAGTTTTTCACACAACTATAACTAATTTAGCCACAATCAATGTACACAAATGAACATTGGCGTCTAAAAGGTCCCAAACATATTTCAAAATAAATAAATAAATAGGTTAACAATTAACGAAACCCACAATTAAAGATCATTGATAACAGAAGGTCTCTAAACTTCAAACAGGTACTGAATATGATATTTATTAATATTGTTTAAAGCTGCCTGGAGCTTGAACCTTCGACGCTCCCAATATCTGATGATGAAATCCTCAATTATCCCCTCCCCCGCCTTTTATAAAATTCTAGATCCGCCACTGATGTGGGTATCTGAGTGTGTCGAAGCGAGGTGTAACGTACCGATTCATGAGATACATTTCTGTAAGAGCAGCGGGGTAATCCATTATGGCCGTCAAGAAAAAGTTTAAAAATCTGTTTCCGGAGAGAGAGTATGAAAACAATGCAATCCCGTAATACACCAAACTATCCACAATCCTGTAAATATATCAAAGTTTAATTCATATTAAAATTATTTTAAAAAATGTTTCCATAAAAATAAAACATTATCGCTAAATAGCATCGATTAATTTTTGAACAATTTTCTGTCAAAATTCGTCTTTTCTGGTGACGAAATTTTCCTATCTCTTAGGGCCCACTGACCCATGTTTAAATGCTGTTCACATGGAACCCTTCTCCACTTCAGTCTTTAAAGTTTTCGTTTGAAAATTTGCTACTACAACCAAGATCTGCACCCGTGGGGGCTTCTGTCATGGCGCAACATGAAAAGACAAAATAGCATCACGCATCATACGAAAGGACGAAATAAAAACATGCACGCTCTATGCGAAAAGACAATACGCGATATGAAAGTACGAAATGCGAGATATCAGCTACTTTACTTAATGACATATATATGTCAATGTTTTTATCGGTATTATGTAAAAATATCCCTTTCTCTTTTGCCAAACCCTTTCATTGTTTGATGTAGAGCGTGCGGTGTCAAGGGTTCGAACTCTAGTTTGGTCATACATAAGACTTTAAGATTTGAGATACTGCTTCCTTCCCTGTATGCGACATTCTGACTCGGTGACCTAGCACCTTTATAAAAACATGTCGCCTTGAGTGCGCTTTAGTACCAGGAAAACCTAAATTACACACTCGAACAAACACAATCTTGTTCTTTCAGTAACCCTTATTTTTATAAACTTGCTATTGTCGTAAATAGCATAAAATTGCTGATGCGACGTTAAACAACATTATAACCAACCGATTACATCCAATGCAAAAACTTTTTTTTCAAAATAGATTAAAAATTAAATATAAAATAAAACGTATACATGCATTTCGCACAATTACTGAAAAGATAGCAAAATTGGGTAGGACTTCCTTTTGTACCCCCCACCCATTAAAACCAATGTAGTTTTTTTTTTTTTTTTTTTTTTTTTAAATTTCCTTCACAAAATGTAAAATATTGATTATATCATTTTAACCATTAATTTAGCTAAAAAGTAAATTTGGGTGGGGGGTACAAATGGAAGTCCTTCCCAAAATTGTCTCTTTTGATTGGCTGAAATATTGAACTGATTTGACGTAAAACAACACTTACCATATGTACCAGAGAATAATGGAATTTATCAATATCTTCCTATTTCTCAGGATAGTAAAGAAAGTATATCGTTTCACCTCTACGCCCAAATCATTCTCTTTTACGCTTTCTGAAGAATTCTGTTTTTCTTCCTTATCGCTGTTTTGCTTTTCTTCTTTATCGTTGTTTTGTTTGTCTTCTTTATTGTTCTGTTTTTCTTCCTTTTCATCCTGTTTTTCTTCATTCTCGTCCGGTTTGGGTTCTTCTTCTATTGCTTGGATTGTTATTGATACCAAAGATCGTGTAGGCATTGTAGTATCTAAATAAATATCACCTAATTTGTTCTCTAAATCCACCGGTGGTTTTCCATCATCGGGAAGGTTATCGCCCCTGAAGCGTGCCTTTTCTATAACTTCTTCGTACGATACTTTGTTCCACCTTGCTGCTTTACGGATTATTCTTTCAGCCTCTTTACTTTTACCATTAGCAACAACCCAACGCACACTTTCCTCAAGAACCCTGAAGAGGACAATATGAAAATGACTAAATGAATGTTTGGAAAATGGAATGGTGTTTTACGCCCAGACAAGAAACATCTACTGAAATCTAGACGGTTGTTTTTGATACACAGTGTAAACTTCCCAAAACCGACTCCTCTAAATACCGACAACCTCCCTAAACCGACATTGTCTGCTCGGGACGGATTTATTCTTATATAAATCATGTAATAAAAACATTCGAAAACCGACACCTCCGTATTCCGAACACCGACATAATTTGTCAGCCCAAACAGTAAATAAACTTCCGAATACCGACATTACCTGTGGAACAAATAATGTTTGAATGGTCACGAATGACTGCACGTGACGAGAATTCATATTACCGCGGGCTATGTATAACACGCGTTTACCTACGGTCGGAGTTTACTTAATACATTAACTTATTAATTATAAGATACATGTATCTGTACCGTATGCAATTTTAAAATAAAGAAACGTGTTTAAAACGTTTTATTAAAATGTGCGTTGTTTATATTTAAAAAAAAAAAAAAAAAAAAAAAAAAAAAACAAGTCGGATGCCGTAAAGCTGCGTGATGATTTTTAGATGCAAGGCAAAGGATTTTCTAAAAATAGTACAGCCTTAAACTTAACTAAATCACGTTCTATTTTCTTTTTTTTTCCTTGTTTTTTTTTTTTTTTAAATCTGAATGATTGATATGGCCTCTTCTCTTGATCATAAAATATTTAGTTTTCAAACATCGGCATCAATCTTAAATTGTGTTTCAAGATGGGTACACCTGCGAAACGAAGGCGGGTAGAATTAACGATAAGAACTATGTATTACAACTACGATGGCAATGTATGCACATTGTTTCATTGTTAAATTTGTTTAAGATAAATATAAAATATAAATAACATTTAAATATCACTTTACAAGTGATGTAAGTGTTAACAAACACGATCGAATGCACACACATGAATATACCATTATAATAGCCATATCTGGTAACTGACTAAATTCTGGAACGAACCGGATTCGAATCCGTTTTTTTTAAACTTCTAAAAACCGACACCTCTGTAAACCGACCAAAATGACCGGTCCCGTGGAGTGTCGGTTTACGGAAGTTTCTAGTGTACCTAGAGAAAATCGGAGTTCAGTTGAGTTGAGTAATAGTGTTTAACGTCCCAGTCAAGAATATTTCACTTATATCGAGACGTCGCCAGCTATAGGCGAAAGTGCAGAAATTTTGCCTGTGCGTTGCGTTGATGGCATTATACAGCAGGGTTCTTAATCGTGCCACGCCTGCCATGGCACGGGACCTCGTTTATTTGAAGTTCCCATCCGAAAGAGACGCGACTTTCATATCGTAATGCCGAGTGCTTGGTGAAAGAACAGTCACTACCCATTTCAAGTCTTTGGTCAGACCCGTCCGGGGTTCTAACACACGACCTTCCACTTACGGAGCGAGCACTCTACCAACTGAGCTACCGCAGTGGCCCGAAAATCGAAGTGGCTAAAGAAAAACATCGACCCTCGACAAGCAAACTTACAAACGTCCCTGATCTGGCTTGCTGGGATTTGATCTACTGTCTTAAATTTTAATAATTATGAATTATAAACTTGCAGTTAATTTTTCACAAACCTTCTTTAACATTACCCCCTCCTTGAAAAAGTAAACGCCCTACCAATATAGAATAAGGCTGTATGAGGAGTACAGTGCCAATGTCAGCTGCATATATCGCCATGAAGTATTACGGAACAAATATCCGATAGGTGCAAGCAACACAACACCGGTAGTCCAGGCGAATGCCCCAAACGTGTGCCCAATATATCTGTATTCACGCGGTAACATTTCCAGAACCATCACAGTGTTAGTCATAACAATACCCTGAAAATAAAAACAATGTCATCGTTTTAAAATTTTCATGATCTCATATCGCCGTTTGATTTACACGCTGAATGTCGCATGAGAAAGATATTCACGTTTTACCTGAAAGTTAGCAAAATTGCTACTTTAAAAGACTAATTTTTTCCCTAAAAAGACAGAACTTAGTGTAAAATATAGCAGTAAATTAATGAAAATAAATAAATATATAACTAAAAATAAATATAACTAAATAAAATAAAAATAGATCCCGCAATGCGAATAGAGAATTGCAGCAAAAAGATGTTAATGCTTATTTTACACTGATTTTTATTTTTTTTTTATTTTTCGATCTTTCCAACTTGAAAAAAATTGTTTGGCGGTAATTTGTTTTAGCTCCTGGTGATCAAATCACGTGATAAGGGAGAGATATCACATACCATATATCATAACAAAGACTACTGCCAAAGCAATTGCCAATACAAGATTTAAGCACTACGTCTTTACTTACAAATTTGCACGAAAAAGCCTGTAAATCTGTAAATCAACCGACAGTTGTGACGCCCACAGAATATTGTATACGTACCTGTTGAAAAGTCCCCACTAAATATCTCAGAATTGCGAAAGTCAAGAAATTGGGTGCAAACGCCATTGCTAAAGCGATAGCAAATATTCCAATATGAGCTAAAACATGAACGGGTTTACGTCCGAACCTGTCCGAAAACTGCGTAAATATGGCAGCTCCTGTCGCTTGACCAATTATGACAAGAGTTTGTGTAAACTCGGCAAATTCTGCGTTCTTACACACCAAGTCCCACTGAAACCAACAAAAAATGCTACTATTGGAAAAACTTGCAATATCCAAGACAACAATAAAATAAACAACATGCATGTAATTACAGTCTAACTTGTGTTAGCAGCCACTTGTATAAAGCGGCCACTTGTCTATAACGGCCATATCTTATCCCCCCCCCAATGAATTTTGTTCTTTATTTCACCTCTATATAGGGGTCACTGTCCTATGCCGCCAGCGGCCACTGTTTTCCTACCCAAAGCTTCAACGAAACTGTCGGCAATAGCGGCCATTGTAATGTTTACGAAACTTTGTCCGTTTCCGGAAATTTCCGGAACCAGTTAGTATAAAGGGACATAACTGGTGATAAGAATTTTGATAGTAGGCAGTTAACTTACAAATAATTTAAGAATACAGCATAACCGCTATTAAATATCATTATAGACATCTGGCGATAAATTGGAGAATACTTAAACTTAACAGAAATAGCATTTTTTTAAACTTCAAAATGCCGTGGCTGTAAATGAGGTGGCAAAATTGTCGCGAGACATTGTAACGAGGTTTTTATATATGTATTAATTTATTGGTTGATTGTTATTCACGTCGTATCAGCAAACTTTTCAGCTATTCGGAAAGGAGATAAACATTCTTATTTAAAAACAGTTTTACTTATGTTGAACCCTTCTACTATTTTAATCCACAAAAGATATTATTTTAGAACACTGATCACATGATTCTTTATCGAAAACGAGACAACGTCAACAAAAACAGCAAAGAAGCATGATTTCTGACAACGGAAGCAGCGATACGGTAATTAATTAATTCAATATAAAATATCATTTATGACTTTATGAAGGAAAAGTAACATCATATTGAATAAATCTGGTTATTTTCTATGGACGTAATTCAGCAATATCGTTTTCGCACGAACACGTTTTCTTTTTGTCGACGCCATTGTTTACTTACGTGCAAGATTTCCACGCATGCTCCAAGCTGATTATTGACATATTATCGAGTTGTCCTTAGCTTTTAAGGTTTCCATTAATAACAAACAATTTATATTGATAAAAAAGTACTTTTAGAAAATTGTTTTGTAAATAATGGGTGAACTTCATGCAGTTTTAATGCTTACTCTAAAACACAACATTAGTTGGTGAGCGAGTTTAGTGAAGTCACACCCTTAATTTTGGTTGATGCTTAAATGAAACGTTGCATGAAGATTCAATAATTTAGAATTTCCTCTACTTATAACTTACCTCAGTCACAAATGTCGCATCTTTATGAACAGGGTAAGTATATCCGTTTTCACACTTCCGGTTTTGTATGAGAGTGAGGTTCGTATCATTTCTGTAAATATTGACGTCACATTTACCATACTCTATATAAATACTGGAGTTATAACATTGATCTTCGACCATTGTACAATTTAACTCCATTTCCTGACATTTGTACGGATATCTGTATCCTATAATAAATAAAATTACCGGAAGTATAAAGCCAAAAAGTACTTAGTATATGTAAGAAATAGGAGGGAACCTGAAAAAAATATCAACTTTCTCGACAATTGCTTCAGTCAAATCCGGACCCCGGTGACAAGCGAACGCTCTACCAATAGGCTAATTAGGTCCGGACTAGAAAATAGGCAGTTACTGTTAGTATACATTTAATTAGTAGTTTTGTAATTTAATGCCTGAAACAAATGATTTATTAATTTGACATTTTATTAAAATATAAGATAAACAGCTTTTTGAAGCATTTTTTTAACATTTTCGTTTTTCTAATTTTGAAAGGGGGAGTCCGGACCTCTTGGACCCCCCCCCCCCCCGGCTTCACCTATGTATATGCAATATACAACCCTACTTTACGACGACTAGCCCAGCTTCGCATTTCTAAACTTAGATTTCTCACAAAACCCTTGTGGGTAATTTTGTTTGGCGCCATTGTAGCTGGAAAGAGAAAGCCGTGGCATAAAATTGCAGATTGCTCCCAGATTCCCGGAAGTTGAGCAAGTGCTCTACCACTTGACTAAGGCTAAAATATCTGACATTCTATTACAGAATAAAGTTTTTATTTACGTAGAAGTTACCATCAGTTATGGATTATATTGATATTCTAAAGCCGAAACCGTGACAAAAAAAAAAAAAAAAAAAAAAAAAAAAAAAAAAAAGAATAACGACAGCAACGACGACATCGGCAACATAAATAACTACAACGTGGCTTATCTCACACTTAACAAGACCAATAGCTTTTTTGACACGAATGATATGTTTTTAATGAGGGCACAGCATGTCGTATCTTATGTCTGTCCACACTGGAATTCGTCAATCACAGACGGAATCATTTACGAACTAGAGCTTATTTTCAAGTGTTTGTTCACCGCTGGTTGCACCGCAATGCAGCCAAAAAAAATTTATAAAACGAACATTCTGGCAACAAAACAATCCAGAAGTATTTGAGATATTGCAAAATGTTTTTACTGCTCGGTATATAACGACAACTAAAAAAAAACACGTGACATAAACCGCCATTCATAAATTATTATACATGTTTAATACTGGTCATATCGTCACAGACTACCACTACGGTAGCTAAGTTGCAGAGTGCTCGCATCGTATGTGGGAGGTCGGGGGTTCGAACCCCGACCGGATCTGACAAAGACTTGAATATAGATAGTGACTGTTCTTTCACTAGCACCCGGGCATTTAGAAATTAAATGGGGCCCTTTCGATGAGACCTTACAAACCGATGCCCAGTGTCATGGCAGGCGTTGCACGTTAAAAGAACTCTCTCTTCACATTGCCCTCAGCGCACAGAAATGATAAAACTTTTTGCCACTTAACATATAGCTGGTATGCCGCAGACAAGAGTACTACTCACCATCCATTATTTATGCTGGGGGAACGGTTCTATTCATTGTCCTCCTATATGGCGAGCGTCAGGCAAGGAAGCAATATCTTATTTTTTAAAGTATTATGAATGACCCGGCTGGGGTTCGAACTCACGTCACCCAGATCCACCACTTAGCCAGTGATCACGAAAAAAATATCCTTCAAAGTGAATTTGATCAAAGATTTTGACTCTTTTTACTGCCAAAGACTAACCGAAAACAAACTTGAATTATACTGACCAATACATGTATATGCTTCTGACCAGCTGGTCAAATTTCACTGATATCTATACAGAAGTCTTAGAGGATTGGCTGAAAACTGACGCACGTACGCACATACATACGCTGTTCTCTTATTTTTTCATTTACCTTCCAGTATAATGAAGGCAAACACAGTTCTCGTTCCATGTAGTTACAGATACAGTTTTTACTTTGTATTCATAAAAAACAAAATCTCACCTATAACAACAGCTGACAGTAAATGGAAAGCAGTCGCCATTCCATCGAAGAATAGAATTAATATTTGAAACTTTTGGTACCTCCCCCAGGAACCAAGCGCCTTCCAAACATCGTCAACGTCCAGATTTAAATTCAACATTACAAAAAAAATTCGCTGCGTAAAAATCTAAATCCGTGAATCTGTTATATCGTTTTTTAAATGTTTCATTAAACTTTGTCTATCAGGAGTTGTTTACTATCTTCCAAATTTTTAGAACTCCTGGTAAAAAAAACCTGCTTGATAAATCCGTACATATATATGTATTTTCTTTTAAGTAGACGATAAACATGCGTTAGTATCTGCTCATTTAGGACAGAAGAATCAAGGTCACAGAATATATTAGAAGTAGGTATAACTACGTGCTGGTACATAAAATTTATTTGAAGTTAAGTTAAATGTCCCATCTTTTTCCGTTCCTTCTTTTTCGGTTGATCGCATCTGAGAAAAAAAATTTAAGGACAATCGGTACATTTGAAATTTTTAACTTTAATACTTCTATTACAAAAGAGTTACATAACCTTAAATCACGTATTGTACGGATATAATATCTGTGCCCTTGTTTCTTTATTTCTTCTTTGGTTGAATACATCTTCAAAGCTTTATAGTCGGTATATTTGAACTTTTAAAGAATAATCAGTGTATTATAACTTTTTAACTAAAAAACTTCTATTGCATAAAATTGGTTCGTCGGTATGTTGTTTCATGTCGCATACATCAATTTTTCGGCTTTACGCGAAGAGAGCAAGGTTATTTTACTTTAATGGTTAATATACGAACCAGTTTATGTATGTGTAAGATGCGCAAATGTGTATTGTAGTTCCTCTTGTTCTAGCGCGCACCCAGAGCGACTTCTGTTAAGGTGCTAGCACACCGAGTCCTTTAGCCGCAGCCAATCAAATCGCTCCCCCGTCAGTTACTCTGGCATCGAATGAACCTACCGCTATTCTGTCTTTCTAATGCCGAACATTAGACGAGTAAGCTCAAATTTCTATGTCTTTTTATGACCCGGCTGTGATTCGAACCCCCAAACTCAAAGCCGACGCTCTACCACTTCTCCAACGAGGTATATTTCATATATTTCTAAGTTCTATACCCTAAAACACTTACAAGTTTGTATAAATTAAAAATCAGTTTAATTTACCAAAATGAATGGATACTTAATTCAATTCACCTGATTCTCTTGTCATAGTTCTTTTTTTTTAAATTTATCGTGAAATACATTCAAGAAATGCATTATGACAATGCATTTTTTTAATTATTTCACGATAAAATTTTTTAAAAAATGCACTGTGACACTCTCAAGCTCACAAGAGGTGGTACATGAGGTATTTTACAAGATGTATATATAAATATATATTAGGCGCATGACTTACACATATTTATTCATAACCCATCAATTGAACAATACATCACATGTAAAGATACATTAAATTCCTATACAATATCGTTTTGAATATTGAACAGATTAATAAATGACAATAATACATGGAAACTAAATTACATGTAATTAATTTGAATATATACCATCAAATACACTTATAATATATAAGTTGCCGGAGGTAGAATACAAAACTTGATGGAGGGGTATATAATAAACACATGTAAATGACAAGAAAAACAAATTAATATATTTCAATAATATTAATTTTTGTTAGTATTTATGTATGACAATTTGTGAAACGGTTACTGAGAGTGGTGACTAACCGGCCGCGGCCCTACATTTCAACGACAAGCAACCGGAAAAAATTCATTCAGACAAATTTTAAGTCTTGTTCTTAAAAAAATTAAGTATACCGAGTAGCCTTAACAATTGGTTGATTTCTTTTCTTACCGGTGCCACCGTGTTTCTATATTTTATTTTCTTGGCTGTTTAATCAAAATGCAATTTCTTTTTAAGTCAATTTTTGTTTAGATTTGTTTTTTAAAACATCAATATTTTATTTATAAGTGAGGCATATTAACAAGTACCCAAACAAAAAACAGCGAAGGTAGCATAAAATTATTATGCATAAAATTATTATTTCGTTTACCACCGTTTTAAAATTCAGACTATTTATTGAAAGGACAATGCACACACACACACACACACACACACACACACACACACACACAGCCGAGAGAGAGAGAGATTGGTCGTTCAAATACGAATGATATTGAAAGACATAACCATGATATAAATTGTCGCATAGAAATAGTTATAAACGAGTTCGATAATGTAATATTATTACAATCGCCAAATTACAACATCAAGTGGAGATATTATATAATTATATGTATTTATTTTGATTCTTCGCCGGGAACAGTTCCGGTTATTATACGCATGAATGAATATTAACAGTCGTGATTATATACTAATATATGCGTTTTAAAATTTGAGACAAATTAAGGTTTGTTCTCGTGACCTCTGACCTGCACACTTAAATTTGATATGAGACGCATGTTGCGTCTTATGTTTGGTTATACGTTTATGCAAAGTTTGATTTTAATCTATCCATAGATGTAAAAGTTATGAAACGGACACGATATAATTCCTATACGGGTATATATTCCCCTCAGTACTTTGGTAACTACCTAATACTGTCATTTGCTGTGTTTTGAATGCATATTTAAATAATACATTTAATAAGATCTGCCTTGTACCGGCTTGCAATACATATTACAAAACAATTATGTTGACATAAACAACATTTGGAAAGAGATCCTTTTGTACACCCCCCCCCCCCATCCAACTCAAACATGTTCAGCATACACTAAAAAGGTAATATATATATATATATATATATATATATATATATACTTTGTTTTACCTTTTAAGGTAAAGTACTAGGGGAACTTATACCAGGTATAAGAATTATCATTTCCGTACGTCCCGGTATCGTAAACATATATATATATATACTATTGGGGAGTACAATAAGAACTCTTACCAAACATTTATTCAATTAAATCAAGGAAGTATATTCAAAGTAATATCAGTAGCGGCGTTACTTTTAATGTCAACGATCGAAATCGTGTGTTTAAAACCAGTAACCTTTGTTTTAATTATAAGAACCCTTATGTATGTTAAGTGTGACATGCAATATATTAATACAATTAAAATTTGTTTAAACTTCATGGATGCGTGTCAAAGTTCTATACCATGTTAAATTCGCTAGTTAAGATGCTTCAACTCTTATCAAAAGAGCTTATGTTGTTACTAAATTATAGAAACGGGTTAATATAAGCCCTTTTCGGCTTTCTCTATATATTTGTATGTTGATTTTAATGTTGAATTTTGCTTTTTTAAAAATAAAAATATTGTTAAAACTAATTGTTACTATTGACTTTAATTAAAGATTTTTTGTATTTGTAATTTCAAAGCAATCCGGTTTTTGAAATGAAATACATGTAATTGAAATAAAATGAAGTATGCCTAGCTAGATAAACTGCTTTTTTTGCAAAAACGAAATAACAAGCCTTAATCAAACTGCCATCGTTGGATTCAATTAATTTCAGGAATAACTTGTGTTTTTAACAAGTTTATTGAGTCATAACATAAAAACGGTGTGTACACTGCATACGCGCATAGCAGTATGATATAACTGAATTTAAAAATTAAATAATGAAACATTACAATCTGTAACTCAACGTTTTACAGACCACCTAGCCACCCACTAGCTATGATTTGCAACATAGACAGACGTTTCTATTGGAACAGACATATCAGGGAAAAAGATATTTGACATGTGAAGCATGCGTGAGTTGCATAAGTCACGAAAAATTTGCTCCGTGTTTTAAGGCGAAAAACATGTTTTTGAGCGTTATATATTTCATGGAAACTGGATGTTGTATTTCATGTGACTTGAGGTAGTTGGTCTTTAAAACTATGGATATAATTTTATCATGGGAAGAGGAAAAAAGCGAAAAAAGTTGAAATTTTCAAATGACAATAGTGCAAATAGTGAGAACAGTTCACGTAATACGTCTAATAAATCAGATACTTCAGTTCATACCCCGGGACATTGTGATAAGAAGTATAAACACACACTTGAAAATCAGCCAACCTCAAAAAATACCAACATGAGTAACAGTAACGGCAACCCTATCAGTAATAATATGAGTGCTTATGGGATGAATTATAATATGTCTCCTGTAAATTATTCTACGCCGGTTACGATGCAAAATGCGCCACCAATTATGCAACACGGACATTTTGAGACAATAAGCTATTCAGAAAAAATTGAGATGTTGAGCAATAAGCTGGATAAAATATTTAGTAGATTTGATGGCATTGAGACAAAACTATCGAAATTTGAGGTCACAATGGGCACAGTAGAATCAGACATTAGAACTTTAAAGACAAAAGTCTCTGAAATGGACAAGAGTACTTCTAGTATCGAATCTGGTATGTGCTTCATGAATGAAAAATTTGAGACTATGACACGTGAAAATTCCACATTAAAGGCAGAAATAGAATCGATGAGATCTGCAATGCAGGATCTAACTGAGCGACAACTGGACTTACAAACACGCTCAATGCGCGATAACTTAATTTTCACTGGAATAAGAGAGGAGGACACTGAAGATACTGAGAATGTGCTTAAAAAGTTCATTATGGATGTTTTAAAAATTGAACAAAACATAAATTTCCATAGAGTTCATAGACTTGGAAAGAAAGTACATGGAAGATCTCGTCCAATAATTGCAAAATTCGTTAACTTCAAAGAAAGGGAATTAGTTCGAAAAACTGCACCAAGTGCTTTAAAAAAAGATGGACAGAATTCTTTTGGGGTAAACGAGCAATTTCCCAAGGAGATAAACGAGCGGAGAAAACTACTTTACCCACATATGAAAGCGGCGAAAAGAAACGGCAGAAGAGCAAATCTAGTATATGATAAGCTTTTCATTGAAGGCCGAGAATTCTATCTTCAGGATTGTGATTCGGATGGCGTCAATAGAGCACAGGACCGAAATGACCAACATCAGCAAAGCAACCGCTATGGTGGAGCAAGATCAAGGAATCAAAAACATCGAGCTGGACAAAGGACCGACAGACAGAGGAATGACGGAAATGGAAATCATTAGGACAACCATGGAGGAAACCAGAGTGTAATATTAACTGACCTTTCAAGAAGTTCGACCGACTCTCTCAGTTTAACTAATTTTAATAAATGCAATATTCTTTCTATAAATGTGTGTGGACTACTAAGAAAACTCAATTATCCTGAATTTAAATATCTATTATCTTGTTATGATATTGTGTGTCTTACAGAAAGCAAAACTGACGACTGTGATTTGATTCAATTGGATGGTTATACGTTCATTGCGAAAAATAGACAGAAAGTGTCAAAGGTTAAATCCGGTGGGATTGTACTCGGGTATAAAGATAGCCTCTCGGACTTTATCGTACCACTTCACACAGACTGTAAGTATGTTTTTTGGTTTTTACTCAAAGGTAATGCATTTAATATTGACTGTGACATTCTATTCGGAATTATTTATATTCCACCGGAAAGCTCTAAATATAGTACATGTGATGCTTTTATCGAAATTGAAAATGACTTTTTGAATTTTAGTATGTACGAAAATGTATGTTTGCTTGGTGACTTTAATAGTAGAATGTCTAATTGTGATGAGTTATTAACAGATATACATTTATCAGATTTGGAAATGGGAAATGACTTCCCAATTGAAAATAAACTGACTGAAATGAATTTACCAAGATACAGGGTTTGTAAGGATTCGGTTAAAAATAATTATGGTAGATTACTTTTAGATTTTTGTAAAAATAATAATTTGGTAGTTTTTAATGGTCGGGTTGGAAACGACTGTGGTATAGGTGAATATACAACGAATAAGTCAAGTGTCATTGATTATTTTATAGGAACGGTAGAATTCTTAAGTTTTGTAAATGAGTTCTCAATTCTAGAATTTAGTAAATTGTATTCGGATATACATTGTCCGTTATCTTGTGATCTCATATTTAAAACTGCATCAAATGTCGCGCAATCTAATATTGCGCAATCACATATTGTAAATAATATTGTTAAACCATGGAAGCCAAACAAATGTGTAGATTTTTGTAAAAATATTGACAGTAATGATATTAATGATATTTTGTCTTCCATACAAAATATCGAACATAATAATGTAAATAATATAAATAGAAATTTTGTTAATAGTTTATGTGATAAAGTTTGTAATGTTTTACTTGACTCAGCAAAACGCACATTTGGCACTTTTTCAAAAAAACAAAATATTTCTAATATAAACAAATCCAAAAAGGAATGGTTTGATCATAGCTGTTTTTTAGCTCGTAAAAAGTTTCGAAAATCCCAAAGAAATTATAAAAAATATAGATCTTATGTTTTTAAGGAAGAAATGAAAAGTGCAGAAATTAGCTATAAAAAAGTGCTAGATAAAAGTGTTAGAAAGTACAGACTTAATTTACAAAGAAAGTTAAAAAAGATTAAATCAACTGATCCTAAAACATACTGGAAAATTTTAAATAAGTCATCTAAACCAAAACATTGTAATATGTCAGTACATGAATTTTATAATCACTTTAAATCACTGAATACTGTAGTAGACAACAATGATGATTTTATTTATAATGATATAGATATTGTTGAAAATGAATTTTCTTGTAATGTTTTGAATGATGTAATAACTAATGAAGAAATATTGTTTTGTGTACAGAAACTAAAAAGAATATATAATTAGTTCTATTGATATAATGTTACCAGTATATAACAAATTGTTTAATTTAATTTTTGATACAGGTCTGATACCAGAAT
Organism: Tegillarca granosa; assembly: GCA_029721355.1. Taxonomy (NCBI): domain Eukaryota; kingdom Metazoa; phylum Mollusca; class Bivalvia; order Arcoida; family Arcidae; genus Tegillarca; species Tegillarca granosa. Next base: position 14,813,202 of record CM056611.1, on the reverse strand, counting down.
CTTGGTTAATTGGTAATATCTGTCCTATTTTTAAAAACAAAGGTAGCTCTGATGATGTCAATAATTATAGACCTATTACTTTATTAAGCTGTGTTAGCAAACTTTTTACTTCTATTTTATGTAAGAGATTAAATGATTTTGCTGATGAGAATGAATTATTAAGTGAAAATCAAGCTGGATTTAGAAAAAAATATTCAACTTTAGATCATGCTTTTGTTTTATATAATCTTTTTGAAATTCTTAATCGGTCAAAAAAGAACTTATATTGTGCATTTGTTGACTTTACTTCTGCTTTTGATACAGTGTGGAGAAATGGGTTATGGTATAAATTGTTGAATAATAATATTGGTGGTAAATGTTACAGGTTTATTGTTAATATGTATAGAGATATAAAGTCAAAGATATGTATAAATGGTAATTTTTCAGAGTGTTTTCAATGTAATACTGGAGTAAGACAAGGAGAAAATTTATCACCTTTTCTATTTGCTTTATACTTGAATGATCTACAAGATTTTTTAAGCTCCAAAAATGTCACTGGTTTATCTGGTTTTTCAAATGAGTTAGAACATGAGATTGGAATTTATGTAAAAATGTTTATACTCTTGTATGCAGATGATACTGTTTTAATGGCTGAAACTAAAGAAGAATTACAATTGTTACTTAATCATTTTTCTTCTTATTGCAAAAAATGGAAACTACAAATAAACTCAACTAAAACAAAAATACTTATTTTTTCTAAAGGTAAAGAAATCAAGAATATACATTTTTTTATTAATGATGATGAAATCGAAATAGTGAAAGAATTTAAATATTTAGGAATTATTTTTCAAAGAACAGGTTCTTTTATTAGTACAAAAAAATATTTTATTGTTAAAGCTACAAAGGCAATGTACGATGTTATTAAGAAAAGTCGATCTAATAATTTATCTATTGAATGTCAACTAGATTTATTTGATAAAATGGTAATGCCAATACTTTTATATGGATGTGAATTATGGGGTCATACAAATTGTAATGTGTTGGAAAAGGTTCACCTAAAATTTTGTAAGTTAATAATGCATTTTAAAAAATCCACTCCAAATTTTATTGTATATGGAGAATTGGGTAGATATCCTCTTAGTATTCATATCAAAACTAGAATAGTTTCTTTTTGGTTAAATATTATTACAGGTAAACAAACAAAGTACTCTTCATTGCTTTACAACTTTTTACTGGTTAGATATACTCAAGGAATACATTTCAATTGGATTCATAATGTTAAAACAATTTTAGATCAATGTGGAATGAGTAATATATGGTATTATCCAATGCATTTTAATAGAAATTGGATTTTAAAATCTTTAAAACAAAAATTATGTGATCAATTTATACAGAAATGGAATAGTGACTGTTACAATTCATCAAAAGGTTTATCATATAGGTTATTTGTACAAGGTGTTTTTGAACTACAGTATTATATCAAGTCAAATGTTTCATTTAAAAATAAAATCATATTAAGTAAATTTAGATCTAGCAACCATATGTTACCTATTGAGACTGGCCGTTGGCAGAATATTGTAAAAGAAAATAGAATTTGTAATTTATGCAAAAATGAAATAGGAGATGAATACCATTATATAATGTCATGTCATGTTTTTAAAGATTTAAGACGTAGATATATTCCAACTTATTACATAAGAAATCCAAACACTTTAAAATTTTATGAGCTATTTTCTGTTAAAAAAATTTCAGTTTTGAATAATTTATGTAAGTTTATTTCTGCTATATATGAGAGAGTCTGTCCTCCTGGTTAGAGAAAATAACTGTATATTGTAAACTCACGTATGCCATATTTAATGTATTAATATGTTTATTGTTTGTATATGTTCTCTGTATTGTATATATATGCAATTTGAGAAATAAAGAACTTGAACTAGTTAACTGACAAACTTTCAGACTTTAAGATTCTAATCTAGACGATTAGAGGCGCCTTAAAGAACTCAGTGGATTAGAACTCTCTTAATATTTTTTATTTATAAAACTTTCGAATAAGAAAATCTCTCTGCGTCAAAATGGCTAATTGTGTCAAAATGGCTAATTTTGACGAATAGAGTTCGCCATAACAATCAAGAAATCAGGGACATAAGATGATTTTGATTACTCTCTACTATGGTGATGATGCCGATGCTTATGACGACGAAAAATTTGCGTAGGTAATGGCATATTTAACGCCCAAACCAAGATTTTCCCACCTACTATGAGGCGTTTAGTTAAGGGTAGTGAAAAAACGCACAGACCTTTGGCAATCGAACTGACAATTTTTTGACACTATGATGTGCTTGAGAATTATTTTTAATAAGTTGTGAATTATGCGCCCTTCAGGCCATTGGACATTTGAGAATTACCAGAGAGAGAGAGAGAGAGAGAGAGAGAGAGAGAGAGAGAGAGAGAGAGAGAGAGAGAGAGAGAGTATGTATTTGGTAGCTCTATTCTTTAAACTTTTAGGTCTCTTTTTGACGGTGACACACGGCACTGCGATCTTAATCTAGTGATGCAGACCATGCCTTTCCCTTGTACGTACACATGTATCAGAGTAGAAAATACAATGTAAATCGGCCATTTTTTATAACATGTTTTATTTTCTGAATCTATTGTGACATAAAAGTATCAAAATTACATTTAATATGAAGACAAATAAATAAAATTTGAAATAAATGATTTTTACAAACTTTGATCTGAAGACTTCATTTTATATAATGCTGGGTGATATTTCTTTGTTCAACAGAATGGAAAAAAAAAAATCATAAGGATGTTACTGCATGTATAAATTCAAACTTATCAGGCATAATATAATATTTACAATTGCTATTATCTTTCTTTCTATGACTCTAATTACTCTTCTTTGCGGTCATATGCTATGAACGCTGATGACCTTTCTGAACTTTCTGACGTCATGATGGCTTATTGTTGAAGGCCGTTGGGATATTCCATTTTGACGATGTGGAGGTTGACAGTAAACTGACATTAAAAAAAGGTGATTTTTAGGATATATCATCTGAAATTGAGCTGAAATGGTTAAAGAAATTGTCAATACATGTATAAGAAATGACATTCGCCGTTCATGCAATTTGCGACAGGTCACTGTCGTTCATAACCCATGGGCACTGACAAAAAAGAATGCAATTTCTTAACTATATGCACATATAAAATGACTTGGTTAAACTGCAATTTAAAACCATTATCTGTAAAACTGCAATTCATAACATGTGAAACAACCAAGTTCAATAGGTCAAACATTTTTGTAAAGCTTATGCAAAAAGCTAAATAAGATTATTTGAAATCTAAAGCACAAAACAACTGAACAACTACAAATGCTTTTTTTCAATGAAGTTAGTGTTTGAATCAAGTTAGTTTTTTTATGAACTGGGTAGAGTAAAGGTGATTAGAGAAATTCTGCAGTCAAGATTCTATTTCCTATATCCAATAGACAGCTCTAGGATGTTTCAGAAACTTTGAGGCTGGAGAGGGAAAAAAATTGCCCAGTTGAAAAAAAATTTCTGTAGATTTAGAATTAAAAGTTGATTTTACACTATAAAAGTAGAACTCTGACTTCAATGAAAATTATTTTACTGGGACTTTATTACCAAGAAATTTAATATACCTTCACACACACACACACACACACACACACACACACACACACACACACCATAAATCACAAACATAAAGCTTTAGAGGCTGAAAGTTTTTTAAACTGAAAATATTTTATGCTCAGTATATATTCATTTAAAACAAGGTCCATTTGTTTTTCTTTGTTTTGCTATTTCGAGAAGAATCAAGAACAACAGTACCATCTGGAAGTGATCTGACAAACTTCCTTACAAGGATTTGTATGAGCAGGATGTGATTGCAGGCAATTAGAGGGCCAACAAATCTGCCTTTAGTGTGTTTTTTGTAATGGCAACTATTAATACACGTGACGTGAACACAAATGAGAAAAACGTGATTTAGTTTTAAAATGACATGGAACTCCATGTGTGTGTGTGTGTGTGTGTGTGTGTGATGATTAATGAAAATAAAAGTGTAAAAATCAATATTTTTAAAAGAAATAAGTGACATTTTTTGAAGATAAACTCTGTGTGTGTGTGTGTGTGTGTGTGTGTGTGTGTGTGTGTGTGATGATGAAAAAAATGCATAAAAACCTGAAATTAAAAAAACAAAGACATTTGATTCTGGTTAATACCAATACGATATGCATATGATGTGATACAACAAGATCTGTTTATTACTGCATTAAACAATTAAATATTGATTTACAAAATTAACAAATAATATATTAAGTACATATATACAAATTATTATGATCAATAAATAATAAAAAACAAGAGATCCACAGATCTTCAGCCTTGCCTGAAAAGTGCTGAGAAATTCAAACAAGAATTACAGAGAATTAAATGTCTTGCCTGGTTAGTTTTTGATCCAGTAGAAAAAACATGTACATTACTTTAACATAAACTTTCACATTTTGACACACTGCAGCTGCTGCCACCTAGAGCGACACTGGAAAAGTTACACCTAAGTCTCGCCTTATGGCAATGCCAGGCTAAAAAAAAAAAAAACAAAAAAAAACTGATGATGATAATCACAAGGCTGCTCACTAAACGCTTTTTAGGCAAAACAAAAATCTTCTCATCTTGATAAAAATTTACAATATAAATTACTTATATCAAGCATTACTATCAATTAAATAAAGTGTAATATTTTCTCCAGATTATGATAAAACCTTCTTTTATAGAATATCATAAAACTTTTCATTATCAACACTACATTTATAAATCTGTTCATTGCCAACCATTTTGAATGACTTGGCTCCCAAAAGGGTTCCCTTGTGCACCATGTTAGACCACTATAATGTCTATGTGTTCAGTACTATTTCAATTGAATATGATATTATAAAGACATAATGTGCATTATTACAATGATTTTGAATGCAAACAATCAGAACAAATGTTAAAGGGAGGGTGTTGATCATGTGTCATGTTGAGTAAAAAATGCCAGAAATTAAGAGGATGAAATTGTGGCAACAAGGTACCACTGTAGCAGCACCTGAAAAGAGACGTTCCAAAGGTAATGTGGCAACAAAATAGCACTGCAGCAGCACCTGACAAGAGAAGTTTCAAATGGAATGTGGTAAAAGAAAGCAAAGAATTAGAACTGAGATGTGGCAACAAGGTAGCACATATGCAACAACTGACAACAGTCAGCCAGACCAATGTGGCAAGAAGGTACTACTGTGGTAACACATGCCAAGAATCAGAAGATGGTTATGAGGCAACAAGGCAACACAGTTGCAGCAGCTGACAATAATCAGTCAGATGGAAATGTGGCGACAGGGTGGCACTGTGACAGCAGTTAACCAAAGTCAGTCATGTTGAGATGTGGAAACAAGGTAATACATTTGCAGCAGCAATAAATGATAAGTCAAGAAATGTGGCAACATGGTAGCACAAAAACAGCAGTTAACCAGTGTTAGGTTGAGATGTGAGAACAAGGTATACACATTTGCAGTAGCTGACAAAAGTCAGTCAGATGGAAATGTGGCATCATGGTAGCACAATAACAGCAGTTAACCAGTGTCAGTCAGGTTGAGATGTGAGAACAAGGTATACACAGTTGCAGCAGCTGACAAAAATCGGTCAGACAGAAATGTTTCAACAGGGTGGCACTTTAACAGCAGTTAACCAGACTCAGTCAGGTTGAGATGAACAACAAGGTAAAACAGGTGCAACAGCTGACAATAATCAGTCAGATTAAATTGTAACAACAGGGTAGCACTGTAACAACAGTTAACCAGAGTCAGTCATGTTGAGATGAACAACAAGGTAACACAGATGCAGCAGCTGACTGGTCTGTCAGATGAAAATGTCACAGATATGTAGCACAGTAGCAGCAGATGACAAGAGTCAGTCAGATAGAAATGTGGCACAAGTAAGCACAATGGCAGCAGCTGATAATAGTCTGTCAAATGTTGTCCAACAGTCGCAGCAGTTGACAAGAATCAGTAAGACGTGAATATGGCACAAAAAATGCACAATGCAGCAGCTGAAAGTAGGCAATTAATTGGATATGTTCTGAAGTTGATGATTTTTCACACATTAAAATGATATGAAAGTGAAGTGCAGATTTGGTGTGTTATACCAAAGTAAAGACTGCACCAACAATAATGACATGACCAGTTTCCAGATGGATTTGAATCAAAAGAACCCTGAGAAAATCACAGACCTTCAGAAAGGCAACTGTCAAGCTTTCTAACAGCTATATCTATCTGAGTGGGCATAAAACCTAGGAAGGGGCCAAAAGGCAATGTGATCAGGAAGTACTGTAAAATCATAAATATTTGTTTGTAAGAGTGAGAGATATTCTTCTGAGTTTGTGGGTTCAAATGAGCACTTTCATCATTTGGTTACTGCAGTCAACATTGTACGTTAAACACTACTAGTTATGCTTAAGCTTCAAATGATTGCACTTAAAAGTATAAAATGTCAAGTTTTGATGTTGCTATGGCAACACATCAAGTCTTCTAAAATTTGCATTTAAGTACATAACATTCAAATAAACTTAACTCAACATCTGATTTCTGTTTAAATAAGATGCTTCACTCTCCAGACAACCTCCATTTACCCATATTGCCATAAGGTGGTAATATTTATATACTGTAGAATCATTAATATTCGTTGGGTTAAAATTTCATGGTTTGCATTTTTTAAAAATTCTATTGGTAGAAATTTTCTATTGGTAGAAATTTTCGTGGAATTCCGTTTTGTGAAAATAAATCCCATTGGAGATAGAAATTAAAAATTTTCAATGACATTTAATTTTGTGGTTTTCAGTAACCCACGAAAATAATGAAATTTAATTCCCCACGAATATTTGTGATTTTACAGTATGTCTTATGGTATTCTGTCAACCCTCCTCATGGAATGTATTAGTATAGTCTATTTCTCCCTCACATACACATAATGGAATGTGCTATACATTGTATTGAAGTGGAGCTTCTGTGGATACTGGACTGAACTGTATCAATGGACACAGCCAAAGACAGGGATGACCTGAAAAAAAGAAATCAAAGTACTGATAGTACTGAAGGCAGTAATGTAGATATCATATTATAAAATATTGTAAATCTATATCAAACAGTTTGAAATTTTCACATGTATTGGCATTGAAGTATTGTCCACTGATATGGATAACAAGAGCACCACCGAGCGTAGCATTATACGCCCGTCTTATATTGATCGAGTAGTACTATTTACTAGTGTGGCGACACCTTTAGGGGTTTCGCGGGAAAGAATGGAACAATCTAGAGGATTTCTATCAGTAGAGCTCATCCAAAAGTTTGACACAGACCTATCGGATAAGTGCCAAACCTACCAATAATTTGGTAAAGAATTGGTTACTTTAATATGGGTACGAATTCAAAACGGTACGTTAAATTGTTTTTGGATGATAGCGCCGACTTTAAACAGTTATTGTGAATTTTATGTAAAAGATAGAAAAAATATAAAAATACCGTCTTTTCCGTCAGATCTTAAACATTTTTCGGTCAATGGACGACTTTTTCGTACAATGAACTGTTATTGAACAGGAGTGCGTTAAACGTAATTGTTTTTTGGAAAAATTCATTTTTTGCATGTTTGACCCCAAAATTAAGTATGATAACGATTTTTCCCAAAAATTTCACCAAGTTAGATAGCTAGATCGCATTAGACTCCATAACCTCAGAAATGTTTAGCAAAATCTATCGAGGAGTTTTCAAGGTCCCCAAGATGCAAATATATGCTGCTAAAAAGGAGAAAGTTGTCGCCTTTATCATTTCACATCCAGAGGATGTTCCGAATGAATTCGTCACTAATTCTCTAGATTGTTCCATTCTTTACTGAGAAGTATAAGTACAATTAGGATATATGTATGTAAAAATATATTGCTAAATGGATAGTGGTAGACTGCTATATAATTCATATTCATTTCCAGGAAGGAAGAAGTTTAAAATATAATGTTAGGTCATGGCAGTGTTTTCATGTGTTAAGCATTGCATGCACGAAGATTTTAGGAAACAAATACATTTTTTGTCTGAAATGTTTTGAGAACCTTTTTTTAACCAACCTGAAATAATTTATATCTATAAAGCTTAATTATAATTTGAACTGTTGTCGTGATCTGTGCAGTATGATAAAAAGGTGTTTTAAGTTAAAAAAGGGGCATAACTCCTCCAAAAATAATCTGAAAAAGTTGTAATTCGAACTTGCACCAGATAATAACATCGTAAATGTGTATACCAAATTTCATTTGAATCCATAAATAGTTGTAGGCTCTGATGATCGGAAACCACATGGTCATACATACAAAAATTTCTAAGTTAAAAAAGGGGCATAACTCCTCCAAAAATATTCCGAAAAAGTTGTAATTCGAACTTGCACAAGGTATAACCATGGTAAAGCTGTATACCAAATTTCATTTGAATCCATAAATGTTTGTGGTCTCTATTGAACAGAATACAAATTGTTAACAGACGTCCGCCCGCACGCCCGCCTGCCCGCCCGGACGGACAGCACCGTAACATAATACGTCCCGTCATATGACGGGTGTATAAAAACTATTATATACTATTATATGATCTTTTAGAATTTTTTTTATTTACATTAGCTAATGAAAACACAAGTGATAGATTTTAAATCTTAATTTAGCATTCAGAGAGCTTAAACCAGTCAAGAGTTAGAAATTGTTTTACCTATCTATAGATTACTTGGTTTGATTCTGGTGATTAAAGTGAAGTCAAAATCAAACAATTATTTCATCTAGACAATGATATCTTCTCTCAGACTCTTATTATATCTCAATAGGTTAGTGGTAGATATTTCACATAAAGAATGGGAGGTAGGAGGTTTGGATACCTCCTTGGTAATACACAAGACTTTAAATTTTAAGATTCTGCTTCCTTGTCTGGTGCTTGGCATTATGAGTACAGAGTTCTGACTTGACATGATACCAGGATAAATTGTCTGGGGGAGTGGTATGCTCTTCTGCAGCATACTGACTCAATGAACTAGCAACTTAACAAATAGTCAATCTGAGTGTGTGCAATAACAAAGCATACCATGATACTCAGCTGATAATTTCTATTATTATACAAAATGTACCTCATATATATTAAAACACATTTTATTGGATGGATTCCAATCACATGACATGTAACAAATGAGATATTTCCCACAAAATTACCGTCAGCATGTGACAACCTCTCCCTTCTCGGCACAGCCATGTGATAATACTATTGTCACCCTTTGACAACTTGGCATAAGGGAGATAACTCGCAAAACTTGGCTGTTGTCGTTTGGTAAACAACAAAAATGGCGACTAGTCGTTTTGGCAGTTCGTCAGAGGCGGACTTGCAATTAATTATGCAGGGTAAAGATGCAGAAAACACAAAACAGTATGTGGACATTGTGTTATTTCACATGACAAGCTTTGTTTTGGTATAATAAAATAATAATTGCCCACTAGGTATGTGGACATCCAGAATTGTCACCCTTCAGAAGTATTGTCACCCTCGGGCGATGCCCTCAGATGACAATACTTCTGAAGGGTGACAATTCTGGATGACCACATACCTAGAGGGCAATTATTGTATATTGTTCTATTAAGTTTATATGCATTGAACATACCTCTACCAAACACTTCCTGTAATAAAGCAAATGTAGATTTTGGTTGTCTTCTGGGTCCATCTTTTTTAACATGTTCCACCGCAGTCTCATCATTAATTATAGATGACATCTAACGAGAACAAAATTTAAATAATCTCTGTTAAAGTAATGCAGAATCTTCTGACCCCAGTTTCACAATCATTCACTAATTTAGTGCATACTCTTCTCAAATAAAGGAATATTTAAATGTCAAGTTTTAATATCTTACACTGTAAAAAACTGGATATCTTATGTTACATTTAATTGTTTAGTGTAGGTTTATTGAACATAATAAAAAATTGTCTCATAAAACTTAAATTTTAAAAAATATTGATGAGAAAAAAATGAATATATTTGAGTTGAGTGTACATGGGGCCAGACTTATTTTGTTACCTGCTTTTCATGTTCTGGATATATATATTTTAAATTTGATCTTTATGAGACAACTTTAATCAGATCAATTCAATTGGTTTTGCAATCTGATGAAACTGAATGTTCTTCTGAATGAGAGTGTGTAAATTTAGCTTTCTTCATTAAGAAATTGAATATCTTTTAAGAGCAAAATGAATGTCCTTCTGCTTCTACATGCATCTTCATTTTATATACATCTTCTTTTCAAAATGAAAACTTAATAGAGCAGTGCTTTACTGCATTACTTGCAGCCACTTTTGACAGAGATTACCCTCTTGTAAAAATCTTGTACAATGTTCCAAACCAATTAATGTGTCTCACAAAAAGTCATACACTTTAAACTTTTACCAAAACCAAAAGGGAAAACAATTATATCTGAATTCTGTCTAACCTGATTAGTCAATAGCAGTATCAAACATACCAATTGATAAACTCCCTACTACAAAGGGAGACTACTCTCTGAATTCTGTCTGACCTGATTAGTCAATAGCATTATCAAACATACCAATTGATAAACTCCCTACTACAAAGGGAGACTACTCTCTGAATTCTGTCTGACCTGATTAGTCAATAGCAGTATCAAACATACCAATTAATAAACTCCCTACTACAAAGGGAGACTACTCTCTGAATTCTGTCTGACCTGATTAGTTAATAGCAGTAACAAACATAACATTAATAAACTCTCCACTACAAAGGGAGACAACTCTCTGAATTCTGTCTTCTGATCACAGCCAATAGCAATCACAAACATACCAAATAATAAACTCTCTACTACAAAGGGAGACTACTCTCTGAATTCTGACTTACCTGATCACAGCCAATAGCAATCACAAACATACCAAATAATAAACTCTCTACTACAAGTAATACTGAATGTACTCTACAATACAAAAAAAATAATAATAAATAAATAAAATAAAAATTAAATAAAAATAAATAAATACATAAGATAAGTAAATACATAAAGAACATTAAAATAGACAAATTTTAGTATCAAGTCATGTGACTAGTCTGTAATTTATGATGTCCCTAACCCTGTTGAACTTGTGGTGATAAAAGTCACATGACACTTTATCCAGAGCACTATATCTGGGAAACAAAATTGAAGTGTCAACATTTCAGCATTTAATATTTATCAATGCCATTGTTCATTAAGACCATTGTACCAAAATATCCTTCAAATAAAGTCAATTGTCCAACACAGTGTTTTAAGATCCACCCATTTCATATTTCAACCAAAAAAAAAAAAAAAAAAAAACCTGCAATATCAAGATCATCTATCTTCAAAATTTAAATTTCTAAAGTGTTATGGTTGGTCTTTATAAATGGGTTCTACTGAATTTTTTTCCCCAAAAAAATCATTATAATTTTATTAATAATCATAATACTTACAATTTTACATGTTTTGTGCTATTATTGACTCCTGGATCCATGGCCCAAGATAATATTACCATACACACTGCATGTACACTAGCTAAACCTACAAAATAATAATAATAATAATAATAACAATAATAATAATAATGGTGATAATAATAATAATGAAGGTGATGATGATGATGATGATGATAATAATAATAATAATAATAATAATGATGATGATGATGATGATGATAACAATAATAATAATAATAATAATAATAATAATAATAATAATAATAATAATATAACTGATTTATTGATACTTCAAAATATCAAGGGTCACATTATATGATATCTTATTTTTGAAAATCATGGATAAAAATTAAGTTTTTAAGAAGAGTCAAAAATCATAGTTTCAAGGGTGAAATGAAAATCCCTGTAGATAATGTACATGTGTACTGTAAAATCAAAAATATTCATGGAGGGTTAAATTTTACTATTTTCGTGGATTGGTGACGACCACAAAATTTAATGTCATTGAAAATTTTCATGAAAAAGGCCTTCAATGGGATTTATTTTCAAAAAACTCAATTCCAAACTTCTCTTAACAGGACTGTTTAAGCTTGTAAAACCATGAAATTTTATCTCAAAAAATATTAATGATTCTATAGTATATCTCAAGTTGTCCATATATATATGTGTGTGTATGAAGCAAATAATTTAATCACAATTTGAATTATCTTAACTAGTCTATAATGTGATCAGATTTTCTTAAAACTATACCTGGTTTTCTCAAAAATATCCCTGAAATGTCAACCTTGATATAAGTAAAATAATCTTGACTGCAGCATAAATCACCACTTCTCTTTTTATATACATGCACAAGATAAATATACTACTATGACAAATACATTTCAAAGCCAATGAATTAGGTCAAAGTTCAAGGGTCAACTTTCATGATTATACAAAAGCCAAGTATAGCTTACCTATCACAGATGTACTACTATACTTAGCTTAAATACAACTGTAGCAGTTGTAACTCGTAATTTTTTTAAGAGTAATTACTACGGCCCTCAATTTTGTCTACTAAAATGGTGGCCAAATCGACTTGGAATTGGGTCTGGCGACCTAAAAATTGTAAATGGTAGCCAGCTTGTCCATTTTAAATTTGAACTTTTGTGACCAGAGAACAGATATTATTTCTATGTTACAGAATTTTCATGATACTGTTGCCATTTCAGGCAATATAATGGACACTTTATCACACATCATCATTATTGTTATTAATAAAATTGATGTATGTAAGTGATTGTAAGTCAATTTTAAAATTGTGCATTTTTGTTTTTCATACCTAAAAATGCCTTTAATTTTCTTTCCTTCGTTTGGAAAAAAGGTTGCCAGGCCACTTGGAATTTGCACTGGCCACCTGAAAATCTAAATTGGTGGCCAGCTGGCCACTTAGTTTTGAAACCCACTTTGAGGGCTGTACTGTATACTTACCTACATAAAATAAAAACTGTATAAAATATTTTTGATTATATTCACCAACACAATTGTTGATCCTGTCAAAGAGAAAATTATTTTGTTAAAAATAGCCTGCGTTGTTTCAAATTGAAATAGACTTGTATTTCACTAAATATCAGTCATTCTTGGCTTCATGAAAAGAGTTATTTTCATGGTCAGCTCTGGCTCTTGATAAATAAAAGCCAAAAACTTAGTCATCTATAAAATTTTGGAGTCATTTAAATGAACCAGTTCCGGTGAACCTTAGAAACTATCAAACTCATAATTGAAATTGATGAAGATTTTGGAGCAAAATTATTCGCCAAAATCAATATTTTGTAGCCAGAAATTATGAAAGTTAGCAATTGGCTAAATTGTCAAATGGCCATCCATAAAAATATGACAAAAACAACAACCCAGATTCCATACTTAAATGCTCTTAATGAAATGCTTTATTTATTTTTCGTTTCAGTCAAAAAATTGTGTATATTTTTTTATCTTAGATCTTTTTGAGATTCATCTTAAGTGTATTGTAGATTTTACAGTGACAGATTAGATGACTATTTCCAAATAAACCAGAGATGGAATACATTATCATCTTTAGTTCTGTACTGGGTAGTTTGAAGATATTGAAATGTTAATGAATACTTGATATCTATATATTATACAGTTGTTTTATATGTTAAACCATTAAGATAGTTTCAAGCTATTCAGATCTGGTGAATCATTTTTCATTACCTCTTTTAATATCTGAAAGGCTACAGGTATCTGCAGAACAAGATTGTAGTAAATTTCTCTATTCATTATTTACATATTAAACTAGAATTCCACAGATTTAAATGTCTCGCCTGGTTCGTTTTTGATCGAGTAGAAAATACATTACTTTAATATAAATTTTGACATGCTGCCTTCGACGACACCAGAAAAGTAACACCTAAGTCTTGCCTTATGGCAATGCCAGGCTCGACCAAAAAACTGCACATGTAGGCAGTATACCTCTATCACATAACATGTTCCTGTTGTGATCTGGTATCCATCGTAACCAGGATTAGCTATAGGAAAATGTCACATATGTAAACATTTTGAAAAGGTAGACTACAAAATTCCTCTTTTGATGATTATTTTTGTAACATGGAACTTTATGCCAGTCCAGGATTTTGGTATAAAATATACAAACTGCGACAAAGTTTGGTTTCTGTAAATATTTCTTGCAAATAAAAAAAAAAAAAAAAAAAAAAAAAAAAAAAAAAAAAAAAAAAAAAAAAAAAATTGGTGCAAGTGCTACCCCTGGTAAGTAAACATAATTCCATAGGTCTAGAATGAAAGATATATACATATATACCATGGACAATGATGGTCCATTCTTCTGATGCATCTACGACATATTCTACAGTGATGGGCCCTTGGAGGACGATATGTTTCACATTTCATACATACACTCCAACCATCTCTCTGAAAATGAGTAAAAAAAAAAACAAATAATACAGGAATATGATTTGGTTTTTATTCATGAAATATATTTTATACAAAATATGTAATTTTTCAAGTGTCTCCATAAATTTGTGAAATATAGTAGACAGTCTCTTGTCCATATAAGACTAAGGCTTTCATTGAACATTTAAGACAGTCCCTTTTACTTCCCAACTTCATATATAATGACACTGAAAAATTATTCACAGTGTTTGAATTTATTATGCAATATTTTACAAAGATTTCTATTGCTTTAACATATTAATTCTGTAATTTCTGATGTAAAAATCTATCAATAAAATAGATCAAATAAAAAAAAAGATAAAACATGATAAAAAAAGAAGGAAGAAGAAAAATTTCTTTGTATTTTTCAACTATCTCTATGATATTGCAAAGTAGTACACTCTATTTTGTCAATAAAAGACTAAGGCAATCATTGAAAATTTAGGACAGCACCCTATTCTTTGCAATTACTAAAAGATACTGGAAAAATACTTATTACAATAAATATTTCTATTGTTTGTATTTATTCTGTAATATGAATGAACTTTTTGAAGATATTGCTCAATTTGCTGTAAAACTTCGCATAAAAAGCAAAATCATGTCCTAACAATTGAATGAGTAATGCAATCTCTCTATGACAAAGTAAATGAGAAAAAAAATTGTACTGTAATTGATCTGTTTCAAATATGTGAAAACAAATTATAATTCTTAATTGAAAAAAAAAATAAGTAGCAAAAGGAATGAAGTTTTGTTTATAACCTACCATGTTGGGTGTGCTCTTTCCTGAGTGCAGATCTGAAAAATCAAGTCCAGTTGTGGGGAGAGGCACAATGCCTGGATCTGACAAAACTGCCCGGAAATGTGAGACTGTCATCAGGAAGGCTATGACGTTAAATATCATTACATTTAAAACTCCCCATAACCTAAATAAAGAATTTCAAGGTCATATTGTAATGAGTTACAAATATATTTACATGAAGTCTGATTTATTGCTTATTTAGTTCCTTATACTGTTTACAGTCACCTACAGTGTATGGTCACCTAAAGTGTACGACCATGTACACTACCTACAGTGTATGGTCACATACAATACCTACAGTGTATGGTCACCTACAGTGTATGATCATGTACACTACCTACAGTGTATGATCACCTACGTACAGTGTATGGTCACATACAATACCTATAGTGTATGGTCACCTACAGTGTATAGTCACCTTCAGTGACCAGTCACATACACTACCTACAGTGTACAGTCATCTACAGGGGAAAAATAATGCGTAGTTTTGATTTGTCCTTATTTTTCCAGGGCAATGAAAGCAGTGGTATTTTTGCATACATAAAAATCATATTTTCATGGACATGGTGAATATTAATGAAAACTTTTCATATGTTATAAACAGAAAAATAAGTTTAAAGGGTATGCATAACACATTTATCATAAACTTTGTCTTAATTTAAGTTATAATATGTTTAAGGTATCAGGTCATTTTGGCACCACTGGAAAAAGTCATTTCGGCGTTGGGGTCATCTCAGCACCAATTTAAAGTCAATTCAGCACTGACTACGATTAAATTAAAATTTACAGTTACATATGACACAGATCACTAGACTGTGAATAATCATCATGACTCGTGTATTAACCTCATTTAAAGTCGGGTATTAAAGGTGACAGCAAGCATGTGATATTGGTCTGAAAAAGACCTAATTATGTAGGTACAGGTTTTAGGAAGTGTGATAAGATTTCCTATTGAAGTGAATGGATCAGGGCTTGTGGAACATAACAAAAGTCAAATAGTAGAACAACATGTTAAATTGTTTAAAAAATAAAATAAAACATTGCAGTTTATTGTTTACCTTCTTTCAGATTTTGGGTTTACCAATATTTATTTAATTTTGGGCATTCCTTCATGGTGAGAAAGAGAGAGAGAGCACTGAGGAATGAGAGATAATCTTCTCAGGGCTCAAATTAGATTTTAAAACAGGGAGAAGTGACTTCTACCTCAGCCAAAGTTAGGAAGAAGTTTTTCAAAACAGGGAGAAGTTTTGTGCAACACAATTCACGACATTGGAATTTCTGTCGTCCTGTCGTAATCAAACATTTCATATCTTGTATTACAAAAATAGACATTGTAACAAGCTGGTCTATCTTCAGAAATATGCAGGAGATAATTTAATGTAGTGTTTGAAAAAGATGTCCAAAACTTTGATAAAATCCTATTTTTGATGGAAAACCCCTTATTTAAGGCACACTTGAAATTAGAAGCAAAAGTGCTATCTTTAATAATTTGCTTAAGTTTGTCATTAACTGGCTCCTTAATGTTAAAAGTGGCTAATTTTTGGCTCATACTTTTCAGGAGCAAAGACCTCACCCTGATTTTTTTTTTTAAATTTTATTTATTTAAAATGAAATTTGAAATTTTAAATTTTATTTATTTATTTATCTTTATTTATTTATTCATTATAATTTTTTTAAATTTTATTTATTTATTTATCTTTATTTATTTATTCATTATAATTTTTTTTAAGCAGTTAGACTGTTAGATCTATATAATTTTTTTCATATGTAACATTTAAATTATACAGATGGCAATATAAATTTTATATGAAAGCAAATTATAAAAACATTGTTAAAAGAATTTTGATAGTTTATTTTTATTAAAAATAAACTTATATTTTCACAAAATAATTTTCCTCGGTGAACGTAATTTTTGAGGTGTTTAAACTGGTTGTCTTATCTATGAAAAAAGAAGAACCACTTTGTTTAACTTTGACCCGACCAATTAAATATGTCCAATTCATATGTAGGTCAAATGGTGGCATTGTAAACAAATTGACTAGTGATGTCTCATTTTAGTATGTTGATACTTGTGTTAAAAATTATACAATGATTTTATTTTGAAAATAGGTTATCTTTCTTTGATATCAGTGGTTTAATCACTTTCAATTTCAATGAAAAATTAAGGCGCAATCCCATACAAATATCGCCGAAAATCCATAACACAAGGAATACTGTATCAGATAATCGACGTATACTTGGGCTGTAAAACATCTTTAATTAACTACCTATTATCTTAGGCACGTGGAAGAAGCCCTTTCGTGAAGTGTTAATCTGCTAATTACTCAACCAATCAGGATAATTAACATGCATCCTGACACCTTTAAATCACTTACTGTTGCCAGCAGCCGAAACATCTCAGGTTTTATCGTTACATAACTTAACACAACAGAGTTCCCAATAATGGGTTTCAAAAATAAGGGCGGCTTCAACTTCGCTTTTTCGGAAATATAGGGTGAAGTTTTTTTAAATCAGGCGAAGTTGGCCAATAAGTTATCGACCAACTTTGCCCTTATTTTGAGCCCTGCTTCTCACCAAAAAATGTAAATAAATGCCCGGCACATTACATGTGCAAGGTCTAATTCAGATAACCAAATTACTTAAGCTACGATGACACAGTGAAACAACAACATCAGACTTTTGCTGTGTATAAGAGAATAGGATGAAGGAAGAAATATTACAATTTAAATCAGTGTAGTCCGAATTTCCTCTGACCCTTACACACATTATGCCTCATGGCTGTGTGTAGGGACAGAACACAAAGTGTGTTAGGCTCAGGGGCAATCTAGACTAGTTAAGACCAGTGCTACTTTTCTGTACATCTACGATCTTAGTGAATAAATCAGTTACTCGAAACGGAAGAAAAATAAATTTAAGTTGAGAAAAAAAATGAGGATGAGATGGTAATAAAGGGCAAATTAAGTTCTTGAAAATAATGGACTAGGTGCCGAAATGACCTATAGCTGGTGCCGAAATAACTTGTCAGGTGCCAAATTAACTTGGTGCTGAAGTGACTAGTTTTTTTGCTTAACATATTTATCATAAAACATTGTCTGAATATTTAAGATTCGAACTTCTTCAGGACAGGAATCGGATATCATTTCAATAAAAAAATTGCATCTGCCTTTCTAAAAATAGTAGACTATCAACAAGATTAGGGAAAATACAATAAAGTTTGCGCGGGCGAGATATGAACCAAACAAGAATCAAAGAAAGTCCCTTGGATAAGGTATGAATTCAAAAACCATCTTGAAAGTTTAAGGAGGTCAGTCCTGTTGATTCCTACTGTACTTCAAATAAATTTCAAAATTTAAATGGATCTCAGATTGATCAACTAATAATCCACTTACGTATCCGACATAGTCGGTATAACAAGGTGTTTTACGATAACATAATCAGCGTAGATAATCGCAGCGTATGTCACAACCATACAGATTATCCCGCACGGATCAGATCGAAATACAACCATCTTAATTCATTGCAAAAATCAGAAAATAAATGAAGTAAAATGATTCATGACAGGCTGAAACGGAAAAATATCCGGAAGTTTATAAGATTATGAAAAATATTTTGTAAAAATGAAAACCGCGAAGGACCAGTTTCCGGTTTAGACATCACCGAGTCTGGACCCGATTTTAATTAATTAAAATTGTTTTTCGTCTTCAATACAATACAATTAAGTCACAAAATTTTCAGATACGATTATTTACGGGGTATCTGGTGTATCTAACCGTTTTAATTTTTAATTTTAAGCACCTGCCTCTAAAGTTACTTACAACCTATCGAACCATATGGTTGCTCTCTTAACTGTACATTGGTAGCATACTCGCTGACATTTAAATTACACTTGAAATGAGTCATTTAGAAAAAAAGGTGGCCTCTGGCTAAGTTAGACACAAAAAGTTAGATCATAAACAAAATGCTTGGGGGTGAGAGTGGCCTTTATTGAAAGGTGGTTCTTATATATACAGAGGTAGCTTTTAACCTTGGTTAGACCACATATCGTTTAAAGACATTTTAAATATATTTTGATTTTTTTAACAAATAAAGGGTTCTAATACACGATTTATCAACTATGTAACGAGTAAAAACTGATTTAAAGCAATGTTATAATAATAATAATAATAATAATAATAATAATAATAATAATAATAATAATAATAATAATAATAATAACCGATGACAAAACATCCGATCAGGAGAAAAATAGACAACAAATCCGTCTGTCTTATATCATGTATACAATAAAATAAGAAATTTGAATTTTTAGCGATCTATTTTACATGACTGCATTTTATTTCAGAGAGAGAGAGAGAGAGAGAGAGAGAGAGAGAGAGAGAGAGAGAGAGAGAGAGAGAGAGAGAGAGAGAGAGAGAGAGAGAGAGAGAGAGATTGTCAAATTTATACATTTACAATAAATATACAAATAAAAAGTCAGAAAAGTAAACTGGTGATGTAATATTTGTAATAAAAATTTACGCCTCCAGCTTAACTGAAACCTTCTTTACACTTTAATAGAGGAGTTTTGAAAGTTTTTATATACAAAAGGAAACATTCTTTCAATATTTCTGTATGGAAATTGTAATGAAACTTACGACAATATCACTTTATTTTGAATATTAGTTAAAGAAATATTATTCGAGTCCCGACCGGGCCTGACCCCAGACATGATAGTGGGTAGTGATTGTTCTTTCGCCAAGCACTCGACATTACGGAATGAAAGTCACGGTTCTTTCGGATGGGAAACTTAAAATAAACGAGGTCCCGTGTCACGATAGACGTGGCACAATAAAGAACCCTGCTGTATAACGACACCAGCGCAATGCCCATGCAAAATTTCTACACTGTCACCTAACTTGAACTGGCGACGACTCGATATAAGTGAATATTCTTGACTGGGGCGTTAAATACAACTCAACTCAACTCAAAGAAATATTTATAATTCTGCATATTTCAAAATGCTCGAAACTACAATGACAGTTTAATGTTAGAGCGTAAACACGCTTACAAAAATCAGATTAATCGAGGAAGCCAAGTATTCAAGCACATCAGAAACTTCTAAGTAATTATAAAGCTGTTATAATATACTGCACTAGTCATTTCCACGAAATTTTTATACATGTATTTAAAGTGAAAAAGCAAATGTTACCTTAAAATATATATACGATATTCCTATACTTTACTGTCAGTTTTTAAGTCTCCCTTATATATATATATATATATATATATATATATATATATATATATATATATATATGTACTAGTATATACTAGTATATTGTATATGAATTCATTTTAAAAATATGCCCAGGCTGCAAATACAATTGAAAATAAACTATTTAAAACTATTTAATACATAGATATCTTTAAAATGAATACAAAATGCAAATATTTTGATAAAATTCTAATACTAAATTTGATTATATAATACACTTACAAATTTAAATATTTAGTCCATTGACAGAACCAATATTAAAAATAGGAAATTTTGTTCACACACACACACACACACACACACACACACACACACACAGAGAGAGAGAGAGAGAGAGAGAGAGAGAGAGAGAGAGAGAGAGAGAGAGAGAGAGAGAGAGAGAGAGAGAGGCGGTGCTCCTTTTCAATATTATCATATACCACTTTTTGAATGTATTTTTATGATTAAATTCAAAACCCTAACTTGATTTAAAAATTTGATTAAAAATTAGAAAACAAAATCAGTATTCATATACAATATATTAATAAGATATATTTTATAATTTTATTTTAAATCATGTACTAATTTAGTTTCAAATTTAACTTTGTTTTATTATTTTTATCATTTTTATCATATACCACTTTTTGAATGTATTTTTATGATTAAATTCAAAAAGTGGTATATGACAATATCATTAGATTTACATCAGATATTCTTAACAACTGGCAGATTTATTTTTTCATATCTACCAGTTTTTATAAGTAAATTGCATTATGTAATGAATGAAGTATTGAACTGCGTAAAATGATCTAAAATTTATTATGTATAAAATCTAAATTTATTTTGTATAAAATCTAAATTTATTATGTATAAAATCTAAATTTATAATATATAAATACGACTCCGAATACTCCAAATGAATCACGCTGACCCGCAATGATTTGTTTTAATTAGATTTAAAAATAAATAAATCATAAATAAATAAATAAATAAATAAATAAATAAATAAATAAATAAATAAATAAATAATAAATAAATAAATGTTACGAATGAAATATAACATAAGAAACACATTCCATGAGAGAGAGAGAGAGAGAGAGAGAGAGAGAGAGAGAGAGAGAGAGAGAGAGAGAGAGAGAATCAACAACATTTTATGTAATTCAAAATCACTTTTAAAATGAAATACGGCAAACATAATTCCATTAGAGAAGCCTATCACTAAAAGCATTTACCTTTTATAAAGAGCCGAACCTTAAACAAACTATCGTGACGTTAAAATGCTAGCGGGAATTTAACACAAGTTATTGTTAAAAGACTAAAAGACACGTCGACTTTACTGTAAGTCTTCAGTCGATACCCAGTACTAAGAACCAAAAAAACTGAACAAAACTGTACTGAAAAATTTGGAAGAAAAGAAAAAGATATGTTTGAAAACACCGCGTGATTAAATTATAATTTGGATTTATTTTTCGTAAAACTGAAGTCAGAAAAAAAAAACTTGAAAAACGAAAACAAACAAATCGTGTGAATATTTTGTAGGATACTTTGGGGACAAAATTGAAGTTTTTATAGGATTCATATTGTATTTTTTCGAAACGGAATAACTTCTATACAAACCGATCATGAGACTTTTTATGTTGCTATTATTTATATCAATTTCTATACCGTTAATCGCGGGAAACAAAATACCGGTCATGTTCCAAGCTCTTATAGGGAGCGATAGCTTCAGTTCTGACAGTGACAGCAGTAGCAGCAGTTCGAGTAGTGAAAGTGACAGTAGTTCCAGTAGCAGCAGCAGTTCCAGTTCCAGCTCCAGTAGTAGTTCCAGTAGCAGTTCTAGTTCCAGTAGTAGTTCCAGCAGCAGTTCCAGCTCCAGTAGTAGTTCTGACAGTTCCGATGAGGATTATATAGATCAAAGTGGGGATAGTATGAGCGGTTCCGGAAGTGGAGATGCACAAGTAGACACTGGGGACAAAATATCATGTAAGTTGTTTTTGTGACTTTGTGAATAGTGCCAAATGCAATCAATAATATCCGAGATTTCTAGAATTCTCTGTGATGTTTCCATGCTCTGTCTTTGAATTAAATATTAATAATAATAATAATAAAAAAAATAATAATAATAATCCGACACTAATCTCAAATTTGATTTTAGTTTTCATGATCCTTTTATATATATCAAATGTTAACGAATACATAATGTGGGAAATATCGAACTAGATAGACGCTTTTTTTTCACTTGGCCATAAAGGACCTGCTAATGGGATATCCTCTATACGTATCTCTTAACACGATGTGAAATAACATTTTCCTAAAATCATAATTATGATTATTTTATTTTTAGTATGTAGGTTAAACGTGTGTAAAAATGGCGGGAGTTGTGTTACCACGGATACGGATGATGACTGTACCTTTGCTTGTTTATGTCCGGAAGGATACCGTGGACCACTTTGTGATGTTCCGAGTAAGTTTACCACTTTGTGATGTTCCGAGTAAGTTTACCACTTTGTGATGTTCCGGGTAAGTTTACCACTTTGTGGTGTTCCGGTGAAGTTTACCACTTTGTGATGTTCCGGGTAAGTTTTAATCTTGTTATTTTAAGGGAGTACGTAGTGACAGATGATTGTAACAACAAAGACGTAAGTTGCGTTACCACGGAAACAAATGATGGCGCTTTTTCTCGTAAATGAGAGAACATTTATAATTGTGTGCCCTTTCCAATTTTAACAGATGAATTTGGTATGTCCTGACCTGTCCCGGAAATGCCTTGAATAGTCCCTCGGTCACTTGCATAACTGTAAAAGTACTTTAGATGGACTTCAACTTGTAACCTCAAATCTGATTTATTTTGTTTTGATAAAAAATTCCTTGAAATGACGGAATCAATCTAATTTAAACATTTCTGCCACAATAATTGTTAGATAATATCAAATACAATCTAATGGATGGAATGCGAAAGGAAGTCCTAGCTTTTCCTTTTTGGTAAAAAATATAATAATAATAATAATAATAATAATAATAATAAACGATGACAAAAAATTATTTTAAAGTTCTATTGTTATGTTTGTCAACGGTTATTACCAATGGTCCCCTTTGTTCGAAGCACCATTAGTCTTTTGTTAATTTATAATTAAATATTTTGATACAATTTTACGTTAAAAGTGATTGATATATTATCATATCGTATTCTTTAAATAATTTCTGTTAGTGTGTGTGTTTTTTTTTTAATTAATGCAATTTATTAATTTTACGAATCACACTACGAAAGACTGATGGTACCCCGCACTTGTTACAAATAAACTGCATTTGGTAACCAGGCAATACGACCTATTTACATAGTTATGTCCCTTGGTCAGATAATGACGGGTGGGGTTTACCGTTTTTGTAATTTTCAATTTAGAGACAAATTTAAAGTGATAAATCTTGAACTTATTGTAGCTTGTGAGTTAGAACCCTGTCAAAATGGAGGAAAATGTAAATCAAAGAATGATGGCTACGAATGTAAATGTCCAAAAGGATTCACGGGAAAGAACTGCGAAAAAATGAGTAAGTTTTTAATTATATTTTCAGTTGTAGAATTAATGATGCAAGAACTGTATTCATTTTTTTATTCAACTTATTATAACTATAGATGAAATATCCAATGTACTTCATTTCGTTTATTTTTAAAATGAAATTAAGAACAATTTAAATATGTACTCTTGGTTAAGATATTTTACAAAATTAAATAAATTACTACCGTAGTGAGGGACCAAACTTGAATCAACAAGGAACTAAGAAAACTATGAAAAACTGTTTGAGTCAAATATAATTTTGTTTGTTTTTTGCTGTTTTTTTGTGTTTTTTTTTTTGTAATTAATCATTTTAAATTAATAATTTTTAATAATTAATCTTTTGAGTTGAGTTGAGTAATGGTGTTTAACGTCCCAGTCAAGAAATATTTCACTTATATCGAGACGTCGCCAGCTATAGGCGAAAGTGCAGAAATTTTGCCTGTGCGTTGCGCTGATGGCATTATACAGCAGAGTTCTTTATCGTGCCACGCCTACCAGTGACACGGGATCCTCGTTTATCTTAAGTTCCCATCCGAAAGAACCGTGACTTTCATTTCGTACTGCCGATTAATCTTTTGAAAAAATTTCTAGATGTTCTATGATAGATCTCCTACATTTATTAATCTTTGTGTACGTTGGTGAAAGATTGATGTAGGAATTTTAAGTTTGGTGAGTTGAGTATTGGTGTTTAACGTCCCAGTCAAGAAAATTTCACTTATATCAGATGTCGCCAGCTATAGGCGAAAGTGCAAAAATTTTACCTGTTCGTTGCGCTGATGGCATTATACAACAGGGTTCTTTATCGTGCCACGCCTATGGTGACATGGGACCTCGTTTATTTTAAGTTCCCATCCGAAATTTAAAGAACCGTGACTTTCATTTCGTAATACTGAGTGCTTGGCGAACGAACAGTCACTACCCACTTTCAAGTCTTCGGGTCAGACCCGTCGGGATTCGAACCCACGACCTCCCACTTACGGAGCGAGCACTCTACCAACTGATTTACCGCAATGGTAAAAATAACAGAGGGATTCTATTTTTTTCTATTATTCGATATTTCGAAATTTCAGCTTGTGATTATGGCAAAGACGGACCTTGTGAGAACGACGGAACTTGTCGTCAAGTAGGTGAAAATTTCAAGTGTTTGTGTCGCAGAG
This sequence comes from Tegillarca granosa, assembly GCA_029721355.1. Taxonomy (NCBI): domain Eukaryota; kingdom Metazoa; phylum Mollusca; class Bivalvia; order Arcoida; family Arcidae; genus Tegillarca; species Tegillarca granosa. The sequence goes on along the minus strand of CM056611.1, from coordinate 14,787,988 downwards.
GGTTTGGTGGTAAACGTTGTGAGATTCTAAGTAAGTAAATATTCGATCTGTTCATAATTGTCCCTATCCTAAAACAGGTATTTATAATTGTCCCTATCCTAACAACGGGTATTCATAATTGTCCCTATCCTGAAAACAGGTATTCATAATTGTCCCTATCCTAAAAACAAGTATTCATAATTGTCCCTATCCTAAAAACATGTATTTTTAAATTTCGTGCTTATGAAAACATGATATTATAGTCTGTTTTGAAATTAACCATACGGAATCTTACCTGATGAAGTTTAAAGGAAAATAAGGGAATAAAAATTCATGACTGTTATGATTTTGTCGCTGGCTTTACCGGTTTATTTCCTAGGGCATTTTTTTTCCACTTAAGCAACATTTTGAATTTTTATTTTCCGATATAGCCAACAATGTTAAATAAACATTAAAAAAATGAATTTTTTTGAAATTTTGAAAAATTGGCCTAGCGCGATTGAAAATTTTCTGTTGATAATGTTGCAAATATCACTTTGTAAAATCTACAAACAATTTTAATTTCATCCACTGATTTCATTATTTGTATATAACAAATTAAATGATTATTTTATAGTGTAAGGCGTTTGTTCGAAACTGTGGCTGAATTTCGGCAATGATTATGATCTACCTCAGGATTATACATTTGTTTGTAGCTACAAAAGTAATGTTTAAAGCAGATAAAAGTTAAGAATGTTTAAATGAAGTAAAATTCTAGTAAAAATAAAAAAAATCCTTTCTTGTATTAACACATATTCCCCAAAGCATCTTACCGCTGTAGCGATCCCGCACGATTACAGATAATGAAAGGATTTTTTCCTTGTCGTGAGTCTTGACTGGTTAAACCGGTATAATGTAAGTGTAAAAAAAATGACCACTTACCAGTTTTTTAATAAAAAAGCCATTCGATTCGTGACAGAAGTCAACAAAGTGGCCGAGAGATTAGGACGCGAGATTTAAACTCACGGCGTTTCACCGTCTCAAACTCAGTCATCCGAACTCGAGGCGTTTCCTCACCGTAGGCTTTTATTGGTTGGCTCAGGACCATAAAAATGGACTGAGTGGGCTGCGATGTTTACCTTCTACACTGCGGTCGATTGTACCAGCACTCTAGGCCATAAGTGCGCAATAGTGAAATATAGATCAAAAACTCTTTCACACTCGCGCATCGCATAAACTTGTATCAGTATTAATCCCAGAGATTAATAAAAAATCTTTTTTTTTTGTTGCGAATAGCTTAAAAAAATTGTTGATGTGACGTAAACAACATTTAACCAATCAAATACCAAGCCCATCCGGAAGTTAACGAGTCACATGACAACCACTATACTTTCAAACTAATTTTAACATATTAAAACTCTTTTTTTTACTAGCTAAAAACTTTTTCCTTTCTTTCAGACTGCGACTTGAAACCATGTAAGAACGGACAATGTCAAAACACCAGGGACGGATTTTATTGCAAATGTGAAAAAGGATGGACTGGCAGGAAGTGTGACCAGAAAAGTAATTCAATCTCTCTATCTTTGCTTCTCCTTCTTTCTGACTTGGTATTGAATTTTTATAACGCTTACCTGTGAACATTAGTTTATTTTCTCTTTCTTGAATTTCAAATTCTTTCAGTAATTCATTGTAATTTATTGTATGATATATTTATATAAACAAATTTTTTTGGGGATTCCTAATTGATCATTTTAAAACAAGTTTCTCCAAAAGCTTCACCTTTACGTCTCTATTTCTTTTACTTGAATATTATTATTTCATTTTGAACTGGAAATCATAAAAATAGTTTTTACTTAATAATAAAAAATACAATCCATTTGAACATACTACTACTACTAATAATAATAATAATGTTTGTAATAAGGTCATTCATAATTCATATATATATTTTTGATGTTTTTTTTTATTTTAAGCTTGTGATGGAGAGAACCCTTGTAAAAATGGCGGGGTTTGTTGTGATGACGAAAAAGGTGGTTACGAATGTAAATGTCCGAAAGGTTACGCAGGAAAAAATTGTGATTTAATTAGTAAGTATCGAAAGTAAAATTTTACCAAACGAAGATATTAACACCCTGCAAAACAACCCCCGTAAGGCGTCAGATAGCTCAGTCTGAAGAACCTTCCCGATTTGTAATCAGTCCGAAGAACCTCCCAGATTTGTAATCAGTCTGCAGAACCTTCCAGATTTGTAATCAGTTCGAAGAACCTCCCAGGTTTGTAATCCGTTCGAAGAACCTCCCAGATTTGTAATCTTTCCGAAGAACCTCCCAGATTTGAAACCGGTCCGAAGAACCTCCCAGATTTGTAATCAGTCTGCAGAACCTCCCAGATTTGTAATCAGTTCGAAGAACCTCCCAGGTTTGTAATCATTTCGAAGAACCCCTAGCTTTGTAATCAGTCCGAAGAACCTCCCAGATTTGTAATCAGTTTGCGATAATCATATTTCACACACAATTGTTGATATTAAATGCCACAGCTTAAAACAAGAATTTTGTCCGAGACAAATTTTCCAATCTATTATTGTATTTTCAGAAAAACTAAAAACCGAAAATGACTTAAAGTAAAAGAATGGAAATTGACATAAGGCCAGTCGGTTGTTCCGATACATGTAACAGAGTTCCAGTCTAATTTTGTACATCATCTGTTCAATATTTGGCGAATGGTGTAAGCATTGCGGGAAAGTGTGGGTCTCTATATCCCGCCAAAATACACTGATGAATCATGATAGATTTATTAATGCTTTTTCTATCTATTTCAGCGTGTGAAGCTAATCCTTGTGAGAATGGCGGGATATGTAGGAAGGTTACTCCGGCCAGAAAATATGGAATGAATATTTTCAAACGTGACTCCCTGTTTAAATGTGTATGTCCGCCTGGATTTGCTGGGGAGTTCTGTGAACAAATAAGCAAGTATTTTAAAAATATTTCCATGAAATTTTAATTTTTGTAGATATACGTGGCAATGAGCCTGACAAATAAACATTGCATAAAAATATAGTATAGGGATTATCTCTTTAAATGAAGACCACCTACCTTATATTAAATTTAAATATAGTAACCATCTCTATATAAAATCTTCCTGTCTATACAGCCAATCCAAATACAGTAACCATCTCTATATAAAATCTTCCTGTCTATTCAGCCAATCCAAATACAGTAACCATCTCTATATAAAATCTTCCTGTCTATACAGCCAATCCAAATACAGTAACCATCTCTATATAAAATTTTCCTGTCTATTCAGCCAATCCAAATACAGTAACCATCTCTATATAAAATCTTCCTGTCTATACAGCCAATCCAAATACAGTAACCACATCTAAATAAAGACCCACAACCTATACATAAAATAAAACATATAGTAACCACCTCTAAATAAAGACCCCCAACCTATATATAAAATCTTCCTGTCTATACAGCCAATCCAAATACAGTAACCACATCTAAATAAAGACCCACAACCTATACATAAAAAAAATATAGTAACCACCTCTATATAAAGACCCCCAACCTATACATAAAATAAAAAAAATATATAGTAACCCCCAAACCTATACATAATATAAAAAATATAGTAAACACCTCTAATATTGATCCCCAACTTATACATAAAATAAAAAACTATAAAAAAAACTCCTCTATATAAATACCCCAAACTATACATTATAAAAAATGTAGTAATCACCTCTATATTAAGACCCTCAACCTATACATAAAATAAAAAAAATATAGTAACCCCCCCAACCTATACATAAAATAAAAAATATAGTAACCACCTCTATATAAAGACCCCGAACCTATAAATAAAAAAATGTAGTAACCACCTCTATATAAAGACCCCCAACCTATACATAAAATAAAAAAAATATAGTTACCACCTCTATATTAAGACCTCCAGCCTTAACATTAAAAATATAGTAACCACCTCTATATTAAGACCCCCAACCTAAACATTAAAACTATAGTAATATTTCTATATAGAGACCCCCAACCTATACATAAAAATATAGTAACCACCTCTATATTAAGACCCCCAACCTAAACATTAAGAAATATAGTGATCACCTCTGTATAAAGACCCCCAACCTAAACATTAAAAAATATAGTTACCCGTTCTACATAAAGACCCCGAACCTAGTAAATAAAAAGATGTAGTAATCACCTCTATATAAAGACCCTAACCTATACATAAAAATATAGTAACCACCTCTATATTAAGACCCCCAACCTAAACATTATACAATATAGTCACTACCTCTATATAGAGATCCCCAACCTATACATAAAAAATATAGTTACCACCTCTGTATAAAGAACCCCAACCTATACAAAAATAAAAAGAAATATAGTTACCACCTCTATACAAAGACCCCGAACCTATACATAAAAAAATAGTAACCCCCTCTATATACAGACCCCAACCTATACATAAAAACTACAGTAACCACCTCTATATAAAGACCCACAACTTATACATAAAATAAAAAAAACATAGTAACAACCTCTAAATAAAGACCACCTGTCTGTACAGAAGATCGAAATATAGAAACCACCTCTACAGTATAGTATAGTATAGCGATCACCTCTATAGAAAGACCACCTGTCTTTACAGCTTATCGAAATATAGTTACCATCTCTATATATATCCCACCTGTAAATAAAGCAGATCCAAATATAGTCACCACCTCTATATAAAGATCACCTGTAAATAAAGCAAATCCAAATATAGTTACCACCTTCTATATAAAAACCACCTGTAAATAAGCAGATCCAAATACAGACCACCTGTTACAAGGTTGATAGTTTTGTTGATTTGGTTCACTACTTTTTATGTATTACTATGACATTATGATAATTGATAGTTAAAAACGGCATAATTGAAAATAGACATAATCAACAAACGAGTTCGTCATTCTCCGAAAAGTACAAAATATATTTATATTAATTAAAAAGTTAATTTAATAACAATGGAACTCGCCAGTGTACCACGTGATCAATACCTCTTAACGTTTTTGCGTCAAATATTCCCGAAAAACGTCGTTATTACGGGAAACGTCACTTTATGCAATTCCATTGCCAATGGAAATAATTGTCCTGCACAAACGCTATGAGGTATCACCTGATACACTGGCGAATTCTATTTTAGGGTTTATATATAGTGTGGAGATGTAAAAAAAAAAAACTTTTTTAAAACATTTTGGCGGGAAACAACTTGATTTTTCATTTAATGCTATAGCGATTGCAATGCTTAAATACTGTTTAATTATATATTTGATGTTCGCATAATGTTTGCATTAATACTAGATTTCTTTATTCTCGGTTATTTTTTGCAAGGAAATTAATCAAATCAGTTGTTTTATTTTGACGAAAAAATGTATATATATTTTTTTGGTTTATAATATATTTATTTATCTTGGTCTTTACAGCCTGTGATCTCAACCCCTGTCACCTTGGAACGTGTATCAATACAGAAAGGTCTGTCCGCTGTCATTGTCCACCTGGCTATAATGGTCAGTTCTGCCAACTGAAAAGTAAGTATGAATTTAGTACCAGATATTTTCATTTTCATGTCTTTAAAGACAACGTAATGCTTGAAGTATTTAATACTTGCAGTGCATATAAAAGCGGACAAAAACAAAAAACTCTGTATGTTTTACGAGCGATATCGCATATGCAGAAGACAAAAACCGGAACAGGAATGACTTGTATTGTGATGACGCCCACAGAATCTTACAATTTTGTTTATTGTATTGATTTGTGATGTCCATGTTCACGATTGGGTATGTTTGCATAACAGGTATTTTAATTTTCCAAAAAGTTTATAATATAAATGATGGTGATAAACCTATAAAACGCTAAACCTTTAGCTCATTTTTTTCTTGAATTTTAGCTTGTGATGTTGCTCCTTGCAAAAATGGCGGCACATGTGTAGATGTAGGAGAAACATACAGATGTGAATGTCCCGAGGGATTCCGGGGTAGAGATTGTGAGATCGAAAGTAAGCATATCGATTTAATCATCTCCTGCTGAACCACCCTACAACAAATTCTAAAATGGAGAGTACAGTTTAAGTTAAACTAAATATAGGAAATAAGATAAATACTTAAAAGCTACAGTGATCCGTTTTTCGGTTCTCTTACTAAATGCCGGTGGTTTACTTCCGGTACTTTTTACTATTGGGGAATTACCGCTTCCATATACGTATAAGAATTTTGACGTGGGCGTAAAATACTATCATTTCCAGAAGTTCAACAATCTATGTAATTTCGGCTTTCCTTTTAAGTGTGAGGCAGTTTTTCGGTTCGCTTGCAACTGGTCATGGTCGATGGTTTTTCCGGTTTCCTCCTTAGTTCAAGGATCGACCACTTCGATATAAGTAAGAAAATTTTGATTTGGACGAAAAACATTATTACTCCTCTCCATAGCCTTTTTTTTTAATTCCAGACTATTCTAACTAATATAACGTTTTGGTTCTGACAGTAATAAGGATTTATGTTTTGAATTTTTGATGGAATTTATGAAGATTTACTTTTTAAACGTATTTACAGCATGTCGTACTCAACCATGTGAAAATGGCGGAACATGTAGGGGCAGACGACGTGGACGTGGTGGCCGTGGTAGAGGTGGTGAACGTGGATTTGTTTGTGACTGTCCCCCTGGATACACTGGAGACAAATGTCAATTAATTAGTAAGTCCCGTAGATCCATGTTCCTTTTAATCTCAAATTTGAAATAACACAAGCGGCGTTTACCTTTTTGAAGCACCCGGCATCACTTCTTTGCTTTTGGAATTGTGATTTGGATGGGTATGTTTGTGTTTGATAAGTATTCGTTTCGCATTCGAGATATACTTTATAAATCATACTTATGTGTTATGCAATATTGAAAAGTTCTTTTCTCTTTAATACTTCTACGATATATTTAAATATAGAATCATCTCATCCCTTAGTTAGTTTGCCAGTTTGCAAAGTTTTTACTTTGTTTTTGGAATTTTGATATGGACAAGGACTGGTATTTTTGCTTTCTTTTAAAATCTGAAATATTTGTCTTCGTATAACATTTTTTAGCCCGTAATCTTGAAATTTGCCAAAGCGCTAAAAACAATTATTCGAAAGAGCATCAAGAACTTTGCGTAAACGCTGGCAAATTTGCTATTCTTCAAATATTACTATCTAACATGTAACCAACAATTGTTTTTAAACGCAGAAATATTTGTCTCTTTATAAAATATTGCATTCCAACTTCGAAAGCATTGCTAAAATTTTTTTATTACCTTTAGTTTTGAAATTTGTACAAAAGCCCGAAAATTTGTCTTTTTATAAATGATTCCATCTTAATCAATGATCTATATCATATTTCATTCTGCAAGATTGTTTTTGTATTCAGATTTGCAATACAGAACGTTGAGTGAAATCTCAGTTTTCTCGTTTGATTTATTGTGTAATACTTCGTTTTCAGCATGTGATGTTGAACCTTGTCAGAATGGCGCCACTTGTGAAGATACTGAACAATCGTTTAAATGTAATTGTCCTATGGGATATACTGGAACCTTCTGTGAATCACCAAGTAAGTGTAGAATAGGAAACAGAAAAACAGAATATTACTGTGCTGAGGCAACCAAAAATATGACAGGGACATCGGAGGCCGAATGATATGAAGAGTCGCCGTACGAATCATGCTACGCCTCAGTTCAGATCTCACTTTAGACAGTTTCTAGTGTGATAAAATTCATCAATCATTTGGTCGGTGATCGGTGGTTTTCTCCAAAGACTCTGATTTCCTTTACCAAACAAGAACTTTGATCGGTTTGATACAAGTACAAAAAACTGTAAGCAAAGCCAAGTGTTTTTAAACAAATACTGAAATAAAATGATGAAGCTTCGATAGTACAATTATTCTAAAGCGCACAGACGTTGAATAATAGCGGCTCTAATTGTAAGTTTGGTGGATAAATGTTTTAAAAAAGTTTGTCAGTTTGCATTCTCAAAAGATACTGCATTTTCTTCTCGAGAATCTATTTTCTCCATCATTGTAGAACTGACTGCTTCGATATAAAAACAAGGAACTTGGCGCATAAATCTCAATTACTCCATTGGACTAAAGAACTGGACCCAGTTGTTTAAATCTTGATAAATTAAATCAACTGACGTGTCAAAATTTTAATTTTGCATAAATGTGGTATATGAAATAAATGTTGAAAAAAGATGAAACTAAAGTATGTAGTTCAAAATCTGTCAATTTTATTATGATATGTTGATTTTTATAGTTGTTTTGAATTCTTGTTTATCATTGATTGAACTAATTAAGTTTCTAATAACAGTGGACAATGGTGTAAGATAACAAAATAACAGAAATAGATAACAGAAACAATCAGATAAGACAAGACAGTAAAAGACAAACAATTTTGTTTGTAACTAATGAAATAACTGACTATTAATTTGACTCCTAGAAAACATGCAATATCGACATGGGAAAAGTAATCACGATTCTTGTTGTAACTTAAGATGAAAAAGATTGATTGGCGTTAGTTACTAGGCACAGGTTTCACAATCATTCCTTAACTAAGACCATCCTTAACAGCAAATTTTAAAAAAATTGTACAATAAAAATTTGTGATAAAACTAAATGCAGATGTTTTAAGCTTGAAGTGATCTTCGAAATGAGACCTTAAATTCCTGAAAATCTTATAAATTAACCAAATTATTTAAGATTTCAAGTTTACAAGATTTAAGTTAAGGAGAATATTAGTTGAGGAATGATTGTGAATCCGAGGCCAGGCCGGTATAATCGATCAATGAAAAACCTTAATGAAACAACATGTATGTTTGGTATATAGATTGTAATAATTGTGTTAGTTATTAATTTGCGATACAAAAACCAACTTCTTTATAATTAAGAAATATTTTGCATTTAAGCATGTGGCAACAATCCATGCGGACCGTGTGGTACATGTTCTGAAGACCGTGAGGGAAAAGCAGTATGCGATTGTGATGATGGCTATCTCGGAGAATTTTGTGAAATAGTCAGTAAGTATATTTCAGCAAAATGTGTAATTTGCATATTTTGGACCAAGAACAGATAAAAATAGTCTCAATAGCTTTTAAGGTCCTTTTCGTAAGTTCCGATTTAATGATTATTTTTCATTTTAGCAGTAAAATTTCGTCGGACCGTTAATCGGTTTATCTGGATAATTAGCATTGACAGTCATACAATCATTTTTACCAGATCCAAAAAAGTACTGTCATAATTTGTAATATTTTTCGTATTTTCAGCGTGTCCGCTTAGACCGTGCGAAAATGGTGGAACTTGTTCTACTGGTTTAGGCGGCGAATTTCAGTGCACATGTCCCCCAGGTTATATCGGTGATTTTTGTGAAGTTATAAGTAAGTATTGGAGACATATTCTCGGGGTTGTTTAAACAATTTAAATACTGTAAATGTGAAAATTGTATTTAAAAGTAAAATAATAATAAAAACATGTGCGTCTTGTTACTCTCTAAATTTTTTGCGAAACTAGAAAAAACGAAATCTAAATTTCATAATTTAACATTATTGTCGAACAAACCATAAACGTCGCAACAAATATCAAAATTATGATAAAGAAGACTTATTCTCAACTTTTAATGATAAGACTTCTGTTACACTGTCTTATTTCATTATACTTACAATGAACAGCAACGTCACTTTGATTGTATAAAAGTGTATAATGTCCATGAAAACATTGGCGTATAAATGACACATGTCAACTTGAGACAAGACAAAACTGACACCTAAAGTACACTGTTTATCCAATATAAACAACAAAATACAAAATCATTCATTTACGTGGAATCCAAATATTCGTTGTTTTTGTGGATACCTGGATCCAAATTTATATATCAACGGAATATTATATTTTACAAACCACAATTTACCAACAGCTAATACGTGCAATAGGATTTTTCGAATCACGAAAATTGGACACCGGGAAAATAAATATTTTTATTGGAGTATTATGTTAAATATGTTTATTTTGTACACCACTGTCCTAGCCGCTGTGCTTGAAACAGTGAATTATGCTTTGTGACAGTCAATTATGCTTAAAGTTCATAAAATATCCAATTATCTTAAATTAATATTGTTATTTTTTGCTTACTATAGTCGAAAATGAAAAATCATGTGCATCCGCAATTACCATAAAATATTCTGTACAAAGGAAATTGTCGCTGCTACAGGGATTTTACACCGGGAGTGATGTTTTGGTGACGATTTACGCCTTATGTGCAAAATTTCACCATATTTCATGTTTTGTAACATTTATAATTAGGACTCAATTGTTTTAAAGCGAAAAAATTTAAACTTAATTTAAGTTTGTTGAATTTTCTATCAAAATTAAGCATAATTCGCTTTTGCAACCATAGTGACACAAACAGTATTTTTTGTTTTATATTATGTAGCTTGTGATCTGGAACCTTGTTTGTTTGGAGAATGCATAGATACGCCGAATTCGTTCAGATGTGACTGTGACCCGGGCTTTTAACGGTCCATTCTGCGAATATGAGAGTAGGTTTTTTATATATGACATTTTTCTATGAAGACAGACCTGTGGGTCGGTTTAATTTAATAGAATCTATTTTCAAGGTAAATAATCCATATTTTTTTCTAAATAATTTTGAAAAATCGAGTAAATTAAGTAAAAAAAAAAAAAAAAAAAAAATTCTAACAATTTTTTGAAATTATTTAATCCTCCCAATTTTTTTTTTAATTGAAAAATGTTATTTTTCAATTCAATGGACCCATACCGTACCAAAACGGGTCCTGACAGCTATTTTAAAATACTGGTTAACTTTAATTAAAATATTGAACTTGCATGTTGATCATCCGCCATTTTGAGATCGTTATGAAAAACTAGTATATTCATTTTGAAAATCCTAAAGAAAATTCCTTACAAAATTATAGTACTTTATAAACTTTGAACTAAGTAAAATCAAATAAATGATTATTTGAAATTATAACGTTATGTCATTTTTTATTTAGTGTGTGCCTTGCAGCCATGTAAAAATGGCGGAACGTGTATACAACCGGATGCTGATACACCTTATTCCTGTATTTGTCCAACAGGATTCTCTGGACCAACATGCAATATACCAAGTAAGCATAACATCTATGAGAGAGAGAGAGAGAGAGAGAGAGAGAGAGAGAGAGAGAGAGAGAGAGAATTGTAAAATAAGTTCATTTATAATAGAAATAGCTGTAAAATTTTATGTGCCAGATGTGCACATTTCGGAAAATCATTCCTCATTAGTGACACTCGGGGCCAAAACGTGGGCCAAAACGTTGAAAATTAATGTATCTAAATTTCCAAAAAATATATGAATTTAAATCCAGCTAAGGATTTGCATGCTTTGCATGAGGGAAAAAACCTAAGTTTTAATTACATTTCAAAAATTAAAAAGGAAAATTTTGTTAAATGGTATTATTTCTGTCAGCACAAAGTACTGCCTACTGAGTTATTGATAACCTTGGGGAGTTTAGACCACCAGCCGCGGTACCCACTCAAGGGTAGTAAATATATAACAGAAATGCCTGTAGAATTTTAATGTGCCATATGTTGCACATTTCGGAAAACCATTCCTCATCAGTGACATTAGGGGCCAAAAAGTTTGACAGATAAAAAAAATCAGAAAAAAAACCAAAAAAAAAAAAAAAAAAAAAAAAAAACAAACTTTATGACAATTCTCAAAACCTCTACATCCATGCTATCATTCATTGACACAAAACGATACAAATCCATGGATTTTCTTGTTCTAAAGATTTACTTCTGCAAATAATCGTCTTTGCTGCATTTGATGTTTGACAGAAATTACCGCTCTAATTTCAATCGCTTACTGTTCAATCATTTACTTGTTATATGACGCACGCGTGGTTGCTTCGGGTGTTGTAACGTTTGTGTTTTTATGATATTTTTTACATCATTTCCGAGGTTTAAAAATACATTTGTTTTTTTTGTCGCTTTTGCAATTATGAAACACTAGTTGTTAGATAAGTAAGACATACCGTAGTAAGAAATTTTGGTCATTTTCCAACTTACAACAGGTGGAACACTAACTTTGTTTTTTGGATTGTGATATGGACAAGGACTGGTATGTTTGTTTTATTCAACATGCACTTTAAAAACGGATATAATCCAAACCTCCAACTTTGCACATATACGTCGTTAATTTTACATTTGATAATGAAAAATTAAGTTTTTTTAATGACAATGGTGTGTATTTTTAAAACAACACTTATATTTAACGTTTTACAGCATGTGCCGGCGACCCGTGCGGACCATGTGGTTCTGTTTGCATTGATACAGTCTTAGGGGCAAATTGTACATGTCAACCAGGCTATACAGGGAGATATTGTGAAATCATCAGTGAGTTATTTATTTAGTGTTTATATACATGTATCTGTGTCTGTAACTCGGTATTTATCTTATATTTTATTTATTTTTATTTTTACTGCAGCAACGTTGTTATCTCTTTATATAAATGTACATTTTTGTCTGAAGTTTTCTGATTGGTCAGAGCCTTTTATTATGAAAAGATAAGCTGTCATTGACATCATGTGATTATGGACGACAAACACAGGCATTTGGATTTTTACACCATAATTTCCTTTTACTGCCAACGAGTTTGATAATATTTAATGCGCCGTTATTTTGTTCAAACATTCAACAAAAAAATAATAGGAAATGAAAAAAAAAAAAAATAATAAATAAAAAAAAATAAACGGAATTTGATTCGCATATCGAATTTTGCAACAATGTAATTTCTGTTTAGATACTTGGTTAGAACAAAAGACAATATTTTCTTTTCTGTTCAAAGATATAATTTTAATTTTTATGTGCCATATGTGCATATTTCAGAGAATCATTCCTCATCAGTAACATCAGGGACCGAAAAGTTTGATAAATTAAAATCATAAGCCAAACAGTTAAAAATAATGAATCCAAAGTTCAAAATTATTCAAATTCAAATCCAGCTAAGGAATGCCTTGCATGAGGGTTTTTTTTAATAATTTGTTAGTTATGCAGATTGGAATTTTAACATTCACAGTAAAGAATTAAATGTTAAGTGTTACTAAGTAACTTAGTGTTCAAAGGGTACCTGTAACGATTTTCAGTTTTGACATATTTTATACTTAAATATAGCTTCAGTGAAAATTCCATAAAATTCCATTCCATAATAAGGAAGATTTCGGGGAATTTCTAATACATCTACAGAACTCCAAATCAAAAAGGTCGAAATCGATGCTTCCGTGTTGTGACGTCACACCATTAACATACCTCCAGTGAATATTAATTACCAACTACTAAAATAAGTCAAATCCGAACTCGTAGTTTGACTTTCTGTGATTATTTTACGAGAAAACTATTTAATGAAGTGGAATTAACATCCGTTTGACATGTACCGATAATAAGATTATTATTTATCCTTTCGTTTATTGGAAGCATTCCTTAGATTCAGACCTGTAATTAACAGGATGTAACTTTTAATTTGCAAAATTGATTTGCAGGTTGATAAAGTTATCTTACGACCCTAGAATATACAATAATATTTTAACAGTTCGAGTAAAGTGAAATAATTTTATTTGATAGACGTTATTTGTCATATACAGAAGATCTTTAAATATTTCACTGTGGAAAAAAAATTGGATATTTCATTTTTAAATTTTAAAAATAAGAAAAAGAAAACTTGTCCTTAGTTCACATGCCAATAATAATAATAATAATAATAAAATATAAGTTTAAGGCAAAATTAAAATTTAAAGATTGACGACCAGAGTAGTCTATTTTTAACATGTTATTGTTCTACTTACAGCATTTGATTTCATAAAGATTTTACTTTTCATTTTTCTTTGGGCATACACACAAAGCCATAAAATTATTTTAACTATTATTATTATTATTATCATCTCGTTTTTTTTTTTAAATATGTTCTCATTCTAAGATCTGTTTCATTTCAATTTAAAAAATTATAATATTTTTTGCGTAAAAAAATTAGATTGAATATCTAGGGTTTTTCCCTATTTAATTACACAAGCATTAATAAGCCATCGGGCAGTTGACGAGAACTATGTAACAAACATTATAAGTGTGAACATTTTTCAATTATCGAGGAAATGTAATGCCGTCAGATAACTTAAAAGTTTTTATACCTCACGGTCATTTAATTTTAACGGTGAATAAACATTGCACAAAAGAGCATGATTTTTACCTGGTGCCACAGTAAGTTCTATAATATTTAACCGATAGTCTGTCCAGTCCGACTCGATATCTAACTCATTTTAAAATGTCGACAATAAAATAATTTTCGTATATTTGACAAGTTAAAACTAACCGCGGATTTTTTTTGTTTAAGCTGTGCAACCAATTGCAATTCTCGGGTCTGTACAGCCCGACTTAATAAAATAATTTATTTCTTTTTAAAAAAGTCAACAACATAATTAATTTTCATGTAATGACAAGATAACACTCGTCATGCATTTTTCAACAGCTATGCAACCAAATTCATAAAAAATTCTCGATTAAGTCGGGACTCGACTCAAATATTTTCGTCGGCCATTATTGGTTCAAATAAATATGGCTATACTCCAAATTCATTACTTTTTAGATTGTCCACTGCTTCCCCAAATAATAATGAACTATTTTGCATAATTAAATACATGTCGGAGTCGTTACTTTCTTCCACATACTTCGATGTATCATAATTCTTTCTACTGTCTATTATGTTAGATACTACTTCTAATACTGCAATGACGTCACAGATTTATAGCTCAAAACGAGGTATTTCACTTTGCGATCAAGGGAGGGTTAAAAAAATGTGAATTTTAAACCGCTATAACTTGTTGATTTTGTCACCATTTTGATGAGGTTTTCAATATTGTAATATTTGAATAATATATAAAACACTTGTGATAAAAAATGTTTGGTAACAGATACCCTTTAAATTAATACAAAAAATTGATTTTGTTTTATCTTAATGAATATTTTTAACTCGAAAGATTAACAAACTTGACAGAAACTTTCTTGATCGACCCGATTCTCTAACATTCGACACTTGCCGAATAATATTGAGATACAAAGTTATTTTGTTTCATCCATTATATATACCATTATGTAACAATAATTGCACGGGCCCCTTTTGAAAGTACATGGATATGATCCTGTTTATAAGTATAATAAAAGCTATTTTTTGCATTTAAGCTTGTGAAGCAGACCCATGTGGAGATTGTGGAGCAACATGTACCGACACAGAAAATGGTTTTGAATGTACATGCCAGAATGGAACAATTGGAACATTTTGCCACATACCAAGTACGTATTAATTGAAATCATGTTCCCCCTTTTGTTTCTAAATGTGGAGTTTCTTTTGTTAATGAATCCAGTTAAGGGATCTATAAAACCGGTATAAGCATACTGCTGTTCCGTTTTGTCTGTAGTTTGTTACAAAAAAATGTTCATACAGTAATGTTGTTTTTCCGTTGACAGTGTTTTATAAAGGTCATATTTTTCCGTAGACAATATTTTAAAGGATCTATTTTTTTCCGTTGACAGTGTTTTAGGAGAAAGACATGTTTTTCCGTTGACAGTTTTAAAGGGGAAAACATTTTTGTTCATGTGTTTAAAGAGGAAGTTATGCATGTTCGTTGACGTGTCAAGTTTTTCCATTGTAAGTGTTTTAAAGGGCTGTCACCTTTGTTATCGTTGTGTTTTTAGAGGATGTTATGCGTTTTCATTGACAGTGTTTTAAGGGGTGTCATGTTTTTTTCCGTTGTAAGTGTTTTAAGGTGATGTATTTTTGTTTTCAGTATGTCAAGGTAATGACATGTTTTTTGTTGACTGTGTTTTATAGGGATGTCATGTTTTTTGTTGACTGTGTTTTATAGGGATGTCATGTTTTTTCGTCGATAGTGTTTTAATGGGATGCCATGTTGTTTTTCCTTTGACAGTGTTTAAAGATGATGACATGTTTTTCGTTTACTATGTGTTATAGGGATGTCATGTTTTTTCGTCGACAGTGTTTTATGGGATGCCACGGTGTTTTTCCTTTGACAGTGTTTAAAAATGATGACATGGTTTTCGTTGACTATGTTTTATAGGGATGTCATGTTTTTTCGTCGACAATGTTTTAAGGGGATGCCATGTTGTTTTTCCTTTGACAGTGTTTAAAGACGATGACATGTTTTTCGTTGACTGTGTTTTATATGGATGTCATGTTTTTTCGTCGACAGGGTTTTAGGCGATGCCACAGTGTTTTTCCTTTGACAGTGTTTAAAGATGATGACATGTTTTTCGTTGACTATGTTCTATAGGGATGTCATGTTTTTTCGTCGACAGTGTTTTAGGGGATGCCACGGTGTTTTTTCCTTTGACAGTGTTTAAAAATGATGAAATGGTTTTCGTTGACTATGTTTTATAGGGATGTCATGTTTTTTCGTCGACAATGTTTTAAAGAGATGCCATGTTGTTTTTCCTTTGACAGTGTTTAAAGACGATGACATGTTTTTCGTTGACTGTGTTTTATATGGATGTCATGTTTTTTCGTCGACAGTGTTTTAGGGGATGCCACAGTGTTTTTCCTTTGACAGTGTTTAAAGATGATGACATGTTTTTCGTTTACTGTTTTTTAGGGATGTCATGTTTTTCGTCGACAGTGTTTTAAGGGGATGCCACGTTGTTTTCCTTTGACAGTGTTTTAAGATGATGACATGTTTTTTTGTTGACTGTGTTTTATAAGGATGTCATGTTTTCGTCGACAATGTTTTAAGGGGATGCCACGTTGTTTTTTCTTTGACAATGTTTAAAGACGATGACATGTTTTTTTGTTGACTGTGTTTTATAGGGATGTCATGTTTTTTCGTCGACAATGTTTTAAGGGGATGCCACGTTGTTTTTTCTTTGACAGTGTTTAAAGATGATGACATGTTTTTCGTTTACTATGTGTTATAGGGATGTCATGTTTTTTCGTCGACAGTGTTTTATGGGATGCCACGGTGTTTTTCCTTTGACAGTGTTTAAAAATGATGACATGGTTTTCGTTGACTATGTTTTATAGGGATGTCATGTTTTTTCGTCGACAATGTTTTAAGGGGATGCCATGTTGTTTTTCCTTTGACAGTGTTTAAAGATGATGACATGTTTTTCGTTGACTGTGTTTTATATGGATGTCATGTTTTTTCGTCGACAGGGTTTTAGGCGATGCCACAGTGTTTTTCCTTTGACAGTGTTTAAAGATGATGACATGTTTTTCGTTGACTATGTTCTATAGGGATGTCATGTTTTTTCGTCGACAGTGTTTTAGGGGATGCCACGGTGTTTTTTTCCTTTGACAGTGTTTAAAAATGATGAAATGGTTTTCGTTGACTATGTTTTATAGGGATGTCATGTTTTTACGTCGACAATGTTTTAAAGAGATGCCATGTTGTTTTTCCTTTGACAGTGTTTAAAGACGATGACATGTTTTTCGTTGACTGTGTTTTATATGGATGTCATGTTTTTTCGTCGACAGTGTTTTAGGGGATGCCACAGTGTTTTTCCTTTGACAGTGTTTAAAGATGATGACATGTTTTTCGTTTACTGTTTTTTAGGGATGTCATGTTTTTCGTCGACAGTGTTTTAACGGGATGCCACGTTGTTTTTTCCTTTGACAGTGTTTTAAGATGATGACATGTTTTTTTGTTGACTGTGTTTTATAGGGATGTCATGTTTTTTCGTCGACAATGTTTTAAGGGGATGCCACGTTGTTTTTTCTTTGACAATGTTTAAAGACGATGACATGTTTTTTGTTGACTGTGTTTTATAGGGATGTCATGTTTTTTCGTCGACAATGTTTTAAGGGGATGCCACGTTGTTTTTCCTTTGACAGTGTTTAAATATGATGACATGTTTTTCGTTGACTGTGTTTTATAGGGATGTCATGTTTTTCGTCGACAGTGTTTTAAGGGGATGCCACGTTGTTTTTTTCCTTTGACAGTGTTTTAAGATGAAGACATGTTTTTCGTCGATTGTGTTTTATAAGGATGTCATGTTTTCGTTGACTGTGTTTTATTGGGATGTCATGTTTTTCGTTGACAGTGTTTTAAGATGATGACATGTTTTTCGTTGACTGTTTTATAGGGATGTCATGTTTTTTCGTTAAGACTGTTTTAAGGTGATGCCATTTTTTCGTTGAAATAGTTTTAAGCGAACGTTATGTGTTTTCGATTTCAACGTTTTAAGGTGATGTCATGTTTGTTTTTGTTGAGTGTTCTGTGAGGATGTTATGCGTTTTCGTTGACAGTGTTTTAAGAAGATGCCATGTTTTTTTTCGTTGAGAGTGTTATAATATTTGTCTTTTGATTACTCTGAAATAAATAAAGTTTATGAAAGATTTTATAGAGATCGACCAGATATACTTTTAAAGAGAGCCATAAAGGTTTTTAGTTTGTATTAAAAGCTTTGGTTTCTGGCTAACACTTTGTTCTTTAGTAGCTTCTTGATTAATGTTGTTTCTATATCCCATTCCTCAATCCATTAAGGTAAATCATTTTCGTTTTTGCTTTTTTGACATTAAGGTAAAACATGCTCTTATTAAAATTGTGTTTATTTTTTGTTTGTATTTAGCATGTGCACTTGATCCTTGCGGAAATTTCAGTACAGGTTGTGTAGATACCGATTCAGGATTTAATTGTAGCTGTCAAACTGGATATACTGGAGAACGTTGTCAACTGTTAAGTAAGTCTCTCACACACACACACACACACACACCCACCCACCCACCCACCCACCCACCCACACACACACACACACACACACACGGGGAGGGAATTTTATACTTTTTCTTGACTTTCTGTTCCTGCTATATAATTAATTTATTTATTTGATAATTTCGTTCAATCAGTTTTTTGTTACAAATTTTTATATCCAGATGTGATCAATAGTTAATATCTGCAATCCATATACATGTGGAAAGGTTAAGTTAAAATTGTTCTGAAAATTTTTGGTCGGCAAAATGACCATCTCAACTCTTAAAAGATTGTAGACGCTTGCCTTATGTTTTATATGCCAGAAATGCATCCAACGGACTAAATGAATTACTATCTACTATCAGATTGGAGTTGTTTATTTTATCTTAGATTGCTTACATAGCTAAAATGAAGACTAAGTGACATTTCAGGACAGATCAAAGACATTTATACTATGTTTGGCATACCAGAAACACAGCTAAAATAAGGCTCAAATGGCTTATCAACATCTGTCAGATTGAAGACGCTCGTCTTATGTTGATTTTCTAGAAACGCAGCTAAAATAAAGCCCAAATGACTAATCAGCATCTGTCAGATTGAAGACGTTCGTCATATGTTGATTTTTGAGAAACGCAGCTAAAATAAAGCCCAAATGGCTTATGAAAATCTGTCAGATTGAAAACGTTCGTCTTTGAAGCAATTAAAAATATTTCGTCTGGTTTTTCTTTTCAGTGAGGTTACAACAAATCCATATCAGGGGAAAATGCTGAAGCAAGTCTTCATTACTTATGGAATATTAAAAACAATAAAAGGGATCATTTTAATTTTTCTAGTACCTTTAACGTTTTATATGACGTTCGTCATATGTTGATTTTCGAGAAACGCAGCTAAAATAAAGCCCAAATGGCTTATTAAAATCTGTCAGATTGAAAACGTTTGTTTTATGTTGATTTTTAGAAACGCAGCTAAAATAAGGCCCAAATGACTTATAAGCATCTGTCAGATTGAAAACGTTCGTCTTTGAAGCAAATTAAAAATATTTTGTCTGATTTTTCTTTTCAATGAGGTTAGAACAAATCCATATCAGGGGAAAATGCTGAAGCAAGTCTTCATTACTTATGGAATATTAAAAACAATCGAAAGGGATCATTTTAATTTTTCTAGTACCTTTAACGTTTTCCGAATTATTCTTCAATAATTTGCAATTTAATAATTCCAACAATGCACAATGTATGTACATTACCAGATAATGGAAAATTATGAATCAAAATGATTGTGTTCTAAAATCCCGTTTGGCATATTTTAAACCTTAATTAATTTGGTAAAACAATTCTTTAATCATTAAAAGAATTTTGTTAAAATATGAAATCATTTTAAACAGATTGCTCTCTTAATGCATATAATAATAATAATAATAATAATAATAATAATAATAATAATAATAATAATAATAATAATATTTTTTTTTCAAGATTATTATTTTTAATTAAATTGCTACTTCAAAATAAATAGAAGGGAAAGAAATTAAAATATAATATGATATAATGTAATATAAATAAATAAATAAATACATAAATGAATATTGTGTCATGTATAGAAATTAAAACTCTTGTCAAATCATTAAATTTTCTATTTCAACATTGAAGAAAAAATACAAAATATCATTGAAATAACTTCAAAATTACAGGGTTGTTTGCTAAATATTAGTCGCTGTTACAGAAGTAAGTTAAAAAATAAAAGGGATAAAATACCTGATGGAATATCAAATCTTGTTGGTCCTTTTCAAAACTTTTTAAGCTGAGTGCATTTGTACCAAGTTATTAGACACTTCATGCCATCTGGTAAGCATTCTGTTGTTTACACCAGGGACTAGTTGTTTGAAGCTTAATAAGATTAAGCAATGGTTATTACCAAATCAAAATATTAATACACATTGAAATATCATCAACAAGTTGATAACTTTATAACAATGTACTACAGTTTAATGAAATTCTACCCATTTTGGAAGTTCTCAGCATTAAATTTACGACATATTTGAAATCAAAATTAAATTTCTGCCGAATCAATTGATTCAACAAAGCACTGGTCCTACATTAGTTGTGGAAGGGTTTGGTTCTTCAAATGTTTCTATGAAGTTTTGTATAGTTATCAGTTTCTGTATTCTAGCTTGTGATGCATCTCCTTGTCAAAATAACGGTAGCTGCAGAGATGATGAAGACGGTTCAGCTTTATGTGATTGCCCTGTAGGGTATACCGGAGCGTTTTGTGAAACAATGAGTAAGTCAAACAAAAACCTAATATTCGTCAAATATGAAATAGAAAAAAAATATAAATGAAAGTCCAAATTCAAAATTTAGAATTCAAAAGAACAAAATTTAGGAATATCATCCTATAAATAAATTTTTAAATAGTCTAGCATTGTAATTTTTTTTCGTCTATGATCTCGCTGACGTCGGTTTCCTGGCAACTAGGTCAAATATTCAGTCTGCCGCCATATTTGTCTTATTTGACGTAGAAAATGTCATTTTCTTCTTTATTAAAAACCTGAAAGTTGTTAAATATGTAGGATAAGTCTTAAGATCTGCAGTCATAAATGATGATCGTGATGACAGCAGCGAATTTGAGGTTTGTGAACGTGCAGTTGCATCATATTATTTGTGGATATGTTACGCTGATGACAGGAAAATGTCCCCACTCAAGTAGTACTAGAACATCAACGGTTGGCTACCTTAGCTGGAACCACTTTATTTTTGGCTTCTGTAAGTTGATGTATTGTTAATAGTGGTATCAACGTGTTATCGGTTGTTATTTTTGTATGGGTTAACATTTCCGCTTCGAACCCGAATGCCTCATTTTTGTCCAAACATATCTTGCCCTTCCCTCATCTTGAAGCCATCGCCATTTATATCTTAACGCACAGTCGCGGGCAATAAGTGTGAGATGTGTTTACATGTTTGCAAGCTCCGTTTGAAATTAATTTAAAAATATGCAAGTGGTACATGTAGGTACAACACACAAGCACACCGAACGATTAAGAACTGGCGGTGAAACTAGTGTGCATAGGTACCGGCGGTATTTATGGGCATCGAGCTGTATTGCATTGAGATTAATGCAATGCGCAGTTCTGTACATTCTTTCATGTGTGACGTTGTATAAAAAGATAAGGTTAATGTTATAAATATTGTTTTTTTGGTGCACGCGTATGCATAATTCGATGCATACAATTATTCCTTCATTATATACCTAAACTTAAGGAAAAATTAAGGAATGTGTTTGATATATATCCTAAGTTATTATTAACACTTCAATGACCCTATTGTAAATGTTTGTAAATTTAACATGTCTCTATTAAAGCAATTTAGGCAAACAAGTGTTTGAAGCGTGTTTTGTCAGCAGTTTTGTATAACACATTTACGGAGGAGTCGGAAAAGATTTTAAATTACTTTTTTTTCTACAATATAATCAAAAACGCTTTGTATTTATTTCTAACAAAAAAAAAAAAAAAAAAAAAAAAAAAAAAAAAAAAAAAAAAAAAAATGACCGCAAAAAAAGCGGAAATTATTACGTCGAGAAAATAAATACGTTGCCAATAAATGAGCAAAACTTTGAACGTATTTTTGATGAATACCCTCCGTAATTGTATGTAAGACAACAATATTTCGATGGTTTTAAATTTGTTACGTGACCGCAATGGTTTTGTTATTTATTAGCAGGTAGTTGTTATATATCCCTGAGCGGATACAGCTGCTGGTGGAGTAAAACTCCCCGAGGGTATTAATAACTGAGTAGGCAGTACTCTGTGCTATCAGAAAATATACAATTTAGCAAAATTTACAGCCGTCATAATTTTAGAAATTTATTTAAAACTAAGGTCTGTTCCCTCATGCAAAGCATTCCTTAGCTGGATTTGGATTCATATAATTTTGGAACTTTAGATTCATTATTTTTCAACTGTTTGGCTTATGTTTTTTATCCACCAAACTTTTCGGCCCCTAATGTCACTGATGAGAAATGATTTTCCGAAATGTGTACATATGACACAAAATAATTTAGCAGTTATTTGTTATATATATTAACTTCTTTATATATTTATTTTTATATCATTTTAATACTTTTTGTTTTTGCTTTTAGAGTTCATTTACATATTATCCGTATTTCAGTAAGGATGAAAAATTAATCATTTTTTATTCATATTTAATTTTTTTTTCGTCTTTGGCATTTATGATTTATTTCTAGAATGAAAGTAAAATAAAACAACTGATTATTTATTTACATTGGGATATATTTTTGTTTTAAGCATGTGATTCATTGCCCTGCGCTAATGGTGGTATCTGTATGGACACATTTCTAGAATCATTCAGTTGTAACTGTACAGCAGGGTTCACGGGTCCAACATGCGGAATCAGTGTGATGCATGTAAGTATACCGACATGTGCTATAAAATGAAGGATAAACAAAATTACCAACTACTCGTCAGGTTATGTAAAATGAAAAAAAAAACTTAAAACAAACAATTTACGAGTATTGTTAATAATATTTGAATTTATTCTCGTTTCATTTATTATTTATGCATTCAACAAAGGTTGTAGTGATTTTACGAGAACAATAGATATTGTTAATTTAAGTCATCAGGAAATAAAGATATAACTGACAAAAGTGACAAATGCAAAATTTCGAATTTTTATCAAAAAAATAAATGAAATTTGGCATATAACTGAATGAAAATGCGACATTCTTATCACAATTTGAAATTGTTTAAGTTTGCAGAAAGAATCTAATTTTTACCTTTTTTTTCTACTGCAGGGTTGACGAGTGATGTAGAGTGAACAAGCATTATGAAGTCAAACAAGATGCTATAAATATCTCAAAAGTTCTTTTGCATCAAAATAAAATATATATACTGTCATAGCTTAATTAGTGTCGTTGTTATTGAAAAAGTTAAATACATCGTAAATATTATTTCTAATTCACTCCATTTGTTTCATGTTGGGTAATGTAATTGAATAGAAAACATGTTACAAATGTAGTTTGATTTAATGTGACATGACTTCCAAGTCAAAATACTTCACTTTTATCGAGACGTCACCAGCTATAGGTAAGTAGCAGAAATTTTGACCTTTGCATTGCGCTTAGAGCATTGTGTAGGTTGGGATCTTGAACGTGCCACGGATGCACGTAGAATCGGCTTTCTTCTTGCAAAAGAACAGTAACTACCTGTTTTCAAGTCTTGGTCAGACCCGATTGGTGTTTGAAACGGAAACAACTAAATTTATGTTTAGAGACAACAATAAGCGAATTAAAACGAAATTTTTTGACGCTCATAGCTGAAAATTATTATTGTGACACTACTGTGTGTCATTGTGTTTATGACGGTGAATTATGCAAAATTTTCATAGAAAATTTTAAAAAAAAACTTAACTTGTGCTAGGTATTTTCCACTTACTTAAATCTGGTCGTAACCGAAAATCGCTATCATAAAATATTTCTATAGAAAGGAAATTGTTGCTGCTACGGGGATTTTACGGGTTGAATAACAAAGAAAATGGTGGATTTTTTTGCACAAACAAAGTAAATGTTAAGCGTCACCAAAGAAATCACTTGCAGTGTAAACAGCGCCATCTTTGACATGTAAAATTTAATATTATTCTGAAAACTATAATTTGCTAGATGTAACGGTGCCTTTTCATACAAACCAAGCTTCAGTTACAATCATATCAGCTGTTTTGTTGCGATTCGTTAAATAAATGTTCAGAAACGTCAAAGAAAAACATTAAAAAAATATTTTTAGAAACTTTTTTAAGAAAATGCGTACCGGACAAGACCAAAAACAATCAAGAACACGACACGTTATATATTAATGACGGAAAAGGTCAAACAAGAGAAGAAATGCATGCATATACTTGGACCATTGACATAAATTTTTTAATATTGACAGTCAGTCATTTGTTGTTAATAAACGTTCTTCTTGATTGCAATGTACATCCCCAATAATATGGTCATTTTAAATGTAAAGGTTCTCCATGCTATCCGTTGTATACCCACCAAAAGGAGGGAGATATAAAAGATAAAAAACGCAACAATTTTATATCTATTGGAAACCTAGATATAATCCGCGTATATGCACAATATATTTTAATTAATGCATTCTGTGTGTGTGTGTGTGTGTGTGTGTGTGTGTGTGTGTGTGTGTGTGTAAGCAGTATATTTTGCTGTCAGGAAATGTACCATATAGCAAAATTTTGAGCCGTTCTAATTTTTGAAACATTTAAATTAAGGTTTTTTACCTCATACAGAACATACCTTATGCGGATTTGGATTCATTTTATTTTTGAATTTTAGTTTCATATATTTTCAATGTTTGGCTAACCTTGTTATCTTTCAACATTGTCGGCCACTAATGTAACTGATGACGAATTAATTTCCGAATTGTGCACATATGGCACATCAGACAGGTAGTTTTGTTAAACACACACACACACACACACACACACACAGAGAGAGAGAGAGAGAGAGAGAGAGAGAGAGAGAGAGAATAATCTATCCTCGATGTTTTATTTATAGTTAAAATAAGTTGAGTTAGAAGTGTAAACAGTTCTTGCATACAGATACAACACTTTACCTGAAGCATTATTAAGAACATAGAATAGAATGCTTTAATAAAAGCAAGTAATGATTTGGTTCATTTTGTTTAAAAAAGATACAAAAGAAATAAAGAACCTAGCATTCAGATTTTATCAATTTTAATTATTTCTGTTAAGTTTTTGCAACAGAGATTAAAGAACTTACCTTTAGCAATAAAGGTACTAAATAAAATATCAATTTAAAATGTAATGGTTAAAAGATATGTTAATTGTAAATGATCAAATATTTATTACAAATGAAAAAGAAAAACTAAAACATTAAGTGCAATTCACAATATTCATCAACATCGCACCCATTTAAAAAACAAATCGTAAATCTTACCAGAGGGTGATTACATACTCAGCCACTTATGACAATAAAAGATGTTTTTGAAATATGTAGCTTGACAACAACCAAACAAAAAAAGATGGAAGCAAGATGTAATCAACGATGGAAATTAACAACACTAACACTACTACTACTACTACTGCCATTATCACCACCACTACTTTTACCACTACTACTACTACTACTACTACTACCACTATCAAAATTTCTGGCACATCACCTATAGCTGGTGACGTCTCAATATAAGTGAAATGTCTTTGAATAGGGGTAAAATCCAATTAAATCAATCAATTGAACATATGTAAATGAAACTTCAAATCTTAACGTGGCCAGTAGTTGGTTGATAAAAAATGTTTAACGTCAGCTATTAGAGACAAGACAGTTATCTTTAATCTTGATAACTAGCTGGTTGGTTAAAAATACGATGCCTATAACATATGGGCGTATTTATTTTGCAAAGTCTGTATCATATTGGCACAATTCTCATACAACGACTGTTACATATGAGCCTAATTCTTATACAACGCCTATACATTTTGGCGCAATTCTCATACGACGCTTGTAATGTGCAATTTCCATTGAATTTGCTTCTCAAGCGTATAATTTGATTAATCTCTGCCACTACTACTACTACCACTACTAACTACTACTACTAACAATAATGATAGCGATAATAATAAAATTAATAATAATTATTATTATCAAGTATCATTATATATATTATCAAGCTAAATTGTGACTTAAAGTGTTTTTTAAACTAATAGATTGCAATGGAGGTTTTGTATCAGTTTTCATGCTTACCACAAAAAGGCGGATATTGTTAAAAATAATCATTACTGGTGTGTTAGGGGTTTAAAAAGCAAATATCCGCGGCCCATTGTATGAAGCATTTATATATGAATCTTCATTTGCAGTACTCAACTAAAGTGACTGATGTAATATAAAGACTCAATAACTTTAATTGAGATCAAATAGAAACTTAATTTATTTAATTTTATAGTCAATATTGGTCGTTTAGCAATCAAATAAACATCATCTAAAACGTTAAATATTACTTACCTATTTTAACTGCCTGACCTATGTTCAGAAATAATACTACCTGAGACAAAAGCCTTGTGGTCTCGAGCTTCGTCTTGAAAAAAAAAAAAAACTTTACCTTCTAGATTCGATTCCCACTCAAGCAGAATTATAGGTGCAAATGCGCTTTGTTTCACTTGGCATGCTGATCGTCATTGGTTTTTGCCGGACATTTTAATTAATTTTTTTTCCTTCATGCCAAAGCTGCTCGTCTTGCTTAAGTTCAAGAAACCGTGGCTATAACATAAAACCACATAGTTCTAGTAAACGTAAAAAGGACGAATCATTTTAATATTATTTTACTGAAGTGAAAATACTTTTTAATAAATCCAGATAATTTACACATTAATGGGTGGATCTAAAGGATGGGGTGGGGGCACGCCAACTTATGTGTCGCTGAAAAACATTTTTATGAATTCTCATGCTTTAGCGCAATTTTTCTCAAACTTTTCTGGGAATCATGCCCCTGAAACCCCTATGACGTTCGAGCCTCCCTCTCTCAGCTTTTTCACCCTCTTTGTAAAATCCTATATCTGCCTCTAGTATAAAATGCTAAAATTCTGTTAATGCTAACCTTTTTCAGGTAAAAGAAACGGCCATCTTCAACCGCGTCATTGGGGTTGAGTTGAGTTTAGTAATGATGTTGTAGACGAAGTCAAGCTACTCTTACTTATATCGAGGCGCACAGTTATTGAATGCTGGAGGAAACCTGAGTACCAGGAAAAAATTAACGAACTAACAAACTTCCTTACTTTCTGCCCGAGTTGGATTTCGAACCTAGGCGTTAAGAGGCATGCACTTTTAACCACTTGCCCACTAAGGCCCATAAACAGGCATTTTAACTGTTACTATAAGACTCGAAATAGGTTCTAGTTTTGTAGGTTTGAATGTCGTTTAATACCCTTTAAGGCATTAGCTGCCCGGAAAAACAACAGGAAAGCAGTCAGTCACTCTAACATGATGTTTATTCTTGAAGAAATGTGGAAATTTTAAATCCTCCTGTATCCGTCCTATTTCCAGCCCTCGAGAAATCATAACTATGATTTGAGATTTGATTTATTGCTTTAAATAAAGTAATGAATTTAAAATATAATTAGTTCAATAAGTAGTTAGATGGTTAAGAATTGTTTAACGTCATTTCGGCTATTTGAGACAAAACACGAATTCATGTTGTGCGTGCAATTGCAAGTGTTTCTAATCTGCAATGAAATAGTGTGCACTGATGGCGACCTTAAGAGTCTAGTTTATTCGACCACTATGTCCCAGACAAACACCACAGACTACTTATTCCAATACAATGGTACAAAGCAGACCTAAGAAAAGACTTCCACGAGAAAATAATTTCTTACTTTTGGTCGATTTGTAATTTCTGATAAAACTGCCATGAACTATTGTATCAATTTTGTATTTATTATCATAAGTAGTTCTTGGAAAGAAGTGATATAAGGAAAGAAATGTACTGAGGCAATGGTGTATTTACGAGTCAAGAAACTGTCAATTGAACTCAGCAAATCAGTTATTGTGAATGTATTTAAATTACATGAAAAAAGCACTGGTGTTTGGCTAGTTAACCGATTATTTCTCCACATTAATATTTGCCACAGTTGAATTCAACCTTAAAGTAAACGAACTGGGAAAAATGCATTATCCTTCCTTACCTATGGACTTAGATACTTACTTCTAATACTCTCATGACGTCAAACATAGGTAATTCAAAACCAGGCGTTTCACTTTGCGATCAAGGGAAAGTAAAAAAAATGTAGATTAAAATAAAATATAAAAACCTTTTTGCTAAAAACAATTAGTTACAGGTACCCTTTAATTGCAAATATCAATATTAAAACAATATAGTTTTTAGATGTTATCTCAGAAGGCGCTTTTTGATATGATTTCCGGAGTCCATTCGGAGTCCATTATTTTTTTAAGTGATTTCCGGAGTCCATTAATTCAGTTCTTGAAAGATGTGAATTGTCAACTAATGGACTCCGAATATCACATCAAATATCAATATAGATTTTGTATCAAGCTGTTATATTTATCACAATAGTACTAATTGCCTATACGAAATGGTCATAACTAATGGATAGCAAATGTCCATCTTTATATGCACTACTTTACTACAGGAAACCAGGTGTAAATTCAATCATTTAATAAAATATAGGGTATTGTTCGATAGTGGCATTAGGGTCAATTAAATTTATTATACCTCATGTAATTTTCAAGTTATTTGATTGGATAACTAACTGTTTGAAAATAAAATAATATCACCCTTGGATTTACTAAGAATAAAGAATGGCGCGCGTGCTTCAGGGTAACATTAGTTGAAGAGTTCTGGTAACGGGTAATATTACAAAAATATCACATGCTCAAGAGGAATCCTAAATCACACAATCGAACGCATTTCGATCACAAGCAGCTAAACGTTTGATGGATACGATCTTTTATTAATATACATTTTATTCATATGCCAGCGTTTCTTTGATCAAGACTACCTGTCATCAGACGACAGACGACAACCGTCGATTGGTACAGTAATCATTTTTTTAAGTAACAGAGAATCTCAGTTTAAGAGAATATCTGGAGAAAGACATTTGGCATAATAAAATAAATATAACATTCATAAGAGGGTGATATTGCATATTTTCACCCCTCGGAAACCATTGTCAACCTCATCCTCATATGGGTGTATTTTTCATATGACGCTTGTTTCATAAGGGCGTAATTCTCATATGACGCCTGTCATATATGGGCGTTTTCAATATATGAAGTGTAAAACAGGAATTTTGCGGCATATGTAAAATGTGATATTATCCACAACGACTTGAGGTTAAAAAAGACAATTTAACTTCTTTTAAAATCCTGCAGATTAAATTTCAATATGACGCCTGTAACATATGGACCTTTTTCTAATACGACTTCTGTTTCATAAGGGCGTATTTCTTATTCAACGCCTGTAACATTTTGGCGCAATTATCATACGACGTCTGTAACGCGCAATTCCCATGGAATGAGCTTGTCAAGAATATAATTTGATTAATCACTGTGGAACGTTTTTGAAGTGTTGTATTTTTAAAAATACGTCGTTGTTAAGGAAAAACGTCGATACATGCAGTTGCGACTTTGATAGAAATCAATTTTCGGATAATTCAATTGTTATATGATATGATACGCTAGGGAACTTTACTTAATGCATTTAAGTATTCCCATTTAGATTTTTTTATTGCTAAAATTTGACATTTCAAATTTTAAACGTGAACAAATCTGTCAGGTTTCAAAAAAAAAAAAAAAAAAAAAAAAAACAAAAAAAAAACTGAATTTCAGGGATTTTCACTTACAAGCTATGGGAACATGACGTATTGATTGACATTGATAAATGGCCATGGCCTGGAAAGTATTCTGAAAACTTGAAAAAACGAATTTACGCTAATGACTAATGACATAGCAATAAAGAAGTTTCACAAATAAGGGAAAAAAATATGCTTCGCATAATCCATTGTAGTATAACATGGTATGTTGGTAAAATCCATGTTATATAAGCCAAACAATGATTTCTATTTTTAGACTCCAGACTCTTTATATTGTTATTATATTGAAATTTTAAATTTTTAAAATGTATACATATGTCAGTTTTTTTTTTTTTTTAAATCTGAACAGTTAGGGATTTTCAGTTATGAGTAATGACAAACAAACGTATTGATCGACACTGGTGATTGGCCTAAGTATGCGATTATATAAACACTAATTAGTAACAGGCTTTTAATTTCAAAACCACAGGTAAAAACACTCAATAATGCACATTCTCAATATTGTTATTCAAAAAAATAAATTACTTTACAGTCAATGAATTTTAGTACTGGGGAAAAGTTTAAACGATTTGAAAATGTTCGAAGTCACGTATTCATGAATTTACAAGTACGTAGTTATTTTGGTAAAAAATCGAATTATGCAGTTTTGTCTTCGATAAAAAAATGAGTTTCACATTACCTATCATAAAGTATGGCTTGGATCGGTGGTAAACTCTAAACTACAAATGGCTTCCATTTAAATTTTTTTAAATTTTGCTATTTTACTTTATATGTATTGAAATTGAAATTTAATTTTTTAGATATGTACATATCTGTCAGTTAAAAAAAACACACGTTAAATTGAAACTTTTGGCATCAAAAAAGGATTTTCACTTCTGATAAGGCCTTGTCCGTCAGATATTCTAAATATAAAACAATCAAACACTTTTTAATTACGGGCTTTTAATTTCAACAATAATTTTTATAAATTATGTATACGTCTATAAGTTTTTTGGGGAAAATAGTCAATATGAAACCATCACACGCTTATTAATTACAGGATTTGAATATTTACAATCATTTGTAAACTAACTCAATATTGTCAATTCTCAATATTGTTTGAGGAAATAAATTGCACTTTAACTATTTTTTTTTTTTTTTTTTTTTTTTTAAAAAATTCTATTTACCTAAACTGATGAGGATTTGGAATGAGTTATGAGAAATGAATTTAAAAGTTATTAAATATAGCAAATATTTAACAATGATTCCATTAAGAGGACAGACTAAACAAGTGTAACAGAAAGAAGAAAAAATGCAAGATCAGACAGGGGATCGAACCCGGGTTCCCTCGCACTATAGACGAGTGCTCTCCAACTGAGCTACCCAGACCGTTATGTTTATTTTTCTCCTGTTATCCTTGAGTTTCCCATGGTCCTATGAAAGATCTCATCCTAAATTATGTCGGATGGGTTTTATATGGACCGCAATTGCCAGTCCAACACTTCCGAGGGCCACACTGGCCACCAAACAGAAAAAAATGCAGGGTCGGACCGTGGATCAAACCCTGGACCTTGCGCACTATAGCCGAGTGCTCTACCAACTGATATACCCAGACCGTCACACAAGCATCAAGGATACCAATGAGAAAACAACGTCACATAATGACAAGCTGGTAGTATACCTCATTTATTCCTTTACATTATGAATTTCTTACATGAATTTAGTTAACAATTAGATAATGTATTTATGAGAATATTAGGTACAAAATAATAAAAACAACAATAAAAAATAATAATTTGGATATCAACAAAATAAATGTGTTGTTGTTTGTGGACTATATTTAGGTAGAAAATCACTTTCTTGGTTTAAATGCACGTTCTTCGTGGCTGGTTCATCTACTAGGGTCCCTGGTGTGCACGTGTTATAAATCAATAATTAAAAAAAATATCTGACGAAAATATAATAATTAAAACTGAATACGAAAAAATTTCAATTAAACTAAATAACGCGCGTTTTGTATGGTTTGCTTTGTAAAGATTTCACACTCATATTAACATTTTGTTGATATTCAAATTATTATTATTATTATTATTATTATTATTATTTTGAACCTAATATTTTCTTAAATGAAATATGTATATGTAAAATTTATTAATACAACCAATGTATCTAAAATCAATATTATGGTTCTGTAATGTATTATCGGTGTTATGTATTACCGGTGCACACCATAAAATTGTTCTTGCGCGCACGTGCTTTGACGTAATTTAATATGGCAAACATGCTATATGTAAACACCATGCACGCTTTGACAAAAGAAAAATTTTGAAGATATGGCAGACGAGAACTTATTTACTGAGGGTGTATTTATCCGCCAGTTTCCGTGGCACTCTATTTCACTGGACCACAAGTTCAACATAATTTTCGTTTAAATAAAAATATTGAAATGTGACGTGCTAGAATTCTCATCGGCCCATAATCTGTTTGTTTACCTTTGAAAATAGGTCACTTCGTTAAAATAAAATTTAAAAGGTGACATGCTAGAAATCTTACCGGCTAACGTCTTTTTGTTTACCTTTGAATGTAGGTCACTTCCGGTCGGATGTTCAACCATTAAATGTATTACAGCGCCAGTAAAACCTCTGGGGGCCAATTTAGGGCACCTTGCAATATGTTCCGCATAATTTAACATGTAAAGGCCTAATGCTGAATTTTTAGTTTCAAGATGAAAAAAACACCAATTTTTTGTAATTTCAAATACGAGGACATATTGAATACTTTATTATAGAGGGTTATAAAAATAAAGCAATAAATAAGTAATATTGTATTGGGGTTAAAAAATGCAGAAAAATAGATAATGTTAATAAATATTCACTTGCACAGAAGATGAGTTGTAAAATTAAATAATATAATTTGTCCTGTCATGTTGAATATATATTCAGAGATCTTTAAAACAGGTCTTTGATATTTGAAAGGAAATTATTGTACACATTTACTGTAAGCTCAATACTGACAATGTAATATATATATATATAAATATATAATAATAATAATAATAATAATAATAATAATAATAATAATGATAATAATAAAGGCCCTTTTACAAGAACGAGTACAATTTAGTTTATTTTTCAGGAGTCTTTCAAAAAAGGAAATTATATAAACCAGTGGCCATGTAAACTGCTTACAAAGCCGTTACAGAAGAAGGCTTGTCTGTTTATCGTGCTGCGACCAAGTTTAATGTTTCCCTAAAAGTACCTTTAGAGATAGAACTTTAGGTTTAGTTGAACCAGTATACTGTAAGCCAGGTCCCGATAGCATTTTCAAAGGCACAGAGGAACTTGATTTTGTTTCACATATTAGATATATGACTTTTATTATGGATATACAAAGCAGGAAGTTATACATTTTGGCACACAATATATATACATGTATTTTTAAAGGAAGCATAGCTAAAGGTTGACCTCAACTATCAGCAATGTGGTTCTTTATTTAAAAGACATATTGACTTGGCACTCCTCAAACTTAGCCAACTTTCACAGGAACGAGCTAAATTTACATGTGCTTAAGATTAGATACTTTAGAAAACTTAAGTCATTAATAACTAAACATTGATTAATCTACATCTAAAATTGTAATGAAACAGGAGTGAACAATTAACACACTCCTCCTAAAGTATTAGGTCAGAGAAGGCAATCACATTTCTCAGAGCTTACATGTAACCATAAATGGTTATGGGAATGCAGCTCGCACATATATACCACCTTATCATATACTTCCTGGAAAACGATAGTGTCTTGATTTCCTTTATGATGAATCAGCTGGGGCTGACGGTAGTTGTACTGAAACTTTCTAGTCTAATATGGCAACATTTTAAGTTTACTCGGAGCACCATTTCTTAAAGCTGCATTAAGTTTTCCAAAGAAAAAATTAAAACGGTGCTAATCTAATTAATGATGTTCCTAATGAACAATGATACATTTGGTTCAACGATTAAAGCTCGAATAAATACAGAAATTACAGTATTTACCCAGCGAGATGCAGCATTTTGGATCTAGTATTAGAACATGGTTACGTCATCAAAACCCAGGTCATTTAAACACAACTTTCAAAACGGTGAAATACGATAAATTAAACACAGAACTTCGTTGAATTTGTCATTTGTGACTTAGTAAGGGATACATAACACCATTTCAAATACATCTGGATATTATTGAAGGACAATTAATGCAATCTGTCATGTTTCTACTTCGATTCTAGGGTTTTCCGTACATCCGTGCGCATGCTCAAGGCTCATAATTACCATCGTAAAACACTGACCAACCGTTTATTTACAGCTAAAAGAAATGAAATTTTAGAAAATGAATTTCACGGATCGTGGTTAGAGGATATCTATTTTTTTTTTTTTTTAAATATTTTTAGAAAATCAAAAAAAAAAAAAAAAAAAAAAAAAAAAAAAAATTCAGAAAATTTAAAAACTTAATGCAGCTTTAAAATTTGCTCAAAAGACAAGTACATGTTGCCCTATCCTTCTTCTAGATGATGTAAATATATCACACACATCGCTGTTTTTAACTGACTTGACACAGAAACCAACCGTTAGATTATTTGTTCTACTTCCGCATACCATTCACCTGCTTCAGTCCTTGGATAGTGGTATTTTCGGTCCATTTAAGAGGGTAAATAATAAAGAATGTCATGCATATTTAAAATCACACTCGGGTTTTGTGTCATTCTCCATATCTTGCCACATTTTCAAGTAAGATTTTTCTTACCTTAAATCTAGCAAATTATAGAATTCTGTGTAAAATTTTTGGAAAAAAAAAACTAAATACAGATGTTATTGAAAAAAAAAATCAAGTACATTAAGAATTATAACGAAGAATGAAAAATCAAATATTTGGCAACAGCCCACGCAACCAAGACACAAACTATATTCAAGTTAACACACAGAAATTAGAAAAAACACGAGAAGGCAAGGAAGCACAAAGTATAGTGTGTATAAACCCAAATATATAAACAACATGTAAAATTGATTTCCCCATTTATAATTTAAATACAGATATTATTGGAATTTTTTTTAAAACATCTTAAATTACTTAATATCTTAATTCGTAAAATTATTTAGATTTTAAATTTGTCAGATTTAGGTTGAGAAAAAAATCTTTATAAAGAAATGGGTATCAATAAGTACGGACTTTGAAAAATAATTAAAAAACCTAACTATAACAAACAATGAACAGTATCAAACAAAATATCTATTTAGTTTTGATGTGCCATATATATGCACATTTCGGAAAATCATTACTATTTCAATAGTCGTATCGTTTAATTTCAGTTTATATATATATATATATATATATATATATATATATATATATATATATATATATATATATATATATATATATATATATATATATATATATATATATATAATTTTCATATGGGATTGCTAAAACATTAAAACTTTACACTTTACGATCGCACAATTATTTAAACTTTTTTTCAAATAAAGTATAGAAGATTGGGTTTGAATCTTGTCACACTCTATGTAAGAATAGTTGAAGTAGACGTAGACACTGACAATTAATGTATATATATATATATTGTCGATGAATAGAAGAAACAGGAATATGACGTAAATACCCACAAGCGAAAGATCACTACAGTTGATATTTCTACTCAAAGTATCAATTTTTACATGCTATTATTTCTGAAATTGGTATATTTTATAAATATATAAATTCATGTTATATGTTGTGGAACGAAAATTTATTTCCCGAAAAAGTTTAAATTTTATGTTCACCGACATTGCTAAAACGATCTTGCATTGACATGCCATTAGATAATTAAAGTCATTAATAGTTTTGATAAATGATGAAATCATTGTAATAACGAGAAAATAAAAAATAAGACGTTGTTATAGAACTTGTCTACAAAAGTCTTAATGTTGATGGCATTTTTATAGGTAAAATGAAACGGAAAACTTTCTGACAACATTGACGTCATGCCTTTACTTCTTTTGTTTGTCGTTATGAAAAGGGCAAGGTAATACCATATCCGATGTATTATATATCTACAGATAAGTATGAAATTGATAACCTCCTAACTACAATGACGTCACATATACACCTCTAAACGCTGTCTGTTTAAAAAAAGGGAAATTTTTTTACGATAATTATGATATCTCTTAAAGAATACATGACAGTGATATATTTCTCCAACAGCATTGACTTTATTTATTTAGTTATAATGGTCGTCAGTTTAAAGTCCTTGAATTAGCCTAAGTAGTAATCAATGATTATCTATTGATGCTTATTTGCAATTTATACATTTATGGCATTATCAAACCTTAAAAATACAATTCATCTTCAATACAAATCAAACCTGAAAACTTTAAACAATGTTTCAGTCAATCAATAACAGCGTTAGTATGATGATTCAGTCACTAGAAAACATTGCTGGCAAATTAAAAATAGTTTGATTGTTTTGATCTTTAGATTGAATTTATCATTAACAAATTGCTGTTGAAAACAATATTGTTGTAAAAAAGAGAAAGGGGGAAATCTGTATTGAAGCATTTGTTTGTTACAGAGAAGATACGGATAGAAACAAATTTCGATAAGAATTTATTGATATTTGAAGACATTGACAAAATGTTTAGAAACAGAAATTACATGTATGTTTCTGTCCTTGGAATATTTTGTACGTTAGTCGAAAATGCAGTATTTGACACATCGTTTCAAGTTTTCGAACGTTGTCCAGGAAATTCAAAAATGAATTATGTGAATCCATTAAAAACTCTGAATGGGTTGAGTAATGTTATAAGATGCTCAGATGAATGCACGTATACACAGGATTGTACCGCAGTTAATTTTTGTCAAGATGGTAGTGCCACAGCGTGTGATATGTTACAGGCAGTTATAGACATGCCAACTTGTAAAGATCTTGCAGAAAAAGTGGGCTGCACATTTGTACAAATGGTAAGTATTAAAAGGCACTGTAGAACTTCTGAACACAAGGCGCTTTTCTATAACCGTATAGTTTTTTTCGTAGAGCGTATTTTGGCGGTGCAAATTTTGGCGGTAGTATCAAAATTGCCGTAAATCGTGAGAATACTAGTAATCGTGTATCAGTTGATGACGAATTAGTTGTTTAAGATCGCCAAAATAAATACGCTAACATTTTTAACTGTGTTTCTTGTCAAGATCGCCAAAATTTAGCTCCGTTAATGCAACCCTTGCTGTGGTATATACATGTATATTCTATATATATTCTTGTTATTTCTAAAATTTTAGACTATTTTAACAAGTAGTCTTTGTTTAATTTGTGCTTTGGAATTGTCTAATGACTAAATACCAAGGAATCAGTTTAACTATTTGCAATCTGAAAACAGGTACAGTCAAACCTGCCTTAAAGGCCACCTCTCTGTAAAGGCTACCTGCTTATAAAGACCAACAAAATTCTATCACATTTGCTCTTTGTCTATATTATTTGAACTTGTGTATAAAGGCCACATGTCCATAAAGACCACTTTTATTGATTCCCATGGGTGGCCTTTATAGACAGATTTGACTGTACTTAAAAGTTAACGTAATGAAGAACACTTTAATAAGAGATAAAACAGTAGAAGGAGAAAAAATGCAATGTATTTAAAACACTTATGTTAAATCCCCCAAGAAAATTGAGTAAATGTGTAGATTATTTACATATTTTTATATAAGGACTGTCAACATTTTCGTATTTCATTTTTTTCTAAATAGTGTAAGAAAATAAATGAATCAATATACAATATACAATAAAACCGAAGGTGGAGCTCAGCTCCGGAGATAGAAGCCATCTGCCAACATAAAACTCGTTTTCAACTTGTTAATGATAAATCAGTACAAAATTTAAAGACAAACAATCGAAACGATTTCTAAAATAAAATTAACAAACAAACAAGCAAACAAACAAATGAATGAATGAATGATTTAATAAATAAATAAATAAATAAATAAATAAATAAATAAATAAATAAAAAGAAATATTAAAAATATTAAAGTTAGTCAAACACAAATATATCGGTCCATGTTCAAAATCATATTGCTGTTAGTTTTTCAGACTTCAATATACAATGGAATTTGAACAATATATAAAGGGTATAACTGATGTTATGTTGTTTAACGTTCTAGTCGATGTACAGTCAATTATACTGAGGCGTTAATATCTGTGATTATTGTAGAAAGCGGAATGTCCGTAATAAACAATCGGCATTAAGAATTCGAACTACATTTTTTTTACACTAGAATAATTTAATGACTTTATACGGTTATATCATACTGCAGTACAAAATCAACGTAAACTCACGCGACCGTTTTTCACGTTATACTCCAATAAACTACGCAACTATAGCGATGTTAACCGTGAGGGCGTGGCTTATATCTCGTTTATTTCATTAGCTAAAATTGTTTGTTGATGACAGTTCCAACGCGGAATAATTTTATTTTAATAATAATAATAATAATAATAATAATTTTATGTTTAAGTCTACGTGTTTAATTAATTTTTTTAACAAGTCCATTGAGTGTGCACACTTCATAACGGGCTTTTTTCACGTTATGACACAATATGTCGACATACAAGATTAATATCAGAAATACAGTCAAACTTCGATTATTCGAAGGTGATGGGTCTTCATTTTAGGTTCGAATAATCGAATAAGTGAATTTAGAACTTCAAACTTCGATCCACCGCACGTTATCTTAAAACACAACAGTATCATAATGCACATTGGAAGTGTTTTATCAGTGTCAGTTAATAATGAATAATATGTCATGACCTATAATGATTAATCTCATTTAAACAGACATAAAAATATTATTAAAATAATCAAAATTTAATATCATCGAGTATGAAATCAAATTTGCGTGGTAATACTTACCACAAAGTAATTACAGCCATCCGGAGGGAGTACACTGTGCTTTATGCACGCAATACACTATAAATGATTATACAGAATTTTAAACGAAACGAAACGGAACAGGTCCGTATAATTTCTAGAATTGAAATGCGAATAAGGCAAGGCGTAAAACTGTCTCTGTCAACCTTTATTACACAATAAAAATTTCTTTTTATTTTCGCGACCATGCTTTATAAAAATATAAATTGAATATTCAGATGCCGTTTTTTTTAAAATTTTTGATGATGATAACAGTGGTAAACAGAATTCTGTTTATCGTTTACTTGAGTAACGCTACACACGTACAGCTCATTTTCTGTTACACCTGGGATTATAATGACTGTTTAATTGAACAAGTTCGATGAATTCTTGCGATTAATAATCAATGGCTTATGATGGACAATACAAGGCGTACGCATGTCTACATAATGACTGTCAGTTACGCTTGGGTAACACAAGCGGGTAAAGGTGAAATTATACTCGTGTAATAAAATGTATAGGTGAGAGTAGTTTCTTTAAGAAATGAATAAAAATGTAAATAAAAATCAAAATTTAATATCATCGGGTATGAAATCAAATTTCCGTGGTAATACATACGACACAAAGTAATTACAGCCATTCAGAGGGAGTACACTGTGCTTTATGCACGCAATACACTATAAATGATTATACAGGATTTTAAACGAAACGAAACGGAACACGTTTATATAATTTCTAGAATTGAAATGCGAATAAGACAAGGCGTAAAACTGTCTCTGTCAACCTTTATTACACAATAAAATTTCTTTTTATTTTCGCGACCATGCTAAATAAAAATATTTATTGAATATTCAGATGCCGTTTTTTTTTAATTTTTGGGGGGTATATTTCCACTGAAAAATCTAAAGCAGGACTAAAATTAGGTTCGAATAATCGTAGGTATTCGAATTACAAAGTTCGAATAAAAGATGTTTTCTAATTAGAAGTTATGGTGCAGGGCGGTCGGGACCTACTGGAACTTTGAATAACCTAAGGTATTCGAATAATAGAAGTTCGAATAACCGAAGTTTGACTGTAATTTATAGCGCAGATTCTAAAAAATTTGAAATCAATTATGCACTGAATTGCAATGAACTTGCGTATTTTGGGCACTCTTTGGGCACTCTTTGGGCCTGTTCCAGACTACAGAGGTTGGTTTGGAGGGATAGGGAAATGGAATTTTACGCCCGAGTAAAGATAATTTTAAATCTTTCAAGGCAACTAGTTCTTTGATGGTTTGGAATCCAGAGTGCCCGGAGAAAACTAATGACTTCGGCATGCGAACTGACAGTGGATACGTCCGAAAGAGATTTGTATGAGGCGCCGTTTCTATATTTATTGAGTATTTTAACATATGCATAAATCGATTTTTGGATATCCATAAATCGATTTTTGCATTTGCAAAAATTCTCGGTATTTTTGGATATGTAAAAATCAATTTATGGATATGTAAAAATATTTGGCTTTTTTGCATATGCAAAAATCGATTTATGGATATCCAAAAATAAATTTGTGAAATTTGAAAATACTGAGTTCTCCCCAATTATCAATCCCGAAGTAAATACTTCGGTATATTGTGAGAGTAATATTTTTCTCTTGTAACAAATAAAAATTGGTAATTTTCTATATGGTTAATAAATGCACTTTCCATATAAGTGAAAAAATATAAGCCTACGCATTTTTAAAAACTGAAGTGTTTATTACATTACGATTCTTACATTGCCACGCGCCGCTTTGCGCTACAAAATCAAACATGGCTGCTAGAAATAATAAACGGAAAGAACGAATATCAGAGGAGTATATCAAACGCATTGAGCTGTTTGGAAATTGAAGATCGACATGTTAACGACAAAGCTGTCGATATCATATCTGATATTGAGTTAGTTGCCATGTTACAAACTGACGCAATAATAAACACGAAGTAGACCCGCACTAAATAGTTGGGGAGAAAACATTTCACACTCGCGATTGATGGATATGTTAAAATCGATTTTTACATATGCAAAAATATCGACTATTTTTGCTTTGCATATGCAAAAATAGATTTATGGATATCCAAAAAATCGATTTATGCATATGTAAAAATGCGCTTTAGACATCTTGGCCACCAAGGTTAAATGTAATGTAAAATGGGTTTAACTATTTCGATATCATTTTTATTTGTTGGTTTCGGTATAAAGTAGAATGGTATTCAGAAGTGTGTGTGTGTGTGTGTGTGTGTGTGTGTTGTGTGGAGAGAGAGAGAGAGAGAGAGAGAGAGAGAGAGAGAGAGAGAGAGAGAGAGAGAGATTACTACTCTGATATTTATATAATAAATTATTGACACAAGATACCTGGCTTATTTAAAAAGATAAAAGATGCATCACGTGTTATCGATATTTCTGAATCAAACGATTTGCGTTCATCAACACTAAATTCAATGAACTCGGTGTCATAGGAATGGTGTATCTGGTAACGATATAATACATCAAAATGAAAGCTTTTTAATGAGCTGACTCTCGTCAAATTATTTTACACGTTAATTTCCAGTTGGAAAAACTTAATTATTTTTTATAGAATGTCTGTCGGAATTTGCCTTAAACGCATCACGAAGCTGTGATAATTAATCTTTTAGAAGATTTTAAATTTAATGAGTTTGTTTGTTACTTGACATTATGAAACCAAGGATGATAAAGATCTATAGATACTCAGACGAGACGTTTAGATAAAGTACTGAAAGCTTTGTTTTGTTCACAAATAATTATGAGTAAAAAACTAGAACTTTAAGATGCATATGTAATAACGACATTGTTCTTAAAACTGTTTTGCTAAGGTATTCGCTGATTTTCAACCTGTAAAAATTAATAATGACACTTTTCATAGATATTTTAGTTAATATTATTTTTCTTTCTATAGACAAGTTTAACTTGTGTTATTTGACAATTGTGTGATGACGGAATGTGTATCAATAATAAGCATGAACATTTACAAAAGCGAAAAAATCATACTAGTTGAATTATTGAAGATATATTTACTTTGGATTTGTAGTGTTTAAATATGTGGAAAAAATGTGATCTAGAGCATCCAAATGATATTGAATACATTTGATTTCGCAAAGTAAAAAATCCAACAAAGAGAAAAAGTTTGATGCAATATTGAATTTTCTTCTTACCAAAGAAAATCTAGAAGTGAATGGATTTGGTGATATCTGGATCATTTAGAATGAGAAATTGACCAAAAAAGAGAAATTTTCCCAAAAAAGATTTTGGTGATTTTAAACGTACATAAAGTATTTAAAAAAGTTACCTAAGATAAAGATGAAAACTTCAAGATGTTTTGTAACGTTCATTTTAATATTTAGATCTGTGAGTGAAATATCATTAGAAGCATGCGTTTCAGATCAGATAACGCAGCAAAATGGTAAAATGTTAGAAAATTATTCCTTTGACAAATTGACTGGGATTGGGTACAAACAATGCGCTGAAAATTGCTTTGTTCTGTCAGATTGTGCTTCCTTTAATTACAATGTTTTTGATAAAACGTGTGAGTTAAATACAGCAAAAGAGACAGAAGTGCCTCTTAGTATTAATCATAATTATATATACACAGAAAAAAGTGATATACAGCCGGTAAGTATTTAAATACTAGTATTTTATAATTTGCTGAAAAAGATGGTCTGAAAATATGATGAACCACAAACACATAACTAAGAACCTTATTTTTAGTTTGATTGACAAGGATAACGTATGTAATCTTAATACCTATGTAATCCCTGTTCCAAAATTATACATTTTACGCATTGTTAAAATAAAGCAAATATATTTGCTTTTGGTGTAAACATGTAGTATTTATATGTAAACATAGTGTATTCGAGGCTTCAATTTCTATTATTCTGCTAAAAGTTTAGTTGTTTTATTCTGTTTCAAACAAACATATTTCACAACATATATGAAATGTACCATTTAGCAACATTTTAAGCCGTCTTTATTTTTTAAATTTTGTTTAAAACTTAGGGTTTCTTCCCACATGCAAAACATTTCTTTGCTGGATTTTGATTCATATACATTTGGAACTTTGGATTCATTAATTTTCAATTGTTTTCAATTACCAAATTGTTAGGAGATTCTAACTATCATATTCCACCTATAA
Organism: Tegillarca granosa; assembly: GCA_029721355.1. Classification (NCBI taxonomy): domain Eukaryota; kingdom Metazoa; phylum Mollusca; class Bivalvia; order Arcoida; family Arcidae; genus Tegillarca; species Tegillarca granosa. Next base: position 14,744,802 of record CM056611.1, on the reverse strand, counting down.
TATTCAATACAGTTTAAAGCAAGTGTAATTCAACATAATTACCTGCCTAATTTTGTGTTGTGTCGTATGTGAATATCTTGGAAATGGAACTCGCCAGCTTACCACGAGATCAATACCTCTTAACGTTTGTGCGGAAAAAAATGGATAACGTCTACGTCAAATTTTCCCGAAGAAACGTGGTTATTACGGGAAAACGTATTCTTATGCGATTCCGTAGTCAATAGAAATAATTGTCCCGCACAAACGCTATGAGGTTTCACGTGGTACTCTGGTGAATTCCATTCATTCCTCATCAGTGAGACTTAATAGACAATTAAGATAAATCAAGGATTGAAAATAAATAAATCTAAAGTTCCAAAACTATATAAATCTAGACTCAGCTAAGGATTGCTTTACATATGGGTACAAACCTTGGTTTCAAATAAATTAAAAAAAAATTAAGACGACTGAAAATTTTGCTACATTGTACATTTTTTGACAACACAAAGTATTTTCTATAGCACAATGCGTTGCTTGCTGAGTTAAGGGCACTCTCGAGGAGTTATACTCCATCAGCAGAGGTACTTGCTTAGGGGTAGTAAATATCTGACAATATGAATTCAAATCTACCTAAAGATTGCTTTGCATGTGGGAACAAACCTTAGTTTCAAATAAACTTTGAAATTTAGAAAACTAAAAATTTTGCTACATGGTAACACGTTTCTCAATTTTCAATTTTCCGAAATTTGTTATTTTACAGTGACTCTTAAGAATTAATATTCCAAACTAATTAACTATGTTTTAAGGAAAAACAAAGGCGCCATTTTCAGTTTTAATCTTGTTGTTTAATTAATATTATTATTACCTTTTGTGAAATTCTTTAATTTTGATTGGCTTAAAAGAATTTGGATAAATTCAATGTTTCCCTTTGGTATCAACATAAGATAAGAAGAAAGTCTACATCCACAATGTGACATTTCCTGACAACATTTAGCTACGGTTGACCTTATGTTGACATTGTGAAAAATGTCAAATGCGCAAAAATCTTGCATATACGGTTCAAACGCACCCCTGTACGCGTGTTCTAAATCAGTACAACGCTTTTCTCAAGTTAACTAAGATTAATGTTACAAGCGCCTTGATAACTAGATGAGTTGTTTACAGAGGAATGTACCAGGTAATGTACTTTGGTTGCGCAGTATAATAAAAGCCAACACTCGGTATAATAAAATAAATTTTAAATTTCTGATAGGGGGACAGTCCATATTGTCATCCCTCAAAATTCATGGTCAACCGAGGCGACAAGGGATATCTCGAGGTGACAATATGGACTGTACCTGTCAGAAATGTAATATTTAGGTTAAAGCACGTGTTTCAGGAAGATCAAAATTCCAATTTTGATTTCTTAGGATATTATTTCAAACTTTTAGAAGTGAATCCGACTGTTATGATTTTAAAATCCTCTGTTGAAAAACTCTCATTTAAACTCATTACTTTTTGAAAAATATCTTAATTAAAAATATAAAATTGTATCTTCTACGTGTAAATGTATATGTTGGTGATTCAATGACAACGAGAAATTACTTCTTAATATAAAAAGTAAATTACCATCAAAATTTTCATTATACAATTTTGATAAACAAAATGGAATGAGAATTATTCTAAAAAAGTCAAAATTTACCTAATACCTAGGGGTTGATTTTACAGTTTTCTAAAATATCTAAATTTGTATAATTATAATAAGTGTTATAAAGGCTTTTTTCATGTTTTGATTACAAGTTCTCTTGAACATACAGACACACGTAACAAGTTATTCTATAATTTTCATTAATTTATATAAAAGTGTAATAAATATTACTGGATGAAAACTTTTCAATAGTTAGTGATCTCTTTGATAGTATTAGATAATTATTTGACAATTATTTCGTGTACATCTAATCGATAAAATATATTGTATCTTTATAATGACATTCATTATTCAAAATTCAAGAGAAATGTGTATGTAATAAAAACTAGAAGATTAAGTCTATTTAAATGTTTGATCTCTAATTTTAGATAAATTAAAATGTTAATGATCAGTAAATGAGATAGATTTCTAGAAATAAATAGTTTAATTGAAAAATTTTTTTTTTCTTACTTTGGTTGATATTTTATATGGTCAAGTTTTTGGCTATATATTTAAACGATTTTATTACATTGTATATGAGACAGTTTGATATCCATATGACACAATTAATCCGGTGAAAAAAAAACAAACAAAACAACAATTACAGCAATAGCAACAACAACAACAACAACAATAGAAAAATAAACAATAAATAAATATATAAAAAATAAATAAATAAAAATTAAATGAATGAATGAATGAATGAATAAATAAATAAATAAATAAATAAATAAATAAATAAATAAATAAATAAATAATCCAATCACGCTTTAATAGAATTGTTCACTTGGCATTTTTTAAATTTAAAGATCTCAAGTAATAATCTTCATAAAAGTTCATGTAGCGCGAGTTTATGATGCACTTTGTACTAGTTTGCTCTTACAATGGTCATTATGGTTTTTTTTTTAAAAAACAAAACTTTAGCACCATTCATGATCATATACTGCAAGTAGTATTTATAAACATTAAACAGCTGTGTTTATTTGAGTAAAGTCAACCCTAAGAAAGTATATAAAAACGTTAAACAATTATCTTATAAAATTTTGAAAAATCTTGCTCTCGTAATCGGCATATTTTTTTTTTTTTTTTTTTAAAAAAAAACAAAACCTTCTTATGTTTTATAGTCAAAATATTATTTTCTCTTTGTCATCCTCTGTCAATTAAACACTGACGATATGTGTTTGTATGATATATTTATTGTTTAAATTCTTATTTTTCCTTAAGAATTTGCAATCGTTATAGGGAATATATATATATATATATATATATATATATATATATATATATATATATATATATATATATATATATATATATATATATATATATATATTCTGTTAAGACAGGTCATTGGAAACTTTTATTACGTAATATGTTTTATGTAAGGATTTATTAATTAAATAAGATTTTACTTCCCAAACAAGAATATTTTACTTGTATCCAGACGTCACCATCCGTAGGTTTAGTGGCAGCAATTGTGACTTTTTTAAAACGCGCTTAGGGCTATTAATTTGTTCTTTAGCGTGTTACGCCTACCGTGACACGGAAAATCGGTTTCAGGTCTTCTTCCAAAGGACCCCGTGACTTTCATTTCTAAATGGCAACTGCTTTGCGAAAGAACAGTCACTTCCTGTTGTCAAATATAGGTCAGACCTGGCTATGTTTTGAATCCAGACATCCCACATACGAAGCAATTGTTTTTGTAGGGCTATGTTAGAAATATTTAGAAGCTTAATACTTATGCATGCTAAATTATTAATACGGCTTTTAACATCAACTCATTAACAGGATATTGAACGTTCTAAAATGTAATGTACAGATTATTGCGACTAATTAGAAAAAAATTGTTAAGACAGTTCTAAATGAATTAATGTGCAACTTCAGAAAACCAGCTTTGTGCGGGACCGAGGAATTTGGTCGGTTTTTCAGAGGGGCCGGTATTTAGAGGGCTTATAAATCCGGTAGTCTGATGCGGTCTGAATCTCATCCATTTCAAAATTTATTGACAAAATACGTAAATGTCATTGCATTCTCATAAGCTTTGATCGTACACGTACTTCTTGAAATTAACAAGTGCCCTGTATATAAATCAAAAGCTTACAAGCTGGCAGATTAATACAAACATCTGTACGATATCCAAAACGGATACATGTGTTATGCTTGTGTTTGTAAGGCAATTGAGGTACAGTTTCTGGATGAAAATGAAACAATTTATTTTTGAAAATATAGTTTCTATGAAATCTTTACACTATTATATCATATGAAGCAAAAATATTTCCCACAGCACTTAAAACAAAGGCCGATTAGGTACTGGTTTGTTATTATAAAAGCCAATCCGTTATTTCTAGAGACCGGTTTCCGGATCGTAATGACAAGAATGTTATATAAATATTAAATAGTAATATTGTTTAAAAGTGTCTGAAAAAAGCATGAGTTTTCATAGAAAAAAATATTTCATAATACTTTTGCATTGCACAAATGAAATAAACATAATCGTTTATAAAACGTTTTGATTACCATAATAAGAAAACCGATGACCTATTCAAATGAGGAGTACTTCGAAGTCTCGAAGCAAAGAAAAAAATCAGAAAGACAATAATTGCAAAAATTTTATTATCGAAAAATAAAGGAAACAAATTAAGATCGATTTAATTATTTATTCAAGTACATCTGCACAGGTAATCCGATCTACCAATACAATGGTGGCACTTTGCTTTTTCAGTGATCGGACGAGCAGATAAAAAAGCACTTGCCCGTTACAGTTCATTGATGCATTGCGACTCCTGAAGGCCGGTTTTCGGAAATAAATTATTAAGATGTAACGTGATTTCGGCACTTAAAAAAGGAAGGTATACGGAATACAGAGGAGTCGGTTTATGAAAGTTTATTTTAATACAAACAAAGAAGGATATATTCGGGACTAGTATCTTGTGTTCGGTATGTGGAGGTGATCGGTTTTTAGAAGGGCCGGTATTCGGCAGTTGCACCGTATAACCATATACATCAACTATGTATTCAGCTTTTATAATAACCACACGCACATACCCACACACATATTTTCATATAGAGTTTTGTATCGTCTTTTACAACTACATTGACTGTGTATTCAGCTTTTTTTCTTAAAAACCAACCAAACAAACAAATATGAGAGAGAGAGAGAGAGAGAGAGAGAGAGAGAGAGAGAGAGAGAGAGAGAGAGAGAGATACGACCCCAAATATAACTATCGTGCCCCCACATATAACTCTGAGAAATAGAGAGTTTTGTATCGCCTTTTACAACTACATTGACTGTGTATTCAGCTTTTTTTAAAAACCAAACAAACAAACACATGAGAGAGAGAGAGAGAGAGAGAGAGAGAGAGAGAGAGTACAACTACCGTGTCGCCTCATATAACTGTATCAACTTTGTAGTTGTGTAATAAACAAAGTGCGGGAAATGTACATAAATATCAAATCAAAAAAATAATTAGACACATAAATTGTAAAATAATAATAATAATAACAACAAACAACAACAACAACAACAACAACAATAATAATAATAATAATAATAATAATAATAATAATAATAATAATTATAATAATAATAATTATAATAAACAAACCAAAAAATTTATAATAATAACTAGAGATTGTATAGATACTAATTACCTATGATTCCCCACCATCCATAATCTATATATTGTCTAAAATATACACATGCAGATGGACTGATCTCGTGATGGATAGATGGTATCCATTACTAGTAATCGAAAGCTGATTAAGAGAGAGGGAAGAAAGTAAATTTAAAGTTTACATCGAATTGTACAATTATAATTCAAGTCATATTCATTTCTAATATTCACTTTCATTCCCTCATACTCCACCGTTGCAGCAACGTTTTTTGTTATAAGAAACCAATTTATCGCAAAAGTCCGCAACTCTTTATGTATAAATTTATTATTAGAAACTACTACTACTACTACTACTACTACTACTAAAATATTTTATTAAAGTGTCACGTGTCAATATACATTTGGGTTAAGACATTCAGCATACATCATGAAATACATAAAATGCATTATAACATAGTATATAAAATATTGGCACCCAGCCATAAATGGCTTATGAGACACATAAAAACAATTATCAAAACAATGTGTAATATTGAGAATAAATTGTTAAAACTATTTTACAACGTTAAAAGATTTTCTCCTGTACAACATTCTATATAGAACACTGCCTAAAACTGATTGTAGACGTGATTCATTCATTAAAAATTCCAACTTATCATGTTTGTTATAATATAAAAAGTTTTCCTGATAAAAAATGGCTTCTTTAAAAAATTTAAACCTTAAACCACTATAAAAGTCACATTCAAGTAAAAAATGAGCTTCATCTTCTAAAACAGAATTATCACAGTATTTACAGAGTCTATCATATGACGGTAGCTTTGGTTTGGCATAGCGCCCAGTCTCTATATGTAACGGTAGACTGCCTGCACGGAATGACGCTAAAACTCGACGGTGGTGTCTCGGCATAGTGGATAACACATAAGATTCACAGTATACATGTTGTTTAAAAGTTCTATATGTTCTTATTTATTACCATTTTCTTATTCTTTTTATCGTTAAATATTTCTTCTGTCCATTTTTGCGAATCATAAGATAAAAGTTTTTGTTTTAAATCTAAAATAACATTATCATTAAAAACAGAGTCACTTTGTAAAAGAGTAAACACGTCATATGCACGTGATAACTTTAAAACACGAGATTCCCTAGAACGAGGGACAGATGATGACCAACTATGTACTTTAAATAAGAGTCTATCGTGAGACAAGGATTTTAAACGACGATAATATCGGAAAACTTCCAGTCTTTGCTTTGTAACACAGGATGTCCATCCTAAGTCGCCCCTTGCTGCTAATGTTGATGAATTTTTACTCAATCCTAAAAAATATCGTGCAGCACGATTTTGGATAGTGTTAGTCTTTTGGAAATCGCTTAAACCCCAGATGGCACTTCCATAAAACAAAAAATTGGTTCAACTTGTGCCTTGTATATTTTATCAAAAACAGTCAAAGTTCAAGTTTCCAGCAGAATAAGATTTTGCAATAATAGCACTTAAAGCTCGCCCAGCATATTTTGCTAATTCCGTTGACGTAAACTTCATATCTAAATGTTCATTAAACCACATTCCTAAATACTTATATGTATGTGCATAGTCAAGTGGAACGTTACCAATATGAAGTGAAAAAGAACATCTATTAAAATTCACAGGACGAAAATGTAAAATTTTACTTTTGTCGCTGTTGATAACCAACCGCCACTTACTACACCAATCATTTACAAGATCAAGTATCTGTTGTAAATCTTTTTTCATTTTCTGCTGAAATAACAATATCGTCAGCATATAACAAAATACCAATAGTCAATTCATCTATGCTTATACCTAGACCTGAGTCTTTTATATTTTGAGCTAAATCATTAATATATATAGCAAAAAGTGTGGGTGACAAATTACACCCTTGTTTAACACCCTGAGGACACATTAAAAAATCTGAATAAAAATCATTTACTTGTAAGTTACATTTGACGTCCCTATACAGTGAGACAATAGCATTAAACATGTTATCTGTTATACCAATTTTAAGTAATTTATACTACAAACACTTTCTTTTTACAGTGTCAAATGCCTTTTTAGCGTCTATAAAACAAGAAAATGTTTGTTTCCGTTGTAGCTTTCTATTATTAATTATACTATAGAGTACATACATATGGTCAACACAGTTTCTGTCTTTACGGAAACCATTCTGTTCATCAACAAGAACATCATTATTTTCTAACCAGATATACAACCTTTGGTTTAAAAAATAAGTATATATTTAACAAGGAATAGACAAAATAGTTAAACCCCTATAAGATAAAGGATCTTTAAGATCACCTTGACCTGACTTAGGTATAGGTTTAATAATACCACGTGACCATTCAATAGGTATAACACTGTTTTCAAAACAATAATTTATAATATGGTACAACATTTCAGCACATGTATTATTTTTCAAAGAAATGTATGAAAATTTTTCAAGTTCAATAGATCAAAGTCATGCGTTCTGTCTTCTGACATAGGCCCTATTATTACAATTAGCTGTTGTATTTTGATTGGACAAGTATTCAACTTTGATTGATAGCAAACTATTCACGAACTGAGAGGCGTTTAACCAATAAATTTGATTGACGTGTGTCATACATGACTGTGAAGTAGTCATAATCTTCATATTAATGGATAATTGACAAGGAGATTTACGCAATTATACACATGGAAAACGTGTAATAATGCTATTGAATTTGTTGTCAATTCTTTAAGTAGGATTTTAATCCTGTTAACTTGCCTTAAGGAATGAAATCAAGTATGCTATTAGATCGTGTTTCTTGACGGAGGGTGGGTGTTAAGAATATTGGCCTCCCACTGCCACCCTCTCTTGAAAATGACTTCCTGGAGGATTTTTATCATTTTATTCAAATGTCCATAATAAATAAGAAAATATACGGATAAGTGAAAGGGATTTAACTATTTAAAAGCTAAACATGTACATAGCACCGCCCAGCACCATCCAGCCCCATCAACAGTGGGGAATGATTTTAGGTGCCCTTTATTATTATTAGTCTTTTCAACTTTTCAAAAGGAACCAGAACATACATAAATTAGGAGTGGGGATTTCAACCATTCATAATTTACTTACATGTAGCACCACCCAGCCCTACCCAAGAGTGGGAAAGGACCTTAGGTGCCTTTCATTAGTATCACTCTTTTCATTTTATCATAAGGAACCAAAAATATATAGTTTAGGGGTAGGGATCTCGACAGTTTAAAAGTTATGAAAAACCCTACCTAGCATCACCCCTTAGTGGTAACCCAAGGAAAAATGTTTTGTATGAATCGATGCAACTTGAGATGCTGATTACAAATATATATGGTTTTATAGTACACAGCAAAGTGTTTAAGGAAAAATTGGTGATTTTTGTTTTTAAGACACCGCCCTCCTGTCCCTCCCCTCCTGTCCTTCTCCCATTGAATGTTCATGGATGTGCAAACTTTAATGGTACAGGAACCTACCCGTAAAATTTTGAACGAGATTGAATGATGCGTTTAACTTGTTTGACAGTGCTGATAAAGTTTCATATATATTTTAACCCATTTTGATGCAGTGTCACTAAGAATTTATTAAAAACAAATTCTGAATGTTTGAACGAGGTTAGTCTCTTAATTTACTTGTAGTTCATTAACATTGAATCATTTTTTGGTTAAAGCTTTATACAGTAATTCAGATTAACCATTTTAATCGGGCGCTCCTATATCCGAGAAACCTACGTAGGAAGAAGAAGATTCTGTAAGAGTTATCTCTCTTTGTATGTTATGGACAGAAAGATGCTTGAAATTAAATTACACAATTTTTACCCACCCATCGTCGAGATAAAAAAATGATCATTTGATCATTTTAGGAGCATCTACAAAGATAGCCTATTGTTGGTACCAAATTTCATCAACACCCTTTATACCGTCTATGAAATGTGCTCTGGACAATTTTTTAAAGGAAAATTAATAATAATAAGAAGAAACAGGACGAAAACAATATGATTCCCCATATTTTGGTGGGGAATAATAATAATAATAATAATAATAATAATAATAATAAATAATAATAATAATAAACCTCTGTAGGTTGTCTAGCGAAATGTGAACACTTAAATTCCAATGTATCTTTATATTGTAGAGTTTGGCTGGATCTTGTTCTGGAACTACTTGTCCTTCGGGATATAGATGTGTTCCATTGAAGAGTGGACAGACGAGATGCATATCATACCTGTTGGATAAACCAGGTACTGATTTATATTATTTTACTATATACTGAGAGTTTGAAACCTATTTATTATACATTTTGGTCACAACAAGCTTTGATTTAATTTAAAAATTGCACAACTTTTTTTTTGTATTTTTAGAATTCAGAAAAAATGTAACTCATTTTAACAAAGACACTCTTGTATCTTAAGTCTACCATTGTCCAGTTTCGAAACCTTCTTCGGAAAATCATAGTTTTATGAAAAAATTTTTTTCGGCTTACTCTTTCTCTTTTTATGATAGGGAAAAAACTGTTCGATATAAGTAAAATACCTTTACAGGGTTTTTTATTCCTTCCTTTCCTTTATTTGTTTGTTGTTTGTTTGTATTATTCTTTCCTTTGTTTGTTGTTTGTTTGTATTATTTTTTTCTTTGTTTGCTGTTGTTTTTTCTTCTTATTCTTCCCTTTTTCTGCTGTTGTTTGTTCTTATCCTTTCTTGGTTTGTTGTTGTTGTTGATTGTTCCTCTAATCTTTTTGTCGTTTTGTTGTTTGTTCTACTTATCGTTTCCTTTGTATGTTGTAATTTGTTCTACTTATCCTTTTCATTGTTTGCTGTTGTTTGTTCTTTTTGTCCTTTCCTTTGTTTGCTGTTGTTTGTTCTTCCGTCCTTTCCTTTGTTTGTTTTTTATTTGTTCTTTTTGTCCTTTCCTTTGTTTGTTTTTTATTTGTTCTTTTTGTCCTTTCCTTTGTTTGTTTTTATCTGTTCTTTTTGTCCTTTCCTTTCTTTGTTTGTTGTTTGTTCTTTTTGTCCTTTCCTTTGGTTGCTGTTGTTTGTTCTTTTTGTCCTTTCCTTAGTTTGCTGTTGTTCGTTCTTTTTGTCCTTCCCTTTGTTTGTTTGTTGTTTGTTTTTTTGTCCTTTCCTTTGTTTGCTGTTGTTTGTTCTTCTTGTCCTTTCCTTTGTTTGTTTGTTGTTTGTTCTTTTTGTCCTTTCCTTTGCTTGCTGTTGTTTGTTCTTTTTGTCCTTTCCTTTGTTTGCTTTTGTTTGTTCTTTTTGTCCTTCCCTTTGTTTGTTTGTTGTTTGTTTTTTTTTGTCCTTTCCTTTGTTTGCTGTTTTTTGTTCTTCTTATCCTTCCCTTTGTTTGTTTGTTGTTTGTTCTTCTGTCCTTTCCTTTGTTTGTTTTTTATTTGTTCTTTTTGTCCTTTCCTTTCTTTGTTTTTTATTTGTTCTTTTTGTCTTTTCCTTTGTTTGTTTGTTGTTTGTTCTTTTTGTCCTTTCCTTTGTTTGCTGTTGTTTGTTCTTCTTGTCCTTTCCTTTGTTTGCTGTTGTTTGTTCTTCTTGTCCTTTCCTTTGTTTGTTTATTGTTTGTTCTTCTTGTCCTTTCCTTTGTTTGTTTATTGTTTGTTCTTTTTGTCCTTTCCTTTGCTTGTTTGTTGTTTGTTCTTTTTGTCCTTTCCTTTGTTTGCTGTTGTTTGTTCGTTTATCCTTTCCTTTGTTTGCTGTTGTTTGTTCTTTTTATCCTTCCCTTTGTTTGTTTGTTGTTTGTTTTTTTGTCCTTTCCCTTGTTTGTTTGTTGTTTGTTCTTCTTATCCTTCCTTTTGTTTGCTGTTATTATGGTTTATCCTTTCCTTTGTTTGCAGTTGATTGTTCTTTTTATTCTTTCCTTTGTTTCTTTGTTTGTTCTACTTATTCTTTCCTTTGTTTATTGTTGAATGTGATTGTCTTATTTAGGAGATAACTGTTTTGCATTTGAAGGGTTCCGACCGTTAAACATGGATTTTACTGTCGCAAGTTGAAGTCTACCTGGCGACGCTTGTTCCAATGCAAAATAAATTAAATACATGTATACTTTAAAATCAGTTTAATTGATGGAAATCCCCATAAAGAGTTTATTTTTAGTTAACAGACGCATCACTAAATTATTAATGTAGACCAATGTCGTTATGCCAAAAATATAATTCTATCAAGAAAACACTTGTTTCGCTTGATGTAATAATTTTATTGTTTGAAATAAATAACAGATGCAATCCAATACCCGTTTCTATGACAAAATTTGGCAGTAAGGAATCGTCGAAAACATAGGAGTCCGTCATTTTTATTTTGTTAACGAAAGCACATGTACCTGCGCGTAGAAATACATTACATAATTGTTTCCTAGATAGCACGCGACATCTTAACTCCGACCGTAAAACAGAAATTTTACTGTATTTTGCTATTGTATGTATAAATTCTTTTTTGTTTTGCATTTCAGAAAAATGCCGGAACACTTTAATGGGGAAGGAATATCGTGGAACAATAAACATTACAGCTATGGGTATACAATGTCAACAGTGGAGCGTAACTACGCCACATTCTCACTCGTGGAATTCTGAACCATCTAATTATTGTCGAAACCCAGATAATGAGCATTACGGACCATGGTGTTATACAACAGATCCCACTGTAAGGTGGCAATACTGTGATGTTCCATTTTGTGTGTATAGTAAGTATGCATCCAAGCAGTGGCTCGAACCCATTATGATAATGGGCTCATGAAATAATTAGTCTATATTTAAAGAAAAAAGGGGAGTTGTGCGCCTCAATCAAAATTCTGTAACTTAAATCAAGACTGACAGTTCTGGGATGGTAGAGGGGAGTAATGGTGTTTTTACGCCTAGTTAATTCTTTTGATGTTAAAACACCGTTCCTGGGTTGTTAATGGAAAAAAAATTTTGCGCCCCAGTCGAGACCCTGTAACTCAATCAAGGGGGACAATTCGGAGATGGCAGAAGGAAGTAATGGTGTTTTACGCCAAGGTCAATAATCTTTAACTTATAGAAGCTAACAGATTTGCCGGATTAAGCAAATGTCTTTTGGTTTGCAAACTTAGATTTTAACAAGCCTGATTGAGAGACAAGTGATATCATCTAGGAAAACGCTGTATAGCAAAAAAAATAAAAATAAAAACAAAAAAAACATGAATTCGACAAAATATTTATAGTAGTAATAATAATAATTGCTTTTTATTGCCACGCGATATTTTCCAAATGTATTTTTATTTCTAATTTTTATGCTCCATATTCGAGGATCGTTAAATGCATTTAATAGTTAAAAAAACACACCACTGGATATTTAATCTTTCGTCCGTCTAAGGAGTTTTAAATCTACTGGTCCAAATATGTGTTTGTCTTTATTTGTTTTTTCTTGTTTTTATCACTGACTATCAGAGTGTCATATTCTTGTTTGTGTTTGTTGTTGCCAAGGTTTGATTTTAATAAATATCTTCTTATTTCATCTTGCTTTTTTCATTAGGTCTTACTCTACATTCAATTTATTTAACTACATATTGTAATTATTTTTAAGCATTTTTCTTCAAAGATTATGGAATATATATATATATATATATATATATATATATATATATATATATATATATATATATATATATATATATATATATATATATATATTAAAAAAAGATAGTTATATTATGATAACATTCGGTTTTAGAATATTAAACAACCGCAAACTCTTTCTATTTCATAGGTATCCGACTCGCCTCAAGGGCTCAGTTACAGAGCGTTCGCCTCGAGAGCGGGAGGTCGTGGGTTCGAACCCTAAAGACTTAAAACATTGAGATATTGCTTCCTCTCCTGGCACTCGACATTAGATGATAGATTATCGACTGTTTAACCAGTTGTCAGGATAATGAACTTTGGGAAGTGATATGCTTTTCTGCGGCATACTGACTCGGTGAGCCAGCACTTCACCAAAAAGTTGCTTCCGAGTGCTCTGTAGTACACTGGTATATCATAAGTGCACACTTGCCCAATTCCCGCAGACACGAACTTGTTCTTGCAATTAATCCTTTGAGATTAATAACAATACTTTCATTCGCAAATAGCATTCAAAATTGCTGATGCGACGGTAAACAACATAACATCATGGTTATCTTGTTTTCAGAGTTTACATCGTAAACATATTACACTTAGAATAACTAAAGATATCGGTTAATTCTCTCTAAAGAATATTATTATATAAGTTGTGTTTATTTATTCCAAATGATCGTTTTTATCATCAATTAAAAACTAATGAATAAATAATTTTGTAAAACCTGATATTATGCTTTTTGACAATTCGAGCATTGCAAAATTATCAAATCTGTCGATAAAAATAATTATCAATACTTATTTTATAGTTATGCCTGAATAATTGTTTTCCGTTTTCCCAAATGACCGGCATTAATTGAGAACGAAAGACGATAATATTTATTTCAAACTGTTTTTTGATTTTGAAACGAGAAGAAAACCGGAGCTATATTTTAGAAATTAAAATGACGAAATATTTTACGTTTTGACAAACATATGTTAGTAAGACAAACATATATCATCCTTCAAGAGTTACATATACGAGGACTGTAATATGTAATGCGTGTTGAACCAAAGCGCGATATATATATATATATATATATATATATATATATATATATATATATATATATATATATATATTATTTATTTATTTCCCGTATATGTGATAGATTTATCTCACTGAATTGGTGGTACGATATTTTTTCCATGCCGCACCCCAATCTCAACTGAACGGGGATTACGTTTTTTCATTTGGCGGCGGTCATAATTTAGTGCAACAAATCTTGCATCGTAATAATAGGGATTCCGGTATTGTTTCGTGAATTTTATGCGAGAAAAATTTTCAATTACTCGACTGAGGTCGAGATGAGGAAATTTCGACCTTGAGGTCAAACTTTTTTTTCATGTCAAACCTCTGCCTCGTTTGAGATGAAAAATCTGACCATTCGATCGGAATGTTGCAATCTAGACCTCAAACTCTTAATATACTTTCTTTATATATACGGTGGTTCAGATTGCTTTAACCAAACTAACTTTAGTGTTTTTGTTCTCAAGCCAAGTGTTTAATTCAGTAGAATAAAAACCCAGGGTCACATGCAATTTTTTTGTTTAAGTGGCTGGTTATAGTCAGCGTCAAATACATTTTTTCGTCTACTTTTCTGCTTTAGCCAGCGTCACTTAAAGTTTGGTAGAACAAGCGACTGGCTAAAGCCAGTGTCCCATACAGTTTGGTATTATAAAAATCTTGCCAGAGATAGCTCCTCAAACAGTTTGGTAGTATTACTAGATGGCTATAGGCAGCGTCATAAAGTTTAATAACACTAGTGACAGGCTAAAGCCATTATCACAAACAGTCTTGTGGTTTAAGAAGCTGGCTAAAGCCATCATTAACAACAGTTGTCTGTTTTCTCGTGACTAGCTATAGCTAGCGTCAAATGCAGTTTTGTAGTTCTAGTTGTCAGCTTCAGCCATCGCCACCTACAGTTTGGTAAGTTTAGTGGCCAGCTTAAATCCGTTTCAGTTAGTAGTTTTAGTTGCCAACTTTAGTCAGCGTCGGTTTGGTAGAACTATTATCAGGCTATAGAAAGTGTAAAATGCAGTTTGTTGGCTCTAGTGTATGGCTATATAGCCAGCGTCACATACAGTTTGGTGGTTTTGATGAACCAGACCGGAGTCACAAACAGAGTTTTCTTTTTAGTGTCTCTAGACGGTTTGGTTATCCAGTGTTTTCAGCTGCTAAAGTATGCAGTTTGGTTGAATAATGGCTTTTACGTGCGTCATACATAATCTGATTGTTTTGGGTAGCGCAGTTTGGTTGTATAATGGCTTTTACGTGCGTCATACATAATCTGATTGTTTTGGTCAGCGCAGTTAGGTTGTATAATGGCTTTTACGTGCGTCATACATAATCTGATTGTTTTGGGTATCGCAGTTTTTTCGTATAATGGCTTTTACGTGCGTCATACATAATCTGATTGTTTTGGGTAACGCTATAAATTAGAATTTATGATTGGTTAACCAGGACAATAATAATTAGGACACACTGATACACCTGTATAAATTATTCCACAGAGAAAGTTCAAATGAGGTAGATACTTATAATCTACAATAGATTTGATTTTATTTGCAGAGAAGCCAAAGAGTGTAAAACGACTACTTTAGGATATGAATATTATGGAATAGCTAACACAACGATCACTGGGAGAGAATGCCAAGCATGGGTACTGGATACACCACATGACCATAGCAACAATGAGTTGCCTGGCAACGAATGTAGAAACCCGGATGCATCACCGAATGGACCTTGGTGTTACACGACGGATGTCTCATCCAGATGGGAGTATTGCAATATACCTTTTTGTTAGTCAGTAGTTTTCAATTATGTGCCATTGAAATAAGATATATATAATTTCTTATTTAACATTTTTGTTTTGTTAAATGACAAGAAGATTTTCTATTCTGCACAAACTTCGTGAATCAGTGAACCAAGACTGCATTTACATAATCTAGGAAAATATATAAACTAAGATGAGATGTAATGGCGGATTCAATGGAGGGGGTGGGGGGAAGGTGGGGTGGGGGATTGATCATGGGGTTGCAAAACTCCCTTTTGAAAAATTCATAAGAAAGAGAGCAAAATGTGGTCAAATGGTCGCCAGAAATATTAAAAATTCTTTTTTCGCCGAGGGAATCGTCTCCTGGATCCCGTAAGATGGCTTTGTCCTGGCGTATAGCAGCCACGTAAAAACAAATCGCTGCTTGGAGGGAAGGGGGGCGGGCATGAGCCCTCGATGTAAGCAATATCTTATGATAAATTTATCACCTCCCCCTTCATTATCTGGCCCTGAGATGTGCATAATTATTATTAATATTTTGTTTATTTATGGTTATTATTGAAATATCAAATAAAAAAATGTTTTGTTTAATGCGTTGTCTCTTGTTATTTTATAATCAAGGTCGAAACAGTGAATTGAAAACTTCTGTTTTTATGTAGTAAGGCCTGGAAAACAGATAAGAGTTTACGTCAAGTAAGTGAGAATACAACGGCTTTTCATTGAATTTTCAAATTTTAGTTCCAAGAAAAATGTTTTTACACTGATTCAGAGAAAGAGTAGAAGAGAAATGTTAAAAAATAATAATCAATAAATCGTAATCATAATAATTAAATAGATAAATAAAATAAAACTGTCATTTGTATTTTTACAAGTCTATAAGATGCTGTGGTAAAAATAATTAAAAATAAATAAATAAATAAATAAATAAAATAAATAAATAAAACTGACATTTGTATTTGCACAAGTCTATAAGATGGAGTGGTAAGAATATATAAATAAAAATAAATAAATAATTGAAAAAAAAATAATAATGTGAGATTCTCTCTGGTTCCGACAGTGAAAAATCGCATAATTTTCACAGAATTCATAAAAGCGCGAATAAATAAAAAATAAATAAATGAATAAATAAATAAATAAATAAATAAATAAATAAAATTATTAAAACTGACATATGTATTTGCACAAGTCTATAAGATGGAGTGGTAAAAATTAAAATAAATAAATAAGTAACTAAATCAAATAAAATTGTCGTTGGTATTTGTACCAGTCTATAAGATGCAATGGTCGTAGTCTCGGGCACATGAGTGTAAGGCTTTGACACCAATTTCTATAAGAGATGGAGATTGCAGGTTCGAACTCCGACCGGGTCATACATAAAACAATTAAATTTGGAATTTTGCTTTCTTGTCCGGCGCTTGGCACTAGGAGGATAGCATATCAACAGATTTACGCAATGTCTGGATAATGGACTGTAGAAGTGGTATGCTTGTCTGCTGTCCGCGGCATACTGACTCGTTAGTTTAAACAGTATTTTATTGAATTAAATATCATAACATTACATTGTAACAATTTATGTAATAAGCAAAAGGATTCGGAAACAATGGACTTACATAGTCCATTCTATAAATCCGTCTCCCATAATTTGAAAAATACATTTGTAGACCGACATAACACTTATATACACAACAGTACACATAATACACAAAAATAGCACTTGCCTATCTGTTATTTTACAGTATATATTAACAATTGTAATTAAATAAATAAGAAGAAATATGTTCAGGAAAACCTTTTTGTATCAACTATAAAATCTTGGACTTTTAAAAATATCGAAGTGTTTTCTTCATCAGATAAATTTGAATCACCAAATAAAAGTAATTTTTGAGTAACAGTATAGTCGTTTAACAGAGCTAGAAGGACATTTCTTTGCCGAGTGAAATAAGGGCATTGAAAAAAATAATGACTGGTGGTCTCAACCATACCACAGGCGCAAGTTGGATTAGAAATAATGTTTTTTTTTGGAAAAGATGGTGATTTAGAGCACTGCACTGCATTCTCAGTCGTGCATGGAGTATCTGACCTTTACGATTGCCTTTTAAATACAATTTAGGCACTTTTTGTATGTTCTTATTTAAAAATGCTTTAAATCTGGATAAAGAGGAATTTCTTATGTTTTCTGGAATATCGTTCCAATCTCTAACAACTAAAGGTAAAAAAGAGTCGAAGTAAGATTTGGTTTTGCAGTGTATAGATAATAAATTGTGTTGATGTCTAGTATTGTAAGAATGTACTTCATAATTGTGTGGTGGTATGATGTTTGACAGATAAGCTGGAGTAATATTGTGGTACATCTTCTAGAAAAGGATTAACTTATGTTTTTTTCTTCTATCGCTAAGGGTTTCCCAAGAAGTTTCTTTAAAAAGTAAAGAAGTACTAGTAAGTAAAGTAGCACCTGTAACTATCCGCGCTGCTTCTGTATTTATTTGCTCTAAAAGATTACTTTGTTGTTTAGTCATGTTGTCCCATAGAACATCACCATACTCGAGAAGAGGTCGGATAAGACTAAAATAAAGTTTTTGTAAGGTGTTTCTGTCTAGCTTAAATTTTAGCTGGCGTAGTAAATAAAGACGAGATTGAGATTTATGTAATAAAGATTCGATATGAGCAGCCCAACTGCAATCATGCGAGAATGTTACACCGAGATGTTTGTGAGTGTGGACTTTTTTTAGCATAACATGATTCATAAAGAGAGGAGGATGATAAGATTGTAGTCTAAACTTCCTAGAAAAGGTCATACATTCAGTTTTGTCAGGATTAAAAGTGACTTACCATCTTTTAGACCAAGAATAAATTGCATCTAGATTCCGATTAAGTGTAATACTAGCTGAGGCTGGATCGTCTACAGTAATAAATAAAGATGTATCATCAGCAAAGAGTCTGATATTGCAGTTGACGGTAGAAACAATATCATTGATAAATAAGAGAAATAAAGTAGGACCGAGAATGAAGCCTTGAGGAACACCTGCAGTAACTGGTTTCCATTGAGTGGAAGATGTTTTTATTACCACCCTTTGTAGGCGATCATTTAGATAACTTCGGAAAAGAGAAAGCAAAGAAACAATTATACCAACGTTTTCTAATTTGTGTAACAAGCCCTTATGCCAGACTCTATCAAAGGCTTTACTTATTTCAAGAAACACTGCACGGACTTCTTTACCATCATCTAGAGCGTGTAAGATTTCATTAGTGAGATAGGTAAGTTGATTAACAGTAGAATCGCCATGAATGAAGCCTGACTGGAAAGGAGTAAGAATCGAGTTTTTAACAATATAGTTGTTTACATATTTTAAGATGCATCTCTCATACACCTTTCCAGTAACACTTATTAATGAAATGGGTCGGTAATTAGTGACATTATCGGTACTTCCTTTCTTATGTACAGGGGTAACATTTGCCATCTTCCAGCAGGATATACAGAAATTTGCAATAGTCTATTGAATAATTTACATAAGGGTAGACTTATAATATCAGCAGCTTCTTTTAATAATTTTGGATGTATAAGATCAGGGCCGACCGCTTTAGATGTGTTAAGTGTTGTAAGAACATCTTTAACATCACTATTGGATATGACAATATTGTCCAAAGGCGGATAATTTGTCGCTTAATTTGTTCATAAGATTTTTGTAAAATAATTTTTTTGCTTTCTTATATAATTTACACATTTGTTGCGTATTTTTCTAAATTGAGACCAATAATAAGGATTGTCAGTGCGTTTACGTTTACGTATCAATTTTCTTATTAAGCTGTTCATCCAAGGAGGATCAGAGGGTCTTATAACAACATATTTGTTAGGAATGCACAGGGAAGCAGTTTGAATAATTATTTCAGTAATGCCCGAACAAACTTGATCAATGTTTACAGAATTTAAAATATCATCCCAATCAACATCACTAAGTTTTTCTCTGTATAAATTATAATCACCTTTATCATACAACCAAATTTTTCTTCTAAAACATTCATTAATAGGTTTACAGAGTTTTAAATATACATAAATTGGACAGTGGTAGCGCATATTAACATCCAAAAAACACTCACCAACCTCGCATTTTGAAACAATAGAATCATCATTAATAATAAACAAATCAAGCAATGAAGATGAATGTTCAGTGTAATATGTAGGTTCATGTACTAATTGTAACAAGTTAAAATTCTGACATATCTCACTCATCTTCGATCTATTATGAGCTAGCTGATTATCATGAAAATCCCCAGTAATTAATATATAATTTGGAATACAATTGTAAGCCAAATCTATTGAATACATAATTCTATCCCAAGATCGAACTTCGCTATTTGGGGCTCTGTAGAAAGTACCAAGCAAAAACAATTTTTTATCTAATCTGATTTCAATCCATACACATTCAGTTCCATTAACTTCCAAGTCAGATCGGCGCTTAGCAGAAATATATTCTTTTACGTAAACAATAACACCCCCTTACCCTGTTGTAACGTTCTTTTGACCTAAATGGAATTGAAAACCCTTGAAATAGTACTTGTGAATCAGGTATATCATTGTGTAACCAACTTTCTGTGAAAGTTAAGATGTCAAAATCATGTAACTCAGTAAGTAATAAAGGAATCTTGTGTTTAATACTTTGGACATTTAAGTTTACTATACTTAGACATTTGCTGTCAAGTTCTGGTCTAAAAAAGTCGGATGTAAGAGATGAAGATGATGTGTTTGAAATGTCACTAGAACTATTATCACTGACTGAAGGACCAGGATTGAGTTCAATATCACCAGCTCTAAACAAAATGATATATATAATAAATACACAGATCATCAACAATTGTTCAATAAGACAGCAGAATTTACCCAAAGACTGACACCATTTCAGAATTGACATATCGTTTCGTATAGAGATATCTAAAGGTAAATTCCCTGTCGAATGAATTTTTTGTTGAAGTAAAAAAAATCATGTAAATAATTAAAGTTAAACCATGTACTTTATATAAACACACTGCATTCACTAGAAGTACTGTCATAAGATTCAACAATCTGTTTGACTTTACATGAGTGGATTTACTATGATGTAAGCCAATGAGCGCTCTGTATATTACAATATTAACACACATCTATGATACACCTTTTAAGAACAAGTGTCTTAACAGAGATGCAACACTGGCTGCAATAACACAGTTATACTTATATAACAGAGGTGAAAGAAGACAATGTGTATTTGGAAATATTAGAATGTATTTGTTTGCACAAAAAGTACTTCTATTGAGGTAAATTAAAATATAAATTATTGATACAAAATAAGAACTGAGAAAGTAATCTTGACTGATATAAGCGTTGACTCGTTGAGGTAGCACCTTACCAAAAAAGTACCTTGATTGCGTCCTTGTACACAACAGATCATAAATAATACACACTTTCACATCCAATGCATACACGTACAGGCCCCGTTTTCTCCATCAGTCCTTAATTAAGATTGGGGGCCTCGGAGGTCTAAAGCGCACGCTTACGGATCACAGTCACTTTCACCGCCTGGGTACGAATCCCACTCGGGACAGATCCTAGTGTGAAAAAGTTTGTCAGTTCGCTTGCCGAAGGTCGATGGTTTTCTCCGGGCACTCCGGTTTCCTCCACCATCCAAGAACTGACCGCCTCGAAATAAGTGAAAGATTCTTGACTGGGGCGTGAAACACCATTACTCCACTACACTCTTAATTAAGATTTTCCTTATACCTCTGAATTATTTCTGATGCGACGCTAAACACCAAAACAACAATATAACCATGCTTGTTAAAAGATTGGCTTAATGAAAAGAACTATAAAACAGATTGAAAAATTTCTCATGATTTCATTGGTCGAAAAGCAAAACATACGGCAAATCTATATAACGAACGTTTATTAGCAACGCTTATCATCTTTTCAGGTTAATTCTCAATGAACTTAATAGAAACTAAAATTGATGTTTCACAATCTCGAAAATTAAAATTTGGCGGACCAGATTTGAAAGGTCGCTGGGTATTCAGTCAGGACTGACCGAAGCATTTTTTGCTTCAATGTTACAAAGAAATTGTTGTTACTTAACACTAAATAGAGTAGAGCGAGTTGTATACAACATTAAAGATTTTCTTTCAATTATATTGAGTTCATGGTTGGTAGGCGAAATAAAACTAAACAGAGAAAACCATAGATCCTGAAAAGCGACTGTATAACACTTAGCTCTTGTCATGATGGTTTCTATTCTAAGCGGTAGGAGGCGCTGTGATCCATAAACGTACTCTTTGAACTACTGGGATTCCAAAGTCCCCTACTTTGCTAGTGGTGAAATAGAAAAGGTCAAGCCAGCATAACAAAACAATCTGGCCAACGTGAAATAAATTATGTTAAAAATCATGCACGGGGAATAATGGCATTATGTATGATAACTAAAATAATAATAATTATTATTATAATAAATAATGAAGAGATAAAAATATGATAAAAATAGAAGAAAAGATAAATCAAGCAACAAAAAAAGTTTCAAAAGCCTAAATCTATAGGTTTTGTATGTTTGAATTTCTATTACTCTTAAAAGAAATCTTCAAATGTACTTTAATTTGTTTATTCACAGTAGCAACAATTTTTAATATTATTTTTTTTTGTGATAACTTTTACGGAGAAATTCAGTATGTAACAGTTTCTGATTTCAATATACCAGTAATTCGAAAAATAGACACATTTAACATATAAGCCGGTAATACTCAAATAGCTTGACAATATCAATTAATCGTCCTTATTACCTCATAAATATTTAACAGTAATACATGTTAAGGTTTACGCGTCCTATGTGCACATGTCGCAAAATCATTTCTGATAAGTTATTTTATTGTAAAATTACGTAATTTAAGAGCAGATAATGCTGATAATGGTCCTTTGTCTCCGTATATTAAGCAATAGGATTCTATAGAGTATAAAATTAAAATTTAAATTTTTATGAGTCTTAAATTTATCGTATTGTTGTGACAACAGAAAAGCTGTTAAGCTCCAAGGAATAATCTATGAAGTTCGCGTATGCATGAGGTATAAAAGTGATTTTGGTCTGCCTTGTACTATCATGCACTCGGATCGACTTTTTATTCACGTGCTAGCTCACAGAGTCAGTATGCCGCTGACAACAATACTACTCCTCCGAGTGAACCAAACAGTGTCCTCTTTATCTAATACCAAGAGCCAGTCAAGGAATCAGCATCTTCGATTTAACAATCCTATTTATGACCTTGTTTGCTGGTCAAAGGTTTAAAACACTGAAATCTCAACGACAAAACGTAAACAAGTGCACTAGTGTTGTATATGGAAAGGTATAAGTATGAGGAAATTGAGACACTCCCAATGGTGCTCACTTACAGATTGGGTCATTTTTCGTTTTTAATTTAGAAGTGACCTACTAATAATTTTTTTTTTGAAAGTATGTTCTGCATAATTGTCTTGAATGTGGTGCGCATAAAACTTTAGGATATTAAGATGAAAAAGACGGTATTTTATATGCTTTCTAAATTCTATGTAACAACTAAAACATTCTTAAGTTGTTGACGTTTTTCGTGTTTTAAACAATTCCGCCAAAATTTACGTGCGATGAGTAGATTTCTTTTGAGAGAATCAAAGTTTAAAACAGTTTGATAACCACTGTTAGTCAATCAGCGAGGATCGACCAAAGGCCACAAACTAGAAATTGCGGGTTGATCTAAATATGCCTGATCTCCAGTTATTAAAATATATATACATGGTTTTTTAAGATAAAACTATCGCAGAGTTAGTTTAACCGTTATGTACGACTTCTACGATAACCTTAACATTATGTTCCTTATTGAAGACAATAACGGTGTATATGCGAACTCTTCTGAATGCAAACTGGCGGCTAGCGTACGGACAAGACGGAAATGGTGTGTTGTCAACAATCCGACTTTCTAAAAAGTATTATCAGCGGCTTTAACCAGATTTAATATATAGCTAGGATTAAAACATTGTAATTAATATACAGATAATTTTTGTTTACATTTTATAATATTTGATTAAAAAACAAGCCATATCGATAGTAGCCCTGTTTGTTAACATATTCTACTTCTAGGCATAATCTGATTGATCTACTGTAAGAATCTCTCTGGTTTTGACGGTGAAAAATCGCATAATTTTCACAGAATTCATAAAAATGCAAATAAATTTATAAATAAATAAATAACTGACATTTAGATTTGCACAAGTCTATAAGATGGAGTGCTAAAAATTAATATAAATAAATAAGTAACTGAATAAAATAAAATTGTCGTTGATATTTGCACCAGTCTATCAGATGCAATGGTCGTAGTCTCGGGCACAAGAGTGCAAGGCTTTGGCACCTATGTTCTATAATAGATGGAGGTTGTCAGTCCGAACGCCGATCGGGTCATACATAAGATATTGAAATTTAGAAAAATTGCTTTCTTCTGTAGCGCTTGGCACTAGGAGGATAGCGTATCAACTGATTTACTCAATGTCTGGATAATGGTCTGCAGAAGTGGTATGCTTATCTGCGGCATACTGAGTCTTTGAAGTAGCACCTTACCAAAAAGTTACCTTGATTGCGTGCTTGTACACAACAGACCATAATACACACTTTCACATCCAACGCATACGCCAACGGGCCCCGTTTTCTCGATCAATTCTTAATTAAGATTGGGGTCCTCGGTGGCCGAGTGGTCTAAAGCGCGCGCTTACGTGTCACATTGCCTCTCACCGCTTGGGTTCGAATTTCACTCGGGACAGATTCTAGTTTGAGAAAGTTTGTCAGTTTGTTGCCGAAGGTCTGTGGTTTTCTCCTGGCACTACGGTTTCCTCCACCATCAAAGAACTGACCACCTCGAAATAAGTGAAAGATTCTTGACTGGGGCGTGAAACACCATTACTCCATTTCACTCCACTCTTAATAAAGATTTTCCTTATGCCTCTGAATTATTTCTGATGCGACGCAAAACGACAAAACAACATTATAACCATATTTCTTAAAAGATTGGCTTAATGAAAAGAACTATAAAACAGATTGAAAAATTTCTCATGATTTTATTGGTCGAAAGGCAAAATATGCGGCAAATCTAAATGATGAACGTTTATTAGCAACGCTTATTATCCTTTCAGGTGAATTCTTAATGAATTTTATAAAATTAAAATTGATGTTTCAATTTCTCGAATATTAAAATTTGGCGGACCAGATTTGAAAGGTCGCTGGGTATTTCAGTTGGTAGAGCGTCCCTTTGGTATTGAGAAGGTCATGGATTGGAGTCAGGGCTGACCGAAGCATTTTTTGCTTGAATGTTACAAACAAATTGTAGTTACTTAACACTAAGTAGACTAGAGCGAGTTGCATACAACATAAAAGACTTTTTTCAATTATATTAAGTTCATGGTTGGTAGGCGAAATAAAACTAAACAGAGAAAACCATAGAACCTGAAAAAAGACTGTAAAACACGGCACTTGTTGGTTTCTAATCTAAGCGGTACGAGGCGCTGTGGTCCATATAAATACTCTTTTAACTACTGGGATTACAAAGTCCCCTACTTTGCAAGTTGTAAATTAGAATAAGTCAAGCCAGTATAACAAAACAATCTGACCAACGCGAAATAAATGTTAAAAATCCGACACAGTGCATAATAGTATTATGTGTGGTAACTAAAATAATAATATTAGTTATAATAAATAATGGAGTCATAAAAAATATGATAAGAATAGATGAAAAGATAAATCAAGCAACAGTCAAAAGAGTTTTAAAAGCCTAAATTTATAGAATTTGTATTTTTAAAATACCATTAATCTTAAAAGAAATCGTCAAATATATAATATTTTTATTTAAAGTCGCAACAATTTTTAACACCTTTTTTTTAAAATTTATTATTATTATTATATTTTTTTTCTTTTTTTTTTTTGCAATAACTTTTACTGAGATATTCAGTATATAACAGTTTCTGGTTTCAATATACCAGTATTACGAAAAATAGACACATTTAATAAATAAGGCGGTTATACTAAAATAGCTTGACAATATCGATCAACCGTCCTTATTACCTCATAAATATTTTACAGTAATACATGTTAAGGTTTACGCGTCCTATGTGCACATGTCGGAAAATCATTCCTAATAAATTATTATATTGTAAATTTGCGTAATTTAAGAGCAGATCAAGCCGATATTGGTCCTTTGTTTCCGATTATTGCGCAATAAGATTCTTTAGAGTATAAAATTAAAATTTAAATTTTTATGAGTCTTAAATTGATCGTATTGTTGTGACGAGAGAAAAGCTGTTAATCTCCAAGGAATAATCTGAGAAGAAGTTCGCGTATGAGGTATAACAGTGATTTTGTTTTGCCTTGTACTTAGCATTCCTATGCTAGCTCACAGAGTCAGTATGCCGCTGACAATCATACTAATCCTCCGAGTGAACCAAACAATGTCCTCTTTATCTAATACCAAGAGCCAGTCAAGGAATCATGATCTTAAATTTAACAATCCTATGCATGACCTGGTCGCTGATCAAAGGTTAAAAACACTGGGGAATCTCAACGACAAAACTTAAACAAGTGCACTAGTGTTGTATGAGGAAAGGTATAAGTATGAGGAAATTAACACACTTCCAATGGTGCTCACTTAAAGATTTGGTCATTTTTCGATTTCAATTTAGAACTGACCTACTGATATTTTTGTCTTTTTTTGGAAAGTTAAAATATTTTCCGTATGAATAGAATTCGCGATTGGATCGATTTCAGGAATCGGCAAAAATAAAGCACACCTAAAATTAATTTTAATACAATGTTATCCAGATAATTGCAAAGAAGATTGTGTAGGAAATCTCTAAAATTAAGATTGCAAGAGACATTTTTCAACTGAAAACATGTAATCATGATTAAGTAACCCTCTGCGTAGTTTTCTTAGTCAAACATTAAGTTGGTTTCCTGTCACCTTTTTCTCATTGGTTCCCAGATGTGATTCACCTCATTGTTTTCCTGTTATACTTCACCTAATTGGTTCGATGTTATGCTTGATTTCATTGGTTCCCTGTTATGCTTCATCTCAATGGTTCCCTGTTATTCTTCACCTCAATTGTTCCCTGCTTTTCTTTCCCTCGTACTCAGTCTACACACTTACCATATATAGTTAAAAGAATTTGTAAAAAATATTCTGAATTCATTCGGGTTATTTCGTCTAAAATTAAATAATTAACCCCACTAAAACCGTTTCAACTATGGTATTGAAAGTGGTCCACATAAAACTTTAGGATATTAAGATGAAAAAGACGGTATTTTATATGCTTTCTAAATTCTATGTAACAACTAAAACATTCTTTAAGTTGTTGAGTTTTTTCGTGTTTTAAACAATTCCGCCAAAATTTACGTGCGATGAGTAGATTTCTTTTGAGAGAATCAAAGTTTAACACAGTTTGATAACCACTGTTAGCCAATCAGCGAGGATCGACCAAAGGCCACAAACTAGAAATTGCGGGTTGATCTACATATGCCTGATCTCCAGTTATTAAAATAGATATACATGGTTTCTTAAGATAAAACTTTTGCAGGGTCAGTTTAACCGTTATGTACGAAGTCTACGATAACCTTAGCATTATATTCCTTATTGAAAGACAATAACGGTGTATATGCGAACTCTTCTGAATGCAAACTGGCGGCCAGCGTACGGGCAAGACGGAAATGGTGTGTTGTCAACAATCCGATTTTTTTAAAAAGTAATGTAATGCGGCTTTAACCAGATTTAATATATAGCTTGGTTAAAACATTGTAATTAATATACAGATAATTTTTGTTTACATTTTATAATATTTGATTAAAAAACAAGCCACATCGATAGTGGACCTGTTTGTTAACATATTCTACTTTTAGTCATAATCTGATTGATCTACTGTGAGAATCAATAGAATGTTTTGACATTGAAAAATCGCATAATTTTCACAGAATTCATAAAAACGCAAAGAAATCAATAAATTAATAAATAAATAAATAAAACTGACATTTGTATTTGCACAAGTCTATAAAATGGAGTGTTAAAAATTAATATAAATAAATAAGGAACTAAACAAAATAAAATTGTCGTTGATATTTGCACAAGTCTATAAGATGCAATGGTCGTAATCTCGGGCACATGAGTGTAAGGCTTTGGCACCAATTTCTGTAAGAGATGGAGATTGCAGGTTCGAAATCCGACCAGGTAATACATAAGACATTTAAATTTGGAATATTGCTTTCTTGTCTGGCGCTTGGCACTAGGAAGACAGAGTATCAACTGATTTACTCAATGTCTGGATAATGGACTGCAGAAGTGGTATGCTTGTCTGCGGCATACTGACTCATTGAGGTAGCACCCTACCAAAAAGGTACCTTGATTGCGTCCTTGAAAACAACAGACCATAATACACACTTTTACATCCAACGCATACGCGAACAGACCCCGTTTTCCCTATCAGTCCTTAATTAAGATTGGGGGCTTCGGTGGTCTAAAGCGCGCACTTACGGATAACAGTCCCTTTCACCGCCTTGGTTCGTATCCCACCCGGGACAGATCCTAGTATGAGAAAGTTTGTAACGCTTATGATCTTTTCAGGTTAATTCTTAATGAACTTTTTAAAATTAAAATTGATGTTTCAATTTCTCGAAAATTAAAATTTGGCGGACCAGATTTGAAAGGTCGCTGGGTATTACAGTTGGTAGAGCGTCCCTTTAGTGTTGAGAAGGCCATGGATTCGAGTCAGGGCTGACCGAAGCATTTTTTGCTTGAATGTTACAAACAAATTGTTACTTAACACTAAGTAGACTAGAGCGAGTTGTATAAAACATTAAATATTTTTTCAATTATATTGAGTTCATGGTTGGTAGGCGAAATAAAACTAAACAGAGAAAACCATAGATCCTGAAAAAACTGTAGGACACTTGGCTCTTGTCATGTTGGTTTCTAATCTAAGCGGTAGGAGGCGCTGTGATCCATATAAATACTCTTTTAACTACTGAGATTACAAAGCCCCCTACTTTGCAAGTTGTAAATTAGAAAAGGTCAAGCCAGTATAACAAAACAATCTGACCAACGCGAAATAAATGATGTTAAAAATCCTACACAGGGCATAATGGTATTATATGTGGTAACTAAAATAATAATATTGGTTATAATAAATAATGAAGTCATAAAAAATATGATCAGAATAGATGAAAAGATAAATCAAGCAACAGTCAAAAAAGTTTCAAAAGCCTAAATTTATAGAATTTGTATTTTTAAAATACCATTAATCTTAAAAGAAATCGTCAAATATATAATATTTTTATTTAAAGTCGCAACAATTTTTAACAACTTTTTTTTATTATTAATATTATTATTATTATTATAATTATTATTTTTTGCGATAATTTTACTGAGATATTCAGTATATAACAGTTTCTGGTTTCAATATACCAGTATTACGAAAAATAGACACATTTAATAAATAAGGCGGTTATACTAAAATAGCTTGACAATATCGATCAACCGTCCTTATTACCTCATAAATATTTTACAGTAATACATGTTAAGGTTTACGCGTCCTATGTGCACATGTCGGAAAATCATTCCTAATAAATTATTATATTGTAAATTTGCGTAATTTAAGAGCAGATCAAGCCGATATTGGTCCTTTGTTTCCTTTTATTGCGCAATAAGATTCTTTAGAGTATAAAATTAAAATTTAAATTTTTATGAGTCTTAAATTGATCGTATTGTTGTGACGAGAGAAAAGCTGTTAATCTCCAAGGAATAATCTGAGAAGAAGTTCGCGTATGAGGGATAACAGTGAGTTTGTTTTGCCTTGTACTAGCATTCCTGTGCTAGCTCACAGAGTCAGTATGCCGCTGACAACCATACTACTTCTCCGAGTGAACCAAACAATGTCCTCTTTATCTAATACCAAGAGCCAGTCAAGGAATCATGATCTTAAATTTAACAATCCTATGTATGACCTGGTCGCTGATCAAAGGTTAAAAACACTGTGAAATCTCAACGACAAAACTTAAACAACACTAGTGTTGTATGAAGAAAGGTATAAGTATGAGGAAATTAACACACTTCCAATGGTGCTCACTTAAAGATTTGGTCATTTTTCGATTTCAATTTAGAACTGACCTACTGATATTTTTTGTCTTTTTTGGAAAGTTAAAATATTTTCCGTATATATAGAATTCGCGATAGGATTGCTTTCAGGAATCGGCAAAAATAAAGCACACCAAAAATTAATTTTAATACAATGTTATCCAGATAATTGCAAAGAAGATTTTGTAGGAAATCTCTAAAATTAAGATTGCAAGAGACATTTTTCAACTGAAAACATGTAATCACGATTTAGTAACCCTCTGCGTAGTTTTTTTAGTCAAACATTAAGTTGGTTTCCGGTCAGCTTTTTCGCATTGGTTCCCAGATGTGATTCACCTCATTTTTTTCCTGTTATACTTCACCTAATTGGTTCGATGTTATGCTTCATTTCATCGGTTCCCTGTTATTCTTCACCTCAATTGTTCCCTGCTATTCTTTCCCTCGTACTCAGTCTACGCACTTAACATATATAGGTAAAGGAATTTGTAAAATATATTCTGAATTCATTCGGGTTATTTCGTCTAAAATGAAATAATTAACCCCACAAAAACCGTTTCAACTATGGTATTGAAAGTGGTGCACATAAAACATTAGGATATTATGATGAAAAAGACGTTATTTTATATGCTTTCTAAATTGTATTTAACAACTAAACACATCCTTTAAGTTGTTGACCTTTTTCCTGCTTTAAACAATTCCGCCAAAATTTACGTGCGATGAGTAGATTTCCTTTGACAGAATCAAGGTTTAACACAGTTTGATAACCACTGTTCGCCATTCAGCGAGGATCGAACAAAGGCTACATACTAGAATTTGCTGGTTAATCCAAATATGTCTGATCTCCAGTTATTAAAATAGATATACATGGTTTCTTAAGATAAAACTATCGCAGGGTTAGTTTAACCGTTATGTACGACTTCTACGATATCCTTAACATTATATTCCTTATTAAAAGACAATTACGGTGTATAAGCGAACTCTTCTGAATGCAAACTGGCGGCCAGCGTACGGGCAAGACGGAAATGGTGTGTTGTCAACAATCCGACTTTCTAAAAAGAATTATTATTCGGCTTCAACCAGATTTAATATATAACTTGGTTAAAACATTGTAATTAATATACAGATAATTTTTGTTTACATTTTATAATATTTGATTAAAAAGCAAGCCATATCGATAGTAGCCCTGTTTGTTAACATATTCTACTTCTAATCATAATCTGATTGATCTACTCTCAGAGTCACACTGGTTCTGACAGTGAAAAATCGCATAATTTTTACAGAATTCATAAAAGCGCGAATAAATAAATAAATTAATTAATAAATAAATAAATAAATAAATAAATAAATAAAACTGACATTTGTATTTGCACAAGTCTAAAAGATGGAGTAGTAAAAATTAAAATAAATTAATAAGTAACAAAATAAAATAAAATTGTTGTTGGTACAGTATTTGCACCAGTCTATAAGATGCAATGGTCGTAGTCTCGGGCACATGAGTGTAAGGCTTTGACACCAATTTCTATAAGAGATGTTGGTTGCAGGTTCGAACGCCGACCGGGTAATACATAAGACAAATAAATTTGGATTATTGCTTTCTGTCTGGCGCTTGGCACTAGGAGTATAAAGTATCAACTGATTTACCCAATGTCTGGATAATGAACTGCAGAAGTAGTATGCTTGTCTGCGGCATACTGACTCGTTGAGGTAGCACCTTACCAAAAAGTTACCTTGATTGCGTCCTTGTACACGACAGACCATAATACACACTTTCACATCCAGCACATACGCGAACAGGTCCCGTTTTCACCATCAATCCTAAATAAGGATTGGGGGCCTCGGTGGTCTAAAGCGCGCGCTTACGGATCACAGTCCCTTTCACCGCCTTGGTTTGTATCCCACTCAGGACAGATCCAAGTAGGAGAAAGTTTGTCAGTTCCCTTGTCGAAGGTCTGTTGTTTTCTCCTGGAACTCCGGTTTTCTCCACGATCAAAGAACTGATCAACTCGAAATAAGTGAAAGATTTTCGACTGGGGCGTAAAACACCATTACTCCATTTCACTCCACTCTTAATAAAGATTTTCCTTGTACCTCTGAATTATTTCTGATGCGACGCTAAACGACAAAACAACAACATAACCATGCTTGTTGAAAGCTTGGCTTAATGAAAAGAACTATAAAACAGATTGAAAAATTTCTCATGATTTCACTGGTCAAAAGGCAAAACATACGGCAAGTCTAAATGGCGAACGTTTTTTTAGCAACGCTTATCATCTTTTCAGGTTAATTATTAATGAACTTTATAAAATTAAAATTGATGTTTCAATTTCTTAAAAATTAAAATTTGGCGACCAGATTTGAAAGGTCGCTGGATATTTCAGTTGGTAGAGCGTCCCTTTGGTATTGAGAAGGTCATGGGTTCGAGTCAGGGCTGACCGAAGCATTTTTGCTTGAATGTTACAAACAAATTGTAGTTACTTAAAACTAAGTAGACAAGACCGAGTTGTATACAACATTAAAGACTTTTTTTCAATTATATTAAGTTCTTGGTTGGTAGGCGAAATAAAACTAAACTGAGAAAACCATAGATCCTAAAATAACTATAAAACACTTGGCACTTGTCATGTTGGTTTCTAATCTAAGCGGTAGGAGGCGCTGTGATCCATAAAAATACTCTTTTAACTACTGGGGTTACAAAGTCCCTACTTTGCAAGTTGTGAAATTGAAAAGGTCAAGCCAGAATAACAAAACAACGGATAACGTGAAATGAATTATGTTAAAAATCCGACACAGGGAATAATGGCATTATGTATGATAACTAAAATAATAATAATAATAATTATTATTATAAATAATGAAGAAATAAAAATATGATAAAAATAGATGAAAAGATAAATCAAGTAAAAGTTTAAAAAGTTTCAAAAGCCTAAATCTATAGGTTTTGCATGTTTAAATTTCTATTACTCTTAAAAGAAATCTTCAAATATACTTTAATTTGTTCATTCAAAGTCGCAACAATTTTTAACATTATTTTTTTTTTGTGATTACTTTTACTGGGAAATTCAGTATGTAACAGTTTCTGGTTTCAATATACAAGTATTTCGAAAAAAAAAACACCTTTAATATATAAACCGGTAATACTAAAATAGCTTGACAATATCAATTAATCGTCCTTATTACCTCATAAATATTTAACAGTAATACATGTTAAGGTTTACGCGTCCTATGTGCACATGTCGCAAAATCATTCCTGATAAGTTATTTTATTGTAAAATTACGTAATTTAAGAGCAGAGAAAGCTGATAATGGTCCTTTGTCTCCGTCTATTGCGCAATAGGATTCTATAGAGTATAAATTTAAATTTAAATATTAATGAGTCTTAAATTGATCGTATTGTTGTGACGAGAGAAAAGCTGTTAATCTCCAAAGAATAATCTAAGAAGAAGTTCGCGTATGCATGAGGTATAGAAGTGATTTTGGTCTGCCTTGTACTATCATGTACTCGGATCGACTTTTTATTCACGTGCTAGCTCACAGAGTCAGTAGGCCGCTGACAACCATACTACTCCTCCGAGTGAACCAAACAGTGTCCTCTTTATCTAATAGATCTAATAGCAAGAGCCAGTCAAGGAATCAGCATCTTCGATTTAACAATCCTATTTATGACGTGGTCGCTGATCAGAGGTTAAAAACACTGAAATCTCAACGACAAAACGTAAACAAGTGCACTAGTGTTGTATGAGGAAAGGTATAAGTAAAAGGAAATTGACACACTTCCAATGGTGCTCACTCACAGATTTGGTCATTTTTTCGGTTTCAATTTAGAAGTGACCTACTAATAATTTTATTTTTTGGAAAGTTAAAATATTTTCCGTATGAATAGAATTCGCAATTGAATAGATTTCAGAAATCCGCGAAAATAAAGCACACCAAAAATTAACTTTACTACAATGTTATCCAGAAAATTGCAAAGAAGTTTGTTTATGAAATCTCTAAAATTAAGATAGAAAGAGAAAATTTTCAATTGGAAACATGTAATCACGAGTTAGTAACCATCTGCGTAGTTTTCTTAGGCAAACATTAAGTTGGTTTCCTGTCAGCTTTATCTCATTGTTTCCCTGTTATGATTCACATCAATGTTTCCCTGTGATGCTTCACCTCAATTGTTCCTTGTTATTCTTCACCTCAATTGTTCCCTGTTATTCTTTCTCTCGTACTCAGTTTACGGAATTACCATATATAGTTAATGGAATCTCTAAAAAGATTCTGAATATATCCGGGTTATATCGTCTGAAATGAAATAATTAACCCAACTAAAACCGTTACAACTATGGTCTTGAAAGTGGTGCGCATAAAACGTAAGGATATTAAGATGAAAAAGACGGCATTTTATATGCTTTCTAAATTGTATGTAACAACTAAAAACATGCTTTAATTTGACCTTTTTCGTGTTTTCAACAATTCCGCTAACATTTACGTGCGAGGAGTAGATTTTTTTGAGAGAATCATAGTTTAACACAGTTTGATAACCACTGTTAGCCAATCAGCCATCGGCATTCCCACCAGGATTGACCAAAGGCCATAAACTAGAAATTGCGGGTTGATCCAAATATGCCTGATCAAGATAAAACTATCGCAGGGTTAGTTTTACCGTTATGTACGACTTCTACGATAACCTATACATAATATTCCTTATTGAAAGACAATTACGGTGTATATGCGAACTCTTCTGAATGCAAATTTGAGGCCAGCGTACGGGCAAGACGGAAATGGTGTGTTGTCAACAATCCGATTTTTCTAAAAAGTATTATAATGTGGCTTTAACCAGATTTGATATATAGCTTGATTAAAACATTGTAATTAATATATACATAATTTTTGTTTACATTTTATAATATTTGATTAAAAAATAAGCCATATCGATAGTAGCCCTGTTTGTTAACATATTCTACTTCAAGTCATAATCTGATTGATCTACTTTGAGAATCTCTCTGGTTTTGACAGTGAAAAATCGTATAATTTTCACAGAATTTATAAAAGCGCGAAAATAAATAAATAAATAAAACTGTCATTTGTATTTGCACAAGTCTAGAAGATGGAGAAGAAAAATTTAAAATAAATAAATAAGTAATTAAATCAAATAAAATTGTCGTTGGTATTTGTACCAGTTTATAAGAATGCAATGGTAGTAGACTCGGGCACATGAGTGTAAGGCTTTGGCACCATTTTGTATAAGAGATGGAGGTTGTAGGTTCGAACGCTGACCGGGTCATACAAAAGACATTTAAATTTGGAATATTGCTTTCTTGTCTGGCGCTTGGCATTAGGAGGATAAAGTATCAACTGATTTACTCAATGTCTGGATAATGGACTGCAGAAGTGGTATGCTTGTCTGCGGAATACTGACTCGTTGAGGTAGCACCTTACCAAAAACTTACCTTGATTGCGTGCTTGTACACAACAGACCATAACACACACTTTCACATCCAACGCATACGCAAACAGGTCCCGTATTTTCCATCAATCATTAATAAAGATTGGGTGACTCGGTGGCCGAGTGGTCTAAAGCGCGCGCTTGCGGATCACAGTGCCCCCCACCACCTGGAATCCAATCCCACTCGGGACAGGTCCTAGTGTGAAAAGTTTGTCAGTTCGCTTGCCGAAGGTCGGTGGTTTTCTCCGGCACTCCGGTTTCCTCCACCATCCAAGACCTGACCGCCTCAAAATAAGTAAAAGATTCTTGACTGGGGCGTAAAACACCATTACTCCACTCCACTCCACTCTTAATTAAGATTTTCCTTATACCTCTGAATAATTTCTGATGCGACGCTAAACACCATAACAAGAACAAAACGATACTTGGTGAAAGATTGGCTTAATGAAAAGAACTATAAAACAGATTGAAAAAATTTCTCATGATTTTATTGTTCTAAAGGAAAAACATACGTCAAATGTAAATGACGAACGTTTATTAGCAACGCTTATCATCTTTTCAGGTTAATTCTCAATGAATTTAATAAAAATTAAAATTGATATTTCAATTTCTAGAAAATTAAAATTTGGCGGACCAGATTTGAAAGGTCGCCGGGTATTTCAGTTGGTATAGCGTCCCTTTGGTATTGAGAAGGTCATGGATTCGAGTCAGGGCTGACCGAAGTATTTTTTGCTTGAATGTTACAAACAAATTGTTATTACTTAACTCTAAGAAGACTAGAGCGAGTTGTATACAACATTAAAGACATTTTTCAATTATATTAAGTTCATGGTAGGTAGGCGAAATAAAACTAAACAGACAAAGTCATAGATCCTGTAAAATACTTGGCACTTGTCATGTTGGTTTCAAATCTAAGCGGTAGGAGGCGCTCTGATCCATAAACATACTCTTTTAACTACTGCGATTCAAAAGTCCCCTACTTTGCAAGTGGTGAAATAGAAAAGGTCAAGCCAGTATAACAAAACAATGTGACCAACGTGAAATAAATGATGTTAAAAATCCGACACAGGGAATAATGGTTTTATGCATGATAACTAAAATAATAATAATAATAATTATTATTATTATTAATGAAGAAATAAAAATATGATAAAAATAGATAAATAGATAAATCAAGCAACAGTCAAAAAAGTTTCAAAAGCCTAAATTTATGAAATTTGTATTTTTAAAATACCATTACTATTTAAAGAAATCGTTAAATATATAATGTGTTTATTTAAAGTCGCAACAATTTTTAAAACCTTTCTTTTTTTCCTTTTTTTTCTTCTTATTATTATTATTATTATTATTATTATTTTTTTGCGATAACTTTTACTGAGATATTCAGTATATAACAGTTTCTGGTTTCAATATACCAGTATTTCGAAAAATAGACACATTTAATAAATATGGCGGTTATACTCAAATAACTTGACAATATCAATTAATCGTCCTTATTACCTCATAAATATTTTACAGTAATACATGTTAAGGTTTATGGTCCTATGTGCACATGTCGGAAAATCATTCCTGATAAGTTATTATATTGTAAAATTGCGTAATTTAAGAGCAGATAAAGCCGATATTGGTCCTTTGTCTCCGTTTATTGCGCAATAGGATTCTATAGAGTATAAAATTAAAATTAAAATTTTTATGAGTCTTAAATTGATCGTATTGTTGTGACGAGAGAAAAGCTGTTAATCTCCATGGAATAATCTTAGAAGAAGTTCGCGTATGAGGTATAACAGTGATTTTGGTCTGCCTTGTACTAGCATTCCTGTGCTAGCTTACAGAGTCAGTATGCTGCTGACAATCATACTACTCCTCCGAGTGAACCAAACAATGTCCTCTTTATTATAATACCAAGAGCCAGTCAAGGAATTATTATCTTAAATTTATCAATCCTATATATGACCTGGTCGCTGATCATAGGTTAAAAACACTGGGGAATCTCAACGACAAACGTAAACAGGTGCGCTAGTGTTGTATGAGGAAAGGTATAAGTATGAGGAAATTAACACACTTCCAATGGTGCTCACTTAAAAATTAAGTCATTTTTCGATTTCAATTTAGAACTGACCTACTGATATCTTTATCTTTTTTTGAAAAGTTAAAATATTTTCCGTATGAATAGAATTCGCGATTGGATCGCTTTCAGGAATCGGCGAAAATAAAGCACACCAAAAATTAATTTTAATACAATGTTATCCAGAAAATTGCAAAGAAGATTGTGTAGGAAATCTGTAAAATTAAGAGAAATTTTTCAACTGAAAAATGTAATCACGAGTTAGTAACCCTCTGCGTAGTTTTCTTAGTCAAACATTAAGTTGGTTTCCTGACAGCTGTATCTTATTGGTTCCCAGTTATGATTCACCTCATTGTTTCCCTGTTATGCTTCACCTAATACGGATGTTTCGGGTTACCGTTTTCCGGGCCAGTTCCGGATATTATATATGCCCAAAATCACGTGATTTTCTGTTTCGGTTCCACATGCCTATTTCCGGTTTGCGGGAATACACATCAGCTGATCATTAAAACGAGAAAAATTAGCTCGGTAAGTAATAATGACGGTTATATTGAAATGAATCTAGATTATAAGCTCTTTCGATTCACAAAGCATCATAAAAAGAGAAAGTCAGTTATTTTATGTGTATTCAGCTGCGCAAATGACACTTGATATCGGTCATACTGTAGCTTGAATACGTGACGGGTATACATAAGGTAATATTTCAGATAGACCAGGAACCAAAATTTTCTAAATAATTTTTGACTTATAGTTTTGTTTCACCACAGTCTCAGAACTGGTTGGTATGTTAATTAACCTAAATATTTATTTACTTGAAAACTGTTTTCAAAGTGGGACTTGGTCTTACCAAAATTCAAAGTTATAATGTAACCGTACATAGATTTAACTACTATACTGCTTGCAAACCGATTCTGTTGTATGTATTTATTTATGTGACATAAGATATGCCTTTATATTGTTCAAGAAGATGAAGACAATTGTTCATTGAAATTTGAAAACCATTTTAGGGGGATAATACATGGATATATTGGCTTGATATTTAATAATTAGTTTCCTAACATTTGTGAAATGATTTCAAAACAACTTTGTAATAGTCCTATAATCTGCTTGAACATAAAATATGTAATAGTGATTTGCATATACATGTTGATTGTGGTTTTGTTTTTCTTATAGAATGTGTACTTGATTACTGTATGTAAAACTGCAGAATAAGACTCTTGTGAATCTGACAAGCAATAGTGACATTTGATAAGCTTGCATTGATACATCTGTTTTATTTTGCATATTTCCAGCTCATTAGAGCAGTAGAAAATCTTGTTATCTAAAGTACTAAAGAAATAACAGATTGAATTTAAGTTAAGTATTAATAAATATTAACTTATATGTTAATTGGAAATTTATTAAGTGAAGATTTCCTTGTGACAGAACTATATCCTCTTGGTTTTATCAGATTTTTGGAGACACTGCTGAGGGTTGTGGGTTCAGAATCCAGTCAGGCTTTGTGTCATGATAGGTTTTTGATAAAGATATTTAATATTACATTGCTTGATTGCACTCAGCTGCAAAATTGAGGTCAGATACTGATGGTTTACCAGATCCTGTGTGATAGGACTTGTCATTGGTATTCCTTTTGAAAGGAATCTTGTACTTCTGGTATTAGTCACTTCATGTCACTAAACTGGGATTAGTACCAACTTGATAAAACCATATTGCAGACTCTGGAGTCTTTAACATAATGATACAGTCATTGGAAAAATGTGCCTTATAGTCAGTGGGTTCCTGATCCTTTAGTAAGGACAATGTCACTAGACAGACAATCTAGTTTATAATGTTATCTGTTCAAATGGAAGCCCCTTTTTGACCAGTTTGTGATAAGAATATATCTGTTAACACAGATTGGTATAACAGAGACCAGATAAAATTTTTCAGACTACTTGGCACTTGTCATGTAATCAGATTTTTTGTGTACTCAGCACCAATTTAGTTGTAGTTTAGCATAAAAAGGTGTAATTTCCTATGATTTTTGTATTTTAAAATCACATTTTGACTAGTTAAGAGTATTCAAAAATTATGAGTAGAATTAATCTACTTGGTAATGTGCCTAGTGTAAATATGTGTATGCTAAATATAAATTTCATTTTTTATCCGTTTTCAATAGCATAGTAATAACAACATTGTATATTCTTTTTTAAATTTTAGATTTGCATGTGTATATCTGAATGAGTATCCCAGTCAAAGGAGCATTGACAAAGGAACACATGGCAGATACAAGATGTTGTCAAAATATGATTTATGATATTTCTTGGATAGATTATATCTCTTTAAAAATATAGTACACTTTGCTAGAAAGTCACTGAATGGTTGTTGTTGTTAATTGACTGGTAAATGCCATCAGAATAAATAGCATGGCAAAGCTTATATGTTTGTAAACTTTAATCTTCTCCTTTGAAAGAGGGGCTTTGGTTACAAGGCAGTTAAGTCATCTCTCAGCCTTTGTTTAGATCCCAATCAACTGAAATTGTTTACCTTGGATCAGCAATTTTTCAGCTCTTCTTGACAAAACAAATAAAAAATGGTAATCACAAGTATTGATTTTAGAACAGTTTACTATGTACATGATTACACAAGTATTTATGAGCTGCTTTGTACTGGTACATACTTAAAGCGACATTTAGAGTTAAACTTGTCTACAATGTAAAAGATAAGCATTGTAGACCTCCAGTCCTTAATGCTGGTACCAAGCCAGGCAGTAGGGGCCTATACCAAGAAAAACATGTTCTTAATTGCAGTCGACTCTTATGGAACCCCCAATGGGGAGATGCTTTAGATTTAAGGCTTATCTTATTACTGCTGTAACCACTTGGATTCTGTGGCAGTGACTTAAAAAAAAGGATTTATGTTCTAAGCATTCTGTAATAAGACTAAGCCTGTTTTTTTTTTTTTTTTTTTTTTTTTTTTTTATAAAAGTTTTATAGATGCTCCATATCAATGGGTGTGTTAAGATAAGAAATAACTATTTTGTCATTAAAGCAGCAGATTTATGCAAAATTATTCCACTTTCATCTAATATGATGTCTCTTTTTAAGACAAATGATCTTGGATAAAGCAATAAAACTGAGATTGACTTGTCTTTGTAAAGTATGACATATATGAGCCCTCTTAATCATTATCAAGAAAGATATAAAAAGTTATTGTTTTAATTCCCTATAACTTCTTAAGGTCAAAAAGTAGCTGAAAATATCAGAAAATATTTTTTTTCCCATTGAGCCTTGACTTCATGCTTTGTTGGTCCATTGGGAGTCATGTGCGAGTCAAGCATGTCTAATATATATTTCTTTTCAGTAACAACACCTGAGCTGTTTCTGAAAGATAGATCTACATTTTTGGTCAAATAAGATAAATTTTTAATCAACACCTGATCCACAGTCCTTTACTGGAACTGGTAAAACATGATTTCTTAGACAATTTGGGAAATAAAATCACTGCAATAAATATTTATCCAGCTTGTACCGAAGTAATCAATACAAACGAAATCGGGTAGAAATTAATAACATATGTATATGGCATAGACCAACCTTTTAATTGCATTTTCGTGCGCTGTTTGATAATTCTAGCACAAAAGATGATAGTAAACACTTCTCTCATAGATTCAACCGAAATTCTATCGTGGCAAACACATATCTTTAAATAATCCCGGCGTTTGAACTAGTAGACTGATTTGTTTACACGTCACCCATAGTACCGGAAGTGACCCTGTGGAACTTTTGTTACATGTCGTAGACACTTTTTATCTTCAAAGATACGAGAGCGCGTAACCCGAAACATCTGTATTGGTTCGATGTTATGCTTCATTTCATCGGTTCCCTGTTATGCTTCATCTCAATGGTTCCCTGTTATTCTTCACCTCAATTGTTACCAGTTATTCTTCCTCTCGTACTCAGTTTACGCACTTACCATATATAGTAAATGGAATTTCTGAAAAGATTCTGAATTCATCCGGGTTATTTCGTCTGAAATGAAATAATTAACCCCACTAAAACCGCTTCAACTATGGTCTTGAAAGTGGTGTACATAAAACTTTAGGATATTAAGATGAAAAAGACGGTATTTTATATGCTTTCTAAATTGTATGTAACAACTAAAACATGCTTTAATTTGGCCTTTGTCATGTTTTCAACAATTCCGCCAAAATTTACGTGCGATGAGTAGATTTCTTTTGAGAGAATCAAAGTTTAACACAGTTTGATAACCACTGTTGGCCAATCAGCGATCGGCATTCCCAACAGGATCGACCAAAGGCCACATACTAGAAATTGCTAGTTGATTTAAATATGCCTGAATTCCAGTTATTAAAATAGATATACATGGTTTCTTAAGATAAAAACTATCGCAGGGTTAGTTTAACCGTTATGTACGACTTGTACGATAACCTTAACATTATATTCCTTATTGAAAGACAATTACGGTGTATATGCGAACTCTTCTGAATGCAAATTTGAGGCCAGCGTACGGGCAAGACGGAAATGGTGTGTTGTCAACATCCGATTTTTCTAAAAAGTATTATAATGCGGCTTTTACCAGATTTAATATATAGCTTGGTTAAAAACATTGTAATTAATATACAGATAATTTTTATTAACATTTAATAAGATTTGATTAAAAAACAAGCCATATCGATAGTATCCGTTTATTAACATATTCTACTTCTAGTTATAATCTGATTGATCTACTTTCAGAGTCACTCTGGTTCTGACAGTGAAAAATCGCATAATTTTCACAGAATTCATAAGTGCGAATAATTTTATTTCAGGTCAACTCGCTTTCTTTCTAAAAATATGGCGTTTCTCGGATACAGTGTTCCGGACGAAATGTCACGTGACTTTCATCACCACGTGACTGAATTTAGGCCACTTTTTTACCGCCTTGTTTATAAACAATTATACAACGAACTGCTAGGTCTCGTTTTTGATCATAAATTGAAAAGTTTTCCACCAAAAATGTTATTTTAGCTTCTTTTAGGATTTTCAATCATATAGAGGATTAAAAAACAATTTATTTTATTCAAATAAAAAATCGCCGGAAACATCGTTGTTGTGATGACAGTGAATCTGCGTGACCGAAATTCAAGATTTTCATCATTTAAAAGATTCATTTTTGTATATTTTGTATAATATAAGATAAAATAATTCAAATAAAATTAAAATCAAGCAGTCTTAAGATAGTTAAAGACGTATATTCTATTTTACGTTTCCCCAGTAAAGAGGGTTCTGGTTATTGCTCCCGACCAAAATAACCAAAAATTCTTTATAAACTCTAATTTAGATCTTGAGATGTCATTCAATCTTTTCATTTAAAACAATTAAATTATTTGATACAGGTATAAGCTCGAAAATATATGTTAAATAGTTAAAATTACAACACTTTCCTATCACTATGCAGTCAATCATTGTTAACATTTTTGTTATGCCCTAAATTCGAGGCTGGTCAAATGATTCAAGT
Organism: Tegillarca granosa; assembly: GCA_029721355.1. Taxonomy (NCBI): domain Eukaryota; kingdom Metazoa; phylum Mollusca; class Bivalvia; order Arcoida; family Arcidae; genus Tegillarca; species Tegillarca granosa. Next base: position 14,702,022 of record CM056611.1, on the reverse strand, counting down.
CGATACTAAAATCCGAATTGGCAAGGAATGAATATATCTGCGAAACGACGTATTCCATTCTGTCCCTGCGATACCCCTTAAGGTGTTACCCTACATGTACATGACATCATAGACAAAAAGGTTACAGTTATTGACGTCATGAGTACAGAGAAATGTTTCAGAAGTGAAAATACCGGGAAAAACTCTGATCTAAGTCTGAACATAGATAGGAATACCTGGATCAATGTAGGATACTTCGTCGATGTAGGAGAATCCATTTTGATAGGAAAGACAAGAGTGCGCCTTGCGATTTAACCATTGTCAGTAGGTAAACGTCTATTATACCCTTGTTTACAGGCACGTATCTAGGTGGAAATGATCTTTATTCAAATAAGTATAAAATTTCTCACAAAAGACATACTGGGAGATCAGAGGGCATGCTTCCGCTAAAGTGTTTCAAAAAATATTGATGTCAAAGGTGCAATCTGGTGGCATTTAAAAAAAATGAAAATGGCAGTATATGAAGGCGAGAGTTATGTAACCACATTTTGGCCGCATTTCAACAATTTTAATTTTTTCCTTATTTTTATCAAATTTGTTACTTTTATATTTTGTATTATAATATTCCTTACTATTTTACCTGATTTTTATTTTCTCTATTTTACGTAATCTTGAGCCGAAATTACTTATTTTGTGAAGGCTAAAGTTAATCCTTATTACGTTAATTTTCGCGTCTTTTCAGTTATTTGATTAACAGATTTTAGCGGTGTTTTAGTTGTCAGATACGTTCTTTTCATCAAGATTTATTGTTTAAACATGTCATAGAAAATATATTTATGTTCTTAATTAAAACAAGTTCTACCCGTCATAATACCTGATTTATTATCCAACCAGAGGGCTCAAACTAATCCCTCAGGTTAGAATTATTTTCTTTATATTTTATTTCTAAATTCTAAACCGGGACTTCTCGGATTTCCGGAGTACAGTACGGTTGTATCGGAAAAGCCGATCATTCAAATTTCAATAAGGGGGAAACACGTACGAACTTGAAGCGGAATCTCGCAAAAGTTTTGTTGTTCAATATTTTTTATTTTACAAAATCATGTGTTGTTAACGAAATTTATCTAAGGAACTACATAAGATTGTGTAACATCATATCCAGGAATATAACTAGATTTTTATATTTGTGTTATAGTTTTCATTTATTAAACTGTGAAAAGTAACAACCCGTCCGGTTCACCTTTGAGCTACAAATTCCCCAACAGACGGCGTTGTTTACAGTTATTTTCCTTTTTTCTGGCAAGGTCGGTCGGATTCCTTAAAATCTATCTTGATACAAGTGAAACATGTTTTGACTTACTTAAACCAAAATTGTAATTGGATTGTCCATCTGGTCGGTCACTAGAATCTTGTTAGACACATTGTCAACAATAGAGTGACTGTTTAAATTTAAAGAAATACCAATATCTGTGTAGCTGTGTAGCATCGCCAATCCTGAAAGGTGGTCAGTAGTCGTTGTCGGTCGAAGATAATTCTTGGCCCTTCGGATAACACTGAACGATCTTTCAGCAGTAGCCAAAGGCCCAGACTAAAGAAATGTACATTCGAGGAGACGGAGAACGGTAACATAGGATTGTTGGAAACATGGAGCTCACTTTATAAAGCGTGAAAGTATGATTGGTTCGATTCCTTTTGAGGGCATGTTGTGACCTTAAGTAAGTGACTGCATTTCACGTTAACTATTGACCTACCCTGTATTAGAAAAATAGACCGGCGGGACTGCAAAAAGCTTTCTCTGTAAGCTAGCACCTAAAATTAAAAGTACGCTAGCACAAAACAGACAAATGCACTCACTTTGTCAGTAAAAAGTTCTAAGGTCAGAGCTTCTGTTTGTCATAAAGACATATATACCCGACTTGAAATAAAATATGTTTATTTATTCGATTAATTTTGGTTGGGTTTATATGATACTTACTTTGAAGGAAATTTGAAAGATTTAAGACCACTAAGCATTATTTTTCAATATAAATGCCATTTGTTCATCATATATATTGAATCCTTTTTAGCAATATAGGGATAGGCATGGTCGTCAACCCACTGCGGTAGTTCAGTTGGTAGAGTACTCGCTCCGTAAGTTGGAGATCGTAGGTTCGAACCCCGACCGGGGCCAGACCTAAGACTTGAAAGTGTGTAGCTACTGTTTTTTCGCCAAGCACTCGGTATTACGAAATAAAAGTGACGGTTCTTTCGGATGGGAACTTAAAATAAACGAGGTCCCGTGTCATGGTAGGTGCGGCACGATAAAGAACCCTGTTGTATAATGCGAACAGCGCAACACGCAGGCATAATTTCTACACTTTCGCCTATAGCTGGCGACGTCTCGATATAAGTGAAATATTTTTGACTGGGACTTTAAACAGCATTACTCAACTCAACTCATGATCATCAAATACAAATGTTATAATCTGATAATCATTTTCATCCTTTTCAATTTGATCAACTTCATGACCTGGCGTAAATAAGGGGTTTTGTTTTGTTTGAAGAAAAAAAAAAGCTATCGATTTTTGTTCTGTTCCATTGTCACCGCCGGACGGTCGCAATATAGGAAGTAAATTACACAAAACAAAATCCAAAACCTGAAAACGATCGATTGTAACCTTTGCCGGATTACAACGGTAAATGATACCAGTGGGGCGAATTATTTGAATTAAATTTTTGTATTCTTATGAGAATTGGTATCATTGCCATGTGTTTTATGTGAAGGAATAATTCGAGCAGAAATGAACACACACACACACACACACACACACACACACACACACACACACACTATATATATATATATATATATATATATATATATATATATATATATATATATATATATATATATATATATATATATATATATATATATATATATAATTATTATTTTAAAAAGTTTGAAAAATATAAAATTATGTGGACGCACCGGCGTATAGGGAGCTACGTGCCTAATTCTGAGGAAGAAAGAAGCGAACGGTAATGCGTAAACGTTAAATAAGAGTTTGATAAGAGTTATCTCCCGTTTAGCATCGGGACAAGCGTATTGAATGTTGAAATTCAACTGTACAGACACGGTCCTATATTTTTGTGGATACAAATAAATAAATGAATAAATAAATAAATAAATAAATAAATAAATAATAATCATCATTTATATTTAATTATGGTAAAACAGTAAAATTTTCAAAGCGACAACAAGCAGACACGGCAATATTCCTTGGCAATCAAAAAACGTCTTAGCAAATTCCGTTCTATCTAGAAATTCAAACTTCATACAAATTCATTAAATATGCCATAGAAAGAATCGCTTTCAGAAATACAGTGATAGCGAAATAAGATTTTTAACACCTGGTGAAATATTAGAAATATAATATCACTTTTATTATTTTTAATTTTTTGTTATCAGTTTATTCGAACGATTTTAAAAAATAAGAGTAATGAATTTTGTAATAAACTTTTAATAAAATAATGTTCAGTTTTGGAATGTAAATACCACCATTTTTTCTGTTTTCTGACCTACATATTTCTATATTTGTTGCCGACCATGATTTGTAATGTTACATTGATTCGTCTGTATGAAATGCACTTTCATTTTTATGGCAAAAGAAAGTTGCAGGATCTTTTCCAAAAGAGATAACATAACTAATTGCAATTGCAAATAAACCACAATTTAACCTACCAGATTGTTGCTGTACTAATTTACGATTAATTTCTATATGTTTATTTTCACATTTTAAAATTGCACAAATCTGTTTAATCGTTTTTATAGAGGCTGCTTAATTAACTGTTTTATCAGGTAAGTCGGGTAAAACAAACTAAACTTAATACTATTTTTTAAATTAAAAACATATTACATATCAAAATGATAGCTATGTAAACACTGTGGTCACTGATTATTTCATTAAGCAGGAAGTTATCATTTAATATAATCTCCATATAGAAATGTTTTAATTTAAATTAAATTTTATTGTTTATCAAGTTGAGTTAGAGATATCCACCCAGTGGTCACTTAATTATTCAGTAATTACGATGTTATCCACTTTATTACGTAAAATAATTTCAAGATAGTATTAATATGGCAAATACTAGTAATATAAACCATTAAGAAGAGGGGGAATTAAAAAGAGTGGACACTAAATATTTTAATCATAACGAAATAATTATTTTTAGTTGTATTAAAGTAAAAAATCAACATGGTTATATTTTTATTGCAAATATGTAAAAAATTGAAAAGAGGAAGAATTAAATGGAGTGATCACTAAATGTTTTAGAAATAAGGAAGTTATATTGTATAAAATTAAAATAATTTGAACAAAGTAATATTTTTATTATATTGCACATCTTTGAACAGTCAAGAGGAGGAACAATTAAACAGAGTAATTAAGGCGTTATCTTGTATATCAGATATCAGATAAAATAATTTAAACAAAGTACATGTATCTTTTAATAAATGACACTGATAAGACATAAATAAAACAGATTTTTTTCAAATTTTTTACACCATAACAGACACACACGTGCGCGTATTGGATTCAGACACGTGCTACAGGCTTATAGTAATCCGTCTCCATCATCTACATGATATATATAAATCAATAATAACTAAAGCTGATGTAAAAACTATTATTAAATTGGTTGCGCCTATAAGGCTTTGCCAAGTACATATAAATTTATCTTAGTGAATAGTCAAATTTAAAATTAATCAGTTTATAATTGACATGTACAGAGAGAGAGAGAGAGAGAGAGAGAGAGAGAGAGAGAGAGAGAGAGGGGGGGGGGGTCGACATAACTATCAAATAAACACATTCTTTCCTATCATACCATTTTGTAATTTAAAGCTTCAATAAGTTTTCCAAAGAAAAAATTAAAACGGCGCTAATCTAATTAATGATGTTCCTAATGATCAATGTTACATTTGATTCAAAGATAAAAGCTTGAATAAATACAGAAACAACAGTAATTTCCCAGCGAGATGTAGCATGTAGGATTTAATATTAGAACATGCTTACGTCATAAAAAACCCGGGTCATTTAAACTCAGCTTTCAAAAAGGAGAACTTCATTGAATTTGTCATTTGTGACTTAGAAAGGGATAAATAACACCATTTCAAATACATCTGGATATTAATGAAGGACAGTTAATGCAATTTGTCATGTTTCACCTTCGATTCAAGGGTTTTTCCGTACATCCGTGCGCATGCTCCATGCTCATAATTATCATGTTCTAACATTGACCAACCGGTCAGAGGATTCCGTTTATTTACAGTTAAAAGAAATGAAATTTAAGAAAATGATTCTCACGGATCGTGGTTAGAAGATATCTATTTTTAAAAAAAAAAAAAAAACATTTATTTAGAAAATCAAAAAAAAAAAAAAAAAAAATTCTGAAAATTGAAAAACTTAATGCAGCTTTAAATATATTTTGGATGTTTATTGTGAAGTTCAAAAACTTCATTATTTTCACGATCTGAATGATTCTGATTACATGTATTTTAATGTAATAAGATATCAACGTTAATAGTCAGATTTTATAATGTTTAGTTTCATATCGAACAAAATCATACAATGAACAATGAACAATAGATCCACAATAAATGATGTATTGCTGTTTCTATTTCTCCAATACACAATATGACTCACTTACTAGATTATTAATTAAACAAGTGTTCTTTAAATGATTTTCACTCTAATCTTAATCTATTATGATGTAGTTGATAAACTCTGCAATCAGAATAAAAATAACATATTATTAAAACATTCATTCAACGTATTTATCAAATATATTAAGTGAATTATTACTAATATCTTAAGACAAAACATTCAATTCTCAAATGACGTTCGGTTGAAAAAAACGAACTCGTTATAGAAGTTTGACAACGAAGAGTTACTTAATTTAGACTATTTCTTTTGGAATAGAATAGAGATTATAATGTCTATTTGTAACAAAGGCAGATGAATTATAATAAGGTCGGAAGGTTAAGGGCTCGTTTTCCGGTCGGGTCATACTGTAGACTTTAAAATCTAAGATACTGCTTCTTGACATTAAGAAAAAAGAGTAACGACCAGTTTGCCGGATAACAGGAATTTGTTACTGGGAGTGGTTTGCTTGTTTGAGGCAGGCTGAGTCGGATAAGTACATGTAGCTTCTTTACAAAAAGTCTCAGTGAGTGCGTAGAAGTACAAGGTAGACAATTATTACACTCTTGCACACACACGCACGCACGCACACACACACACACACACACACACACACACACACACACACACACACTTGGTCAATGATAAATGTATTATCACGGATTAAGTATGTTAAATTTGTTTATTAAAGGTGATGCTATCACGTAAAACTGTAAATGCAGAACACTAAACAAATGCAGCGCTGCTGTCATGTGCTACTTTTGAATTGTATTATTTTATAAAAATTCAAAGGTAGCACATGACACTGTGATGGATCCAGCTGGCTATAAGGTCGAAACGACAGGTTGCTCTAGTATGGCGTGAATGTTTCTGCCATATAGCTACTTGTTCGTCGACTAAGAGAAACTGGAAGGCCTGCCGAGCCACCTCAACCGCGCGTATCGACACGACCTTAAGACTGCGCTTGTCCACCTACGTAATCGTTACGTTTCTGCCACTGAAACTGCTAACGATACAATAGGCAATCATAACCGTCATATTCACCAAAAACTGTAAGGAACCAATTTCGTGAGGCGGGTCTGCAATGTAGACGTTCATGCGATTGTATGCCTCTCACTCGTCCGCGTTGCGCGCGTTGAATGGCTTGGTTGGCGGCACATACCCCAAGAATATTTCCAATGAGGCGATGAAGAGAGTTCTTTTTCACCGACGAGTTGCGATTCAAACTTTTTCGATCGGATAGTATAAATCGATTTCGTTGGGAACTTTTCGTCGACGCATGCGTTAGTGATGTAGATAGGTTTGATGGTGGGTCAGCTTATGGTCTGGAGTGGAATGTTTCACGAGGTTAAGTCACTGTTGGTTCTTCTTGGTGGGACTTTGACCAACGTCAGGTATAGGGATGAAATCCTTCGCCCGGTTGCTGTTCTTTTAGTCCAACAACATAATCTCATTTTCCAACAAGACAATGCCCGACCTCATGCTGCGAGAGTTTGTAGACAGTTTGTGACTTATCATAACATTCAGCCGCTTCACTGGCCAGCCTATAGTGTAGATTTTTTTCTCCAATTGAACATCTTTGGGACGAACTGGACAGAGGGGTAAACCGGCGTCAGAACCCCTCCCTCCTACAACGCACGACCAACTGAAAAATGCCTGGTTTGAAGAGTCGAACAATATCCAAATGAAGAAGATAAACACTTAAGAATTCAACGCTAAGGAGAATAATGGCTGTGTCAGCTGCGTGAGGTGGACACACCCAGTACTGAGAAATGTACCCCGATTTTAAATTACGTTTTTTTTTGGAGTATCGCCCAATTGGTTCAAGTAACTCTAAAAGTAAAGGTCAAATTCCAGTGATTTTTTCACAATTAATTATGAAAGATAGTTTTTGATAGTGTAATAAACAAAATTTAATACCATTTATTTAATGTACCAAACATTAACTCTAAATTTTATCCCGCGTTTGTTTTTTCTTTAAATATATTATTTTTCAAAACTTAATGCTTCAAGTTACCGGGATGAATAGACATCATCAAATTACAGTCTATATTGATTTGTTTTACAAAACTAAAAACTAAAACTTCCTTGTATAATGTTATATCACAGTATAAAACTCTTTAAAATCTAAATACTTTCGTTAAATATTGAGGTCTTAAAAAACAACGAACGATGCAGATCCGTTACAGAAAAATAAGTTAACAAAATTAAAAAAAAAGTTTTTCTAAATGCATGGTTAAATATGAGAGACAAGATTATTCTTCCCATTGAAAACCGATAGTTACCCAATTTTAGACCTTTAAAGCGGGGTTATACTCGTTTTACATCAAGTGTCACTTATTGGCCCCGTACTGACTGTTCCTTTATTATATGTGAAATATAATCATTTTAAATTACATAACTGCGTGTTTACTCTATGTCATGTTATATAATGTTTATAAGATATTTGTTTACCTTACAGAGAACTAAATAGCTTCAAGGACATTTTAAAGCAAAAGGTGGTATGTTCTTTCACACAGAATAATCAATTACCACTTTGACCCAAATTTACAAGGAATTCACGATTAAAATTAGGACAGTATGCTCTTTATTTCAGTCTGCTGATAACTGTAATTATATAAATATAATATATAATGATATAAATATATTTAATGTTTGTTTTGTTTGTGCAATTGCAAACTATTGGTACAATATTGTGAATCAAATAATTTTTACTATTATCAAAATAACAAAGAAAGGGTTTATCTGTAAGATTTTTGGTTGATGTCACCGTTGTAAAAACCAAAATTGTTATACAGCTCGAGGAAAAACTTCTGACCCTCAGCTTATTAATAATAAACCAAAGAATATATACTAGACATGTTAAAACGGGATACCATGAAAATGATATTTTATAAAGAAATTGCATTCTACAATGTTTTTATTGTAGTATTTGAGTCATTACATCAGTTTCCTAAATAAATATTTAAAATTTTGTCACATGATTTTTCCCCACCTGTTAACTAACCTAACTGAGTCATATATTTATAAAGAATTAAACAGTTTCAACGAAAATATCTTTTAAGCAGAATTTCCACTCTATTGGAAATCAATAAGTGCAATCAGAAAATTTATGCGTTATAATTTATTTCCCTATAATTATATATATATATATATATATATATATATATATATATATATATATATATATTCGGAATTAAAATGTTATTTAAACATTTTCTGTGTTTTAGTAATTATATTATTCTTAACATAATATTTGTTATTTAAAAAACTCAGTTTTTATTGATTATTATTATTTTGTATATATATATATATATATATAAACTAGGATATATATGGTTGGTAAAATGTAATGTTGTTGAAAGCCGTATCAGCTATGTTTGAACTATTTGCATAAGAGGAAATAATTCATCCCTAGGAAATAATAACAAATTAGTGCGTGAGATTTTTGAGCATGTATTATGGTCTGGCCTACTCAAGCGCGGACTAAGGGTGAAGCAATACTTTATCTTTTGATGCCGAGAGCCAAGCGAGAATGCTATATTTCAAATGATACGTTGATTGTATGATCTGGCCTGTGTTTCACACGCCAAATCTAAGGCTCTGTGGTCTTAAGCTCTATATCTTAGCCATAAGAATAGCTATCATAGAAAGATATCCGAATCAGGTATTTTAAAATGCAAAAAATATCATATGTCTAATCGTTAACAACGTTTTTCGAATAAAATTAATCTATGGTTACCTTGTATATTTACTTATGTAAAAAGTAGTGTCTTTTATTGTCTGCATCAAATATTAAAATTTGTCTAAGTGTATGTAGATAATAAAAATATTAACATACCAGTCTATGTCCAAGCACAATTCTCCCCCCCAAACAGTAAAAAAAAACCCTGAAAACTTGAAAATATTGTAATACACGTGAAATTCCATCAATGAAGTGAGGCTGGATGCTCTGGAAGGGTAAGCACCTCCTGTCTAGCTACCTACACCCGTCACGTGCAAAGTTACATGTCACATGTCACATGCAAAGTTCAGGATCTTTTCCAAAGGAGATAACATAACTAATTGCAGTTGCAAATAAACAACAATCTAAGCTACCAGATTGTCGCTGTACTAATTTATGATTAATTTCTATATTATGCTTATTTTCACATTTCGAAACTGCACAAATCTGTTTAATCGTTTCAAAAGAGACTGCTTTGTTAAGACTGTCATATCAGGCGAGTCAGGTAAAATGACTTGAACTTAATACTATCTTTTAAATTAAAAACATATTACCCTTCAAAATTATAGCTATGTAAACAGTGTGGTCACTACAAAATCAAGCAGGAAGTTATCAGTTATCAGTAATTCAGTAATTACGATGTTATCTTATTTATTACGTAAAATAATTTCAAGATAGAATTTTCTTAACAAATATTTAAACCATTATATGGGGGAAGAATTAAACAAAGTGGTCACTGAATATTTTAATAATTACGAAGTAATCTTTTATAAACTAAAAAGATGAACATAATTTTATTTTGATTGCAAATATATAAACAATTGAAATGAGGAAGAATTAAACAGAGTCATAACTAAATATTTTAGAAATAAGGAAGTAATATCCTTTAAAATAACATAATTGCATTATTTTAACATTATAGTAATTTGTTTTTTATTATATTCCAAATCTATAAACAGTCAAGGAACAAATAACCAGAGTAATTAGGAGTTATCTTTTATATCAGATATCAGATAAAAGTATTTAACAAAGTACATGTATATAGTAGGTATATTATTTCTAATATACCTACGTAGGATTAAGAAGATGATTAGAGAATCGTCACTAAGTCACTAAATAAATAAAAAAACTGGACGAATATATAAATAAATAAATAAATAAATAAATAAATAAATGAATAAATAAATAAATAAATAGATAAATCAATTAATAAATAAATAAAAATAAATAAAATCCGTGTAAATTAAAAAAATAACAAAAATGGTATTGCGTAAAAACAATAATAAAACAGACGTTAATTAGACATAAATTAAACAGTATTTTATTTATATTTTGCATTGGATGCTCCAGGACATACAATACGCACACACACACACACACGCGCGCTTGCGCGCGTACCGTGTTCAGACACATCATACAAGCTTATATTAATTCGTCTCCATCATCCATACAAATCAATGATGCTCAAGGCTGATGTTGAAACTATTATTGGTTTAAAATGCTTGAGGCACCTACCTGTTAGAAACCTAAAATATAAACTAACTTGATAGCTTGCAACGTCCGTTTTATTTAACCGTCTTGGTGGCCTGGCAGTGTAAAAGTGTCCACTTTAAAAGCAGAAGGTTGGGGGCTCCGATCTTGGTCGAGTTATACCATTAAGAATTTAAAGTTTAAGACACTGTCTCTTAACATTAATAAAAATAGAGTAAGGACGACCAGTTCATCTGGTGTCAGGAAAATGTCACTTGGGGAGTGATATACTTATTTGCGGCAGACTGAGTCGGTGAGGTAGCACTTCAATAAAAGTCTTACTGAGTGCGCGCTAGTACAACAGTGGACTATTTTTACACTCTTGCACATGCCACACGAAAAGGACATCTCGTTTTATCCCTTAAGACTTATAAACTCGCACCCTCCTTAATAGCAAAAATATAACGACACAACATTATAACAAAAAAAAAAAAAAAAAAAAAAAAAAAAAAAAAAAAAAAAAAAAAACTAATCCTTTATCTCGTTCAACTTTTGATAGGACTATGGAATGGTAATGCGACAAATGGCACACACTCTTTAAAGATATATTGTGTTGTAGTCACTGTAATGTTATTTTATCAAATAAATACATAAATATTTCCTGTACGTCACATTTACATTTTGAAAAAAACGTTTTTGTAGGAATTTGATTTTCGCTAGATTTAAAATATAATTTCCCCTAATTTACAAGAATTCAATTAATAAATTTGGAAAACAAGCCCTTTTTAATACATTTTTTCTGTTATAATCAAATTTTTTTTAGTAGTACTTAGGAGATTTTGTAATAATAATTTGTTTAAATAATTATACACAAAAATCTTTAGCGAAATTTTCATAATTACTTTTCCTTTTTTTTTGGTAAAAAATTGTAAATCTTTCTTAAAATTTCAGTGTTTTACCTTTAGAAATATATTATTTCAATCTTCGTGTTATTGTTTAAAGCTGCGGGGATAAAAATATACCCTCAAATATCAATCTAAATTGAAGTGTATAATAAATCTTCCGGGTATAATTTTATTTAACGTATAAAACACTTTAAATTCTAAAAACTGTCGTTAAACATTAAGGTTTTAAATAAGAATAAGTTAAAAAGTTGTTACAGAAACACTCAGTTTGACAGTTATCAAAATTTTAAAAAGGGTTTAATTGTTGGTTAAATTAGCATTTTCATTAAAATCAAGAATATTGTTCCGATTGAGAACACTGCATGACCTAGAAACATTAAAAGCGGTGTTATATTCAAACAGCTCAGAACAACGACTTTTCATTATTCAGAGACCTGTCGAATTTTTAAATATGTAAACCGCGTCATATGCTTGCTTTTCCAAGAACAAGACTCTTTCAAAGAAAATCTTTTAAAGAAAAATTGATTTTCCTTTTGACTCATAAAATCAATGATTGAAACGATAAAAAATAAGTTCTTTTTAATATTTTACACCGTTTATATTTAAATTATAGCAATAGTTTTAGGATATTTTTTGTTTTATAAATGATGCAATTAAAGCAAATAAACAGTTAAAAATTAAACAAACCTTTGGGGTGTTCAATTTGATGGCGGTTATGCACCGGGACAAAAACTTGCACTCAAATTGATTTTTTACCACTTTTTAATATATATATATGTATGTATGTATGTATATAAAAGGTATATCATATATTTCCGATACCGTGTGAGACCTGATTTAACTTGATCCCGACTGAACCTGAATCTTTATTATCTGAAACTGAACTCAATTCAACCACAGCAATAAAATATAATACAGAGGCCAGTGTAGGACAAAGGGCCGGATAGGCCCAGTGGTTCTTTACACCTAGATATGAATCTCAATGAGGCATATCTTTGCCGGAGAATGTTATTTTGCTTGCCAAAGGTGAGTGATTTTCCTGGTTCCTCTTGTTTCCTCCACCAACCCTAAAATGACCTCTTAAATATTGGTAAATTAATCTGAAAATGGACATGAATGACTATTACTTCAATCAACTTCATCTTAATAAAGATATTTTAATATGCAATTTTATTAACCCCTCTCTCTCTCTCTCTCTCTCTCTCTCTCTCTCTCTCTCTCTCTCTCTCTATATATATATATATGTATTTATAATGTATTCAATGTATATTCAAAAATAAGTATAGTTTGGAGTATATGTTTTGTTTCTACTTAAAACCGACTGGATTAGCGTAAAGACCTGCATCTTAAGTCACCTTCAGTCTCCTTGGACTTGTTCTGGTGTTAAAGTGTTAGATTAGTGCACATTGGGAATTAGTCTATCTCTTGTATGCGCACACATATGAGAAAGGCTGAAACATTATAGTAAGTAAAACAAATGGTTTACTTCGTATTCGTAATATAAAATACCTCATATAATCTTAAAGTAACCCTTGTGACTGACTAATGTGTCTAGTAGTTATTTAGATTTGAAAAACGTGTACTTATCGGTGTGAACTTACAACAGCGTCAAAAACCTTTGAAAATAATTCTGTCACTTGCAGCAAAAAACTTTTTGAACAGAATTTACTGCTAATGGTAAAAACTGAGAACATTTTTATGCTAGCGGCAAATTTCACACCCTATGCAGCGATAAAAATCATTTGAATATAGTTTTGATAATTCATTTTAAAACTTTGGTGTTTCACCTTCAGGAATATTTTATTTATTTTAAGCATCATGTTCTTGTTTCAATCTACGCGGGTATCAAAATCTTAATATTGTACGTTACTCTTAAAAGCAACTTCCGGATTTAAAACTCTTTAAAATGTAAATAATGTTATTATACATTTAAGTCTTGAAAAACACAAGTAATAAAAAGCTATTTAAAATATCTTGACAATTAGCAAAATAATGAAGGGTTTATCTTATTGGTTACTTAAATTTGCTTTGTCACAAGATTATGATTCCGAATGAATGACCGGAAACCCCTCAACAATGATCTCTAGACACGTGAAAGCGCATATCCATTACAGGATGTACAATGCAATTTTAGCTCACCTGAGCTGACAGCTCAGATGAGCTATTGCTATCCATCTTCGTCCGTCGTGCGTCGTCCGTCGTGCGTCGTGCGTAAACTTTTTACATTTTATCTTCTTCTCTAAAACCACTGGGCTAAAATTAATGAAATTTGGTAACCATCATGCCTTGGTAAAGCCCTTTCAGATTTGCACAAATGAAAGAGTTATGCCACGTTGGGGCCCCATAAAGGGGGAAATGGTGAACAACTTTAAAAATTTTCTCCTCTGAATGTACAAGAAATATACCTCATTTATTTCATTTTAACATCCTAATGTCATGTAGTTTCAGATTTGCACAAATGGTAGCGACGGAGCTCAAAATGGGGAAATGGTAAGGAACTGAGTGGGGAATTTGCTAAAAATTATATATTTGTCACTATATCTTGAAAACTAATAACGTTTTGTATAGGCATGTATATTAAATATTGTAGGTATTGCAACAACGATCATTTTTATATATGGTTCAAGGTCATATATTAAAAGGTCAAGGTCACAGCTGCAAAAGTAGACTTACATTGCTAATTATCTTGAAAACTATTAACTTTTTGTATAGGCATGTATATTAGAATTTTGTAAGTATGGCGACAACGATCATTTTTATATATGGTTCAAGGTCATGTGTTGAAAGGTCAAGGTCACAGCTGCAAAAGAAGACTTAAATTGCTAATTATCTTCAAAACTATTAACTTTTTGTATAGGCATGTATATTAGAGTAGTGTAGGTATTGACACGGCAATCATTTTGATATATGAATCATGGTCATATGTTGAAAGGTCAATATCGCAGCTGCAAAAGAAGACTTAAATTGCTAATGATCTTGACAACTATTAACTTTTTGTATAGGCATGTACATATATTAGAATATTGTTGGTATTGACATGGCAATCATTTTGATATAAGGTTCAAAGTCATATGTTGAAAGGTCAAGGTCACAGCAGCAAAAAAAGACTTAAATTGCTAATCATCTTGAAAACTATTCCCTTTTTGTAAAGGCAATATATATTAGAATATTGTAGATAATGACATGATGATCATATATGGTTCAAGGTCATATCTGTTCAAAGGTCAAGGACATAGCTGCATAAGTATACTGATATTGGTTAATGATTTGAAAATTATTCAGTTACTTTATGCATATTATTTAAGCTACTTATAAATTAAATGGTACTATATATATTTCTAATTATGTTTTGTGGTTGTTCTTAACTTGAGAAAACTTGTAAAGTTTTTGTACTGAAAATATTGTATATTGCACTTTGCAAACAGTATTGGACATTTCCTCAGGTGAGGGTTAAGGTCCATGGGCCTCATGTTGTAATCTAACATGATTATGTTCGACGAATTATAAACATTGAGTATAAGGTTCACAGTAGAAAACCATAAGGGAGACACTTGATATAAAAAATCGTAATATCGAATTATCTAAAAGCAACAACAATTTAAAAATCGTTATAACAATGTAGATTATCATCAAAACGATTCAATATTTATGTCAATTGTGTCCCTTCAGTGGCGCGGTAATTTGTCAGTAACACTGTCGTATTATTGAATCTATAAACTGCGTCATCTGTTTTCTTTACAAAGAATTAAACTGTTTCAAAAAAAAATCTTTTTTACCAAAATATATTTTTCCTTGACACAGAATAAAACTTATATCATACACCAATATTGTTTTAAATTTACATGAAATGATGTACAACTGAGACTAGTAACTTAGATTATATTTAAGCATTTTACACCGCTTATAATTAAATTACTGAAAACCGCTTTATATTAGCGCATAGAAATTTTAGCGATTTTAAGGTGCCAGTTAAATTCGCGCAGTTTTATTTTAGCGCTAGTGATTACCCTGTTTGCGACTCAAAATTTACACCTGTACCCGACTATATAATTAATCTTAATTAAGCCAACTATATGTATAGATACTATGAATACTATTTTATATACATGCGTAATTACCTATGAACAGGTGATTAGTAGTATTAATTAAGTAAATGAAGCCATACATTTACTCTTTGTCATTCTATACATGTTAACGTATTTATAAAAATTGCAGTTTATCGAGAGAAAAACTCCAGAGTCCCCGTTGTTTACAAGCCCAAAACACCGATTTTTTTTAATTTGTGGATTTTTAGTGCTCTTCCAAACTGTTTTATTTTGGATTACTGTTTTTCAGGATTTATCATGATTTAATTCGGATTTTATTCTATTTTAATTTTGTGTGCGCGCGCATATCGTTCTCTTAGCTGAAACGGAAACGGACTTTTTGTACTGATTGATAAAACTTATTCATTGATTTTTATGCATGTGTAAATCGATATAGCTTCTCAATGATTAAATATTTAAAAAAATTTCTTTGATCATTATTATAATCATATGACGTAGAAAGGAATGATATTCAACAATAATAACAGTTAAACATCATCAAAGGCGGCCGTTTCAGGGGGGGGGGGGTGCGTTAGTATTTGCCCGTTACTGAAGTTTTGTAAAATTTTAGCGACAGTTTAATTTTTGCGATTAAATTCTTCCGCGAATTGCGCTAAAATAAAACTGCCGCTATTTTTTCACGGTTTACATTATATCAACAGGTTTGTTTGTTTTAGCAAGATACATATCATAACATAATGCAATAAAAAATTCGACAATATTTTTCATTATCATGGCTTAAATATATTATGTACTATTAACTTAATGTTATAGTTTCTGACACTATTTAATGGGGATTTTGAGTATCGAAGCCATTCCTATTTCACCTTTTTGCCATCACTTGTTTATAAAGCCAAATATTTCAGCAATGCTGTCATTGTTTAACTTCTTTTGGTAAGATAAAAAGATAAATTAAAACAATAATTTTGACAATTACCAAAATAACAAAAAGACCGATCTTGCATCGTTGCAGAAGATTGTTAAACTTATTGATACAAAAAACTTCTGACTCTAACCAATCAGTCAAAGAAATTATCAAATATTTAAAACGGTGTTACACTCCAGTAGGTACAATGCAATTATATAAAGCGATTACATTCACACTTATTGTAGTGTTTGAGTGATTACATCAAGGTCTTTAAATTTAAATTTAGCATTCGGTCATACATTTTAACTCACCCAAATGAGACATGTTTACATTTCATATGAGAAATATTTATAAAAATCCAATGAGTACAATTAGCAAACTAAAGTCTCAATAATTTAGTTGGAACTAAAAAATTAATTTTCTTTGTTTTGAAATAGTATTATTCATAACATATCACTGGTTTTAAAATACAACAGAATTTCTTGAAGGATATCACTGTATATTTTTACTATACAATATCATTGTTCGTTGTAACTTTATGATGTGATTTTATGATGTAACTGTATGATATTACTGTCAATTATACATATTATTTGGTGTTATAATACGATGCTACTGGATGTAACTGTATAATGTTACTGTATGATAACACTATCCATGGTGCAGTAGGATAAAGCCGTTGTCTATTGTAACAGTACGATGTTATTGTATGGAGAACTGTACGGTGTCACTGTCCGGTGTAACTGTATGGTGTAAATGTATGATATCACTTGATGATGTCACTGTCCGGTGTCACTTGATGATGTTTCTGTCCGGTGTCACTGTATCATGTTTCTGTCCGGAGTCACTGTATGATGTTAACGTATGATATCACTTGATGGTGTATCTGTCTGTTGTCACCGTATGATGTTAATTGATGATGTCACTGTCTGTTGTCACCGTATGATGTTAATGTATGATATCACTGGATGATTTCTCTGTTAGGTGTCACTGTATGATGTTAATGTATGATATCACTTGATGATGTATCTGTCCGGTGTCACTGTATGATGTTAATATATGATATGACTTGATGGTGCATCTGTCCGGTGTCACTCTTTGATGTTAATGTATGATATCTCTTGATGATGTCATTGGCCGGTGTCACTCTATGATGTTAATATATTATATAACTTGATGAAATCTCTGTCCGGTGTCATCTCATGATGTATCTGTATAATATCACTTGATGATGTGACTGTCTGATGTCACTGTATGATGTTAATGTATGATATCACTTGATAGTGTATCTGTCCAGTGTCACTGTATGGTGTTAATGTATGATATACCTTAATGATGTCACTGTCCGGTGTAACTCTATGATGTTAATGTATGATATCCCTTGATGATGTCACTGTCCGGTGTCACTGTATGATGTTAATGTATGATATCACTTGATGATTTCTCTGTCTGGTGTCACTGTATGATGTAAATGTATGATATCACTTGATGGTGTCTCTGTCCGGTGTCACTGTATGTTGTAACTGTATGATATTACTTGATGCTGTCTCTGTCCGGTGTCACTCTATGATGTTAATGTATGATATCCCTTGATGATGTCACTGTCCGGTGTCACTCTATGAAGTTAATGTATGATATCCCTTGATGATGTCACTGTCCGGTGTCACTGTATGATGTTAATATATGATATCCCTTGATGATGTCACTGTCCGGTGTCACTCTATGAAGTTAATGTATGATATCCCTTGATGATTTCACTGTCCGGTGTCACTCTATGAAGTTAATGTATGATATCCCTTGATAATGTCACTGTCCGGTGTCACTGTATGATGTTAATATATGATATCACTTGATGGTGTATCTGTCCAGTGCCACTCTATGATGTTAATGTATGATATCACTTGATGATGTATCTGTCCGGTGTCACTGTATGATGTTAATATATGATATGACTTGATGGTGCATCTGTCCGGTGTCACTCTTTGATGTTAATGTATGATATCTCTTGATGATGTCATTGGCCGGTGTCACTCTATGATGTTAATATATTATATAACTTGATGAAATCTCTGTCCGGTGTCATCTCATGATGTATCTGTATAATATCACTTGATGATGTGACTGTCTGATGTCACTGTATGATGTTAATGTATGATATCACTTGATAGTGTATCTGTCCAGTGTCACTGTATGGTGTTAATGTATGATATACCTGAATGATGTCACTGTCCGGTGTAACTCTATGATGTTAATGTATGATATCCCTTGATGATGTCACTGTCCGGTGTCACTGTATGATGTTAATGTATGATATCACTTGATGATTTCTCTGTCTGGTGTCACTGTATGATGTAAATGTATGATATCACTTGATGGTGTCTCTGTCCGGTGTCACTGTATGTTGTAACTGTATGATATTACTTGATGCTGTCTCTGTCCGGTGTCACTCTATGATGTTAATGTATGATATCCCTTGATGATGTCACTGTCCGGTGTCACTCTATGAAGTTAATGTATGATATCCCTTGATGATGTCACTGTCCGGTGTCACTGTATGATGTTAATATATGATATCCCTTGATGATGTCACTGTCCGGTGTCACTCTATGAAGTTAATGTATGATATCCCTTGATGATTTCACTGTCCGGTGTCACTCTATGAAGTTAATGTATGATATCCCTTGATAATGTCACTGTCCGGTGTCACTGTATGATGTTAATATATGATATCACTTGATGGTGTATCTGTCCAGTGCCACTCTATGATGTTAATGTATGATATCACTTGATGATGTCTCTGTCCGGTGTCACTCTATGAAGTTAATGTATGATATCCCTTGATGATGTCACTGTCCGGTGTCACTCTATGAAGTTAATGTATGATATCCCTTGATGATGTCACTGTCCGGTGTCACTCTATGAATTTAATGTATGATATCCCTTGATGATGTCTCTGTCCGGTGTCACTGTATGATGTTAATGTATGATATCTCTTGATGATGTCATTGTCCGGTGTCACTCTATGATGTTACTATATGATATAACTTGATGATTTCTCTGTCTGGTGTCACTGTATGATGTATCTGGATAATATCACTTGATGATGTGACTGTCTGATGTCACTGTATGATGTTAATGTATGATATCACTTGATGGTGTATCTGTCCAGTGTCACTGTATGGTGTTAATGTATGATATCTCTTGATTATGTCACTGTCCGGTGTCACTGTATGATGTTAATGTATGATATCACTTGATGATTTCTCTGTCTGGTGTCACTGTATGATATAAATGTATGATATCACTTGATGGTGTCTCTGTCCGGTGTCACTGTATGATGTAACTGTATGATATTACTTGATGCTGTCTCTGTCCTGTGTCACTCTATGATGTTAATGTATGATATCCCTTGATGATGTCACTGTCAGGTGTCACTTTATGAAGTTCATGTATGATATCCCTTGATGATGTCACTGTTCGGTGTCACTGTATGATGTTAATGTATGATATCCCTTGATGATGTCACTGTCCGGTGTCACTCTATGAAGTTAATGTATGATATCCCTTGATGATGTCACTGTCCGGTGTCACTCTATGAAGTTAATGTATGATATCCCTTGATGATTTCACTGTCCGGTGTCACTCTATGAAGTTAATGTATGATACCCCTTGATGATGTCACTGTCCGGTGTCACTGTATGATGTTAATGTATTATATCACTTGATGGTGTATCTGTCCAGTGTCACTGTATGATGTTAATATATGATATCACTTGATGGTGTCTCTGTCCGGTGTCACTGTATGATGTAACTGTATGATATTACTTGATGCTGTCTCTGTCCTGTGTCACTCTATGATGTTAATGTATGATATCCCTTGATGATGTCACTGTCCGCTGTCACTCTATGAAGTTAATGTGTGATATCCCTTGATGATGTCACTGTCCGGTGTCACTGTATGATGTTAATGTATGATATCCCTTGATGATGTCACTGTCCGGTGTCACTCTATGAAGTTAATGTATGATATCCCTTGATGATTTCACTGTCCGGTGTCACTCTATGAAGTTAATGTATGATACCCCTTGATGATGTCACTGTCCGGTGTCACTGTATGATGTTAATGTATGATATCACTTGATGGTGTATCTGTCCAGTGTCACTGTATGGTGTTAATGTATGATATACCTTAATGATGTCACTGTCAGGTGTAACTCTATGATGTTAATGTATGATATCTCTTGATGATGTCACTGTCCGGTGTCACTGTATGATGTTAATGTATGATATCAATTGATGATTTCTCTGTCTGGTGTCACTGTATGATATAAATGTATGATATCACTTGATGGTGTCTCTGTCCGGTGTCACTGTATGATGTAACTGTATGATATTACTTGATGCTGTCTCTGTCCTGTGTCACTCTATGATGTTAATGTATGATATCCCTTGATGATGTCACTGTCCGGTGTCACTCTATGAAGTTAATGTATGATATCCCTTGATGATGTCACTGTCCGGTGTCACTGTATGATGTTAATGTATGATATCCCTTGATGATGTCACTGTCCGGTGTCACTCTATGAAGTTAATGTATGATATCCCTTGATGATTTCACTGTCCGGTGTCACTCTATGAAGTTAATGTATGATACCCCTTGATGATGTCACTGTCCGGTGTCACTGTATGATGTTAATGTATTATATCACTTGATGGTGTATCTGTCCAGTGTCACTGTATGATGTTAATATATGATATCACTTGATGTCGTATCTGTCCAGTGCCACTCTATCATGTTAATGTATGATAAAACTTGATGGTGTCTCTGTCCGGTGTCACTCTATAATGTTAATGTATGATATCACTTGATGATGTCACTGTCCGGTGTCACTCTATGAAGTTAATGTATGATATCCCTTGATGATGTCACTGTCCGGTGTCACTGTATGATGTTAATGTATGATATCACTTGATGATTTCTCTGTCTGGTGTCACTGTATGATGTAAATGTATGATATTACTTGATGGTGTCTCTGTCCGGTGTCACTGTATGTTGTAACTGTATGATATTACTTGATGCTGTCTCTGTCCGGTGTCACTGTATGATGTTAATGTATGATATCCCTTGATGATGTCACTGTCCGGTGTCAATCTATGAAGTTAATGTATGATATCCCTTGATGATGTCACTGTCCGGTGTCACTGTATGATGTTAATATATGATATCCCTTGATGATGTCACTGTCCGGTGTCACTCTATGAAGTTAATGTATGATATCCCTTGATGATTTCACTGTCCGGTGTCACTCTATGAAGTTAATGTATGATATCCCTTGATAATGTCACTGTCCGGTGTCACTGTATGATGTTAATATATGATATCACTTGATGGTGTATCTGTCCAGTGCCACTCTATGATGTTAATGTATGATATCACTTGATGATGTCTCTGTCCGGTGTCACTCTATGAAGTTAATGTATGATATCCCTTGATGATGTCACTGTCCGGTGTCACTCTATGAAGTTAATGTATGATATCCCTTGATGATGTCACTGTCCGGTGTCACTCTATGAATTTAATGTATGATATCCCTTAATGATGTCTCTGTCCGGTGTCACTGTATGATGTTAATGTATGATATCTCTTGATGATGTCATTGTCCGGTGTCACTCTATGATGTTACTATATGATATAACTTGATGAAATCTCTGTCCGGTGTCATTGCATGATGTATCTGGATAATATCACTTGATGATGTGACTGTCTGATGTCACTGTATGATGTTAATGTATGATATCACTTGATGGTGTATCTGTCCAGTGTCACTGTATGGTGTTAATGTATGATATACCTTAATGATGTCACTGTCAGGTGTAACTCTATGATGTTAATGTATGATATCTCTTGATGATGTCACTGTCCGGTGTCACTGTATGATGTTAATGTATGATATCACTTGATGATTTCTCTGTCTGGTGTCACTGTATGATATAAATGTATGATATCACTTGATGGTGTCTCTGTCCGGTGTCACTGTATGATGTAACTGTATGATATTACTTGATCCTGTCTCTGTCCTGTGTCACTCTATGATGTTAATGTATGATATCCCTTGATGATGTCACTGTCCGGGTCACTGTATGATGTTAATGTATGATATCCCTTGATGATGTCACTGTCCGGTGTCACTCTATGAAGTTAATGTATGATATCCCTTGATGATGTCACTGTCCGGTGTCACTCTATGAAGTTAATGTATGATATCCCTTGATGATTTCACTGTCCGGTGTCACTCTATGAAGTTAATGTATGATACCCCTTGATGATGTCACTGTCCGGTGTCACTGTATGATGTTAATGTATTATATCACTTGATGGTGTATCTGTCCAGTGTCACTGTATGATGTTAATATATGATATCACTTGATGGTGTCTCTGTCCGGTGTCACTGTATGATGTAACTGTATGATATTACTTGATGCTGTCTCTGTCCTGTGTCACTCTATGTTGTTAATGTATGATATCCCTTGATGATGTCACTGTCCGGTGTCACTCTATGAAGTTAATGTATGATATCCCTTGATGATGTCACTGTCCGGTGTCACTGTATGATGTTAATGTATGATATCCCTTGATGATGTCACTGTCCGGTGTCACTCTATGAAGTTAATGTATGATATCCCTTGATGATTTCACTGTCCGGTGTCACTCTATGAAGTTAATGTATGATACCTCTTGATGATGTGACTGTCCGGTGTCACTGTATGATGTTAATGTATGATATCACTTGATGGTGTATCTGTCCAGTGTCACTGTATGGTGTTAATGTATGATATACCTTAATGATGTCACTGTCAGGTGTAACTCTATGATGTTAATGTATGATATCTCTTGATGATGTCACTGTCCGGTGTCACTGTATGATGTAAATGTATGATATCACTTGATGATTTCTCTGTCTGGTGTCACTGTATGATATAAATGTATGATATCCCTTGATGATTTCACTGTCCGGTGTCACTCTATGAAGTTAATGTATGATACCCCTTGATGATGTCACTGTCCGGTGTCACTGTATGATGTTAATGTATTATATCACTTGATGGTGTATCTGTCCAGTGTCACTGTATGATGTTAATATATGATATCACTTGATGTCGTATCTGTCCAGTGCCACTCTATCATGTTAATGTATGATAAAACTTGATGGTGTCTCTGTCCGGTGTCACTCTATGATGTTAATGTATGATATCACTTGATGATGTCACTGTCCGGTGTCACTCTATGAAGTTAATGTATGATATCCCTTGATGATGTCACTGTCCGGTGTCACTGTATGATGTTAATGTATGATATCCCTTGATGATGTCACTGTCCGGTGTCACTCTATGAAGTTAATGTATGATATCCCTTGATGATGTCTCTGTCCTGTGTCACTGTATGATGTTAATGTATGATATCTCTTGATGATGTCATTGTCCGGTGTCACTCTATGATGTTACTATATGATATAACTTGATGAAATCTCTGTCCGGTGTCATTGCATGATGTATCTGGATAATATCACTTGATGATGTGACTGTCTGATGTCACTGTATGATGTTAATGTATGATATCACTTGATGGTGTATCTGTCCAGTGTCACTGTATGGTGTTAATGTATGATATACCTTAATGATGTCACTGTCAGGTGTAACTCTATGATGTTAATGTATGATATCTCTTGATGATGTCACTGTCCGGTGTCACTGTATGATGTTAATGTATGATATCACTTGATGATTTCTCTGTCTGGTGTCACTGTATGATATAAATGTATGATATCACTTGATGGTGTCTCTGTCCGGTGTCACTGTATGATGTAACTGTATGATATTACTTGATGCTGTCTCTGTCCTGTGTCACTCTATGATGTTAATGTATGATATCCCTTGATGATGTCACTGTCCGGTGTCACTCTATGAAGTTAATGTATGATATCACTTGATGATGTCACTGTCCGGTGTCACTGTATGATGTTAATGTATGATATCCCTTGATGATGTCACTGTCCGGTGTCACTCTATGAAGTTAATGTATGATATCCCTTGATGATTTCACTGTCCGGTGTCACTCTATGAAGTTAATGTATGATACCCCTTGATGATGTCACTGTCCGGTGTCACTGTATGATGTTAATGTATTATATCACTTGATGGTGTATCTGTCCAGTGTCACTGTATGATGTTAATATATGATATCACTTGATGTCGTATCTGTCCAGTGCCACTCTATCATGTTAATGTATGATAAAACGTGATGGTGTCTCTGTCCGGTGTCACTCTATGATGTTAATGTATGATATCACTTGATGATGTCACTGTCCGGTGTCACTCTATGAAGTTAATGTATGATATCCCTTGATGATGTCACTGTCCGGTGTCACTGTATGATGTTAATGTATGATATCCCTTGATGATGTCACTGTCCGGTGTCACTCTATGAAGTTAATGTATGATATCCCTTGATGATGTCTCTGTCCGGTGTCACTGTATGATGTTAATGTATGATATCTCTTGATGATGTCATTGTCCGGTGTCACTCTATGATGTTACTATATGATATAACTTGATGAAATCTCTGTCCGGTGTCATTGCATGATGTATCTGGATAATATCACTTGATGATGTGACTGTCTGATGTCACTGTATGATGTTAATGTATGATATCACTTGATGGTGTATCTGTCCAGTGTCACTGTATGGTGTTAATGTATGATATACCTTAATGATGTCACTGTCAGGTGTAACTCTATGATGTTAATGTATGATATCTCTTGATGATGTCACTGTCCGGTGTCACTGTATGATGTTAATGTATGATATCACTTGATGATTTCTCTGTCTGGTGTCACTGTATGATATAAATGTATGATATCACTTGATGGTGTCTCTGTCCGGTGTCACTGTATGATGTAACTGTATGATATTACTTGATGCTGTCTCTGTCCTGTGTCACTCTATGATGTTAATGTATGATATCCCTTGATGATGTCACTGTCCGGTGTCACTCTATGAAGTTAATGTATGATATCCCTTGATGATGTCACTGTCCGGTGTCACTGTATGATGTTAATGTATGATATCCCTTGATGATGTCACTGTCCGGTGTCACTCTATGAAGTTAATGTATGATATCCCTTGATGATTTCACTGTCCGGTGTCACTCTATGAAGTTAATGTATGATATCCCTTGATGATGTCACTGTCCGGTGTCACTGTATGATGTTAATGTATTATATCACTTGATGGTGTATCTGTCCAGTGTCACTGTATGATGTTAATATATGATATCACTTGATGTCGTATCTGTCCAGTGCCACTCTATCATGTTAATGTATGATAAAACTTGATGGTGTCTCTGTCCGGTGTCACTCTATGATGTTAATGTATGATATCACTTGATGATGTCACTGTCCGGTGTCACTCTATGAAGTTAATGTATGATATCCCTTGATGATGTCACTGTCCGGTGTCACTGTATGATGTTAATGTATGATATCCCTTGATGATGTCACTGTCCGGTGTCACTCTATGAAGTTAATGTATGATATCCCTTGATGATGTCTCTGTCCGGTGTCACTGTATGATGTTAATGTATGATATCTCTTGATGATGTCATTGCCCGGTGTCACTCTATGATGTTACTATATTATATCACTTGATGGTGTATCTGTCCAGTGTCACTGTATGATGTTAATATATGATATCACTTGATGTCGTATCTGTCCAGTGCCACTCTATCATGTTAATGTATGATAAAACGTGATGGTGTTTCTGTCCGGTGTCACTCTATGATGTTAATGTATGATATACCTTAATGATGTCACTGTCAGGTGTTACTCTATGATGTTAATGTATGATATCGCTTGATGATGTCACTGTCCGGTGTCACTGTATGATGTTAATGTATGATATCACTTGATGATTTCTCTGTCTGGTGTCACTGTATGATATAAATGTATGATATCACTTGATGGTGTCTCTGTCCGGTGTCACTGTATGATGTAACTGTATGATATTACTTGATGCTGTCTCTGTCCTGTGTCACTCTATGATGTTAATGTATGATATCCCTTGATGATGTCACTGTCCGGTGTCACTCTATGAAGTTCATGTATGATATCCCTTGATGATGTCACTGTCCGGTGTCACTGTATGATGTTAATGTATGATATCCCTTGATGATGTCACTGTCCGGTGTCACTCTATGAAGTTAATGTATGATATCCCTTGATGATTTCACTGTCCGGTGTCACTCTATGAAGTTAATGTATGATATCCCTTGATGATGTCACTGTCCGGTGTCACTGTATGATGTTAATGTATTATATCACTTGATGGTGTATCTGTCCAGTGTCACTGTATGATGTTAATATATGATATCACTTGATGTCGTATCTGTCCAGTGCCACTCTATCATGTTAATGTATGATAAAACTTGATGGTGTCTCTGTCCGGTGTCACTCTATGATGTTAATGTATGATATCACTTGATGATGTCACTGTCCGGTGTCACTCTATGAAGTTAATGTATGATATCCCTTGATGATGTCACTGTCCGGTGTCAATGTATGATGTTAATGTATGATATCCCTTGATGATGTCACTGTCCGGTGTCACTCTATGAAGTTAATGTATGATATCCCTTGATGATGTCTCTGTCCGGTGTCACTGTATGATGTTAATGTATGATATCTCTTGATGATGTCATTGTCCGGTGTCACTCTATGATGTTACTATATGATATAACTTGATGAAATCTCTGTCCGGTGTCATTGCATGATGTATCTGGATAATATCACTTGATGATGTGACTGTCTGATGTCACTGTATGATGTTAATGTATGATATCACTTGATGGTGTATCTGTCCAGTGTCACTGTATGGTGTTAATGTATGATATACCTTAATGATGTCACTGTCAGGTGTAACTCTATGATGTTAATGTATGATATCTCTTGATGATGTCACTGTCCGGTGTCACTCTATGAAGTTAATGTATGATATCCCTTGATGATTTCACTGTCCGGTGTCACTCTATGAAGTTAATGTATGATATCCCTTGATGATGTCACTGTCCGGTGTCACTGTATGATGTTAATGTATGATATCTCTTGATGATGTCATTGTCCGGTGTCACTCTATGATGTTACTATATGATATAACTTGATGAAATCTCTGTCCGGTGTCATTGCATGATGTATCTGGATAATATCACTTGATGATGTGACTGTCTGATGTCACTGTATGATGTTAATGTATGATATCACTTGATGGTGTATCTGTCCAGTGTCACTGTATGGTGTTAATGTATGATATACCTTAATGATGTCACTGTCAGGTGTAACTCTATGATGTTAATGTATGATATCTCTTGATGATGTCACTGTCCGGTGTCACTGTATGATGTTAATGTATGATATCACTTGATGATTTCTCTGTCTGGTGTCACTGTATGATATAAATGTATGATATCACTTGATGGTGTCTCTGTCCGGTGTCACTGTATGATGTAACTGTATGATATTACTTGATGCTGTCTCTGTCCTGTGTCACTCTATGATGTTAATGTATGATATCCCTTGATGATGTCACTGTCCGGTGTCACTCTATGAAGTTAATGTATGATATCCCTTGATGATGTCACTGTCCGGTGTCACTGTATGATGTTAATGTATGATATCCCTTGATGATGTCACTGTCCGGTGTCACTCTATGAAGTTAATGTATGATATCCCTTGATGATTTCACTGTCCGGTGTCACTCTATGAAGTTAATGTATGATATCCCTTGATGATGTCACTGTCCGGTGTCACTGTATGATGTTAATGTATTATATCACTTGATGGTGTATCTGTCCAGTGTCACTGTATGATGTTAATATATGATATCACTTGATGTCGTATCTGTCCAGTGCCACTCTATCATGTTAATGTATGATAAAACTTGATGGTGTCTCTGTCCGGTGTCACTCTATGATGTTAATGTATGATATCACTTGATGATGTCACTGTCCGGTGTCACTCTATGAAGTTAATGTATGATATCCCTTGATGATGTCACTGTCCGGTGTCAATGTATGATGTTAATGTATGATATCCCTTGATGATGTCACTGTCCGGTGTCACTCTATGAAGTTAATGTATGATATCCCTTGATGATGTCTCTGTCCGGTGTCACTGTATGATGTTAATGTATGATATCTCTTGATGATGTCATTGTCCGGTGTCACTCTATGATGTTACTATATGATATAACTTGATGAAATCTCTGTCCGGTGTCATTGCATGATGTATCTGGATAATATCACTTGATGATGTGACTGTCTGATGTCACTGTATGATGTTAATGTATGATATCACTTGATGGTGTATCTGTCCAGTGTCACTGTATGGTGTTAATGTATGATATACCTTAATGATGTCACTGTCAGGTGTAACTCTATGATGTTAATGTATGATATCTCTTGATGATGTCACTGTCCGGTGTCACTGTATGATGTTAATGTATGATATCACTTGATGATTTCTCTGTCTGGTGTCACTGTATGATATAAATGTATGATATCACTTGATGGTGTCTCTGTCCGGTGTCACTGTATGATGTAACTGTATGATATTACTTGATGCTGTCTCTGTCCTGTGTCACTCTATGATGTTAATGTATGATATCCCTTGATGATGTCACTGTCCGGTGTCACTCTATGAAGTTCATGTATGATATCCCTTGATGATGTCACTGTCCGGTGTCACTGTATGATGTTAATGTATGATATCCCTTGATGATGTCACTGTCCGGTGTCACTCTATGAAGTTAATGTATGATATCCCTTGATGATTTCACTGTCCGGTGTCACTCTATGAAGTTAATGTATGATATCCCTTGATGATGTCACTGTCCGGTGTCACTGTATGATGTTAATGTATTATATCACTTGATGGTGTATCTGTCCAGTGTCACTGTATGATGTTAATATATGATATCACTTGATGTCGTATCTGTCCAGTGCCACTCTATCATGTTAATGTATGATAAAACTTGATGGTGTCTCTGTCCGGTGTCACTCTATGATGTTAATGTATGATATCACTTGATGATGTCACTGTCCGGTGTCACTCTATGAAGTTAATGTATGATATCCCTTGATGATGTCACTGTCCGGTGTCAATGTATGATGTTAATGTATGATATCCCTTGATGATGTCACTGTCCGGTGTCACTCTATGAAGTTAATGTATGATATCCCTTGATGATGTCTCTGTCCGGTGTCACTGTATGATGTTAATGTATGATATCTCTTGATGATGTCATTGTCCGGTGTCACTCTATGATGTTACTATATGATATAACTTGATGAAATCTCTGTCCGGTGTCATTGCATGATGTATCTGGATAATATCACTTGATGATGTGACTGTCTGATGTCACTGTATGATGTTAATGTATGATATCACTTGATGGTGTATCTGTCCAGTGTCACTGTATGGTGTTAATGTATGATATACCTTAATGATGTCACTGTCAGGTGTAACTCTATGATGTTAATGTATGATATCTCTTGATGATGTCACTGTCCGGTGTCACTGTATGATGTTAATGTATGATATCACTTGATGATTTCTCTGTCTGGTGTCACTGTATGATATAAATGTATGATATCACTTGATGGTGTCTCTGTCCGGTGTCACTGTATGATGTAACTGTATGATATTACTTGATGCTGTCTCTGTCCTGTGTCACTCTATGATGTTAATGTATGATATCCCTTGATGATGTCACTGTCCGGTGTCACTCTATGAAGTTCATGTATGATATCCCTTGATGATGTCACTGTCCGGTGTCACTGTATGATGTTAATGTATGATATCCCTTGATGATGTCACTGTCCGGAGTCACTCTATGAAGTTAATGTATGATATCCCTTGATGATGTCACTGTCGGTGTCACTCTATGAAGTTAATGTATGATACCCCTTGATGATGTCACTGTCCGGTGTCACTGTATGATGTTAATGTATTATATCACTTGATGGTGTATCTGTCCAGTGTCACTGTATGATGTTAATATATGATATCACTTGATGTCGTATCTGTCCAGTGCCACTCTATCATGTTAATGTATGATAAAACGTGATGGTGTTTCTGTCCGGTGTCACTCTATGATGTTAATGTATGATATCACTTGATGATGTCACTGTCCGGTGTCACTCTATGAAGTTAATGTATGATATCCCTTGATGATGTCACTGTCCGGTGTCACTGTATGATGTTAATGTATGATATCCCTTGATGATGTCACTGTCCGGTGTCACTCTATGAAGTTAATGTATGATATCCCTTGATGATGTCT
The DNA here is from genome assembly GCA_029721355.1 of Tegillarca granosa. Classification (NCBI taxonomy): domain Eukaryota; kingdom Metazoa; phylum Mollusca; class Bivalvia; order Arcoida; family Arcidae; genus Tegillarca; species Tegillarca granosa. The sequence continues at coordinate 14,670,919 of CM056611.1, read as the reverse complement.
CTGTCCGGTGTCACTGTATGATGTTAATGTATGATATCTCTTGATGATGTCATTGTCCGGTGTCACTCTATGATGTTACTATATGATATAACTTGATGAAATCTCTGTCCGGTGTCATTGCATGATGTATCTGGATAATATCACTTGATGATGTGACTGTCTGATGTCACTGTATGATGTTAATGAATGATATCACTTGATGGTGTATCTGTCCAGTTTCACTGTATGGTGTTAATGTATGATATACCTTAATGATGTCACTGTCAGGTGTTACTCTATGATGTTAATGTATGATATCGCTTGATGATGTCACTGTCCGGTGTCACTGTATGATGTTAATGTATGATATCACTTGATGATTTCTCTGTCTGGTGTCACTGTATGATATAAATGTATGATATCACTTGATGGTGTCTCTGTCCGGTGTCACTGTATGATGTAACTGTATGATATTACTTGATGCTGTCTCTGTCCTGTGTCACTCTATGATGTTAATGTATGATATCCCTTGATGATGTCACTGTCCGGTGTCACTCTATGAAGTTAATGTATGATATCCCTTGATGATGTCACTGTCCGGTGTCACTGTATGATGTTAATGTATGATATCCCTTGATGATGTCACTGTCCGGTGTCACTCTATGAAGTTAATGTATGATATCCCTTGATGATTTCACTGTCCGGTGTCACTCTATGAAGTTAATGTATGATACCCCTTGATGATGTCACTGTCCGGTGTCACTGTATGATGTTAATGTATTATATCACTTGATGGTGTATCTGTCCAGTGTCACTGTATGATGTTAATGTATGATATCACTTGATGTCGTATCTGTCCAGTGCCACTCTATCATGTTAATGTATGATAAAACTTGATGGTGTCTCTGTCCGGTGTCACTCTATGATGTTAATGTATGATATCACTTGATGATGTCACTGTCCGGTGTCACTCTATGAAGTTAATGTATGATATCCCTTGATGATGTCACTGTCCGGTGTCACTGTATGATGTTAATGTATGATATCCCTTGATGATGTCACTGTCCGGTGTCACTCTATGAAGTTAATGTATGATATCCCTTGATGATGTCTCTGTCCGGTGTCACTGTATGATGTTAATGTATGATATCTCTTGATGATGTCATTGTCCGGTGTCACTCTATGATGTTACTATATGATATAACTTGATGAAATCTCTGTCCGGTGTCATTGCATGATGTATCTGGATAATATCACTTGATGATGTGACTGTCTGATGTCACTGTATGATGTTAATGTATGATATCACTTGATGGTGTATCTGTCCAGTGTCACTGTATGGTGTTAATGTATGATATACCTTAATGATGTCACTGTCAGGTGTAACTCTATGATGTTAATGTATGATATCTCTTGATGATGTCACTGTCCGGTGTCACTGTATGATGTTAATGTATGATATCACTTGATGATTTCTCTGTCTGGTGTCACTGTATGATATAAATGTATGATATCACTTGATGGTGTCTCTGTCCGGTGTCACTGTATGATGTAACTGTATGATATTACTTTATGCTGTCTCTGTCCTGTGTCACTCTATGATGTTAATGTATGATATCCCTTGATGATGTCACTGTCCGGTGTCACTCTATGAAGTTAATGTATGATATCCCTTGATGATGTCACTGTCCGGTGTCACTGTATGATGTTAATGTATGATATCCCTTGATGATGTCACTGTCCGGTGTCACTCTATGAAGTTAATGTATGATATCCCTTGATGATTTCACTGTCCGGTGTCACTCTATGAAGTTAATGTATGATATCCCTTGATGATGTCACTGTCCGGTGTCACTGTATGATGTTAATGTATTATATCACTTGATGGTGTATCTTTCCAGTGTCACTGTATGATGTTAATATATGATATCACTTGATGTCGTATCTGTCCAGTGCCACTCTATCATGTTAATGTATGATAAAACTTGATGGTGTCTCTGTCCGGTGTCACTCTATGATGTTAATGTATGATATCACTTGATGATGTCACTGTCCGGTGTCACTCTATGAAGTTAATGTATGATATCCCTTGATGATGTCACTGTCCGGTGTCACTGTATGATGTTAATGTATGATATCCCTTGATGATGTCACTGTCCGGTGTCACTCTATGAAGTTAATGTATGATATCCCTTGATGATGTCTCTGTCCGGTGTCACTGTATGATGTTAATGTATGATATCTCTTGATGATGTCATTGTCCGGTGTCACTCTATGATGTTACTATATGATATAACTTGATGAAATCTCTGTCCGGTGTCATTGCATGATGTATCTGGATAATATCACTTGATGATGTGACTGTCTGATGTCACTGTATGATGTTAATGAATGATATCACTTGATGGTGTATCTGTCCAGTGTCACTGTATGGTGTTAATGTATGATATACCTTAATGATGTCACTGTCAGGTGTTACTCTATGATGTTAATGTATGATATCTCTTGATGATGTCACTGTCCGGTGTCACTGTATGATGTTAATGTATGATATCACTTGATGATTTCTCTGTCTGGTGTCACTGTATGATATAAATGTATGATATCACTTGATGGTGTCTCTGTCCGGTGTCACTGTATGATGTAACTGTATGATATTACTTGATGCTGTCTCTGTCCTGTGTCACTCTATGATGTTAATGTATGATATCCCTTGATGATGTCACTGTCCGGTGTCACTCTATGAAGTTAATGTATGATATCCCTTGATGATATCACTGTCCGGTGTCACTGTATGATGTTAATGTATGATATCCCTTGATGATGTCACTGTCCGGTGTCACTCTATGAAGTTAATGTATGATATCCCTTGATGATTTCACTGTCCGGTGTCACTCTATGAAGTTAATGTATGATACCCCTTGATGATGTCACTGTCCGGTGTCACTGTATGATGTTAATGTATTATATCACTTGATGGTGTATCTGTCCAGTGTCACTGTATGATGTTAATATATGATATCACTTGATGTCGTATCTGTCCAGTGCCACTCTATCATGTTAATGTATGATAAAACTTGATGGTGTCTCTGTCCGGTGTCACTCTATGATGTTAATGTATGATATCACTTGATGATGTCACTGTCCGGTGTCACTCTATGAAGTTAATGTATGATATCCCTTGATGATGTCACTGTCCGGTGTCACTGTATGATGTAACTGTATGATATTACTTTATGCTGTCTCTGTCCTGTGTCACTCTATGATGTTAATGTATGATATCCCTTGATGATGTCACTGTCCGGTGTCACTCTATGAAGTTAATGTATGATATCCCTTGATGATGTCACTGTCCGGTGTCACTGTATGATGTTAATGTATGATATCCCTTGATGATGTCACTGTCCGGTGTCACTCTATGAAGTTAATGTATGATATCCCTTGATGATTTCACTGTCCGGTGTCACTCTATGAAGTTAATGTATGATATCCCTTGATGATGTCACTGTCCGGTGTCACTGTATGATGTTAATGTATTATATCACTTGATGGTGTATCTTTCCAGTGTCACTGTATGATGTTAATATATGATATCACTTGATGTCGTATCTGTCCAGTGCCACTCTATCATGTTAATGTATGATAAAACTTGATGGTGTCTCTGTCCGGTGTCACTCTATGATGTTAATGTATGATATCACTTGATGATGTCACTGTCCGGTGTCACTCTATGAAGTTAATGTATGATATCCCTTGATGATGTCACTGTCCGGTGTCACTGTATGATGTTAATGTATGATATCCCTTGATGATGTCACTGTCCGGTGTCACTCTATGAAGTTAATGTATGATATCCCTTGATGATGTCTCTGTCCGGTGTCACTGTATGATGTTAATGTATGATATCTCTTGATGATGTCATTGTCCGGTGTCACTCTATGATGTTACTATATGATATAACTTGATGAAATCTCTGTCCGGTGTCATTGCATGATGTATCTGGATAATATCACTTGATGATGTGACTGTCTGATGTCACTGTATGATGTTAATGAATGATATCACTTGATGGTGTATCTGTCCAGTGTCACTGTATGGTGTTAATGTATGATATACCTTAATGATGTCACTGTCAGGTGTTACTCTATGATGTTAATGTATGATATCTCTTGATGATGTCACTGTCCGGTGTCACTGTATGATGTTAATGTATGATATCACTTGATGATTTCTCTGTCTGGTGTCACTGTATGATATAAATGTATGATATCACTTGATGGTGTCTCTGTCCGGTGTCACTGTATGATGTAACTGTATGATATTACTTGATGCTGTCTCTGTCCTGTGTCACTCTATGATGTTAATGTATGATATCCCTTGATGATGTCACTGTCCGGTGTCACTCTATGAAGTTAATGTATGATATCCCTTGATGATATCACTGTCCGGTGTCACTGTATGATGTTAATGTATGATATCCCTTGATGATGTCACTGTCCGGTGTCACTCTATGAAGTTAATGTATGATATCCCTTGATGATTTCACTGTCCGGTGTCACTCTATGAAGTTAATGTATGATACCCCTTGATGATGTCACTGTCCGGTGTCACTGTATGATGTTAATGTATTATATCACTTGATGGTGTATCTGTCCAGTGTCACTGTATGATGTTAATATATGATATCACTTGATGTCGTATCTGTCCAGTGCCACTCTATCATGTTAATGTATGATAAAACTTGATGGTGTCTCTGTCCGGTGTCACTCTATGATGTTAATGTATGATATCACTTGATGATGTCACTGTCCGGTGTCACTCTATGAAGTTAATGTATGATATCCCTTGATGATGTCACTGTCCGGTGTCACTGTATGATGTTAATGTATGATATCCCTTGATGATGTCACTGTCCGGTGTCACTCTATGAAGTTAATGTATGATATCCCTTGATGATGTCTCTGTCCGGTGTCACTGTATGATGTTAATGTATGATATCTCTTGATGATGTCATTGTCCGGTGTCACTCTATGATGTTACTATATGATATAACTTGATGAAATCTCTGTCCGGTGTCATTGCATGATGTATCTGGATAATATCACTTGATGATGTGACTGTCTGATGTCACTGTATGATGTTAATGTATGATATCACTTGATGGTGTATCTGTCCAGTGTCACTGTATGGTGTTAATGTATGATATACCTTAATGATGTCACTGTCAGGTGTAACTCTATGATGTTAATGTATGATATCTCTTGATGATGTCACTGTCCGGTGTCACTGTATGATGTTAATGTATGATATCACTTGATGATTTCTCTGTCTGGTGTCACTGTATGATATAAATGTATGATATCACTTGATGGTGTCTCTGTCCGGTGTCACTGTATGATGTAACTGTATGATATTACTTTATGCTGTCTCTGTCCTGTGTCACTCTATGATGTTAATGTATGATATCCCTTGATGATGTCACTGTCCGGTGTCACTCTATGAAGTTAATGTATGATATCCCTTGATGATGTCACTGTCCGGTGTCCACTGTATGATGTTAATGTATGATATCCCTTGATGATGTCACTGTCCGGTGTCACTCTATGAAGTTAATGTATGATATCCCTTGATGATTTCACTGTCCGGTGTCACTCTATGAAGTTAATGTATGATATCCCTTGATGATGTCACTGTCCGGTGTCACTGTATGATGTTAATGTATTATATCACTTGATGGTGTATCTGTCCAGTGTCACTGTATGATGTTAATATATGATATCACTTGATGTCGTATCTGTCCAGTGCCACTCTATCATGTTAATGTATGATAAAACTTGATGGTGTCTCTGTCCGGTGTCACTCTATGATGTTAATGTATGATATCACTTGATGATGTCACTGTCCGGTGTCACTCTATGAAGTTAATGTATGATATCCCTTGATGATGTCACTGTCCGGTGTCACTGTATGATGTTAATGTATGATATCCCTTGATGATGTCACTGTCCGGTGTCACTCTATGAAGTTAATGTATGATATCCCTTGATGATGTCTCTGTCCGGTGTCACTGTATGATGTTAATGTATGATATCTCTTGATGATGTCATTGCCCGGTGTCACTCTATGATGTTACTATATGATATAACTTGATGAAATCTCTGTCCGGTGTCATTGCATGATGTATCTGGATAATATCACTTGATGATGTGACTGTCTGATGTCACTGTATGATGTTAATGTATGATATCACTTGATGGTGTATCTGTCCAGTGTCACTGTATGGTGTTAATGTATGATATACCTTAATGATGTCACTGTCAGGTGTAACTCTATGATGTTAATGTATGATATCTCTTGATGATGTCACTGTCCGGTGTCACTGTATGATGTTAATGTATGATATCACTTGATGATTTCTCTGTCTGGTGTCACTGTATGATATAAATGTATGATATCACTTGATGGTGTCTCTGTCCGGTGTCACTGTATGATGTAACTGTATGATATTACTTGATGCTGTCTCTGTCCTGTGTCACTCTATGATGTTAATGTATGATATCCCTTGATGATGTCACTGTCCGGTGTCACTCTATGAAGTTCATGTATGATATCCCTTGATGATGTCACTGTCCGGTGTCACTGTATGATGTTAATGTATGATATCCCTTGATGATGTCACTGTCCGGTGTCACTCTATGAAGTTAATGTATGATATCCCTTGATGATTTCACTGTCCGGTGTCACTCTATGAAGTTAATGTATGATATCCCTTGATGATGTCACTGTCCGGTGTCACTGTATGATGTTAATGTATTATATCACTTGATGGTGTATCTGTCCAGTGTCACTGTATGATGTTAATATATGATATCACTTGATGTCGTATCTGTCCAGTGCCACTCTATCATGTTAATGTATGATAAAACTTGATGGTGTCTCTGTCCGGTGTCACTCTATGATGTTAATGTATGATATCACTTGATGATGTCACTGTCCGGTGTCACTCTATGAAGTTAATGTATGATATCCCTTGATGATGTCACTGTCCGGTGTCAATGTATGATGTTAATGTATGATATCCCTTGATGATGTCACTGTCCGGTGTCACTCTATGAAGTTAATGTATGATATCCCTTGATGATGTCTCTGTCCGGTGTCACTGTATGATGTTAATGTATGATATCTCTTGATGATGTCATTGTCCGGTGTCACTCTATGATGTTACTATATGATATAACTTGATGAAATCTCTGTCCGGTGTCATTGCATGATGTATCTGGATAATATCACTTGATGATGTGACTGTCTGATGTCACTGTATGATGTTAATGTATGATATCACTTGATGGTGTATCTGTCCAGTGTCACTGTATGGTGTTAATGTATGATATACCTTAATGATGTCACTGTCCGGTGTCACTGTATGATGTTAATGTATGATATCCCTTGATGATGTCACTGTCCGGTGTCACTCTATGAAGTTAATGTATGATATCCCTTGATGATTTCACTGTCGGTGTCACTCTATGAAGTTAATGTATGATACCCCTTGATGATGTCACTGTCCGGTGTCACTGTATGATGTTAATGTATTATATCACTTGATGGTGTATCTGTCCAGTGTCACTGTATGATGTTAATATATGATATCACTTGATGTCGTATCTGTCCAGTGCCACTCTATCATGTTAATGTATGATAAAACCGTGATGGTGTTTCTGTCCGGTGTCACTCTATGATGTTAATGTATGATATCACTTGATGATGTCACTGTCCGGTGTCACTCTATGAAGTTAATGTATGATATCCCTTGATGATGTCACTGTATGATGTTAATGAATGATATCACTTGATGGTGTATCTGTCCAGTTTCACTGTATGGTGTTAATGTATGATATACCTTAATGATGTCACTGTCAGGTGTTACTCTATGATGTTAATGTATGATATCGCTTGATGATGTCACTGTCCGGTGTCACTGTATGATGTTAATGTATGATATCACTTGATGATTTCTCTGTCTGGTGTCACTGTATGATATAAATGTATGATATCACTTGATGGTGTCTCTGTCCGGTGTCACTGTATGATGTAACTGTATGATATTACTTGATGCTGTCTCTGTCCTGTGTCACTCTATGATGTTAATGTATGATATCCCTTGATGATGTCACTGTCCGGTGTCACTCTATGAAGTTAATGTATGATATCCCTTGATGATGTCACTGTTCCGGTGTCACTGTATGATGTTAATGTATGATATCCCTTGATGATGTCACTGTCCGGTGTCACTCTATGAAGTTAATGTATGATATCCCTTGATGATTTCACTGTCCGGTGTCACTCTATGAAGTTAATGTATGATACCCCTTGATGATGTCACTGTCCGGTGTCACTGTATGATGTTAATGTATTATATCACTTGATGGTGTATCTGTCCAGTGTCACTGTATGATGTTAATGTATGATATCACTTGATGTGTATCTGTCCAGTGCCACTCTATCATGTTAATGTATGATAAAACTTGATGGTGTCTCTGTCCGGTGTCACTCTATGATGTTAATGTATGATATCACTTGATGATGTCACTGTCCGGTGTCACTCTATGAAGTTAATGTATGATATCCCTTGATGATGTCACTGTCCGGTGTCACTGTATGATGTTAATGTATGATATCCCTTGATGATGTCACTGTCCGGTGTCACTCTATGAAGTTATGTATGATATCCCTTGATGATGTCTCTGTCCGGTGTCACTGTATGATGTTAATGTATGATATCTCTTGATGATGTCATTGTCCGGTGTCACTCTATGATGTTACTATATGATATAACTTGATGAAATCTCTGTCCGGTGTCATTGCATGATGTATCTGGATAATATCACTTGATGATGTGACTGTCTGATGTCACTGTATGATGTTAATGTATGATATCACTTGATGGTGTATCTGTCCAGTGTCACTGTATGGTGTTAATGTATGATATACCTTAATGATGTCACTGTCAGGTGTAACTCTATGATGTTAATGTATGATATCTCTTGATGATGTCACTGTCCGGTGTCACTGTATGATGTTAATGTATGATATCACTTGATGATTTCTCTGTCTGGTGTCACTGTATGATATAAATGTATGATATCACTTGATGGTGTCTCTGTCCGGTGTCACTGTATGATGTAACTGTATGATATTACTTTATGCTGTCTCTGTCCTGTGTCACTCTATGATGTTAATGTATGATATCCCTGATGATGTCACTGTCCGGTGTCACTCTATGAAGTTAATGTATGATATCCCTTGATGATGTCACTGTCCGGTGTCACTGTATGATGTTAATGTATGATATCCCTTGATGATGTCACTGTCCGGTGTCACTCTATGAAGTTAATGTATGATATCCCTTGATGATTTCACTGTCCGGTGTCACTCTATGAAGTTAATGTATGATACCCTTGATGATGTCACTGTCCGGTGTCACTGTATGATGTTAATGTATTATATCACTTGATGGTGTATCTTTCCAGTGTCACTGTATGATGTTAATATATGATATCACTTGATGTCGTATCTGTCCAGTGCCACTCTATCATGTTAATGTATGATAAAACTTGATGGTGCTCTGTCCGGTGTCACTCTATGATGTTAATGTATGATATCACTTGATGATGTCACTGTCCGGTGTCACTCTATGAAGTTAATGTATGATATCCCTTGATGATGTCACTGTCCCGGTGTCACTGTATGATGTTAATGTATGATATCCCTTGATGATGTCACTGTCCGGTGTCACTCTATGAAGTTAATGTATGATATCCCTTGATGATGTCTCTGTCCGGTGTCACTGTATGATGTTAATGTATGATATCTCTTGATGATGTCATTGTCCGGTGTCACTCTATGATGTTACTATATGATATAACTTGATGAAATCTCTGTCCGGTGTCATTGCATGATGTATCTGGATAATATCACTTGATGATGTGACTGTCTGATGTCACTGTATGATGTTAATGAATGATATCACTTGATGGTGTATCTGTCCAGTGTCACTGTATGGTGTTAATGTATGATATACCTTAATGATGTCACTGTCAGGTGTTACTCTATGATGTTAATGTATGATATCTCTTGATGATGTCACTGTCCGGTGTCACTGTATGATGTTAATGTATGATATCACTTGATGATTTCTCTGTCTGGTGTCACTGTATGATATAAATGTATGATATCACTTGATGGTGTCTCTGTCCGGTGTCACTGTATGATGTAACTGTATGATATTACTTGATGCTGTCTCTGTCCTGTGTCACTCTATGATGTTAATGTATGATATCCCTTGATGATGTCACTGTCCGGTGTCACTCTATGAAGTTAATGTATGATATCCCTTGATGATGTCACTGTCCGGTGTCACTGTATGATGTTAATGTATGATATCCCTTGATGATGTCACTGTCCGGTGTCACTCTATGAAGTTAATGTATGATATCCCTTGATGATTTCACTGTCCGGTGTCACTCTATGAAGTTAATGTATGATACCCCTTGATGATGTCACTGTCCGGTGTCACTGTATGATGTTAATGTATTATATCACTTGATGGTGTATCTGTCCAGTGTCACTGTATGATGTTAATATATGATATCACTTGATGTCGTATCTGTCCAGTGCCACTCTATCATGTTAATGTATGATAAAACTTGATGGTGTCTCTGTCCGGTGTCACTCTATGATGTTAATGTATGATATCACTTGATGATGTCACTGTCCGGTGTCACTCTATGAAGTTAATGTATGATATCCCTTGATGATGTCACTGTCCGGTGTCACTGTATGATGTTAATGTATGATATCCCTTTATGCTGTCATCTGTCCGGTGTCACTCTATGAAGTTAATGTATGATATCCCTTGATGATGTCTCTGTCCGGTGTCACTGTATGATGTTAATGTATGATATCTCTTGATGATGTCATTGTCCGGTGTCACTCTATGATGTTACTATATGATATAACTTGATGAAATCTCTGTCCGGTGTCATTGCATGATGTATCTGGATAATATCACTTGATGATGTGACTGTCTGATGTCACTGTATGATGTTAATGTATGATATCACTTGATGGTGTATCTGTCCAGTGTCACTGTATGGGGTTAATGTTATGATATACCTTAATGATGTCACTGTCAGGTGTAACTCTATGATGTTAATGTATGATATCTCTTGATGATGTCACTGTCCGGTGTCACTGTATGATGTTAATGTATGATATCACTTGATGATTTCTCTGTCTGGTGTCACTGTATGATATAAATGTATGATATCACTTGATGGTGTCTCTGTCCGGTGTCACTGTATGATGTAACTGTATGATATTACTTGATGCTGTCTCTGTCCTGTGTCACTCTATGATGTTAATGTATGATATCCCTTGATGATGTCACTGTCCGGTGTCACTCTATGAAGTTCATGTATGATATCCCTTGATGATGTCACTGTCCGGTGTCACTGTATGATGTTAATGTATGATATCCCTTGATGATGTCACTGTCCGGAGTCACTCTATGAAGTTAATGTATGATATCCCTTGATGATGTCACTGTCGGTGTCACTCTATGAAGTTAATGTATGATACCCCTTGATGATGTCACTGTCCGGTGTCACTGTATGATGTTAATGTATTATATCACTTGATGGTGTATCTGTCCAGTGTCACTGTATGATGTTAATATATGATATCACTTGATGTCGTATCTGTCCAGTGCCACTCTATCATGTTAATGTATGATAAAACGTGATGGTGTTCTGTCCGGTGTCACTCTATGATGTTAATGTATGATATCACTTGATGATGTCACTGTCCGGTGTCACTCTATGAAGTTAATGTATGATATCCCTTGATGATGTCACTGTCCGGTGTCACTGTATGATGTTAATGTATGATATCCCTTGATGATGTCACTGTCCGGTGTCACTCTATGAAGTTAATGTATGGATATCCCTTGATGATGTCTCTGTCCGGTGTCACTGTATGATGTTAATGTATGATATCTCTTGATGATGTCATTGTCCGGTGTCACTCTATGATGTTACTATATGATATAACTTGATGAAATCTCTGTCCGGTGTCATTGCATGATGTATCTGGATAATATCACTTGATGATGTGACTGTCTGATGTCACTGTATGATGTTAATGAATGATATCACTTGATGGTGTATCTGTCCAGTTTCACTGTATGGTGTTAATGTATGATATACCTTAATGATGTCACTGTCAGGTGTTACTCTATGATGTTAATGTATGATATCGCTTGATGATGTCACTGTCCGGTGTCACTGTATGATGTTAATGTATGATATTCACTTGATGATTTCTCTGTCTGGTGTCACTGTATGATATAAATGTATGATATCACTTGATGGTGTCTCTGTCCGGTGTCACTGTATGATGTAACTGTATGATATTACTTGATGCTGTCTCTGTCCTGTGTCACTCTATGATGTTAATGTATGATATCCCTTGATGATGTCACTGTCCGGTGTCACTCTATGAAGTTAATGTATGATATCCCTTGATGATGTCACTGTCCGGTGTCACTGTATGATGTTAATGTATGATATCCCTTGATGATGTCACTGTCCGGTGTCACTCTATGAAGTTAATGTATGATATCCCTTGATGATTTCACTGTCCGGTGTCACTCTATGAAGTTAATGTATGATACCCCTTGATGATGTCACTGTCCGGTGTCACTGTATGATGTTAATGTATTATATCACTTGATGGTGTATCTGTCCAGTGTCACTGTATGATGTTAATGTATGATATCACTTGATGTCGTATCTGTCCAGTGCCACTCTATCATGTTAATGTATGATAAAACTTGATGGTGTCTCTGTCCGGTGTCACTCTATGATGTTAATGTATGATATCACTTGATGATGTCACTGTCCGGTGTCACTCTATGAAGTTAATGTATGATATCCCTTGATGATGTCCACTGTCCGGTGTCACTGTATGATGTTAATGTATGATATCCCTTGATGATGTCACTGTCCGGTGTCACTCTATGAAGTTAATGTATGATATCCCTTGATGATGTCTCTGTCCGGTGTCACTGTATGATGTTAATGTATGATATCTCTTGATGATGTCATTGTCCGGTGTCACTCTATGATGTTACTATATGATATAACTTGATGAAATCTCTGTCCGGTGTCATTGCATGATGTATCTGGATAATATCACTTGATGATGTGACTGTCTGATGTCACTGTATGATGTTAATGTATGATATCACTTGATGGTGTATCTGTCCAGTGTCACTGTATGGTGTTAATGTATGATATACCTTAATGATGTCACTGTCAGGTGTAACTCTATGATGTTAATGTATGATATCTCTTGATGATGTCACTGTCCGGTGTCACTGTATGATGTTAATGTATGATATCACTTGATGATTTCTCTGTCTGGTGTCACTGTATGATATAAATGTATGATATCACTTGATGGTGTCTCTGTCCGGTGTCACTGTATGATGTAACTGTATGATATTACTTTATGCTGTCTCTGTCCTGTGTCACTCTATGATGTTAATGTATGATATCCCTTGATGATGTCACTGTCCGGTGTCACTCTATGAAGTTAATGTATGATATCCCTTGATGATGTCACTGTCCGGTGTCACTGTATGATGTTAATGTATGATATCCCTTGATGATGTCACTGTCCGGTGTCACTCTATGAAGTTAATGTATGATATCCCTTGATGATTTCACTGTCCGGTGTCACTCTATGAAGTTAATGTATGATATCCCTTGATGATGTCACTGTCCGGTGTCACTGTATGATGTTAATGTATTATATCACTTGATGGTGTATCTTTCCAGTGTCACTGTATGATGTTAATATATGATATCACTTGATGTCGTATCTGTCCAGTGCCACTCTATCATGTTAATGTATGATAAAACTTGATGGTGTCTCTGTCCGGTGTCACTCTATGATGTTAATGTATGATATCACTTGATGATGTCACTGTCCGGTGTCACTCTATGAAGTTAATGTATGATATCCCTTGATGATGTCACTGTCCGGTGTCACTGTATGATGTTAATGTATGATATCCCTTGATGATGTCACTGTCCGGTGTCACTCTATGAAGTTAATGTATGATATCCCTTGATGATGTCTCTGTCCGGTGTCACTGTATGATGTTAATGTATGATATCTCTTGATGATGTCATTGTCCGGTGTCACTCTATGATGTTACTATATGATATAACTTGATGAAATCTCTGTCCGGTGTCATTGCATGATGTATCTGGATAATATCACTTGATGATGTGACTGTCTGATGTCACTGTATGATGTTAATGAATGATATCACTTGATGGTGTATCTGTCCAGTGTCACTGTATGGTGTTAATGTATGATATACCTTAATGATGTCACTGTCAGGTGTTACTCTATGATGTTAATGTATGATATCTCTTGATGATGTCACTGTCCGGTGTCACTGTATGATGTTAATGTATGATATCACTTGATGATTTCTCTGTCTGGTGTCACTGTATGATATAAATGTATGATATCACTTGATGGTGTCTCTGTCCGGTGTCACTGTATGATGTAACTGTATGATATTACTTGATGCTGTCTCTGTCCTGTGTCACTCTATGATGTTAATGTATGATATCCCTTGATGATGTCACTGTCCGGTGTCACTCTATGAAGTTAATGTATGATATCCCTTGATGATATCACTGTCCGGTGTCACTGTATGATGTTAATGTATGATATCCCTTGATGATGTCACTGTCCGGTGTCACTCTATGAAGTTAATGTATGATATCCCTTGATGATTTCACTGTCCGGTGTCACTCTATGAAGTTAATGTATGATACCCCTTGATGATGTCACTGTCCGGTGTCACTGTATGATGTTAATGTATTATATCACTTGATGGTGTATCTGTCCAGTGTCACTGTATGATGTTAATATATGATATCACTTGATGTCGTATCTGTCCAGTGCCACTCTATCATGTTAATGTATGATAAAACTTGATGGTGTCTCTGTCCGGTGTCACTCTATGATGTTAATGTATGATATCACTTGATGATGTCACTGTCCGGTGTCACTCTATGAAGTTAATGTATGATATCCCTTGATGATGTCACTGTCCGGTGTCACTGTATGATGTAACTGTATGATATTACTTTATGCTGTCTCTGTCCTGTGTCACTCTATGATGTTAATGTATGATATCCCTTGATGATGTCACTGTCCGGTGTCACTCTATGAAGTTAATGTATGATATCCCTTGATGATGTCACTGTCCGGTGTCACTGTATGATGTTAATGTATGATATCCCTTGATGATGTCACTGTCCGGTGTCACTCTATGAAGTTAATGTATGATATCCCTTGATGATTTCACTGTCCGGTGTCACTCTATGAAGTTAATGTATGATATCCCTTGATGATGTCACTGTCCGGTGTCACTGTATGATGTTAATGTATTATATCACTTGATGGTGTATCTTTCCAGTGTCACTGTATGATGTTAATATATGATATCACTTGATGTCGTATCTGTCCAGTGCCACTCTATCATGTTAATGTATGATAAAACTTGATGGTGTCTCTGTCCGGTGTCACTCTATGATGTTAATGTATGATATCACTTGATGATGTCACTGTCCGGTGTCACTCTATGAAGTTAATGTATGATATCCCTTGATGATGTCACTGTCCGGTGTCACTGTATGATGTTAATGTATGATATCCCTTGATGATGTCACTGTCCGGTGTCACTCTATGAAGTTAATGTATGATATCCCTTGATGATGTCTCTGTCCGGTGTCACTGTATGATGTTAATGTATGATATCTCTTGATGATGTCATTGTCCGGTGTCACTCTATGATGTTACTATATGATATAACTTGATGAAATCTCTGTCCGGTGTCATTGCATGATGTATCTGGATAATATCACTTGATGATGTGACTGTCTGATGTCACTGTATGATGTTAATGAATGATATCACTTGATGGTGTATCTGTCCAGTGTCACTGTATGGTGTTAATGTATGATATACCTTAATGATGTCACTGTCAGGTGTTACTCTATGATGTTAATGTATGATATCTCTTGATGATGTCACTGTCCGGTGTCACTGTATGATGTTAATGTATGATATCACTTGATGATTTCTCTGTCTGGTGTCACTGTATGATATAAATGTATGATATCACTTGATGGTGTCTCTGTCCGGTGTCACTGTATGATGTAACTGTATGATATTACTTGATGCTGTCTCTGTCCTGTGTCACTCTATGATGTTAATGTATGATATCCCTTGATGATGTCACTGTCCGGTGTCACTCTATGAAGTTAATGTATGATATCCCTTGATGATATCACTGTCCGGTGTCACTGTATGATGTTAATGTATGATATCCCTTGATGATGTCACTGTCCGGTGTCACTCTATGAAGTTAATGTATGATATCCCTTGATGATTTCACTGTCCGGTGTCACTCTATGAAGTTAATGTATGATACCCCTTGATGATGTCACTGTCCGGTGTCACTGTATGATGTTAATGTATTATATCACTTGATGGTGTATCTGTCCAGTGTCACTGTATGATGTTAATATATGATATCACTTGATGTCGTATCTGTCCAGTGCCACTCTATCATGTTAATGTATGATAAAACTTGATGGTGTCTCTGTCCGGTGTCACTCTATGATGTTAATGTATGATATCACTTGATGATGTCACTGTCCGGTGTCACTCTATGAAGTTAATGTATGATATCCCTTGATGATGTCACTGTCCGGTGTCACTGTATGATGTTAATGTATGATATCCCTTGATGATGTCACTGTCCGGTGTCACTCTATGAAGTTAATGTATGATATCCCTTGATGATGTCTCTGTCCGGTGTCACTGTATGATGTTAATGTATGATATCTCTTGATGATGTCATTGTCCGGTGTCACTCTATGATGTTACTATATGATATAACTTGATGAAATCTCTGTCCGGTGTCATTGCATGATGTATCTGGATAATATCACTTGATGATGTGACTGTCTGATGTCACTGTATGATGTTAATGTATGATATCACTTGATGGTGTATCTGTCCAGTGTCACTGTATGGTGTTAATGTATGATATACCTTAATGATGTCACTGTCAGGTGTAACTCTATGATGTTAATGTATGATATCTCTTGATGATGTCACTGTCCGGTGTCACTGTATGATGTTAATGTATGATATCACTTGATGATTTCTCTGTCTGGTGTCACTGTATGATATAAATGTATGATATCACTTGATGGTGTCTCTGTCCGGTGTCACTGTATGATGTAACTGTATGATATTACTTTATGCTGTCTCTGTCCTGTGTCACTCTATGATGTTAATGTATGATATCCCTTGATGATGTCACTGTCCGGTGTCACTCTATGAAGTTAATGTATGATATCCCTTGATGATGTCACTGTCCGGTGTCACTGTATGATGTTAATGTATGATATCCCTTGATGATGTCACTGTCCGGTGTCACTCTATGAAGTTAATGTATGATATCCCTTGATGATTTCACTGTCCGGTGTCACTCTATGAAGTTAATGTATGATATCCCTTGATGATGTCACTGTCCGGTGTCACTGTATGATGTTAATGTATTATATCACTTGATGGTGTATCTGTCCAGTGTCACTGTATGATGTTAATATATGATATCACTTGATGTCGTATCTGTCCAGTGCCACTCTATCATGTTAATGTATGATAAAACTTGATGGTGTCTCTGTCCGGTGTCACTCTATGATGTTAATGTATGATATCACTTGATGATGTCACTGTCCGGTGTCACTCTATGAAGTTAATGTATGATATCCCTTGATGATGTCACTGTCCGGTGTCACTGTATGATGTTAATGTATGATATCCCTTGATGATGTCACTGTCCGGTGTCACTCTATGAAGTTAATGTATGATATCCCTTGATGATGTCTCTGTCCGGTGTCACTGTATGATGTTAATGTATGATATCTCTTGATGATGTCATTGCCCGGTGTCACTCTATGATGTTACTATATGATATAACTTGATGAAATCTCTGTCCGGTGTCATTGCATGATGTATCTGGATAATATCACTTGATGATGTGACTGTCTGATGTCACTGTATGATGTTAATGTATGATATCACTTGATGGTGTATCTGTCCAGTGTCACTGTATGGTGTTAATGTATGATATACCTTAATGATGTCACTGTCAGGTGTAACTCTATGATGTTAATGTATGATATCTCTTGATGATGTCACTGTCCGGTGTCACTGTATGATGTTAATGTATGATATCACTTGATGATTTCTCTGTCTGGTGTCACTGTATGATATAAATGTATGATATCACTTGATGGTGTCTCTGTCCGGTGTCACTGTATGATGTAACTGTATGATATTACTTGATGCTGTCTCTGTCCTGTGTCACTCTATGATGTTAATGTATGATATCCCTTGATGATGTCACTGTCCGGTGTCACTCTATGAAGTTCATGTATGATATCCCTTGATGATGTCACTGTCCGGTGTCACTGTATGATGTTAATGTATGATATCCCTTGATGATGTCACTGTCCGGTGTCACTCTATGAAGTTAATGTATGATATCCCTTGATGATTTCACTGTCCGGTGTCACTCTATGAAGTTAATGTATGATATCCCTTGATGATGTCACTGTCCGGTGTCACTGTATGATGTTAATGTATTATATCACTTGATGGTGTATCTGTCCAGTGTCACTGTATGATGTTAATATATGATATCACTTGATGTCGTATCTGTCCAGTGCCACTCTATCATGTTAATGTATGATAAAACTTGATGGTGTCTCTGTCCGGTGTCACTCTATGATGTTAATGTATGATATCACTTGATGATGTCACTGTCCGGTGTCACTCTATGAAGTTAATGTATGATATCCCTTGATGATGTCACTGTCCGGTGTCAATGTATGATGTTAATGTATGATATCCCTTGATGATGTCACTGTCCGGTGTCACTCTATGAAGTTAATGTATGATATCCCTTGATGATGTCTCTGTCCGGTGTCACTGTATGATGTTAATGTATGATATCTCTTGATGATGTCATTGTCCGGTGTCACTCTATGATGTTACTATATGATATAACTTGATGAAATCTCTGTCCGGTGTCATTGCATGATGTATCTGGATAATATCACTTGATGATGTGACTGTCTGATGTCACTGTATGATGTTAATGTATGATATCACTTGATGGTGTATCTGTCCAGTGTCACTGTATGGTGTTAATGTATGATATACCTTAATGATGTCACTGTCCGGTGTCACTGTATGATGTTAATGTATGATATCCCTTGATGATGTCACTGTCCGGTGTCACTCTATGAAGTTAATGTATGATATCCCTTGATGATTTCACTGTCGGTGTCACTCTATGAAGTTAATGTATGATACCCCTTGATGATGTCACTGTCCGGTGTCACTGTATGATGTTAATGTATTATATCACTTGATGGTGTATCTGTCCAGTGTCACTGTATGATGTTAATATATGATATCACTTGATGTCGTATCTGTCCAGTGCCACTCTATCATGTTAATGTATGATAAAACGTGATGGTGTTTCTGTCCGGTGTCACTCTATGATGTTAATGTATGATATCACTTGATGATGTCACTGTCCGGTGTCACTCTATGAAGTTAATGTATGATATCCCTTGATGATGTCACTGTATGATGTTAATGAATGATATCACTTGATGGTGTATCTGTCCAGTTTCACTGTATGGTGTTAATGTATGATATACCTTAATGATGTCACTGTCAGGTGTTACTCTATGATGTTAATGTATGATATCGCTTGATGATGTCACTGTCCGGTGTCACTGTATGATGTTAATGTATGATATCACTTGATGATTTCTCTGTCTGGTGTCACTGTATGATATAAATGTATGATATCACTTGATGGTGTCTCTGTCCGGTGTCACTGTATGATGTAACTGTATGATATTACTTGATGCTGTCTCTGTCCTGTGTCACTCTATGATGTTAATGTATGATATCCCTTGATGATGTCACTGTCCGGTGTCACTCTATGAAGTTAATGTATGATATCCCTTGATGATGTCACTGTCCGGTGTCACTGTATGATGTTAATGTATGATATCCCTTGATGATGTCACTGTCCGGTGTCACTCTATGAAGTTAATGTATGATATCCCTTGATGATTTCACTGTCCGGTGTCACTCTATGAAGTTAATGTATGATACCCCTTGATGATGTCACTGTCCGGTGTCACTGTATGATGTTAATGTATTATATCACTTGATGGTGTATCTGTCCAGTGTCACTGTATGATGTTAATGTATGATATCACTTGATGTCGTATCTGTCCAGTGCCACTCTATCATGTTAATGTATGATAAAACTTGATGGTGTCTCTGTCCGGTGTCACTCTATGATGTTAATGTATGATATCACTTGATGATGTCACTGTCCGGTGTCACTCTATGAAGTTAATGTATGATATCCCTTGATGATGTCACTGTCCGGTGTCACTGTATGATGTTAATGTATGATATCCCTTGATGATGTCACTGTCCGGTGTCACTCTATGAAGTTAATGTATGATATCCCTTGATGATGTCTCTGTCCGGTGTCACTGTATGATGTTAATGTATGATATCTCTTGATGATGTCATTGTCCGGTGTCACTCTATGATGTTACTATATGATATAACTTGATGAAATCTCTGTCCGGTGTCATTGCATGATGTATCTGGATAATATCACTTGATGATGTGACTGTCTGATGTCACTGTATGATGTTAATGTATGATATCACTTGATGGTGTATCTGTCCAGTGTCACTGTATGGTGTTAATGTATGATATACCTTAATGATGTCACTGTCAGGTGTAACTCTATGATGTTAATGTATGATATCTCTTGATGATGTCACTGTCCGGTGTCACTGTATGATGTTAATGTATGATATCACTTGATGATTTCTCTGTCTGGTGTCACTGTATGATATAAATGTATGATATCACTTGATGGTGTCTCTGTCCGGTGTCACTGTATGATGTAACTGTATGATATTACTTTATGCTGTCTCTGTCCTGTGTCACTCTATGATGTTAATGTATGATATCCCTTGATGATGTCACTGTCCGGTGTCACTCTATGAAGTTAATGTATGATATCCCTTGATGATGTCACTGTCCGGTGTCACTGTATGATGTTAATGTATGATATCCCTTGATGATGTCACTGTCCGGTGTCACTCTATGAAGTTAATGTATGATATCCCTTGATGATTTCACTGTCCGGTGTCACTCTATGAAGTTAATGTATGATACCCCTTGATGATGTCACTGTCCGGTGTCACTGTATGATGTTAATGTATTATATCACTTGATGGTGTATCTTTCCAGTGTCACTGTATGATGTTAATATATGATATCACTTGATGTCGTATCTGTCCAGTGCCACTCTATCATGTTAATGTATGATAAAACTTGATGGTGTCTCTGTCCGGTGTCACTCTATGATGTTAATGTATGATATCACTTGATGATGTCACTGTCCGGTGTCACTCTATGAAGTTAATGTATGATATCCCTTGATGATGTCACTGTCCGGTGTCACTGTATGATGTTAATGTATGATATCCCTTGATGATGTCACTGTCCGGTGTCACTCTATGAAGTTAATGTATGATATCCCTTGATGATGTCTCTGTCCGGTGTCACTGTATGATGTTAATGTATGATATCTCTTGATGATGTCATTGTCCGGTGTCACTCTATGATGTTACTATATGATATAACTTGATGAAATCTCTGTCCGGTGTCATTGCATGATGTATCTGGATAATATCACTTGATGATGTGACTGTCTGATGTCACTGTATGATGTTAATGAATGATATCACTTGATGGTGTATCTGTCCAGTGTCACTGTATGGTGTTAATGTATGATATACCTTAATGATGTCACTGTCAGGTGTTACTCTATGATGTTAATGTATGATATCTCTTGATGATGTCACTGTCCGGTGTCACTGTATGATGTTAATGTATGATATCACTTGATGATTTCTCTGTCTGGTGTCACTGTATGATATAAATGTATGATATCACTTGATGGTGTCTCTGTCCGGTGTCACTGTATGATGTAACTGTATGATATTACTTGATGCTGTCTCTGTCCTGTGTCACTCTATGATGTTAATGTATGATATCCCTTGATGATGTCACTGTCCGGTGTCACTCTATGAAGTTAATGTATGATATCCCTTGATGATGTCACTGTCCGGTGTCACTGTATGATGTTAATGTATGATATCCCTTGATGATGTCACTGTCCGGTGTCACTCTATGAAGTTAATGTATGATATCCCTTGATGATTTCACTGTCCGGTGTCACTCTATGAAGTTAATGTATGATACCCCTTGATGATGTCACTGTCCGGTGTCACTGTATGATGTTAATGTATTATATCACTTGATGGTGTATCTGTCCAGTGTCACTGTATGATGTTAATATATGATATCACTTGATGTCGTATCTGTCCAGTGCCACTCTATCATGTTAATGTATGATAAAACTTGATGGTGTCTCTGTCCGGTGTCACTCTATGATGTTAATGTATGATATCACTTGATGATGTCACTGTCCGGTGTCACTCTATGAAGTTAATGTATGATATCCCTTGATGATGTCACTGTCCGGTGTCACTGTATGATGTTAATGTATGATATCCCTTTATGCTGTCTCTGTCCGGTGTCACTCTATGAAGTTAATGTATGATATCCCTTGATGATGTCTCTGTCCGGTGTCACTGTATGATGTTAATGTATGATATCTCTTGATGATGTCATTGTCCGGTGTCACTCTATGATGTTACTATATGATATAACTTGATGAAATCTCTGTCCGGTGTCATTGCATGATGTATCTGGATAATATCACTTGATGATGTGACTGTCTGATGTCACTGTATGATGTTAATGTATGATATCACTTGATGGTGTATCTGTCCAGTGTCACTGTATGGTGTTAATGTATGATATACCTTAATGATGTCACTGTCAGGTGTAACTCTATGATGTTAATGTATGATATCTCTTGATGATGTCACTGTCCGGTGTCACTGTATGATGTTAATGTATGATATCACTTGATGATTTCTCTGTCTGGTGTCACTGTATGATATAAATGTATGATATCACTTGATGGTGTCTCTGTCCGGTGTCACTGTATGATGTAACTGTATGATATTACTTTATGCTGTCTCTGTCCTGTGTCACTCTATGATGTTAATGTATGATATCCCTTGATGATGTCACTGTCCGGTGTCACTCTATGAAGTTAATGTATGATATCCCTTGATGATGTCACTGTCCGGTGTCACTGTATGATGTTAATGTATGATATCCCTTGATGATGTCACTGTCCGGTGTCACTCTATGAAGTTAATGTATGATATCCCTTGATGATTTCACTGTCCGGTGTCACTCTATGAAGTTAATGTATGATACCCCTTGATGATGTCACTGTCCGGTGTCACTGTATGATGTTAATGTATTATATCACTTGATGGTGTATCTTTCCAGTGTCACTGTATGATGTTAATATATGATATCACTTGATGTCGTATCTGTCCAGTGCCACTCTATCATGTTAATGTATGATAAAACTTGATGGTGTCTCTGTCCGGTGTCACTCTATGATGTTAATGTATGATATCACTTGATGATGTCACTGTCCGGTGTCACTCTATGAAGTTAATGTATGATATCCCTTGATGATGTCACTGTCCGGTGTCACTGTATGATGTTAATGTATGATATCCCTTGATGATGTCACTGTCCGGTGTCACTCTATGAAGTTAATGTATGATATCCCTTGATGATGTCTCTGTCCGGTGTCACTGTATGATGTTAATGTATGATATCTCTTGATGATGTCATTGTCCGGTGTCACTCTATGATGTTACTATATGATATAACTTGATGAAATCTCTGTCCGGTGTCATTGCATGATGTATCTGGATAATATCACTTGATGATGTGACTGTCTGATGTCACTGTATGATGTTAATGAATGATATCACTTGATGGTGTATCTGTCCAGTGTCACTGTATGGTGTTAATGTATGATATACCTTAATGATGTCACTGTCAGGTGTTACTCTATGATGTTAATGTATGATATCTCTTGATGATGTCACTGTCCGGTGTCACTGTATGATGTTAATGTATGATATCACTTGATGATTTCTCTGTCTGGTGTCACTGTATGATATAAATGTATGATATCACTTGATGGTGTCTCTGTCCGGTGTCACTGTATGATGTAACTGTATGATATTACTTGATGCTGTCTCTGTCCTGTGTCACTCTATGATGTTAATGTATGATATCCCTTGATGATGTCACTGTCCGGTGTCACTCTATGAAGTTAATGTATGATATCCCTTGATGATGTCACTGTCCGGTGTCACTGTATGATGTTAATGTATGATATCCCTTGATGATGTCACTGTCCGGTGTCACTCTATGAAGTTAATGTATGATATCCCTTGATGATTTCACTGTCCGGTGTCACTCTATGAAGTTAATGTATGATACCCCTTGATGATGTCACTGTCCGGTGTCACTGTATGATGTTAATGTATTATATCACTTGATGGTGTATCTGTCCAGTGTCACTGTATGATGTTAATATATGATATCACTTGATGTCGTATCTGTCCAGTGCCACTCTATCATGTTAATGTATGATAAAACTTGATGGTGTCTCTGTCCGGTGTCACTCTATGATGTTAATGTATGATATCACTTGATGATGTCACTGTCCGGTGTCACTCTATGAAGTTAATGTATGATATCCCTTGATGATGTCACTGTCCGGTGTCACTGTATGATGTTAATGTATGATATCCCTTGATGATGTCACTGTCCGGTGTCACTCTATGAAGTTAATGTATGATATCCCTTGATGATGTCTCTGTCCGGTGTCACTGTATGATGTTAATGTATGATATCTCTTGATGATGTCATTGTCCGGTGTCACTCTATGATGTTACTATATGATATAACTTGATGAAATCTCTGTCCGGTGTCATTGCATGATGTATCTGGATAATATCACTTGATGATGTGACTGTCTGATGTCACTGTATGATGTTAATGTATGATATCACTTGATTGTGTATCTGTCCAGTGTCACTGTATGGTGTTAATGTATGATATACCTTAATGATGTCACTGTCAGGTGTTACTCTATGATGTTAATGTATGATATCACTTGATGATTTCTCCGTCCGGTGTCACTGTATGATGTTAATGTATTATATCCCTTGATGATGTCATTGTACGGTGTCACTGCATGATGTGACTGTATAATATCACTTGATGATGTCACTGTCTGGTGTCACTACATGATGTTACTGTATAATAACACTTGATGGTGTCTCTTTACGGTGTCACTGTATGATGTTACTGTGTGATATTACTTGATGATGTCTCTGTCCGGTGTCACTCTATGACGTTAATGTATGATATCCCTTGATAATGTCACTGTACGGTGTCACTCTATGAAGTAAATGTATGATATCCCTTGATGATGTCACTGTCCGGTGTCACTGTATGATGTTAATGTATGATATCACTTGATGATTTCTCTGTCCGGTGTCACTCTAAGATGTTAATGTATGATATCCCTTGATAATGTCACTGTACGGTGTCACTCTATGAAGTTAATGTATGATATCCCTTGATGATGTCACTGTCCGGTGTCACTGTATGATGTTAATGTATGATATCACTTGATGATTTCTCTGTCCGGTGTCACTCTATGATGTTAATGTATGATATCCCTTGATAATGTCACTGTACGGTGTCACTCTATGAAGTTAATGTATGATATCCCTTGATGATGTCACTGTCCGGTGTCACTGTATGATGTTAATGTATGATATACCTGGATGATTTCACTGTCTGGTGTCACTGTATGATGTAAATGTATTATATCCCTTGATGATGTCACTGTCCGTTGTCACTGTATGATGTTAATGTATGATATCCCTTGATAATGTCACTGTACGGTGTCACTCTATGAAGTTAATTGATGATATCCCTTGATGATGTCACTGTGCGGTGTCACTGTATGATGTTAATGTATGATATCACTTGATGATTTCTCTGTCTGGTGCCACTGTATGATGTAAATGTATGATATCACTTGATGATGTCACTGTCCGGTGTCACTGTATGATGTTAATGTATGATATCTCTTGATGGTGTCACTGTCTGGTGTCACTGTATGATGTTACTGTATAATATCACTTGACTATGTCACTGTCTGGTGTCACTTTATTATAATAATGTATGATATCACTTGACTATGTCACTGTCTGGTGTCACTGTATGATGTTAATGTATGATATCACTTGATGGTATCTTTTTCCAGTGTCACTCTGTGATGTAAATGTATGATATCACTTGACGATGTCACTGTCTGGTGTCACTGTATGATGTTAATGTATGATATCACTTGATGGTATCTTTTTCCAGTGTCACTCTATGATGTAAATGTATGATATCCCTTCATGATGTCATTGTCCGGTTTCACTGTATGATGTAAATGTATGATATCCGTTGATGATGTCATTGTCCGGTGTCACTGTATGACGTTAATGTATGATATCACCTCTGTACAGTGTCACTATGTGGTATTAATGCATGATATCCCTTGATGATATCACTGTTATTATGTTATTGTACAATGTTATCAAATTCCACTGTCCATTTAATGTGTAAGATGTTGCTTTATGATGTCACTATCCCTTGTAACAGTATGGTTGTCACTGTTTTTTGTTATTGTATGATTTTAATGTGTAATGTTACTGTTAGTTTGACCATAAGATAAAACTGAATAGATACTGTTGGTGTTGCATTTTGCTTTATGGTATTGTAACGTAATGAACCAAATAAACAAAATCGTTTTAATAAAGTAGTGAAGTGTTAGAAAAATTAGCATAATTGTTTTAACGAATTATCTTATTTGTTTGAAGGAGTAAACTTAATCGTTCGATCGTAATAGCAAGTTGTTTGATTGAATTTTTTTTTTTGGCCCAATAACACATTCGTAGTTTAATAGCCAAAGCGTTGATTGATATACAAACCTTACCCAGTGTTATTGATATTAAACATAGATACGGGCGAGATATACAAAGTCCTCTGATATATGGGATCAACTTTGTTTTCGTGTTTCTATGCACACATATAAACATTAGTTAAATTATATATATTTGACATTGAGGTATGCCAACAAACATGAATAAACTAAATTTAACCATTGTGGATATTATGACTGCGCAGTATTGCATAATTTGTCTCAATCAAATTGACATGTTGCGTAAAACGTTATTAGAAGAACGAGCTTACAAAAAAGGTATAATGAATTACGAAATATTATTATACAGGACTGAAATTTTATATATTATAATCAGTAATAAATTTGTTTTGTTAGATTTCTATACCGATTATTATAATTTTAAAATAAAATCAATCATGCAATTTAAGCTTTAAATTTAATAAATACGTATGTCCCAAAACTAAAACTAATAACCGTTTGTTCTATTCCGACTCATATCTACCTATTTTTTCAACAAAGTGTAGATCATGACGGATTTTCTTTAAATGTATA
Source organism: Tegillarca granosa (assembly GCA_029721355.1). Lineage (NCBI taxonomy): Eukaryota > Metazoa > Mollusca > Bivalvia > Arcoida > Arcidae > Tegillarca > Tegillarca granosa. The sequence goes on along the minus strand of CM056611.1, from coordinate 14,643,126 downwards.
CTACAGTATACATTACAATATAAATGTACAAAGTACAGTGTAAATGTACGGTGTTACTGTAGTGTGTTTATGTACAGTGTTTTTGAAGGCTGTTTATGTACGGTGTAACTGCAGTGTGTATGTACTATGTTACTGTAGCGTGTATATGTACGGTGTTACAGTAGTGTGTTTTTGTAAGGTGATTCTGTAGTGTGTTTATGTCAGGTGTTACTGTAGTGAATTATGTACGGTGTAATTTTATTGCGATTAGGCACGGTGTTACTGTAGTTTGTTGATGGGAGGAAATAACGTAGTGTGTTTATGTACGGTGTACCTGTAGTGTGTTTATGTACAGTAATACTGTAGTGTGTTTATGTACGGTAATACTGTAGTGTGTTTATATACGGTAATACTGTAGTGTATTGATGTATGGTTTAACTGTAGTGTGTTTATGTAGTGTGTTTATTTTCGGTATTACTGTAGTGTGTTTATGAAAGGTGTAAGTGTTTATTTGAAGTTATACTGTGGTGTGTTAATGAACGGTGTAAATGTAGTGTGTTTATGTGGGGTTAAACCGTAGTGTAAACGTACGGTGTAATTGTAGTGTGTTTATGTACGTTAATACTATAATGTATTTATGTAGGTTGTAACTGTAGTGTGATTATGTACGCTGAACTGTAGTGTGGTAATGTATGGTGTAACTTTAGTATGTTTATGTAGTGTGATTATGCACGGAATTACTGTAGTGTGTTTATGTACGGTGTAACTGTAGTGAGTTTATATGAGGTAATAAAGTAGTGTGTTTATGTACCATGTACCTGTAGTGTATTTATGTACGGTAATACTGTAGGGTGTTTATGTACGGTAATACTGCAGTGTGTTTATGTACGGTAATACTGTAGTGTATTGGAGTATGGTGTAACTGTAGTGTGTTTATGTAGTGTGTTTATGCACAGAATACTGTTGTGTGTTTATGTAAGGTGTAACTGTAGTGTGTTTATGTGAGGTTATACCGTGGTGTGTTTATGTAAGGTGTAACTGTAGTGTAATAATATATGATGTTACTGTAGAGTGTCTGTGTACTTTGGTGCTGTTGTATGTATGTGCAGTGTAACTGTAGTGTAGTTATGTACGATGTTAATGTTATGTCTGTTTATGTACGGTGTAACTGTAGTGTGTTTATGTAAGTTGTAAATGTATTGTGTTTATGTCGGTAATACTGTAGTATCTTTATGTACGGTGTATAACTTCAGTGTGTTAATGAATGGTGTAACTGTAGTGTGTTTATGTACGGTGATACTGTAGTATGTGTATGTACAGTGTTACTGTAGATTGTTTATGTACGGTGATACGTTAATTTGCTTATTTACATTGTCACTATGGTGCGGTTATGCACGGTGTTATTGTAGTGCGTTTATGCACTGTGTTATTGTAGTGTGTTTATGTACGGTGTAACTGTAGTGTAATAATATATGATGTTACTGTAGAGTGTTTGTGTACGTTGATCCTGTTGTGTGTGTATGTGCAGTGTAACTGTAGTGTGGTTATGTACGATGTTAATGTTATGATGTCTGTTCATGTACGGTGTAACTGTAATGTGTTTATGTACCGTAATACTGTAGTGTATTTATGCATGGTGTAACTGTAGTGTGTTTATGTGAGGTAATACCGTAGTGTGTTTATGTACGTTGTAACTGTAGTGCGTTTATGTCGGTAATACTGTAGTGTGTTTATGTACAGTGTATAACTGTAGTGTGTTAATGTATGATGTAACTGTAGTGTGCATATGTACCATGTTATTATATTGTTGTTATGCACCGTGTTTTTGTAGTACGTTTATGCACTGTGTTATTGTAGTGTCTTTATTCACGGTGATAATGTTTTGTGTTTATGTACGGTGTAACTGTAGTGAAATAATGTATTGTGTAACTGTAGAATGTAACAATATAGTGTAATAGTTTGGTGTAAGTAAATGGTGTTACTGTATTGTGTTACTGCATAATGTTACTGTGTAGTGTTACTGTATGGTTAGCAGAATTGTGACACTGTATCGTGTTATGGTATGGTTTAACTGTTAACTGTTACTATGGTGTTGATGAAAGATGTTGCTGCATTGATAACTGTCTGGTGTTTTAATAGTGTTACTTAATGGTGTAACTGCATTGGAAACTGCTAGGTTAAACTTTATAATCTTATTTTATGGTATTACTGTAAGGCGTTACTGTATGGAGTACCTATATGATGTACCTGCATTATGTAACTACATTGTGTAATTGCATGATGTAACTGTATGGTGTAACTGTCTGTTGTAACGTTTTGGTTTATGTATGGTGTTACTGTATGGTGTAACTGTCTGTTGTACAGTTTTGGTTTATGTATGGTGTTACTGTATGGTGTAACTATATGGTGTAACTGTTTGTTGTAACTAAATGGTGTTACTGTATGGTGTTACTGAATGGTGTTACTATGGTGTTGATGTATGGTGTATTTTTTGTTGTAACCGTATGGTGTTACTGTATGGTGTTACTATGATGTTACTGCATAATGTTACTGTTTGGTGCAACTGTATGGTGTTACTATTATGTTGATGTATGGTGTTACTATAGTGTTGATGTATGGTGTTATTGTATTGACAAGTCTATGGTATTTTAATCGTGTTGATGTATGGTGTAACTCTATGGTGTTACTTTACGGTGTTACTGTATGGTGTAACTATATGGTGTAACTGTATGGTGTAACAGTATGGTGTTACTGTATGGTGTTATTGTATGATGTTACTATGGTGTTGATGTATAATGCTACTGTATGGTGTAATTGTATGGTGTAGCTGTAGGTGTAACTGTATGGTCTAACTGTATGGTGTTACTGTATGATGTAACTGTATGGTGTTACTGTATGTTGTAACTGTATGGTGTTACCATGGTGTTGATGTATGATGTTACTTCATTGATAATTGTAATGGTTACAATGGTGTTGATTTATGGTGTTACTTCATTGTTAGCTGTATGGTGAAGCTGTATTGTGTAACTGTATTGTGTTACTAAATGGTGTTACTGTATTGTGTTTATGTATGGTGTAACCTTTTACGCTACTGTAAAGTGTTACTGTATTGTGTAATTGTATGGTGTTGGAAACTTAATGGTTTAACTGCATGGTGTTGATATAAGTTGGTACTACACTGTTTTTAAGTATGATATTACTTTTTGGTTTAAATGCATGGAGCTTATTTATGGTATGTTGGTTGTTACTTTAGGTTGTTTCTGATAACATCCTTTACAGTGTATTCTACTATTTTTTTCTTCACCCCCTTTAAATATTTTATTTGTAAAATAATTATTTGATTTCAAAAACTTAACTTTGATAACTATTACGAAAAAGGGCATGGGTGCTTTCGAATAAAAAGAATCTATGGTTAACTTGGGAAATTATTTAACAATTGAACTGTTTTAAAATGATGTTCAATGTCAGTATAAAGGCAACAAAAATGCACACAAACGAATAATACTGACGCAAAAGCTGTTTTTTAGACCGAGATCAAAACATTATTAATCCGCACTGTTTTTAATGTGTAATAACAACGGTGGCTTTGGTTTGAAAAATTATAGTGTTATCGGGTATTTTGATGGTATTTTCTTGATTTTTCATTAACATTATGCAATTTTGAGAATATTGGATATAAAATGATATTAATAAAGAAATGAGTATTAACAATAAATGTGTTGTTATTTGTGGACTATATTTCGGTCGAAAACCAGGTGCACCTGTGTGGCCTCATTTCACTTATGCAAGAAATTGCAAAAACAATTGGTGGCTATATGTCAAAAGTGAAATTTGTGAATCTGAAACGGAGGACACTGTGGCAGAGGGGTTGTTTTCGATTGCCAAGCATGTGGGTTTCGAATTGCGCCGTGATATGATTGTAAACAGGGATCTACTGAGGGATTTTTTCTGGAATGTCGATATTGTTTGGTTGAGATTCACTCGAACATTATTTGCCGAGCTTCATACTCGGTATCGATCAAATGTCTAGTCAGCAAAGCAGTGAGGAGTTTACTTATTCTCTACGTCTTATGCAGTGTAAATATCTCTCAAAGTTTAGAAAATGATCGTTTTTAGGTTAGCAAGGAGTTTTGTAGTACTTAAACCATGTTTTATAGTTTTGAGGAGTTGCTATTGTATCCCTAATATATTGATTAAAAAGCATGTAGCTGATTTTTAGTTCTTCATATCAATAAAAACAGCATGTGAAACGGACAATTTTCAGTTGATAGGGGAACCCACACGCTTCTGGGACATATTTTGGATGGCTGCCAAATCCACCTTGTGATTTTTCTGCTGCGTTTCGTGAATCTAATTTCAATTAAAATTTACATCGCACGAGACACAAAATTAATTGACAGGTTGTACCATTACACATTGTCTTAAAACCATAGGAGTGTAGCAGCTGTGCCAAGGTAATAAGAATTTTTATAAGATCTGATTGTCAAGAATTTTATATATGGTTTGTTGTTTTTTACAGACCAGTTCTTGTCGGTTCTTTCAACAGGCCACCGACAACACCGTTTGATGTTTTAAAACCTTGTCTCTCACAATGCCAATATTACGGTAAATAACAATCAGGTGTCTATTAACGTTATTAAAATTGTATTTGATTAATTTCTTTGATTTTATTATGTGCATGTTAACAATTGAACCGTTCTTGTATAAGTTCGTAAATGCGTTTTTCAAGCTTGTATCAAATATTAACAAAAGTGATGTCGGAGTCAAGTTTGTTTACTTGTTTACCCATGGTAATGTAATCCGGACTGTGTATTGCATTGTGTATGTATTCATACTCGGTGTGGCAAGTTTTTGTCGTTCATTGTCAATCATGAACGAAGGGCTCTCAAGCTGCAGCTTTGGAAATTTCACTTGACAAATGTTTATGTATAAGTAGTAGTGTAATTTATTTCTGGCATTCAATACTTGTTCAATTTATTTGTTAAGTGTAATAAATGAAGGTTTTATTGGGACGTTATATAAATAAAAAATTAGTTTTTGTGTCTAACAATTTACAAAAAGAAAAAGAACGTATCTTTAAGGTAACATAGATTTTTGGACAAAATTTACAAACATTTTTTTAATTATCTTCAACAAGAACGTTATAATTTTGAATGAAAATCATATTTAGTATGGTGTAACTGTAACGTGATATAGAAGTGTGTTATTTCAAGCTGTTTTTGACAGTGTGTATACAGTGTACTTAATGGTGTTACTGTGCTGTTTTAATGCATGGTGTTACTGCACGGTGTAGATATATAGTGCTACTATTGATAGAATACACTCTAATATTTTCATTTGCCTTGTAAAATTCCCATAGCTGCAAGCTTGAGAGCCGTTGTAATTATTACTGACAATGAATGCCAAAAAATTTTGTCACTCCGTGTATGAATACATATAAAATGCAATACACAATCCGGAACTACATTATCGTAGGTAAACAAACATGACTGTTACGTCACATTTGTTTACATTCGAGAGGAGACTAAAAACACATTTACGAGATATTACAAGCATGGTTGAATTGTTAAAAATAAAATCAATGTAATAATTCAAATAAAATTTTAATGATTAAAAACACAAAAAAGTAAATAATAGTTTTTTTGAAAAAAAAAAAATCCCGTTGATCTGTTTCTTTTATAAATTGCCGTCTGCTTCAAATTTATCAGAATGGAAGACAGAAATCACGTCGATTTTGGCAATTTCACTCTTTATCCTCCAGACCTTTGGGAGATGAATTCCAGTGATGATGAATTTTTGTCAACAATTAATTATGATGGATTAGACAGCATACAAATAAGTTCCATTGAGCGTGACACACAAAAACTGGACGAATGTTTGAAACAACCAGCACTGGACATACCACCACCTGAACTGCCAGCAACAGTATCTACATCTGAACCTGTTCAGAAAAGATTTAAAACTGTGTCAAAACAGGAACAGGAAAGGCTATTTGAAGCCAGACAGGCCCCTACCACTAAGAAAAACACTTTATGGGGAATGAAAATTTTTCAAGGTAAAAAAAATAAAAAACGAGGATAAATGTATTTGATATTTTGATACATAATGAGTTAAAAAGAGCCACAAATGTTTGCAGAAATTAACCAAATTAAACCAAATTATTATTATTATTATTAGTTTGAATTTATACACAATGACGATGTTTTCAATCATTCGATCCGAGATGAAAAAAAAAATTCAAGAGCTAAAGAAAAATGCAGACAATTGGATGTTGAAATAATGATAATTACAATGAAAAAAAAAAAAAAAAAACCATGGATTTTAGAAAAGTAATTAATCCGAGATATACAACCCAAAATGTTTGTTTTTTGTTTTTTTGTTTGTTTGTTTTTTTTTTTTTTTATAGATTGGAATAAGGAAAAGACCGGAAATACTATTGACATGATCAAAATTTCAGCCGAGGAGCTCGATGAAACTCTGTCGCAATTTTATTGTGAAGTAAGGCCAAATCCTTCGTCTTCAAAGTCGGAAGACTCGGGAGTATATCACAGAAACACCATGATTAATTTACGAGCCGCTATAAATAGACACATGGCCGATATTCATCGTAATATTGACATTGTGAGAGACAAACAGTTCAAAAAGTCAAATGGTATTTTAGATGGCCTTTTAAAAGAACGAACAAGAACCGGACTATCTAAACCAACAAACCACAAAAAAATTCTTGAAAAATCTGAACTAATAAAAATTTCTTCCTACCTTGGTAAAGCCGCTACATCCCCTATTATTTTGAGACAATGTGTCTGGTACAATTTGTCAATTAATTTTGTGTCTCGCGGGAATGAATTTCACCATCAATTGAAATTAGATTCTTTTGAATTCCACAGTGATGATTCCGGAGAATATGTCACAATTAAACATGATACACAGCAGAAAAATCACCAGGGGGGTTTGGCACCCATCCAAGATACATCCCAGAAACGTATGTATGCCACATCCAGTGAAAATTGTCCGGTTCGCATGCTTCGTATGTTGATCGCAAAAACTGACAAATCGGCTACATCTCTTTTCAATCATTACAATAAGGACGCATTAGCAACTCCTCAATACTATGATACATGGTTTACTACAAAACCCCTTGCTAAAAGATCATTTTATAATTTTTTGAGAGATATTTGCACCGCATCAGGCGTAGACAATAATTATACTCCTCACTGCTTAAGAGCCACTGCTATCCAACATTTGAACGATACTGGTTATGAAGCTCGGCACATAATGTTTATGTCCAGCCACAAAAATGAATCTTCATTGAGATCATACAACCGAACAATGTCGACATTCCAGAAAAAATCTCTCAGTGAATCCTTGTCTACGCTCACACATCCCGGCGGAGATTCGAAACCCACATGCTTGACCATTGAAAATCACCCCGCTGCTACAGTTTCTTCCGTTTCAGATGCACAAATTGAAGTTCCAACATATAATCAGCAATCTTTCAGTGCAAATAACACTTTTACACCGAACTTCTTTGCAAATTCTCACTTCAGTTCTTGCACGTTTAACTTCCAAAATTGAAAATGGCGCTACTCATGTGTACCGGTAGACGGATTACACACAACGGTTATTGATCCGCACATTCTTTTGCTGTGGGGTAACCACGGGGGTTTTAATTTGAACTATAATATTATTTTCGGGTATATTGATGGTATTTATTATTATTGTTGTTGTTATTTTTCATAAGCATAATGTATTCATGAGAGTATAAGTTATGAAATAATAATAATTTTAATATCAGCAAAATAAATGTGTTGTTATTTGTGCACTATATTTCAGTCCAAAATCACGTTCTTGCTCCAAAACGCACGTGCACGTGCGTGTTCTTCGTGGCTGTTGCGTCTACTGGACTCCCCCCGATGTGCATGTGTCATAGAAGGGAATTTTTCAGTCTTGTAATCAATGAATAATTTTTTTAAAAAATATTTAACGAAAATATAACAATTGAACTGTTTTAAAATGGTATTCATTGTCAGTATGAAGGCAACAACTTTGCAAGCAAACTTGTCATAACGCGCTAACGCGCGTTATTCCGTTTGCTTGCAAAGTTGTTGCCTTCATACTGACAATGAATACCATTTTAAAACAGTTCAATTGTTAATTATGCTACCGTATTGTGTTACTGTTTGGTGTTAATGTATAGTTCTATTGTATTGTGTTACTGTAGTGTGTTGATTCAAGATTTTTTTATAACTTCCTTTAAAGTGTATTCTGTTGTGGTAGTATACAATGTTATTGCATTGTGCAATAATAAATTTTTTGCTATATTTTAAATTTGCTGTTTCAAAGATTTTAAGATTTTTATTTAGGTGTTATGTAAATAGGGTTTTGAATATAAATAAATATATCAATAATATAGACTTGACAGTGGCATATTTATGATATGTTAGTATACAGTGCTATTGCATTGTGCAATAATAATGTTTTTGCTATATTTTAAATTTACTGCTTCAAACATTTTAAGATTTTAATTTAGGTGTTATGTAAAAAGGTTGTTGAATATAAATAAATTTCCCAATAATATAGACTTAACAGTGGCATATTTTAATCTGACCTTCTTTTGAACATGGCATCGTAAAATCTATTATCGAGACATTCGGCGGTTGAATTGCTTTTAGAAAAAAAAAAGTTAGCTTGACTTATTTTCAGATATCCGTATTTGGTATTTAAATTGCATAATCATCATATCAAATATATCATATCATATCAAATATCTTATCATTATTTAGATTTTTTGTATTTAGCTTCAAATTATTTGCCAAAAATACTTGAAAATTGAACTAAAGTTTCGTTTACTTTAAAACTTTAAAACCGGTTTTTGTACTAAAAAGAATGATCTTTTTTCTTTTTAATTATTAGCCTTTACAACAAAATCTTTCAAGGTAAATTGCATATAGGTCTTCGAATAACATAAATTCATATAATTTCGGAACTTTCGATTCAGCAATTTTTAACTGTTTCGCTTATGTTTTTTATTTTCGAAACCTTTCGGCCCCTATGTCATTGATGAGGAAAAATTTTCCGAATTGTGCACATAAGGCACATCAAATTTTAACAGGTATTTGTGTTATAAATAAATCTATGATTCACTTCAATATGTTCTTATATATAGACATATATATATTACATTTTTTCTTGTTAAGTATATACCCATAAAAGGTTTTATTTTAACTCCATATCAATAAAAAACTCAAATCTATTTTATTTTTAACAATTTTGTAATATGAACTTCAATATAGTAGATTTTATCCAGAAAAATTAGTCCAAAATATAACTTTGTTTTTGATAACATTTATAATCATTTATATGGCTATGCAATTACATTGTAAAATGCTTAATTTATTGCAGTTGTAGAATATTTAAATGCAATTTAGTTTATTTCGCAAGAAGCAAAAACCAAACCTTTTACCATCAATCTTTTGGCCTTGTAAATGTATTATAATTTTTTATTACAAGATGTATATCAAGACAATAACACATGGATTCTTTTAATTTGCATTGGTTCATGTAAGTTAATATTACAAAGCTGAATGAAAGTAATCAATCTGCTGTTTAAATATAGTACGAGTAACGAAATAAATAGTTAAAAATGGTCGAAATAACAATAATAAAAATTCGTCAACAACAATTTTGAGTTTTGTTGCTTGTTGTATGTTTCTATTACGTCTCATTAGCAATTTTGATGCAAATACCAAGGCAATTTATTAATCTCTAGGCTGCACTTGAAACGGCGTTTATTTCTCTGAGCCAATAAAGCATATAGCAATGATAACATAAATGACCTTGTTGTGAGTTGTGTCTTTATACTTGTTTTTTTCAATTTTTCTTCACTATTTAAATAAAAGAGATACATGAACTAATATAGTAAATATAAACTACAAGATTTTCTTAAAGTTTTGGACGGGCTTGCTTAAAACAACCTGGTGTAAAGATGTCATAATAAAGATATTTTTGATTTTAATGAGTTTTATAATTTTGTTACTCTATTGACACCGTTTGTGTCTCAGTCCGAGACACTAAATAGACCCTTTGAAATAATTTCATTTTTGACATTTTCGCTATGTGGAAAAGAATTATGTTGAATAAGTTCTTTTTCTTAAACACGTTCACCACTTAATTTTTAAAAGTTTTCAATTTCTTGATAAATAGGAAATAAAGATTAGATAAAAGCAGTTCAGCAAGTTTGACTTAAAAAAATGACTTAATTTAATTAGTCTTAGAATTAGGAAGTTCGACAGATTTAAAATGAATATATAACCTATAACTGTAACTGATCGTTGCACGTGTCTTTATAATTTATTTTCGTTTCAGTATACTATGGCCTCTATGTTCCGACACTGAACAATCCATGGTAATGAATCAAAATACCTAAATCAAGATAATGTTGTCATTACGAAATATGTGAAAATTATAATAGGTCTAAGTTGGTCATTCTTCAAGGTAGAAATGTTTAGTAACGGGGATATATGCATCAATCATATTAATAACACATTCAAAAGGTGATTACACAATTATAGTCAAAGTCACTTTAAAGCATACTTCAAACGGCCTTTAAAAAACTCTCTTCTCAAAAGAACTCTTTCTGTTGTTTTTCTCTTCATGACAAATATTATAATCCTGTCAAAGCAACAACATCCTTAACATTGAGTGCTAAAGGCTGAATCAATAACAGATATGAAATAGCAACTTAAATATCCTACCTTGGCGGCAGTTTAAAATGAATGGGTCTTTTCATTTATTGTCGTAGCTACCGGTTACGTAAAACCTTACAGTATTTTAATTGGGCATTTATTTGTATAACAGACATGGAGGTGTGTCTAAGTCATCGGTTACGTAATTTACAACATTAAAATAAAAATCTATACAATACATACAATAATACTAATGCCTGTAAGCAAAGGAAATATGAATCGAGGTACACAGGTTAGGATAAAAAATTTAAAAAAACAGGCCAATGTATAGATTCTACTAAACCACACCATGCTTTAAAGTTGACGATTTAAATACAAGATATTATAACTGTCGTGGACATGTCCTAATATGCTTTGTCAGAATTAACAAGGATATCATTGGGACTTTTCATTTAGTGTCATATCTACAGGTTACATAATACCCTACATTTAAATTGGGCATTACTTTGTATAACAGAAATGGAGGTTTATCAAACATTTATATGTTTAACTGTATGTATTTGTAGTTTATACTGCATAGATTCATCAAGAACATCAGAATCAGGTTAGTTTTATGAACTAATATTTAGATGTATTGTTTTAACCTAAAAAAAATATGGTTCAGTCATATTTATGCTGTAAACAATTTGTCCAACCCTGACACATATTTTCACGACCACATTTAAAAAGTAAAATGCAATCTAATGCAGATCATGAGGCATTGTTCTTTTTGTTGTATACTAAGGTATCTGTTAGGTATAAATGAACAAGATATGGTTTAACTGTAGTATGTGTATGTGTGGTATCACGGAAGTGTGTTAATTCGATCTGTTGACGACAGTTTTCAAACAGTGTACTGTTTCCGTATGATGTTGCTGTATGGTGTTACTGCAGTGTTTTACTTCAAGATCTTTCTGAGAACACTTATGTTGTGCACTTTATTTTGCTCCTGTACGGTGTAAGTTTGTTGTTGATGTTCCGTACTACTGTACGATGCTACTGCACGGTGCGACTGTTTGAAGTTAATGTAGTATGTTACTTCAAACTTCAATGTGTTTCATATAACTTCCTTTACAGTGTATATTATGATGTTAGTACACAGTTATATTGCAGTGTATCATAATTTTTGTTATGATTTTATTTTCCTTTTTCATTTTTTTAAAAAAGATTTTCATTTAGATGTTATTTGCATATATATCAAATATTACTGAATATATTAATAATATACACATGAGTGTCATATGTATCAAAATAGTTGGTAAAGTGTAATGTTGTTGAACGTCGTATCAGCAATGTTTTAGCTATTATCGTAAGAGTAACTTAATCATCCCTGAAAAATAGTGACAACGAATTTATATGCGTAAGATGTTCAGGTTGTATTATTGTCTGGTCAACAGTAGCGCGCAATAAGGGAACAGAAGGCAATTTTTTGTCGACCTTGATGTCGAGCGTCGTGCGAGGATGCTATCTCACAATTGTTAAGTCTAGTGTATTATCTGAGCTGGTTTTGATCCCCAGACATATCGCTCTGGCGTTGTAAAATCTTTTTTAGCCATCGATGCGGTAGAATAGCTTTTAAAGGAATCTAGCTTCATTTATTTTTAGATATCCGAAATTGTTTTACTTTAAATTACATAGCATATCATATGTCTCATCATTTTTTGTATTTATTGGTTATTTTTTTGCGAACAACAAACTTGAAAATTAGTTCCTTTACTTTATACTTTTAAACCTTTTTTATTTACAAAAAAGGATTGACTTTTTTCTTTCTATTTACTTTATATGAATATTTTAAATGTAAAATAATTATCTGATTTCAAAAGCTTTACCTTTAAAATCTATTACGCGAAGAAGTATGGAGGCGGCCCTTGAATAAAAATATTTTATGGTTAACTTGTATAATTATATATGTATAAGAAGTAATGTGAAATATAACTGTTTTTATAATGACTATATAAATAATAAATATTTTTTAGAATTTAATAAAATGAATCACCATGTATTAGATTTTACAAAAAAAAAACTTATATGTATGGTAACATTTACAAACCTTTTTATCTCTATGTAATACCGTTGTAAAATGCGTAAATTTGAATTGCGAATTTGTTTTTTTTAGCAATAAGCCAAAAACCATATAACAAAGTTGAATAGAAGGAAGTAATGTCCAGTGTAAATATATTAGGAGTAACAAAAATCGAGTTCAATACATAAAAAAATAAATACAAATAAAATAATTAATAATAAAATAAAATAAAATGAAAAAAAAAAAAACATTTATAATGGTTTTCAACAAAGGTTTTGAGTATTGTCGTTGTTTGTAATTTTTTATCTGTAGCAAAAGTAAGTTGTTACTGTATGACGCCAAATTCCTTTGTTCGATCGAATTTTCTTTTAACAATTCTACAGCGAGGTAGGTAAACATCTAGAGATTTGCTTTTATCAACGTTATTCAAAATTGATTAAAAGCAGGTACGCTCAATACTTGAACGGTTATGAAAGCTAAATAGAGACGCAATAAAACCATATCCTGCGATTAACTTTTTTTCGGTTCCCATTCACACATATAAAAATAAGTTTAAATTTACATACATTTAACATGTCACTTCAAGTAATCAATTTTCATTCATTAAACAAAATATTTTCCTATTAGACATTCAGGTATACAATCAGAAACATGCTGGTTATTTAACCATAGTTATTATTATGACTGCACAAAAATCTAATACATAATCTCTCAGACCTTATGACAATGTTTTGTAAATGTAAAATATTTGTTAAAAAGCACATTGAAAGAATACCTACAAAAATATGATTAAGTTTTTGAGTTTAAAGGTAGTTTCATTTTACTTGTTTAACCCACTACCAACTGGGGCTGTTTTTTAACTACCTTTAACAAGAACGTAATAATTTAAAATGAAAATCATTTAAGCAATATGGATGTCCCGAATTTTAACTATAAACATTTTTTTCCATTCTGACACATATTTTTATACCATATTGGCTATACATATTTAAAGATAACATATGACCCTCTTTGAAAAAAACTGCAATGAATTGCAGATCACAGGGCGTGTTTCTCTTTGATCTTATACTTACAATATACATCTACTTAGTATAATGTAACCATAGAATAAGTGTGATATTTGAAGTTGTTTCTGACAGCTTGTATACAGTGCACTGAATGGTGTAACTACATGGCTCATATAAGTTGCTTCAAGGTGCTTCAAACATAGATAGCATGCACTGTTTTCTGTTATTGTACGGTGTTACAGTTTGGTGTTAATGGTGTGTTGATTAAAGGGCTTTTTGATAATATTCTTTACAGTGTATTTTTTTTAACTATACAGTCATGCTGTAATGTGTCACAAATATCTGCTATAATTTTTGTCTACTTTTTCTAACATTACTGTAAAATCTATCACGCGAAAGAGCATACATGCCTTCGAATAACCTAAATTTATATAATTTCGGAATTTTCGATTCAGTAATTTTAAACTGTTTGACTTATGTTTTTTTTTATTTATCAAACTTTTCGTCCCCTTTTGTCACTGATGACGAAAAATGTTCCGAAATGTGCATATATAACATATTAAATTTTTACATTTTAATATTTGTGTTATATATAAATCTATGATTAACTCCAATATGCTATCATGTATGAGAAGTATTGTTATGTATTACCTGCATTCAAATATATATTTTATTTGTTAAGTTTATACCCATAAAAGGTTTTATTTTAACTCCATATCAATACAAAACTCAAATCTATTTTATTTTTAACAATTTTGTAATACGAACCTCGATGTAGTAGATTTTATGCAGAAAAATAAGTCCAAAATATAACTTTGTTTTTGACAACATTTATAATTATTTATATGGCTATGCAATAACATTGTATAATGCTGGATTTATTGCAGTTATAGAATATTTAAATGCAATTTAGTTTGTTTCGCAAGAAGCAAAAACCAAAACCGTTCACCATCAATCTCTTTGCCTTGTAAATGTATTATAAATTTTGATTACAAGATGTATATCTAGAAAACAACAGTTGCATTCTTCTAGTTTGCGTTGGCTCAAATAAGTTATAATATAAAAAACATAGTTAATATTACAAAGCAGAATGGAAGAAGTCAATCAGCAGTTTAAATATAGGACGAATCATGAAATATGGAGTTAAAAGTTGTTGAAATGACAATAATAAAAAGGTGGTCAATTTTTTAAATTTTGTTGCTGGTTGTATATTTGTATTACGTCCAATTTGCAAAGATGATGCATATACCACGGCAATTTATTGATCTCTGGGCTGCACTTGAAACGGCGTTTTTTTCTCTGAGCCAATAAAGCGGTCAGCAAGAATAAGATAACTGACCTTGTTATGAATTGTGTCTTTATATATTTTATTCAATTTTTCTTCACTAGTAAAATAAGAGATACATGAACTAATATAGTAAATATAAACCAAAAGATATTCTCAAACTTTAAGACAGGCTTGCTAAAAACAACCTGGTGTAAAGATGTCATGATAAAGATATTTTTGATTTAAATTATACTAATTTTGTCACTTTTATTGACACCGTTCATGTCTCAGTCCGAGACACCCAATAAACCCTTTGAAATAATTTCATTTTTGTTCGTATTGTTACAAATTAGCTTTGTGAAAAAGAATTATATTGAATAAGTTTATTTTCTTAAACAAGTTCACCACATAATTTTGACAAGTTTGCAATTTCTTGATGAGGAATTAATTTCCGAAATGTGCACATCTGGCACATAAAAATTTAACTGGTATTTGTATTATATATTTGATAAATAGGAAATGAAGACTAAAAGCAGTTCAGCAAGTTTGACCTGAAGAACTCTTTCGTTGAGTAACATCTAGTAATCATCTAGATATTGTATAATATAACCATTAGTAATATGCTTAGCCGTAATTCCTTCTAATAGCTTGTTTGAAATACGACAACCCATCGCCAATGAACGTTCATAAAACTAAAAACCATTGAATTTAAAACCCAACAGAACCTGCCACTCAGGCAGTAAGCGAAACGCTGAATGTCAGTTTTACACAAAAGAACATTAACCTGACAATTGATCTATTTTAAGAGCCTCATCTAGCTTATACATGACTTAACACAATTAAGAATCGATAAAGTCGTATCAATCGCCAATCCCCGGAAGTTTTCTTTGCAACCATTCCTAATGGAAAAATACGTACGTTTTCAATAGGGTTGTACTGTAAGGCCCTAGGATTTCTTTTGCAGAACATGCAAATATGCATGAAGTGACAGTTGGTCCTATTGCAGTTACCCTTTTTGAAACCAAAACAAACCCCTTTATTCTTATTTAAATTACCGCCTGACCCCATTTTAACTACATATCTTGGGAAAGAGAGCAAACTAAGCCAGAGTGAGAAATTTAATGTTGCCAAAAATTAATATTGAATTGGCTGACTCAGGCGAAATTGCTCGTCACAGGCAAGTTAATCAAACCCAGGGGACCGTGCATCTGCATCCCGAATGACGCTCATATATTGTGTTAATTCGACCGCTCTTTCGGGGAACCGGCGGAGGTGTATGTTTGTGAACAACATAAATGTATCTGTCCATTTTCAATGGAAGGTATCTTGTCATTTATTACTTTTGGCTTAGATTGTAAACATCTAAACTCATTCAGTACAAGGTTACTGGCAGTTTTAAAATCTGTAAGTTCAGCACTTTCCTTTTACAGTTGCTAAATTTACAAATTGGTGACCCCAAATTTTCTCTCTTAAGTTCTTAACTGATTCGGGATATGTGTTGTAATATCATCATTTGGACACCAAACAACGTCAGACATTGCTGAAGTATTAGCACGGTGTGCCTGTAAAATAGAACCGACTTGTCCTGGAGAAGGGCACTGATCAACAACATCATCAATACTAGAAGTGGTGTTATCAACCCCGAAAATATTTTCTAAAGACATATTAGTATTACAATTACCCTGCCAAATCACTCCAGCGCGACTTGGTTTAGTTGCAGTTGTCTTTTTTTTGTATTCCATCTGCTTTCTTTAAAGCCTCCCTTTTTGGTGGCATGATTGTCACTTTATGGTAAACAACAGGATAATAACCTTAAAATGTCCCACAATAATATTATCAAATGTTTGATTCATATACAAACAAACTATCCACAGACAGATTCTTTTGCACCGTATTAAACTTTGAAAACACAATCTCAGAATGAAGACAATGTGCATGATCATTACATTATATACATACTGCTACAAGCAGCAGTTACTTTCTTTTATTAATACTACGCTAGTAGAAACACTCAAATAAGTCGGTTTAAGATATATTTTCAATCTAAAAAACCGTAATAATATACAAGAATTGCAAGAATGTTTGAATTTATACCTCAATAATGACACCCAAAAAACTGCAACATTAAAATTTATTTGAAAAAAGCGGTGACTTCAGTTTTTCAATTGTCAAATTTCCGTTTCTCTCCATCGGTACTCCTGCTTGTCCAGCATACGGTATATTTAAAAAAAAGTTTTTTCCGGTATGGTTAAGCTTGTTTCCATACGGATGAAGTAGCTGCCGTTGTTTTTATGCACAATGTTCATACTGATAAATTTATTAACGATACGCACATAGTAAGTCGTTCGATCACATTTTATTTGGCCCTTAAATACAACCGTAGTTAAACACTGAAAAACTTTGATAGATATATCTATTTTAACTCAGTGTTATTAGAAGCAGATAGGCATAAAACTTCAATTGTTATTACACAAAGATAGGGGCGAAATATACACAGTTCAATTTTGTTTGGATCGACTTAGTTTTCGTGTTTCAATGCATAAATATAGACATAAGCTTGACTATATATATTTAATATTTAGGTAGACAAAGAAAAATGAATATGCCTTATTTAATCATTGGTGATTATATGACTGCAAACAAATGTATTATATAATCTGCCTCAATCAAATAGACATGTTGCGTAAAAGAACACCCTTTAAAAATAAGTATAAAGAAATACTGGTTTGTGAGTATAAAGGTAGGTTTCTAATCACATATTTTGTCTATTGCTACCAGCTATATACTTGGTTGTTTTGTTTAATTTTTTAACCACAAGCATAATAATTTTAAAAAGACAATCATTTAAACAATACTGATGTCCCGAATATTAACTAATAACAATACAATTTTTCCTATTCCGACTCATATTTACATGTCTGTTTTTTAAAAAAACCAACCAAGTGTAGATCATGACGCACATTTTTTTTATGTATACTACGGTATACATTACGATATAAATGTACAAAATCTGGTGTTACTGTATGTGTTACCGTAGTGTGTGTATTTACGGTGTTATTGTAGTGTGTTTATGTACGGTGTTACTGTAGTGTGTTTATGTACAGTATTACTGTAGTGTGTTTATGTACGGTGTTACAGTAGTGTGTATGTACTGCATTACTGTAGTGTGTGTATGTATGGTGTTACTGTAGTGTGTGTAGGTACGGTGTTACTGTGGTATGTGTATGTAAGGTGTTATTGTAGTGTGTTTATGTACGGTAATACTGTAGTGTGTGTATGTACATTGTTACTGTACTGTAGTGTGTTTATGTAAGTATTACTGTAATGTGTTTATGTACGGTTTTACAGAAGTTTGTATGTACTCTATAACTGTAGTGTGTGTATTGATAGTGTTACTGTAGTGTGTGTATGTACGGTGTTATTGTAGTGTGTTTATGTACTGTGTTGCAGTAGTGTGTTTATGAACGGTGATACTGTAGAGTGTTATTATAGTTTGTTTTTGTACGGTGTATGTACGGTGTTATTTTAGTGTGTGTATGTATGGTGTTACTGTAGTGTGTTTATGCACGGTGTTGTTTTAGTGTGTTTATGTACGGTCTATGTACGTTGTTATTCCAGTGTGTGTATGTACGCTGTTTTTGTAGTGTGTGTGTATGTACGGTGTAATTGTAATGTCTTTATGTACGGTGTTGTTGTAGTATGTACTTGTACGTTATTTTTGTAGTGTCTTTATGTACGGTGTTGTTGTGGTGTGTTTAATTACGATGTTACTGTAGTGTGTTTATGTACGGTGTTACAGTACTGTGTATGTACTGTATTACTGTAGTGTGTTTATGTACGGTGTTACAGTACTGTGTATGTACTGTATTACTGTAGTGTGTATGTACTGTGTTACAGTACTGTGTATGTACTGTATTACTGTAGTGTGTATGTACGGTGTTACAGTAGTGTGTATGTACTGTATTACTGTAGTTACCGTGGTTTCTTTAGGGACGATGTTGTTGTAGTGTGTTTATGTATGGTGTAACTGTAGTATGTTTATGTACAATGTTACTCTAGTGTATGTATGTACGGTGTTACTGCAGTGTTTTTAAGTATTTCTTACAACACATAGAGTGCATTGTATTGTGCTACTGTACGGTGCTATAATACGGTCCCACCGTAATGTGCACATGATGAAAAGGCATCTTTAAGGATCCTTAAAGCCTCCTTTAAGCTGCCTTAAATTTCCCTTTAAGGACCTTTAAGGGGGCTTTAAGGATCCTTAAATAAGCCTTTAAGGAGTCTTTAAGGACTCCTTAAAGATCCTTAATGGAACTGAAATTTTAAGGATCTTTAAGGAGGCTTTAAGGATTTTAAGGAAAAATTTATATTTTTCCTTTTTTTTAAAAAAGCAATGAAATATTATTTTTATCATTATCTTTTTTAAAATTTTATTTAAAAAAAAAAACTATTGCATCTACTAATTTTGAAAAAGTAAAGTGAAAATCAGTTAATTTTCTTTATATTATTTTAAATCTCAAGTTTTTAATTTTATTTCTTTAATTTTTTTTGATTTATTTATTACATTCTGTATTCTAATTGAATTTTAATTATTTAAATAGAAATTACACAAAATTTTATAATTGAATTCATCTGTTATCCGCTCTCACTGGGAATCGAACCCCGGTCTCTCAAGTCAGGAGTCCAACACCTTACCTATGTAGCTATGGTAGAGATGATTCTGATGGTGATAATTATAAAATATGTCTCTAACAATATGCAAATAAGATCACGTGACTGAAAGAAAGCAAGTGGACCTTTTTTTATTTATTTGTAAAATTTTTTTTATATTTCTTTTCTCTTACTACAAAAGGATCAAATTAATTTCATTTATTTATTTTTTTTTTTTAAAATTCCATATATAATTTGCTGCAGTCATCATTTTTATCTATTTATAGAATTTTAATTGCATTAGATAAAATATATGTTGATAGGAATGCATTCCAAAATTTACCTGTAATATACTAGTATATCTAACATCAATCAGCAATATGGTGTTTGATGATCAAGTGTATTAATCACTTAATTAATTAATGTTGATGACATCTGTTCTTCCTAACTCCTTTTACTTGAAAATTATTATTATTTATATGTAATAATTAGAGATGTAATTGATACAGAAGCAGTATGTTAACTGTACAAACAGCTTTTTAATTAAATAATTGGCCATAATGTCCAAAATAAATAAATAAATAAATAGATAAATAAATAAATAAACAAATAAATAGATAAATAAATAAATAAATAAATAAATATGGTCTTTCCGAGTCTATTTTTCAACCAAAAAAAAAATTAACAGTAATTTTTTTCTAGAATCTGCAGTACACATAATATGCTAAGATATTAGTAATATCATTCAGAAATTCCCGGTGTGTGTGTGTGTGTGTGTGTGTGTGTGTGTGTCGAGGGATTACCTAAATTAAAATTAAATTAAATACAGAAAGAGATAATAGTCAGCAATTGAATATATAGAAAGGGAGAGGTGGTTTTTTTAATTCATTTACGGGCAAGTCAAGAATTTAATGTACAAGAGAGAGAGAGAGAGAGAGAGAGAGAGAGAGAGAGAGAGAGAGAGAGAGAGAGAGAGAGAGAGAGAAAGAGAGAGAGAGGGGGGAACTGATTACATTGAGGGGAGACAGATAAGGGGCATCAGCGGAAACTAAATGTTTTAAAGAACGAGATATAAGGAAATGAATATGCTGAGAGAGAGAGAGAGAGAGAGAGAGAGAGAGAGAGAGAGAGAGAGAGAGAGAGAGATAGGGGATAGCGGATACTGAATATGTTAGAGAGGGAGAGAGAGAGTATCCACTTGTGTTTCAGAGAGAGAGAGAGAGAGAGAGAGAGAGAGAGAGAGAGAGAGAGAGAGAGAGAGAGAGAGAGAGATAGAAAGAGAGAGAGAGAGAGAGAGAGAGAGAGAGAGAGAGAGAGAGAGAGAGAGAGTATCCACTTGTGTTTCAGAGAGAGGGGGTCAGCAGAAACCGAATATGAGAGAGAGAGAGAGAGAGAGAGAGAGAGAGAGAGAGAGAGAGAGAGAGCATTCCTCAAATGAACACTGTGAGCATAAAATTTCTTCGGAAATTTTAGTTTTTACCTTAAAGGATCAATACTAATAGCTAAGTGATAGGGAAAAGTGTAATGCTGTTTAACGTCGAATCATTAATTTTCAATATATTTGCGGCGATAGTAATTTAAAAGATGTCCAAATGTCCAAAGATCAAACGAAAATTGCGAGATGTACAAGTATTTAGTTTAGCTTGTCTTGTACTTGTGCATATTCAGAGCGACTTTTTTCAAATCAATGCGTCAAGGACAAGCATATCATTTTCACTTTTTGTAACCCATGTCCCTTGCATAGGTTGAACCAGTCGATAAAGTTTCTTTAATTCTAAATTCCAGAAGGGGAAGCTCTCTCCTATTTAAACATTCTTACGAATAACACGGTCTCGCTTCGAACTTACGTTTCTGCAACTGAACAACGGAGGGGGTTCGAAACATATAGGCACAGATTTTTGAAGATTAATTGGTTAAATAATTACTATTAGATAACTAAGATTTTAAACTGATTTGACAAATGACTAACACAACACTCTTAAAAATGGGCTTTTGTTTTAGACAGTGTAATGTTATATAATTAAATAAAATCGATTGCAATCAACAGTTCACAATCTTACGTATAAGTAATAAAATGTTGTCTATAATTTGATATTTTAATTAAAAACAACGTCATTAGATTGATACATTTCTTCTCGCTTAACATTTTCAAAGAAAATCTTTTTGTACGAAAATGGATTTCCTTCGGACACGGAAAATAAATCCCTTTTATGTTAAATATACTTACAAGAATTCAATCATTGGAGAGAGAAAAAAAAGCATATACCTTTCAATACATTTAACTGCTTATACTCAAATTATTTTTGTAGTAATTGGGAGCTTTTGTATTATTTTTTGGTAAAAGAATAATAGATAAACATGCTGCTCAATGTTCAAATAATAACCCATTAAGCAAAGAAAAACTATAAAAACTGGCAAATAAAAGAAAAAACACGTTTATTTCTACCAAGTAGTAGTGCAAGGGGCTCTTGAAGGCATCTTCTGACTATTTAGCTAAACCTGTCACGTTCAAAATCTAAATTGAGAATAAAATAAACATGGAACTATGGGGCGTCAAAAATATTCAGAATTAAACATAATAAGCTAAATCGAACTTATTGACAATATTCTTAGTAAAGCGATGAGGCATTTTTAGGCCTTGATAAGCCTGGCATTGGTACAAATCACAAAAAAAATGTTGAAATTTTATTTTAAAAAAATATCTTTTTTCAAAAGCCTGATCTATTTTCTAATATTTTATGATTTTTTCCCCAGAGGTTTTTTTATATCTGTCAAGCATTTTTTAAAATTATTTATGCTTTTATTATTTTTTGTATTACATCGTTAATCTTTCTTAAAAATTTAGTGTTCAACCTTTTTATATTATTATTATTCTTATCATCAATATTATTATTATTATTATTATTTTAAAACTTCGTTTTAAGTTACCTTGATAAAACGACATCATCAATCTGCAGTCTTAATTCATGCTTATAGCAGAACTCAAAACCACAACTTCGGGGTTTTATATCATATCAGAGTATAAAATTCTTTAAAATCTAAATACTGTTGTTAAATATTGAGGTCTTAAATGAGGAACAGATAAAAAGCTTTTACAGAAAATTAAGCTTGATAGTTACCATAATTTAAAAAAAATCTACATGAATGGGTAAATTTTTCACGTAAGTCAAGATTATTCTTCCCATTGAGAACCGATAATGACCTATATTTGTAAACTTTAAAGCGGGTTTATACTCATTCTACATGAAGTGTCACTTATTGGCGCCGTACTGACTGTACGTTTATTATATATTAAATATAATCATTTTAAATTACATAAACTGCATGTTTACTCTATGTCGTGTTATATAATATATATTAGTCATTTGTTTACCTTACAGAGAACTAAAAAGCTTCAAAAACATTTTAAAGCAAAGTTTTAATTTTCTTTCACATAGAATAATCATTCACCACTTTGTCCCAAATTCATAAGAAATTAACGATTATAGTTATGAAAGTATGCTCTTTATTTAACTCTGTTGATAATTGTAATTATATCAATTTATTTAATGTTTGTTTTGATTTTGCAATGATACAAATCATAACAAAGTATTGTTAAAAAAATTATACAAAATTGTGAATAAAATAATTTTTACTTTTATCAAAATGACAAAGGGGTTTATCTGTAAGATGTTTGGTTGATTTCACAGTTGTAAAAAAACAAAATTGTTATACAGCTCGAGGAAAAACTTCGGACCCTCAGCTAATTGATAATTAACCAAAGAATATATACTAGACATGTTTAAACGGGGTACCCTGAAATTGATATTTTATAAAGAAATTGCATTCTACAATTGTAGTGTTTGAGTGATTACATCAGTTTCCGAAAATATATATTTAAAATGCCGTCATATAATTTTTCCCCACCTGTTTACTTACCTCACTAAGTCATATATTTATAAAGAATTAAACACTTTCAAAGAAAATATATTTTAAGCCGAATTTCCACTTGATAGGCAATCAATTATTGCAAGCAGAAAACATATGCGTTATAATTTATTTCCCAATAATTTTATATATATTCGGAATTAAAAAGTTATTTAAACATTGTCTTTGTTTTAGTAATAATTTATTCTTAACATAATATTAGTTATAAAAAACTCAGTTTTTATTTTTTATTTATTTATTTATTTATTTATTTATTTATTTATTTTATTATTTTTTTTGTTTGAGCAAAAGAAAGTTTTTTAATGTCTAAGAAGCCTGACAAAGAACTATATATATATAATACAACATAAACATATCAGTCTATTTCCAATTCCCCCACTAAAAAGTAAAAAACTTCGAAAACTTTCCAATATTGTAATACACGCTAACTTTCATCAAGGAAGTGAGGCTGGTTGCTCTGGAAGGGTAAGCATCTCCTGTCTAGCTTACTACACCTTTCACGTGCAAAGTGATATGTGACATATTTACAAGGAATTTTCAGATCTTTTAACAAGAGTATTTTTAACATATATTTCATTTGTTGTTCAGTTTTAAAAATGTCACTGCAAAATTATGTTGAATCTGACTTTGCTAGAGAATTAATTGATCCAGAATTTTGCATGGGAAGCATGGTCTGTTCCCTAACATGAGTACATTCTTCTGTTTTCTACACATGTCTGAAACAGCAATTTATTTCTATATTTTGCCAACCATGTTTTATAATGTTACGTTGATTTTGGCTTTATAAAATGTGGGAATGGGGACAGATCTTTTTGTTGTCAAGACAACACATGATACAAACTTATATTAATCCGCCTCCATCATCCATATAAATCAATAATGCTCAAGGCTGATGTAGAAACTATTATTAAATTAAAATGCTTGGCGTACCTGCCTGTAAGAAACCTAAAATATAAACTAATGATAGCTTGTAACGGCCGCTTAATTCTACTCTCTTTTGTGGCGTGACAATGTAAAATTGATTTTTCTTTTGACTCATATTAATAATTTAACTTTGTCCAACTTTGTCCAAAATTTATAAAATAATCAACGATTGAATCGATAAGAATATGTTATTTTTAATATTTTACACCGTTTATATTTAAATTATATCAATAATTTTAGGTATTTTTTTTTGTTTTAACAATGATACATATACATATATACACTTTTGTTTTATTTCCGATACCTAGGTAAGAATATCAATGAGGCATATCTTGGCCTGAGAATGGTAGTTTGCTTGCCAAAGGTGAGTGTTTTTCCTGGTTCTTCTTGTTTCCTCCACCATCCCTGAACAGACCTCCTAATATAAGTGAAATAATCTTAAAATGGACTTACTTTATTATATATGTTTTAAATATAGATATTTTGATGTGCAATTTTATTAATCTAATAAATGTTTCACTGTATATGTAAATACAATGGATATCTAATGTTTTTCCAAAAGTAAAGTGTACCTTAAATATATATTTTTGTTACTACTTAAAACTGACTACAATTACCTTAAAGGGAGACACTTGATTTAAGAAATCGTAATATCGAATTATCTAAAATCAACAGCAATTTAATAATCGTTATATTAATGTAGTTATATCTATAAACTGCGTCATCTGTTTTCTTTACAAAGAATTTAACAGTTTCACGTGACAGTCACTTATAGTAGTATTTGTATTTTGAGTCTGTTCCGGATTAAACTGATATTCATATTTTGTTTTTCAAAATTTCAAAACTGATTCCGTATCCGTAATGATATTACCATCACGTGCCCGTTACGTTCATCGGTATCTATTTATTTCTGTCATTGGAAATTTCTCTTTTTCCTATCTCGTTTCAAAGGTCACGTGACAAATTATTTTCATATAACGACTGAATGCGCCTGTGTTCAGTTAACTGATAATTTCGCTTGCATTTCCGATTTAATTTATCAAATTTTGATCGTTGTTCGCAGTTTATACGTTTTAGTTTCCTTTTGTTTGATTTATCACCTTTATATTTAAATAAGGCCCTTTCCCTGTTACACGCAATATCCCACTGCATTTGCAGTTCGTTTGACCAGTAAGGTTTCCTCAGGGATATAGCTAATGTACATGTAGGATTATTTGTTCTCTCACCTTTATCCATTTCTGAATGTACCAGACTAACGAAGTCGGCGTATGCTTAATTAACGTCGTCAAATTCCAATAAGTCACTCTCTATTTTCACGATTGTTTTCTTGATTTTCTCTTGAATTCCCGCATTTTGAAGGAAGTCATTCAGAACTAATGAAATGATATAACGCTTGTTGCAATCATTTACAATAGTTTAGACATGTTTTGTATTTTCCCGTCGAATTGACCAGTGTAAGACGGAGTGATCCGAGACTTTACAACAACCATTCAATCTAAATTTATTTATCAAATCGGACACAAGATGTACTGAATACTTTGTATAAGAAGTGAAATGTTCTTGTGAAACAATCACATAATCTACAACTGACCGATCTCTCTTTGAAACAAAAGTATAGTTATCTACATTACCAAATCTGCCATTGAGGGCGCACATGTTTGTATAGGTTAGAATGTCAAAAAAATGACTCACCAAACGAATTACAGCCATCTTCAATTGAAGAACGTGATATAATTGCGTCAACGCATTCAATGTAATCTAGAGAATCCGATATGTGGGAGTTAAAATCACCTTCCACACATATTTCTGTGTTACTGTATGGTGTTACTTTATGGTGTTATTGTATGGTGTTACTGTATAGTGTAACTGTATGGTGTTAATGTATGGTGTTACTTTATGGTGTTACTGTATGGTGTTACTGTATGGTGTAACTGTATTATGTTACTGTATGATGTTACTGTATGGTGTAACTGTATGGTGTTACTGTATGGTGTTACTGTACGGTGTTACTGTATGGTGTAACTGTATGGTGTAAATGTATGGTGTTACTGTATTATGTTACTGTATGGTGTTACTGTACGGTGTTACTGTATGGTGTAACTGTATGGTGTTACTGTACGGTGTTACTGTATGGTGTAACTGTATGGTGTTACTGTATTATGTTACTGTATGATATTACTGTATGGTGTAACTGTATGGTGTTACTGTATTATGTTACTGTTTGGTGTTACTGTATGGTGTAACTGTATTATGTTACTGTATGATGTTACTGTATGGTGTAACTGTATGGTGTTACTGTATGGTGTAACTGTATGGTGTTACTTTATGGTGCTACTGTATAGTGTAACTGTATGGTGTTACTGTATGGTGTTACTTTATGGTGTTACTGTATGGTGTTACTGTATGGTGTAACTGTATGGTGTTACTGTATGGTGTAAATGTATAGTGTTACTGTATGGTGTAAATGTATAGTGTTACTGTATGCTTTTACTGCATGGTGTTACTGTATGGTGTTACTGTATAGTGTAACTGTATGGTGTTACAGTATGGTGTTACTTTATGGTGTTACTGTATGGTGTTACTGTATGGTGTTACTGTATGGTGATACTGTATTATGTTACTGTATGATGTTACTGTATGGTGTAACTGTATGGTGTTACTGTATGGTGTTACTGTACGGTGTTACTGTATGTTGTAACTGTATGGTGTAAATGTATGGTGTTACTGTATTATGTTACTGTATGGTGTTACTGTACGGTGTTACTGTATGGTGTAACTGTATGGTGTAACTGTATGGTGTTACTGTATTATGTTACTGTATGATGTTACTGTATGGTGTAACTGTATGGTGTAACTGTATTATGTTACTGTATGATGTTACTTTATGGTGTTACTGTATAGTGTAACTGTATGTTGTTAATGTATGGTGTAAATGTATGGTGTTACTGTATTATGTTACTGTATGATGTTACTGTATGGTGTAACTGTATGGTGTTACTGTATGGTGTAAATGTATGGTGTTACTGTATTATGTTACTGTATGGTGTAACTGTATGGTGTAACTGTATGGTGTTACTGTATGGTGTAAATGTATGGTGTTACTGTATTATGTTACTGTATGGGGTTACTGTACGGTGTTACTGTATGGTGTAACTGTATAGTGTAACTGTATGGTGTTACTGTATTATGTTACTGTATGATGTTACTGTATGGTGTAACTGTATGGTGTTACTGTAAGGTGTAACTGTATTGTGTTACTGTATGGTGTTACTGTATGGTGTAACTGTATGGTGTTACTGTATTGTGTTACTGTATGGTGTTACTGTATGGTGTAACTGTATGGTGTAAATGTATGGTGTTACTGTATTATGTTACTGTATTGTGTTACTGTACGGTGTTACTGTATGGTGTAACTGTATGGTGTAACTGTATGGTGTTACTGTATTGTAACTTTGATTCTATTTTAGCATTTTATCCCGCTTATAATTAAATTATATCAACTGAATTTATTTTGTTTGTTTTAGCAAGATACAAATTATTACATAATAAAATTAAAAATTCGAGAATATTTTTAATTATCCTGGCTGAAAATATATTATGTACTATTAACATAATGTTATAGTTTCTGACACTATTTAATGGAGATTTTGATTATTAAAGCCATTCCCATTTCACCTTTTTACCATTACATGTTTATAAAGCCAATAATTTCAACAATGATGTCGTTGTTTAACTTCCTTTGGTAAGATAAAAAGATAAATTTAAACAATAATTTTGACAATTACCACAATGTTAGGCTTATTGAAACAAAAAACCTCTGACTCTAACCAATCAGTCTAAGAAATTATCAAAAAATTTAAAACGGTGTTACACTCCTGGAGGTATAATGCAATTATATCAAGCGATAATATTCACACTTATTGTAGTGTTTGAGTGATTACATCGAGGTCTTAAAATTTAAATTCAGCATTCGGTCATACATTTTAACTAAATCAAATGAGACATGTTTACATTTCACATGAGAAATATTTATAAAAAAAAAACCAATGAGTACAATTAGCAAACTAACGTCTCAATTATTTAGTTGGAAGTAAAAAAAATAATTTTCTTTGTTTATGAAATAGTATTATTCATAACATTTCACTGGTTTTAATATACAACAGAATTTCTTGAAGGAGATCACTGCATATTGTTACTATACAAAATCACTGTTTGTTGTAACTTTATGATGAAATTTTGTGATGTAACTGTATGATATAACTGTCAATTATAAAGATTATATGGTGTTATTAAACGATGCTACTGGATGTAATTGAATAATGTTACTGTATGATTACTCTCCGTGGTGCACTAGGATACAGCCGTTGTCTATTGTAACAGTACGGCGTTATTGTATGGTGTAACCGTATGGTGTCACTGTCCGGTGTAACTGTATGGTGTAAATGTATGATATCACTTGATGATGTCACTGTCCGGTGTCATTTGATGATGTTTCTCTCCGGTGTCACTGTATGATGTTTCTGTCTGGAGTCACTGTATGATGTTAACGTATGATATCTCTTGATGATGTCACTGTCTGTTGTCACCGTACGATGTTAATGTATGATATCACTGGATGATTTCTCTGTCCGGTGTCACTGTATGATGTTAATGTATGATATCACTGGATGATGTCATTGTTCGATGTCATTGTCCGGTGTCACTGTATGATGAAAATGTATGATATCACTTGATGGTGTATCTGTCCGGTGTCACTGTATGATGTTAATGTATGATATCACTTGATGGTGTTTCTGTATGATGTTAACGTATAATATCACTTGATGATGTCACTGTCTGTTGTCACCGTATGATGTTACTTTATGATATCACTGGATGATTTCTCTGTCATGTGTCACTGTATGATGTTAATGTATGACATCACTGAATGATGTCATTGTCCGGTGTCACTTTATGATGAAAATGTATGATATCACTTGATTGTGTATCTGTCCGGTGTCACTGTATAATGTTAATGTATGATATCTCTTGATGATGTCATTGTCCGGTGTCAATCTATGATGTTACTATATGATATAACCTGATGAAATTTCTGTCCGGTGTCACTGCATGATGTTACTGTATAATACCACTTGACGATGTCACTGTCTGGTGTCACTGTATGATGTTAATGTATGATATCACTTGATGGTGTCTCTTTCCGGTGTCACTCTATGATGTTAATGTATGATATCCCTTGATGATGTCATTGTCCGGTTTCACTCTATGGTGTTAATGTATGATATCCGTTGATGATGTCATTGTCCGGTGTCACTCTATAATGTTAATGTATGACATCCCTTGATGATATCACTGTCCGGTGTCACTGTATGACGTTAATGTATGATATCACCTCTGTTCGGTGTCACTGTGTGGTATTAATGTATGATATCACTTGATAATATCACTGTAATTATATTATTGTACAATGTTATCAAATTCCACTCTCCATTTAAAATGTAGGATTTTGCTTTATGATGTGACTATCCCTTGTAAGAGTATGTTGCCACTGTATGTTGTTATTGTATGATTTTAATGTGTGATGTTACTGTCAGTTTGACCAAAAAATAAAACTGAATCGATTCTGTTGGTGTTGCATTTTGCTTTATGGTATTGTAACGTAATTAACCAAATAAACGAAATGGATTTAATAAAGTAGCGAAGCGTTTAAAAAATGAGCATAATTGTTTAACTTCAAATCTATTTTCCTTTTAGCAATCTCGATTTAAGATAGTAGATATCATGCAGAAAAAACTTATCCAAAATGTATGTTTGTTTTTCACAACATTTATAGACATTTATATCTCTATGCAATAACAGTGTAAAATGCTTAATTTATTGCAGATGTAAAATGTGTAAATGCAATTTAGTTTATTTAGCAATAAGCAAAAACCAAACCTTTTACCATCAATCTTTTTGCTTTGTAAATGTATTATATTTTTTTAATACAAGATGTATATCAAGAAAATAACAGTTGTATTCTTCTAGTTTGCGATGGCTCAAATAAGTTATAATATAAAAAACACAGTTAATATTACAAGGCTGAATGGGAGAAATCAATCTGCAGTTTAAATATAGTACAAGTAACGAAATAAAGAGTAAAAAATGGTTGAAATAACAATATTAAAAAGTGGTCAACAAACATTTTGAGTTTTGTTTCTGGTTGTATGTTTGTATAACGTCTCATTAGAAATTATGATATATATACCACGACAATTTATTAATCTCTAGGCTGCACTTAAAACGGCGTTTTTTTCTGAGCCAATAAAGCGGTCAGCAAAGGTAAAATAAATTATCTTGTTGTGAGTTGTGTCTTTATACTTTTTTTTTTTCAATTTACTTCACTAGTAAAAAGGAGATACGTGAACTAATGTAGTAAATATAAATAAAACAAACATACCAGTCCTTGTCCATATCACAATCACAAAAACAAAGTAAAAACCACAAGATATTCTTTACGTTTTAGACGGGCTTGCTAAACCAACCTGATGTACAAATGTCATGATAAAGATATTTTGATTTTAATGGGTTTTTAATTTTTGTTATTGACACCGTCTCAGTCCGAGACACCAAATAGACCCTTTGAAAGAATTTCATTTTTGTTCGTATTGTGACAAATTTGCTTTGTGAAAAAGAATTATGTTTAATAATTTAAAAAAAAAAAAAAAAAAAAAGTTCACCACTTTATTTCAACAGAATTAAAAAAAATATATATCCTAGCATTGTAACCAATCGTTGCACGTGTCTATATAGTACCGACACTGAACAATGAATGGTAAAGAATCAAAATACCTAACTCAAGATAATGTTTTCATTACGAGATATGTGTACATTATAATGGGTCATTCTTCAAGGTAGAAATGTTTAGTAACGGAAATATATGCATAAATCATATTAATACCATTTTCAAAAGGTGATTATCACATTACATTATTATAGTCAAAGTCACTTTAAAGCATGCTTCAAAAGGCCTTTTAAAATAAAAAAAAAACTCTCTTCCCTAAAGAACTCTTTCGTTGAGTAAAGTTCGAAAAGTTTCTGTTGTTTTTCTCTTCATGACAAATATTATAATCATATCAAAGCAACAACAAACTTAACATTGAGTCCAAAAGGCTGAATCAATAACAAGTATGCATTAGCAGCTTAAATATCCTACCTTGACTGCAGTTTAAAATCATTGGGTCTTTTCATTTATTGTCATAGCTGCCGGTAACGTAATACCTTACAACATTTCTATCTGGCATTTCTTTGTATAACTGACATGGGGGTGTGTCTTAGCTATCGGTTACGTAATGTAAAACATTTAAATTAAAATATATTGTAATAAATACAATAATACTAATACCTTTTAGAAAAAGAAATATGACTCAAGGTACACAGGTACACAGATTTGAAAACTGGCCAATATATAAATAAGCTCTGCCATGCTTTAAACGTTGGTGATTTAAATACAAGATATTATAACTGTCGTGTACGTCACTTAATATACTTTGACAGAACTTTCCCTATCATTCGGACATTTTATTAAGTGTCATATCTACAGGTTACGTAATACCTTACAACATTTAAATTTGGCATTACTTTGTATAACAGACATGGATGTTTATCAAACATTTATAGCTTTAACTGTATATATTTGGAGTTTATACTGCATAGATGTATCAAAAACATCGGAAGCAGGTTAGTTTTATGAACTAATATTTAGATGTATTGTTTTGAATATATTTCAGTCATATTTATACTGTAAACAATTTGGTCAACACCGACATATTTTTATGACCGCATTTAAAAAGAAAACTGCAGTCAAATGCAGATCACGAGGCATGGTTCTTTTTGTTGTATTCTTAGGTATCCTTTAGGTATAAATGTACAAGATATGG
Organism: Tegillarca granosa; assembly: GCA_029721355.1. Classification (NCBI taxonomy): domain Eukaryota; kingdom Metazoa; phylum Mollusca; class Bivalvia; order Arcoida; family Arcidae; genus Tegillarca; species Tegillarca granosa. Next base: position 14,610,703 of record CM056611.1, on the reverse strand, counting down.
TGTAAATGTAGTGTGTGTATGTAGTGTATCACCGAAGTGTGTTAATTCAAGCTGTTACTGACAGTTTTCAAACAGTGTACTGTTTCCGTATGGTGTTGCTACATGGTGTTATTGCAGTGTTTTACTTTAAGGTCTTTCTGAAAACACTTATGGAGTGCACTTAACTGTGCTCATGTACGGTGATAGTTTGTTGTTGATGTTCCGTACTACTGTACGATGCTACTGCACGGTACTACTGTTTGATGGTAATGTAGTATGTTACTTCAAACTTCAAAGTGTTTCATATAACTTTCTTTACAGTGTATATTATGATGTTAGTATAAAGTGAAATGTCAAAGCAACAACAAAGTTAACATTGAGTGCTAAAGGCTGATTTAGTTACAAGTATGAAATAGCAATATGACTTCTCTATCCAATTAAGTGTTTTTGAAGGTTTCATATACTCAGAGATAAATACAACCGTGCTTTATTTTTATATGAAAGGAAATATATAAAGAGTTACAGAATACCTTTGAACAAATGTATTATTAGGCATGTGGGTTATCATTAAACTCCTATTAGTTTCAATGCAAATCAACATTGAAAATTGAACTTGCAAAAAAATACTTTTATTATTAGAATTTTTAAAACATATAAAGGTTCAATGCATGTAGCAACCACTGTAGATTATTTGTTTTATAGGTGTGTCTTTTTTCTTTGAATGATTTATTTCTGTTCTTTTTATTATTTTAACACATAAGACAGGCCAATGCATACCACGACGACCATTTACTTGAATCCCCAATAGTCTTAGTCACGTTGTATTGCATTCTGATATTCAGCTAAAAACTGGACTCGACATGATACACACTATGTGTATATTATATGTGTGTTTTAATGACATGTTACATTTGTCAGTTTATCAATTTCTACGATAATCAATTTGTAACAAGCATTCTGTCTAAAACAATTTGATAGGCCCCTTGTTGATGCAGTTTCAAAATTGTGTCCCTTACAAAACTTTTAAAAATTCTTTTTGCAATAAAGTAAGAGTTTACATCTAAATTAATGTTAATAGACGAGAAACATTGAATTGTTTAGTTTTTTTTTTTTAAATAAAAAACCTCTCCAAGGTTACACAATTTTTAAATTCATTAAGAAACCCTTTCAGAGATTTTAAACGTGGACAAAAGTACTTATGTACCATACAGAAACAAAAGCGTGTAAAATCGCGAAATTTCTTCTTTTTTGTCTCCTGTTTAGAAAATAAACAAATACGGACCAGAAAAATCCGCCCATTGGACAGAAATAGGTAACATTTTATTATTTCAGCAAATAATTCCAAAGTATTATTAAAAGGTTAAATATCAGGAAGTAGAACACAAATGAACTTTGGCACGAGATGTTATCGTCGTGTAATGCGTGAGTTACCTAAGTCTAAGAAAGGCAACTTTAATGAACACGAGCGTTGTCGCTTCAAAACGTTCAAGCGTCAAAAAATTATTTATATATATCGAACTCCGACTATGGGAAATATTTTGTAATCATTTTAAAATCATTTGAATAAATTTTATTTGATGGCGTGAAAAAATATACATCTTTATAAATCTCGAACGGTTTTGTCAATACCTTGAGACTCAAACAATTCTTCGCTAGCAATCTCTGTCTAAATCTTGCATACATAAGTAGCTGGGTAGCTCAGTTGGTATAGCACTTGCATATAGAACAGAAAGTCTCGGGTATTCGATCCCGGTCCGACTCTGAACTTTATTCTGTAACCGTTGACATCTATGTGTATATTGAAATTTCTATAAACAAAGCTAGTCCGGCTTATTTCAGATATCCAAATCCAGTGTTTTAAAATGCATAAAATATCATATGTTAACTCTCAATAAATATTAAGTTTTTAATATTTAGTAAATTATTTTTTGAGGGGAAAAGATTTGAAGCTGGAACTTAGTTTTGTTTATTGAATTATTTTAAAAAAAGACTTTTGCACTGACTAATTTTCTTTTATCTTAATCTTTTATATTTTAATAGCTATTTTATTTAAACAACTTGAAATTTAATACTTAATTTCACACCTGTGAATTTACAAAAAAATGCATGTTTGAACTGTATATTAACCTCTGAACTTTGATATGTTAGAAGTAAAAAAAACGCAATTTCATTTTCAATCCGATATAGTTGCTCAAAAAAAAAAAAAAAAACAATTTTGAGCTGACAATAATGGTTCTTACAAAACAAGTGGATGGGTACTCTTACAAGTCATTTTGTAAATTAAAGAAATCAGAAAACACAACGAAAGAAATTATAATGTTGTGATTAAGAGAAATGTCTTCAAAATTGAATCTTTAACATCAGCATCAGGGCATATATTTATACCCAATTTGCCAATCTAAATGTCTGTGACCCACGCCTAAATACCTTAATGAAAAACCTTTTATTTATTGTACCCTTATAAGGGTTTCAAAGTCGAAAGACGTTTATTTGCATTCAATGTCATTTTGTTTAATCACGACAAAAGCTCAACTACTTGAAACTACATATATGACGTTATTTCATGCAGCGTTACTGATAGAACTTAACCTATATTAATAGAAACAATAATCTCAAGAAAACATATATATATAACAAAAATCCTGTGTTGCTCTGCCATATGCCATATGTGCACATTTCAGAAAAAATCGAAAATCATTCCTCATCAGTGAATCTAATTAACAAATCAGTAAACCAAAGTAAGTGGAAATAATATGAATTTAGTGTTCCAAAACTATTAAATTTAAAGTTACAAAATTATATTCATATTGAACACAAATGCCATTTTAATTTTAATGAGCCAAATGTGCTCATTTCGAAAATTTATTCCTCATCAGTGACACCAAGATCGAAAAATGCGATAGAAAAAAAGCCAAAACAGCAAATCATTTTTTATACCCAGGAAAGGTAACATCTGAAGGTATTCGTCACACGTAATGACTTAAGTTTTTCTATTGTCAACAATGTTTTTTTGCAGTGATATTTCTTGATTCATTTGTGTCTGGTGTACTGTGTCACTGTTAATGCGGGATGTTAGAACGAGACTTTCTACAACAAACAAGATGTTTAAAAGTAAGGCGTTGACTCAATGGTATTGCAAGCCAAAGCCCTTACAGAATTTTATGGCCGTTTCCAAAATAATGTTGATAAGTATTAATTACCTGTATCCAAACTTATACTGGATATATTAACTTACTATAATTCCATTTCCTTTCATTTTCAAATTTGACTTTGCATGTGACGGCTGTAGATAGGTAGACATAAGTTACTCACCCTTCTGGAGCACCCGGCTCGGTGATAGTTTACGTGTATAACTAAAATGGCCACTTTTTAAAGTTTTTGCCTTGTATTTAAGAATTCTGATTTGGACATGGACGAGTATGTTTCTGTTTTATTATTATTATTATTATTATTATTATTATTATTATTATTATTATTATAATAATAATACAAATGTAAAATGCTTGGTTTAGTTGTAAGATGTTACTTTAATGTACGTATGTACGATGTTACTGTAGTGAGTTTTTTCAGTCCTTGTCTGACAGCTTGTATACAATGTACAGTATGGTGATACTGTGATGTTTTATATGTATGGTGCAAATACATGGTCTTACTGTATGGTGTTATTTTATGGTGGTACTGCAGTGTTTTACTTTAATGTGTTTTTAACAACATTGATAGACGACACTGCATTATGATACTGTACGGTGTAACTGTTTAGTGTTGTTTTTTGCGCCTGAAAAGTAGGCAGTGTGTTACTTAAATGTATTTCTAATAACTGTTACAGTTCATTCTATGATGTTACTTTGGAATGCTTTTGCAGCTTGTCATAATGTTTTATACTTGTTAAATTTTCCTGTTCTAACAATGATAATAAGAGTTTGATTACGTTTTGTACATATGTTCCGAATATTAATTGACATATTTTATAAAAAAAAAACATGATAGTGACATATTTATCTATTGTTTGGTAAAGATGTTATGTCGTCTAACGTCGCACAATCAATGATTTAGCTATTCGCGAAAAAGTTACTAAATAATATTTAAGAAATATATGTATATATATGATATGTTCGGTGATGGTCTCTCTTTTTAAACGCGCACTAGGTGTGAACCAGGCGATACTCTTTCTTCTTAACGTGAATGTGGACCGAGGATGCTATATCTGAAATGATAGGTAGGTCTAGTGTATCTAGCGTTAGTCTGACCAGTTTTTCATACCTGAATCTAACCCTTTGAATCAAATGCTCAATTACTGTGCCTTTCAAACGATGGAATAGTTATCAGAAAAAAGTAGCCTAATCTGTTTTTAGATTACCGCGTTTTTTTAATGCATAACACATCATATTCGTGATTAACATGTTTATGTAGTGATTACGAAACTAAAACTAGTTTATACTTAAAAGGAATGATGTTTTGTTTTTAATTATTAAGTCTTGTACCTTACTTGATGGAAGACTTATTGCTTTTTTCCTTTCCTGTTCTCCATAAGTACGATTTTTCTACCTGACTACCTGATCTCTTTTTGTCCACAGGATTTCTCCTCGACGCATCAATCAACCTCTTTCAATTCTTTAAGATAGTTACCTGTGTTGCAGTAGTTGCTTTATCGGGTATTTAAATCCCCCGAGATTTTAGTTAGGAGTGGCAGGAGGATGGGGTCTTTAAATAAAGTTTTATGATCAGTTGAATATAGTTATAATAATAAAGGTCACCACCTTAGATCATATCCAAATGTGGTATGGGGCTGATAAAACTTGTATTACTTTTAACTGGTTAAAACCCCTAAACTATATATTTTCTGGTTCCTAAAAAAGTTAAATAGAGTGATAATAATAAAGAACACATAAGACATTTACCAATATGTTGTTAGGCTGGGTGTTGCTATTTACACATATACCTTTTAATCTGCATTGAGTTTTCATTTATAAAATTAAAAAAGGTTCTGACCTAATTAATTATGTTACTTATCAACAATGCTACGTTTGTACAAATTAAACACAGAATTCCATTTAATTTGTCATTTGTGACTTTGTGATTGATATATAACACCACTACGATTACATTTGAATATTCATGATGGACAACTAATACAATTTGTCAGGTTTCATCTTCAATTCATTAGAGTTCCGTACATCCATGCATGCTCCTAGCCAATATTAATCACCGTCAAACATTAACAAACGCGTTATAGAATTTCGTTTATTTACAGCTAATAGGAATGGAATGTTAGTAAAGAAATCTTACGAATAGTTATTAAAAGTTATCTATTTAAAAATAAGAAAATCAAAATAATAAATAAATTATTAAATAAATGAATAAAATGAAACATAATGCAGCTTTAAATAGTTAAGATCCCTGTCCTGTAACTGTATATTTTTCTGGTTCATTATCGAAATTTCAATAGAGTACTTAGAAAAAACTCCAGAAAATCAAGAGGGAGGTTTGTAGTACCAGATTTTACCCACCCTAATTTAAGAATTTCTAACCTAAAACATGTTGTTTTTTTTTTGGTTACTTAAGGAAAGGTATAGCATTTAAGTCTTATTCAAAGAATTGAAATAATTGACCATTTACAAATGCAGCTTCTAGCTAAACTGCAGTAATTACACGTCAATCACATGGTTGATTACACCCTTCACGGTTTATGGTTAATTTAATGTATTTCAAAGTTGAACACTTGACCAATCAATGTGCTTCAGCTAATTGTAAATGTCGAATTTGATTTTATAACAAACTACAAAACATGATAGGGGTGTAAAAAATCAGAATTAGTTTTTGGAGAATTGCTGTCAATCAAAACTAGTTCACCTAGCTCATGTATCATGGGTTCCATCTATAATTAAATATAATGTAAAAGTAACGCCCAGTTAGCAGTTTTTTAATGAATGATTTGAAGCGTTGGAATAGTAAAATGAACTTTAAGAGGGATAGATAAGATCAGGAATATTTGATTAGTATTGTTTTATACCTTAATCACAATTTCTTAATTTATATTGATGCAGATATTTCTGGGATGCTGAAAAAAACTTGAGACAACCATCAAATTTTCTAAAACAAACTTGCAACTATAATGCACTGTGATTTACCCAAACGGGATTGCTGGAGTATATAGAGTAGTAGAACTGTGATAGATAATTGCACATTTACAGACAACACTTTAATGCTGAAATATAGAAGTTAAATTTGTAATGTGTTATACAGTTTTAAATGTTTTTGTATTATGTTACATTTCTTTCAATTTACATTTATTTTCTATAATGTATTAATGTGAATTAACTATCACTTGCATTGATTGTTATTTCTGTCTTTGGGGTTTAGTGTGTTGATTCGTACCAAGTCAAACCAGATCATACCTCATATATAACAACAATAATTTCTTTTAAAGGACAGAGCATTGACTTGTTTACCTACTGTGAAAAAAATGCAACTCAGGGATTGATATACTTGAACCAAGACTACTGACTCAGGTAGCACCTTAACAAAAATCAGTATGAGTTCGAGATATTAAAAGACAGACCAAATTACAAACTCAAACTGATGACAACACAAACTATCCCAAGAATATTATTTACAAAGTAATAAAATTTACATATAGATAAAAAAATTGGTGATGTGACATTTCACTTTTTCACCAACCAAACTCTAATCGGGGGATTCAAAATGTTGGGATGGAGGAAGACTTTAATCATTGTGCTTGCCACAATTACAATTCAAGTTTATATATTGTACTTGTAAAATAACTGTTTGATTTTAAAAGCCTATTAATGATATCCCATAAACAGTTCTAAGTTATAAGTCAATTATTAATATTTCAATTATTAACCTCTAAGCTGTTCTTAGACAGTCTCTTTCACTTGGAACTAATAATGTTGTTGGCATGGATCAATTGAATGACTTATTACACATAACGGTTAAGAACATCATATTAATAACAGTGCCTTAAATATTTTTGTAGCGATTTATTACAACGAACATAATCAATCAGAAATAGCATTATTTCAGCAAAATTATTATTAATTTTAAATTCTTTACATTTAAAAACTACAAAACAAAGTTTTTCAGTTTAATTTGAATTATTTCTTTTTTTAAAAAGAAGAATAACATGTAAAACATTTGATTTTAGATTTATTTAAGAGGTCTGTAATGATGCTTTTGTACTCCTTTTCCTTTTTTTTAAATTCAATATCTGTTTATAGTTTATATTTTAATCAAAACATTAAACCTCTCATGGTATTTTTGTCAGGAAATAAAAAATACTAATACCATTCAGCACAGCAAATCGTACCAGCGTTAGGGTCACATATTTGTTAGCATATATTTCCCTCTTAAAATCAAATATTTCCTCAATAAAATTTGAAAAAACAGTTTCCTTTGCAAACATTATATTTGTTTCAACAAAACCTGATAAAATGTTAAAATCTGAGAAGATTTAAGCATCAGCTAGAAATGAAAAAAGTTGAATTTCATGTCGAGTCCATCACAATCATGAAAATAAAATGAAAAGTAAGTTAATACATTTATCGAAAATATGTGACTTGAGGACCGATATGGTTTTTAAAATCTTATTTTATTCATATCTACACGCCATTGACAGGTTAGGCGAATGCCTTGAAAGAAAAAAGATTTTCTATGTGCGAAGTCCAAGACAAATTTTCTGGTACAAAACGTTTTATACAGTTTTCATTTGTACATATCCAGTTCAGGTATAAATTCTAATCAACTTATTAAATGACTCATTGATATGAGGTGTTGAATAATCTATCCAATATCAGTTACTATTTTGATATTTATCTGAATATTTAGCCGATTGTTTCTGTTTCCTTACCTTATGTCCAACAGTAATAAGCATTGCGCTTCTATTATTGTAAATGTGAGTAGATACGATAGCGAATTTATTGGTAACATTTTTTTAAAATAAATTTGAACTAAATCAAACTCCTTTTTTTTTCTTTTTGAGCCATTGTCCTTATCAAAATGTGATCTCTATTTTCCCGACTCCACGGCATTTGGTTTGTTTCTTTGCAATTACCGATCTACCATAACTAGTTTTTTGCTTTCTTCCCGTTAGATCCTACAAAAATATGTTGTGTTTTGATAATGCAAAAAGGAGAAATAACACAGTAATATAATATTCTTCAAAACATATTGTTGTCAATGTTTCTAGTATTTCTTTCTACTTTGATGTTTATTCTTGACAAAACAATGCCACAATCATTCGCATCAGAAAGCATAGATTAACACGACAACTTAACTTATATGTAATTAAATCATCACATTTAATTGTTATATTTATAATTTTTATACAATGTAAATTGTTAATAATGATAGACATCATGCTTCCTTAAGCCAACATAATAATTAAATATAATGTTTAAAGTTATTTTTTTATCTTAAAATGTGATCCTTTTGACGAGAATTTTAATGGTATGTCTCTTACAAATAGTTTATGAATTAGTCTGAAAATGATTTTTTTTTTTGTTGTTTTTAATCGTTAAAATATGATACTGATTGTGTTAGCTTTGAAAGAAATGTTTATTATCACATTAACTTTTCCTAATGTTCTTTTAAGATAATGTTTAGAATAAAATTAGAAATGAAAAAAAGTTTTAAGAGAGCTAATACAATTTTTTTCGATTACCTTGTCAGAATTTTTGGAACGTGATTCAGTTTTTGCCGGTACTGACGGTGATTGTTGTTCTCCTTTTTGATTATCATCAGTGTTTGTTTTGATTTTCAGATCTAAAATAAACAACAATTTTTATATAGAATTGTTACTTATTTTGAGACATGATTGTAGCAAATTTCCCATTTTAAACAGTCAAGTTTAAAATTTGCAAAAAAGATTTGCTACAATAGCTAAATAAATAAATAAATAAATAAATAAATAAATAAATAAATAAATTAATTAAACGTGTATTTTGTTTTCGAAAAAAATATGTGGCTAATTCGATTTAAAATTTACAGTTTGGACATGAACTGGTATGTTTGGGTTTTATTACTGAAGCTGCTTAAAAATGATCTTGTGTTGTTTAGTTAAACTACGAAAAGCAATAAACAGCATAAAGAAAAAAGTGTGACCAACTTGATATTGCACAATTGAATATAATACCATGATGATTCCTTCTACTTAAGAAAATGATCAGAACCTTCTATTAACTTGTCATTAAATTTTTTTCTGTTTTACAAACGTTTAAAAAACATCAGATTTTTTTTTTAAATTACAACCGGTACCTGAATCTATATTCAAATAGCTTTCTTCCATCCTGTTAGTAGTTGGACTGATTTCGTCATCGACTTCAAAACATGCAGTCAAAGTTTCATTAGATGAGTGAACGTCAAACTGAAAGGAAGTATTTTACTTTTTAACATTTTACTTATTCTACAAACATACATAAAAATTAGTTGCAATTTAACACAACTAACGAATATTGGCTGTTGTTGTTGTTCTTAATATTAAAAAAGAAAGATAAACTAGTTACAAGAAAAAAAACTATGTATTTGTGATTTAAAGTATTTCACTTGTATTCTAAAGCTTTACCTACAGCTATGTCATATTAAAATATACGGCATTTTTATTTCTTATGTGAAAAAACTAAGTGGGAACGCCGCAACATGTCCTGCCAAATGCTATCTTTCTTTTGGAATCATACTTAGATTTAAGAAGATGCTCACATCAAAACTGTCTGTATTGGAAACGTCAAAATTGTGTCTCCGACCTTGAAAACCAACCGAACCAGTCGACTGTTGCAATAAGTTTACTTTATTATGTACTGTAAATATATAACATCACAATTATTGTAAATGTGATAACTCCCAAATTTAAACCAGTTGATATCAACCCGAGTGATATTACACCAATTGAAAAGTGATATCGCTCCCCTAGAAAAGTAATATCACACCCCTTATAAAATTCTGATAATGGCGGATTTTTCGTGTCGCTTCAGCTTGATACTAACTGTTTAGGGTTAACACGGTAGGCAAGTGTGCAATATAGTAGTGTGTCACTTTGATTCAATTAATTTTAAAGAGAGTTTCGGAATTTGCAACCATACAAACATATCGAAGAGGTACGAAAAGTTTACACTGATAGCGCGCGACGGCACTTTAAAAAATGATGCTGGCTTCAAGCTGAGTCCAGTATGTCAGGACATAATATATAACATAAATACCAGTTAAATTTTGATGTGCCAGATGTGCACATTTCGGAAATTCATTCCTCATCAGTGACACTAAGACAGAAAGTTTGATAGATAAAGAGCATAGGCGAAACAGTTAAAAATAATGAATCAAAAGGTCCAAAGTTATAAAAATGTGACATCATGAGACATCAATTCGAAGCGTAACTGTTGACCCGTACAAAAATATCAAACAATAAAAAATTGACATTATTATCATCAATAAATAAACTAACAGAAGCCAAAATTTATATGGTTTAAGCTGAAACCAATATGTTCCTGTACTTCTCTGCGGGGACATTTTCCTGTTATCCGTGTAACTTATCCAAAATACGATGCCCTTGCGGGTTTAAAAAACTCAGATTCGATATTGTCATCACGATCATCATTTATTACTGCAGGTCTTAAGACTAATTTTAACAAACTTTCACTTTCTGTTCAAGTAAGAAAATGACACTGTTCACGTTGTGTTGGACGAATATGGCTACTGACTGAATATTCACCTAATTATCGGGAAATCGACGTCAGGGAATGCTAAGGGTAGCAGTGACGTATGACATTTGACGTTTGCGGTAAAAAATGTATCTATGAGATCATTATAGATATTAAAAATTCAATTGCTGGAATTTATAAGTTTACTTTTTAATAATTTTTATTTTTATTTTAAAGGAAACATACAAAAAGTTTATGATTTGACCATTTTGATATTACACCCTTTATCAGCCCTCGAATCCTGATATCAGGCATCAGGCCTTAGGTCTTCTGCCTGATATCAGGACACTCGCGCTGATAACGAGTGTGATATCCAATTGGCCATATAATAATCAAAATTAAACCATTATCGAATATAATTTCCAACTAGTTTCTTGTTATAATGCAAATGTAAACAATTGTTCGATTTCTACATAACATTATGGCTTAATCAACTATTTTAATATTATTTCTAATGCAATTATTTCATAATTACATTCTATTTTACTTGAATCTTTTTGGCTGGAATGTTTCAAATAAATGCGTCTATTTGCTTTTGTGACAAAATGAAATATTTTTAACTCGATACAAAATTGCATTATTGTTACTTTCAATTTAAAAGGTTCATTGTTTATAAACAGTATTACCTGTGTTATCGTTGTTAGCAGGATTGCTGAAATTTTAATATAAAAATTACTTTGAAACTTATAGCAAGGTACTTGGATATATGTATTGAGCAATATATATTTAATTTAATACACAATGATTTTAATAAATATGTTTCGAAATTCTGGTATTCGCGTGTCTTAAAAATTGTAATAAACAAACGTAAGGAAATAATTATCGAAGCATCGAAAAAGCATCGAAGATTTTATTATACAGGGTTAAATATCTGGTTAACTGTATGTATTCTTTAAATATTTGTTATGTCTAGGGTGAATAGATTATCTTTTCAAAGTTCAGATATTTAAGTTTTAATCAAGAAAGAATCTTTTATTTAGAATTCATCTTGTTAGAGAAATTACTTCACTTACCTATTTGCTTGGTTATCTATAAGAAACATATACGGAAAATAAACTCACATAAAGAATGACATAATTTTGCCTTAAATTATGATAAAACTATTGACAATTTGTTTTAACAATTTTTTTGGGGGTTACATTTTCAAGGTCCAGTTAATATTACTTCAAATAGAAGTAATAAAAGACAAAGCAGCTTGAAGTTAATAACATTTAAATCTTGTAGCCATTGAATAACTTCTATTGTATTTTTCATAACTCAATGATACACACTTGTCTTAAATCATAAACATAAAAAACCCTAGTGATCATTTTCTAACTGCAGACTTAACTATCACTTCAGTGGCTTCTCCAATACATTCAAATCATTGTTAGATTCTGATAACATACGGTTAATATTGTTGGTAGCCATTTTAAAATACAACTCACCTTGATGTTTGTCTGTTACTATGTAAAATGTAGCTATTTTTATTCATAAATATCCATTAATATATTCGTTGCAAAATAGGAAAAATAGCATATCACACAGAAAAATTACTCCTTTACAGAAGATCCTTTGTTTACTGTATGATAAACAACAGCTACTCCTTCATATCTCGAGTTGAACTTCCGTGTTTTGGATTAAAAAAAGACAAATAGTTTTTTTTTTTATTATTATTTTTAAGATTTTATTTATTAATTAATTTATTTATTCATTTTGATTTAAAGCATTGTATGTAAAAATAATATAGTGATAAAGATGAAAACCGCTTGTTTATTAAACGTACCTTTGTTATGCTTTCGTCTTTTAAACAAAGTAAAAATCAGAACCAATATGCTAATCAGTATTAGAACAATCAATGGGATTCCATACTCGTAAAAAATGGCTACAAAATCTATCAAAATATAGAAACATGATTAATCGCTTACATATAAAACATCAAATTTAGCTAGCCTCAGATAAGTTCCAGTCGGCTAACGTAATGCATATGTAGGATGTAGGAGGATCATTCACAAGATGAAATGTCATCTTTAAGCTAGCTTAAAGGTCTCTTAGACATTAAAGTGCATTTATAGAAACTTAAGTGCAATTATGATAATATCATTATTTATTTCATTTTTGATTCAGAAAAAACGTTTTTGAGACGATTTTGTAAATATAATTTGTCTATAGCTGATAGTTGAGAGAGATTTGTATGAGGGAATATCGAAATATAAAGACATAAAGAAACAGAAGTAAGGGGAGACAAATTATCCATAATTAGCTATAAATGGCTGTAAAAGGTGAAAAAGATGTATTTATTTTATTATCATTTTATATGTACAACACTGTCTTTAATATGGTGGATGCTATTTGAGAGAAACTAAAAATGTGCTAGCAGACATTTTAGTGACACATGTAGTGGACAATTTAGCTTTGCAAACTTTAAAAATGAAACTTTAAGAAAGATAAGTAGATATTTCACGACGAATTCAGTCGGCCGATGTTAGATATAACATAAAATCAGATATAAACATTAGAGGGACTGTCAATTATTTTTATCTTCACATGAACAAATGACGGACATGAATCTTTCGATGCACATTTAAGGCAACAAGTTCTAGCCCGGTTAGATCCATGACCCACATTTTTACACTATCTCTTCAATGTTATCACTTTTCATTGGAAGAAAATATAATGGTTTGTAACAACCACATGCTAAACATGTCGAAATTCAGGATATCGATAAAGCTTTCCCACTGTTGTCATGCATTATAATTCTTTGTTTGTGAGTATTTATTTTGAATTTTTAATATCTTAAAGTTGTGTTATGTACCAGTTGTGCTCATTTTGCAAAAACATTCCTTATCATTGACTTGATTATTGTGTTAGGAAATTTTGAATTTATTGTATTTTTCTCTTAATTCATTTTCTTGATATTTTATTCTGGTTAAAACTGCAGATGTATTACAAGTTTGAGAATCAATCATCCATGAAACACATTACACTTAAAGTTATCACATAAAACAAATCACTTCTTTCCAATCTTTATAAGGATCATGAAACTAAAGAACTTTAATCCTATCTGTTAATTTATTAATTCTTTAGAACTCCTGGCACAAAATCAACAAAAACTTTCTAGGTTCAAAAAAACATTAATTATCTGCACTATCTATTATAAAATGAATAACGCTGTTTATTCTTTCCTTCAACACTTCATTATATATTTATTTATTTATTTCTCAGTTCAAACAACCAACCATTTATTTCTTTTTCTTTCGTTCGTTATATCTTATATATATTTATTTATCCATGCATCTATTCAACCATTTTACCATTTATTAATCAGTTATTTATTTAATTAATCATTAATCCACCCTTTATCAATTGTTTTCTCCATTTATTTATTTATATATTTATCAATTAATTTAATTAATTTATTTATCTTTTTAATTACTATAGATTTGTTTATAATATATAAATAAATAACAGTTGAATTTTGATGTGCCAGATGTGCACATTTCGGAAATTCATTCCTCATCAGTGACACTAAGACCGAAAAGTTTCATAAAAAACTGAGCCAAACTTATTTGTTTTGTTGTTGATTTACCCATCAGTTATCCAATAACTAATTAATTAAAATTGAATGATGTATTGTTTAATCGAGGAAAAATTGTAATCTATATCCAACCAGATTCATTTTATCCTCTGTATAACGTTTTCATTGTCGCCGGTTAACTGCATCAATATCACTAGAACAGAAAAAGAACTATTACCGTGCACTATGCCGTGTTTAAATATATATATCAATATTTTAATTCTATTCAGATTCAGATTTTTTAAATATTTTTATTTATTTTCTTTTTAATTTCACAACATTTTTTAATATTTTGTTACCTTTTTGTCGGATTCCAAATGTAGACTGCTACTTACTTAAGATTACTCTTTTAAAAAGACCATCAAACGATTCATAGATCTAATTTTTTTCATCATTTGATATTATCTTTAAGCCGTATTTAAGCAAAATGGCATAAAGGAGCTTGAAGTTCAAGTGTCATTAAATCATTTTTCAGGCTGGCTTAAAGATGTCAGTGTTTTGATTTACATTTCAGCTGCATTTTAACATCTTTAAACGCATCTTTAAGCATATTTAAGCTCGACTTAAAAGTCCTAAAATTTGCAATTATGTCTTGTGAACAAATCATTTTTCCATTACTTTCTCCCTGTAGATTTCTACTTTTTTCTCCTTAATATCAGTAACTATAATTCAATCAACTTTTATATCAGCATGTTTTTATATAACTAAACCATCACAGCTGACAAATACATGTAAAACATTTGTATACAATTGAATACAGATATCCTTTATACACATAATAAAACATGCTAATGAAAGGAAATTTTAGATACAACCATTATATGTGTAAGAATCATGTACTTATGTCAGAAAACTTAACAAAATGAACCAATGGACTTTTGAAGGAATATATTTTTAAAAAGAGGTTTTAAAACAGGACAAATACACAAGATTTATCTACCGCTAACCAACTGGTTAGTCTAATATTAGTCAATGATAACGGTAACTAAAACAATGAAAAAATACTGTAAGGACTGTGTAATGGGGCTTAAATTGTTTTACAAAGGCAGAAGTAATGGTAAAAATAAAAAGCAAAACGTTTACTTACCCAAGTTTCTTCTTTTCTTTTCAACTTTAATAACGATTGTCAAATTTCCTTGGCTGTTTCCAATAATAAGAGTATGTTGTCGGAAATCATACTCAGATAAAACTAATTTTTTTAAAGCAACATTAAACATAGTATTTGATGTCTCAAAAAACTCTGTATCAAAACCGAAGTCGTTGCGCAGCACTTCTGGTGATGGATTTGCTTGTAATGAGACGTTCATTTCGATTTCCCTGCCAATGAATGTGGCGACAATTGTCTCTAAGACATTTTCAAAATTGTTTACAAATCTTGGTTTGCCTGAGAACAAATGAAAGAGTATTATTCTAAAAGTGAAATATGTTATCATTAACGTTTTTGTTATTAACTGAAATCATAAATGAAATAAATATGAATGTATCTTCTGTTTTATAGATTTTTAACTGAATTCACTGATGGTATAATAAGAAGAATACCCATGTTTCTTTTTTAAGGATGAGTTCTAACTTACTTTTTTTTTCTTATTTGATTTAAATTTTAGATTGATTGTTATAAAAGTTGCAGATAAATGTGGACCGATTATTAATGAAGTAATGAATTATAAAATGCAAAAAAAAGTTTGCATATGTTCATTTATTTACTTCTGTACAGCTAATCATGTGTGTAAATATTTTGTTAAATGTAATTGCAGGTATATACAACGAAACTTACATAAAACATTTAACTTGAAGTCTTTGTTGTCTTTTTGTCCAATACCATTGAAGGCAGAACATTGATATACCCCAGTGTCATCACAACTCGTGTTTTCAAAATGTAACACAACTTCATTTTTTGCATTGTATGTTGTGTTGAGTTCTTTGTTTCCTCTTAACCAGGATATGTTAGAAAACGGGTAACTATCAACTCTACATGAAAGATTTGTTTTGGAATATTCTTTTACTTGGTTGTCTATTTTAAAAGTTGATTTTATCTTTGCTGCATCTACAACAATATTCTTGATTAAAAACTGTAATTCATTTAATAAAATTTTCCTTAAGAAATGAATATAGAAATCAAACGACCTAAAACATAATGGATATTACAAACTAATAAATAAAAAAACCACACACACACACTAGTAGAATTTTGCATTTCATGCTAGTTTTATCCATCAAACTTTTTTTAAAATTGGTAAAGTAGCTGACTTTTGGAAGCTAAGTACATAAAACATAATTGTAAAAAAATGACAGTTAAATAACCATTTAAATGAGGTTTATTTTGTTGAGTAGATTCAAGGGAGATTTCGAATACGTGAGTTAAGACGCTGCCTATGCGAAATCAAAAACAGGAACAAAAAATCTTGCGGCATCTTGATTTCAGCTTTCAAATCCTTTTGGCATTGATTTTGGCTTTTGACTTTTCAGTAATGTTATAATTTGTATTAACGTAGATATGTATCATTAATCCCAACATGGGTTGAAAAACAAAATAAAGAAATTTTTTTTAAATGGTCTCGTTTTCAGTCGCTTTATTTTCTTCACTTATTTTTGATGAGATTGACAGCAATGATCTTAAAACAAGTAAATTGAACTTTTTCAAATACTAACAAAATGCGTATAACCGATTGGGCGTTATCTGAAAATTTCACTGGCAATTTTTTATAATGTAATAAAGCGAAAACTCCGTATTTGAAACCAGTTGTTCTTGAATAGTTTATAAATGTATTTACCACACACAAGATAACTTGTCTTGTCAAATTGTGTACTGGATAAATAATTTACAAATATTTTACGAGCAATGTCCTTAAGTGGATAAAAACAATAAATGTAACTGACATTTAAAAAAAATGGTGCAAAAAAGCCAAAGATTATTGCAAGTTAATATATACTTACACTGTACGAAAATATGAAATTGTTTTGACAGTGAATGGCTTTTATTTTCAGGATTTTCTGCCAAACATGTGTAATCTCCACTGTCATTTTGAGACACAATATTTAATAATAAAGAGCTTTTAGCAATTGATTCTGTAATAGTCGTGTCAATGTCCTTTTTCCAAGTTATTATACAATTCGGATTACAATCAGCTGAGCAATTTATTGTTTCCTTTTCATTTTCGTATAAAGTTAGGGATTCTTTCGATTTTGGTGATATCACAAGGTTTGTAGGTCCGTCTACAATAATTAAACAAAGAAAATAGAGCTTTAAAAATTATGATTTGCAATAATACGGAATGTATCAATTTACAAAAGAGTATATGTTGAAAGACAAAATTTATACCTAATAAAACAAATTATAATGTTAGAAATGCTAGAATTTGTGTTTAATATCTATTTACTTTACAGAATAAGTTTTATTTAATACTATTTTATCACTGAATCATAAGAGTGCATATATTTATAGTAAGTTAAGAATTTAATTTAAAATGCCCCGATTGTGCTTTGTGACCAATTATGCCCTTAAAATGAACATATTAGAGAACCCATTCTTCTTCTTCATTTTCACCAAATGTGAATGCTTTATAGGATCTACTTTTGTTTTTCTTAACCAATTTATCATATGAGAGTTTAATTTGAAAAGATGTTTTTTTAATTCTTCATTAAAGATATTAAAAAACATGTAAGCTATACTTACACCATACTTGTAGCTTAGTACGATTTGTTTGTTCTTGGTCAAATATCCAATTGTAATAACCAGAATCATATCTTGATGTATTCTTAAAACAAAATTCTAGCTTCTCTACAGTGCCATTATTAGCTTCAATTGTTTTTTTGTATAACTTTCCTAAATTGGCATCCCACTTCTTATCACGAAATTTCCAAAATACTACTGTATCATTATCCTTTTTTACAAGAACCGTCTTCGTCGATGCAATAATTTTACTCGATATACAAATTTTATTATTTTCAAATCCACTTGAAATGGTAGCTACAATAAAGTTAAAATATAATTTTTAGCAATACTTCGATGAATGTTTTTGTAGTTGTTACAAGTTCGTGTAATAGTATGTGTAAAAAATAAAAAGCTATTGTAATCTTGGAAGCAAACAAAGTGCATAAAGCAGCTGAATTTTGTCTTTAATTTGTTTTTTTAAATTAGTATAATCAATTTGCTGAAATAGCACAAAAGGCACTAGTTTAAATACAAATAACATTCAAGGTTTTTTTTTAGAATTCAAGTGGAAAATCAAGTAATATAGTGACCTTGAAGTTTTTTAACATTTTTGTCGGTAAATTTTAGGTTAGGGACATTCAAAAGAAGTTGTAGCATGCTTTTTCAAATGAGAAAAATTCTTACCTGAATTTGATATATAAAATAATCCTAAACTTAAAATGAAAAAAATATATCTAATTGTAAGCATTTTGATTTATGGTGAATATTAAGTTTATTTAAGTATTATTTTTTTACTCTTCCTCTTAAATATTTCTCATGTGAATAATGACGAATTTTAATTAATTGTTTTTATCGAGTGTTAAACTCAAAACAAACTTTTCAAATTAATAAATATAGCGGAAATTAAAATATATTTTATTGTTATTTAATTGAAAACTTCCGTTTGAAAATGAATTATGACACTAATGAATTCTATAGTAAAAACTATGAAAACTTGCAAAGTAATTTAAACGTTAAGTTCCACCGGGTACCCTTTAACGATAAAACATCCCGTCCAGTTCATATATTCGAAAAATTTGAAATAAAAATTTAAAACCAAAACAATTTGGAACTACGGTTTGTTAAATATTCAAGATGGCTATGAACATTATAAAAATATCAGCAATACCATTTTTCAGCCACAACAATTTTGTTGGCATTGATATATTTAGATCTCAAAGTCAACTTATTTTCTTATCAGCTTCCATCGTAGTTAATTGTTTCCTTAGCGGTAACAAACTTCACCATTTCGCATAAAACGTGAATCAAATACTCAAACGGAGAAGCATGTGCACATGTATATAGCTGCATAGAAATAGAAAGTTGTTAATAGAAAAAGAAAGTCATCACGTACGTCATATAAGTTTAAAGTAGACTTTTGTAAATGTCAAAATCGAGGAATTCTAAATTCTAAAATCGAAAAGTCGAATTCTTTAGTTCCCTTTAATAAGGGACTTTCACATATTTTTCAAATTGTGGTGTATAAACAGAAAAAAAATCATCGACATATCTATTTGCGAGAGACTTCTCCCGGTATTTAACAAGGGGCTACAGATTCAGATCTAATTAGAATTAAGAAATAAAGCTCTTTTGTAAAATGATTTTTTCCCCTTTATTTATTTATTTATTTATCTTTTTCATTATTACTTTTTTTTTGCAGTTTCGTCTATGGTGTTTTTAGTATATGTTTTTGCAAAAATAGCCAACATTCCTTTAACGCACAAAATAAATCTTGGCGATTTGTTTTTGTAAAAAAATTACGAGTGAATGGTTTGCTTTTGAAAGTTGTTGGTAGAGAGTGAAGAAAAATCAAAAGTCTTATACTTTTGAAGTAAATTTAGTATATGAAATTAGTTAAAGGTATATCAAGTTAATTTTTAAGTGCAAGATTTGGTTTGAATACAGATGTAGAAACCGCATATGAATTAAACGAAGACAAACTTTCCGAGTGTAAAACATTGGGTTGCAAATACTTATAATTGAACAATAACATATTCACCAACAATAGCATTACATAATAAGATACTCACCAACTTAACATTGATCGGTGTTAAATGCGATGTTAACGTAACATGCTTAGTTATAATGAAACCATTGGGACGTTATTTGTTACTGTTACCAAAAAGTATTTTTTTTGTGGGGATTGTAAGATTGTATCTGTGGATATATCGACGCCTTTAAAGTAGATTTTTTTTAATTATCAGTTATGCCTATCTTTCACACTAGTCACACACGACTATTATTGTCATTCAAAAGCGCTATACAATACCCCTGTTTTTACTAATAAATGTCTAACAGAAATAGCAGTTAATTTTGATTAGGTGCACATTTCCGAAAGTCATGCCTCTAAGTGACACAAGGGGTCGAAAATATTGAGACATTTTAATGAATAGATAACGAAATTAACCGTTCTTACATTACGGCTATCGGTTGCAAATATGGTTTTGATGAGTGTTGATACTTCAATCAAAAATATTCATACACGTAATTAGACAGGTAATAACCATGATCAACGACTTTTAAGAAAGAAAGCACAACTTAGGGCAAATCGAAGATACATACCATACAATTAAAAGAAATAATTTTTTATCATTTTGATGTTTTAATTTTCAATTACGTTTTAAGGATGCTCAAGTTAAAGTAAAAGATTCAATTATATCTGTGGCATCAACCACACAGTCTAAAATTATGAAACTTTTAAGTCTACAAAGAAATGTCTCGTATTACATGCGACTTATTGAGACTTGACAAGTATTTGTTATATAATTACTGACCGTATCTGTCAAAAAACTGTCTTAGTAAAAAAGTGCAAATTGGCCTGTTTACCTATTTCTAATAGCTAAATAAATTTGACAAATTTATATAAAAATATATCTTGAGAACTTATCTTTTTTTTAATATTACTAATAAAAATGAGAATAAACCGAAAAACGTTTAAACATTGAATTTGAGTTAAAATAGTTTCAAAGACTTTTAGTCTACACCATAATGTCCCTATTACTAATAGTATACTGTCAAAAAACTGTCTGCTTGCCTTAGTATACAAGAGCACAGTGCCCGAATACCTATTGTTAATAAAAATAACTTACAGGTTATAATATCTTTATAAAAATTTAAAGCTCATTTAAATATAAATAGTTGTTGAAAACTTATCCTTTTGATTAAAATATCGCTAATAAAAACCAAAAAACTTTTAACCATTAAATTTGATTAAAATATTTGTTATAACGGATAAATAGGCTGATATTTCAACAGTAATCAACGGAAAGTAGACGCGTGATTGAACACTTTGATTTTCAATTTTAAAACTTACAGGTTAAAAAACTTCAAATTATCAATGAGTTATTGGATTGTATACATATGTAATGTGATCTACGTATTTTTTTACATCAAGTTTTTTAAACCCAGTGTCCTTTAGATTTTCTATGTATTCTTTTGATATATGCGACAAACGTAAACGCAACTGCGTGAAGGAGAGAAAGAGAGAGAGGGGAAGAAAATTTTCAACATTAAAGGTCTACTGTTTCAAATATTTCGTACCATTATAAGTATTGTTTCAAATGTGATCATTCGGGGCAATATTATTCCGTTTTTTGTTTTCTCTAAAAATGCATCAAAAACTGCATGAAACGTATTGCAAAACTTTTTTAACCAAACAAAATTCAAGTTTTTAAAAAATGACTTGAAAATTCTGTTTATCATCAAAATAATCAACTTAATTTCTAAATTTTTTTGATAATTTCTAGAAAAAGCCATCAAAATGATATAAAACTTCGATACGTCGGGAGGATTGGAAGAAATCGCAGATGTTTAAAAGCCGTCCTTCCAAAACTCAAATTCGATCTTGTCATCACGATCGTCATTAATGATGGCAGATCTTAGGGTTGGTTCTACTTTCAACAACTCTCACTTTTTACTGAGGAAAACAAATGACACAGTTAACGTCTAGTTAGACAAATATGTCGAATATATGAATTGATGCCTCTTGGGATGCTGATCACAAACACACACACACACACACACACACACACACACACACACACACATATATATGGATTTATAGTACAACGCAAAGTGTTTAAGGAAAAATTTGATATATTTTGTAAAATTTAAAAAATAGTAACTGAGATTTTATTAAAAACAAATTCTGTATGTGAAAAAGAGGAAAGCCATTTAAGTAACATGTAGTTTTCTTTGTAATGTTTTGCTCAATATTAGTGTATATGGTTTTTATACATATATCATTTGTCAACAAGATTGACAGTTGTCATAAATCGCTTGTTTCCGTAACATTTTCATAAACAAATCGACATTGTTAGTTTTTGTAAGTCTCATGACATAAGTTTTTTTTAAACAGACATTTCTGTTGTCGTTGACATTTCTGTAAATAAAACACAAAAACCTGTTAAATTTTGATTTGCCAGATGTGCACATTTCAGAAATTCATTCCTCATCAATGACACTAAAACCGAAAAGTTTGATAGATAAAAAACATAAGCCAAACAGTTGAAAATAATGAATCAAAATTTCCAAAAATATATAAATTCAAATAAATAAGCCATTTTGAAAAAAAAATCACTTCCATTTTTTCCCATACTACCTCGGAAGTGATGTAATCTAGTGGCAACAAAAAACAAAACTTAAAGGATTACTCATTTAAACTGGTCCCGTACACGATATTTAATTACCCCTTATTTCCTTTTGTTGAAAGCACTACTCTCTCATGACCTTGATTAACTTGAAAATCCGTACAAAGCAGGTGGGGTGATTAACCAGGTTACTGAAGAAGATTATTGGAGAGACAATTATAAAAAAAACCCTTTCTTTAACAATTTAACAAATAAAGTTGTAACTTTAACATCCTTACATATATGTTGTTAAGAAAAATAGAACTCTTTCTATTGTCAAAATTCATACATTGAGAATTTTTACGGCTGGTATTAAAACCGGCTCAACCAAGTGATTCAAGGTTTATAGTCTTATCCATTTATCATTTATACTTGTCTTTTATGTACTATGGTCCTTTATATTTTAGATCTAATATTATTTTAATGCTTTGTATACGACCATATTGCATTTCTCATGGTGTTGCGAATACTCAGACTGATTTTCAGACTAATGATCATATCAAGTTCCCCTAATCTCGGATTAAGGTCTAAAATCGCTTCAAATATCTGTAATTAATATGTCGTGTTTAAGTTTTAAAAGCTAATGATTTACAAGTATATATTGTGGAGCAAAAAAGCGCTTTCTTAAAAGCATGCATACTTTAGTGTAACTCTCCAATAAGTTCATCAGTATCAAATTTAGATTTGGATTTTGCCCAAAAATGAAATCGTGCTTACTTTAGCCGCTTCGTTTACATCTACTTAAACATCTTAAGTCAAATAGATATTTATTATGTTGAAACTGTCTAAAATATCGCCAAGATATCATTAGAACAATGTAAGGTCAGAAGATATCTGATCCTGTGAATCGATTTTTGTAGCGCCATCCAATTGTAATTACATTTTCTACCCATTTTCAATGAACATATTTATTTGGGTAACAATTAACACCTTCAACAGTGATTATTGGTTGCTAAGTTGTGGTTTTTTCCAAAGCTAATAAAATTTAATTGACGTTTTAGAGATTGTCAAATTGTGCCTGTTTAGTAAGGAGTATATCGAGTTTCTTAAAACTGTTAGTTAAAAAAAAATTATTTTCAATACAAATTTTTGGAAATTGGAATATGCTCTTTAACTGAAAAGAATGTTAATTTAAAAGTGTGTTTCTACAAATAAATAAATAAATAAATAAATAAATAAATAAATAAATAAATAAATCAGTGAATAGGGTTTATGTTTAGGGTGAAGTAATGTACTGTAATATGATGCTAAAAAAAGAAATTAAGAACAAACCGTATTGAACAACATTGTAAATCACCAATAATTGGCTCCCGTTAAGGTGCGTCCGCGCGTCTTGGACGCGTGAAAAATGAAAAGGACTGTTTCTTTGTGGTAATATTCCTGCTTCTCCCGCTAATGGTGTTTATAACTCACAATTATTAACGAATGGTAGATCTTGTATCCGCTATGTGGATTTTCTAAAATAAAAAAACTGCTTTTTAATAAAGATGATGACTTTAGATGTTGCAAGTTGCAAACCTCATCAAGGTCTTAAAAATTATTCGTCATAACAATATAATTGATAGGTATACATTCTCTGTATTCAAACTTAAATTGAATATATTTGACGTTCAATAATTCCGCGTTCCGTTTGTTTTCAAACTTTAACAAAGGGAGCTTACCCTTTTCCGAGTTTTTGAAAGTCTATGTGTGTAAAACACAAGTGGAACAGATATTTACTTAAAGTAATGTTTATTTTAAAAATTATTAAAAAGCCGACGTGACCGCAATACGCTGTAAACTTGGCATTGTTTATAATAACTTTTTTTTGAAATATATTTTTTTCTATTCACAGGCAATACTCAGACAGTTTGCGCGGGAAATCAAACATCTTTATTCTGCGAAATTATTGATCCATTTACTCTTTTATTTGTCATCTTTGTAAAAGAAAAAACAACCATAGGAGTTTACAGTGTTGGGAGTGTTATTGTTTATTCAGACTTCGAAGATCGTTACTCAATCATTAAAGAAGAATCCGGAATTTCTTTGAAAATTTTTAACACACAGCATTGGGATCAAGGACGTTTCTTTTGTAGAATAACATACGAAACTAAACCAAATGTTAAAATGGAACACTTTTTGAATGTAAAAGGTACTTCAATGCATTCTGAATTCTGAAAATGAATTTTTAATATACGTGTTTAGTTATAAGCTATAAAGGCTACTTTTAAAACCCCAACCGGAGACAAAATATTTCAATATTCATAATTTAAATTTTTAAACTTTTTTAGTTCTTCTGTACAAGATCCTGGCTTTTAAGATGATTTCATTGTTTTAGTTAGAAAGGAAAAGCTTATTCATCAAGAGTGGCTAATACAATTATATGAGCTTACATGTATAAAGTATTATTTACTTTATTCATCTTTTCTTATAGAATTTTATCTTACTTTTAAAAACAGATGTAACGTTTTTTTTAGAAAATACTATATATTAAAATCAATGATAAAATTGAAATTGGAAATTTTAAAATCTCCTGAATTTTTCGTTATACTGCTTTTATAAAAAAAAACCAGATTATAACAGATCATTTTTGTCTTTTTTTTAGAAAGAGGGAATTCAAGTCTGATAAAGTTTTCAGATGAAACGGTTCATTTTTGCACGATTGTAACATGCAGTACCAATTTTAAACAAGTGAATTTAAAGGTATTACAAGCGTTTTACAATTAATGGTATTTCGCTTGTCATTGTTTATTCATATATTGTATAAAGAAATAAACTTATCCGTCCTTTGTTCTTTCAAGTCCAAAATAAATAATTTCTATAAGTTTGAAATATTTCATTTCATATCATTATTTTATACTTGTCGAAATTTCACCTTTTCATATTCCTAACTACCTGAAATATCTTGTTTTTGTGAAATAATAACAACAATAAGCACGTAACCTAATACCAGTAGCTTAGTTTTTGAACTATATTTGCACATTTTATTCATTGCTTTTTCTTAATTTAAGGGACCAGACAATAAAGTAATTAAAGGAAAACACATTGTATTGGATTCATGTAATGGTTCTTTAATAAATGGTGAATATTCTTGTTGTTTGTCCGATGAATGTTCGCAAGAGGAATGCAAAAAATTAACCTTAGAAGGTAAGGTGATAATAAAATTGGTTAAATCGTTTAAAACATCATCGTACAACCTAACTATTGTGTTTTTTCTTTAAGAAGTTTATACGAGTTTTTCAATTACATTTAATTGCTTACACCTAGTTACCGATACACAACAAAAGGTAAAGAATTCTCACAATTATTTTCTGTTTTGTCCAACCTGGTCCACAGCATGTTTTTGGTTAATTAGGGAGGGCTTAATGTAAGAGTATTACCGACGTTTTTACATGGTATTCTGCATAAATTTCTATGAAAAATAAAACAAATAAAAAAAGTATTCATAACATGAAAAAGAAATTACAGAAAAACATGATAGATCGATACTTTGTGAAATCCTACGAGCAAATAATCAAACAAACATTTTTTTCCTGATAAAACCGACTCAATTTATATTCAGTCAGACCGTTTTATACACTTAATCCTAATTGAAAAAAAATATGGCAACGTTAAAATTTGAAAATGACTCTGGATATCTGTATTGCAGAGAATGCAAAAGAAGGACACGTAGACACATAAATCACAAAGAAGATCTAATGCCTATTCTAGCTACTAATATCAAGATCAAGCTTAGCAACATCGTTATATGCTAATTATAAACCTTTACGAGTTTATTTGTGTTTTCAATCGATTACAAAAATAACTTCAGTAAACTTTTCAAGTATTTCTTGTAGAAAGACATCATAATTTTCAATATCTTCACACAAAAAATTGCTGAACTATTTTTAGATTAAAAATTTTTACTTTAATAAATAGATTGATTTTAAATATTTTCAGTTGATGATCAGCGTTTATATATATATATATATGTGTGTGTGTGTGTGTGTGTGTGTGTGTGTGTGTGTGTGTGATATCCGTTGTTTAGAATTTGAAAATTAACGTTGAAATTTTTTCAATAATATTTTATGTTAATGATAAAGAAAACATTTTAAATTATATGTCATTCTTTGTTTGCAAATTATCCATGTAAATTCCAATAGCAAAAAGAGTTTTTATATAGCCAATCATTTGAGTCAATTAGAGGTAATATTTCAATTGATAAACATAAAGCAGCGTTTTAGTAAATACTTAATATCATAGACCTTAGGTTTTGTTTAAAATTGATTATTAAAATCTTAAGATTGAAATGTCTTTCTCAAATCAATTTAAAAAGGAAAATTAATTTTAAAATAAATTATTAAAATCAACAAAACAAAATACAATACCACATTTCTTAAAAATAGTTTTTATTTAATTTTCAGTGTTGTCTTGTTTTAGTTTGTGGTTCGTCTGAGATTTGTTATTATTTGTTTAAGAATTGTATAACCTATTCTACTATAATTGTTTATGATTTTTGTTGTAATTCCCCTTAGCATAAAAAATATTTACTTTAGATAAGGACATTATTAGCACTTTTTTAAAACCCCAGTAATAATAATATCTTTCTTTAAATCAAAACTATTAATAACTCATTCCGAGTTTATTCTCTTTTTACAAAAATAAAAATACAATTAAACAATAAGACAAGGATAATTTTCACTTAAAACATTCCCAAATCTTAGTAGTAAGGAAAACTAAACACTTTGTTAATTGACATCTTAGAAAATGATTTCAGTTTCGTTAGAAATATTTTCATGTTATAGTCGAGGTAGTTTTTAATTAATAAAGGTTTTATGTGTCGTCGTTTGTTTTAAACATAAAGATATACACTTGTTGGTGACTATAATCTATTAATATTTTGATATTCAGTTCATACAGTTTTTAAAAGTGTATTTCTATCTAATCGTCAACCATTTTTGACATGTAACTGCATAGTATAGTATAGTATAGTATAGTATAGTATAGTATAGTATAGTATAGTATAGTATAGTATAGTATAGTATAGTATAGTATAGTATAGTATAGTATAGTATAGTATAGTATAGTATAATTACAGCTAACCGGAACTGGAACGTTTTTCATAAGCACTGTGCATGTTTCACTGCAGGTATAAGTTAATTGTCTTTATAGTTACAGATAAATATTGGATAATACCAGTTATTATTGTAACTTTGATATTGATGGTCATAACTGTAGCAGCAGTACTGTACAAATTAAGAATGCGACGCAAAAACAACCAGGTATTTTGATGAAATATTGAAATTAATTCAGTGCAATGTTAAAATAGGCAATGCTAAATACTTGAGTATGTCAGTAAGAGTTGCAATATAACAAAACCATATCATGTAAATCGATCAGAGGACACATAAATTGTCCAATCATAAGCTCAAAAACTAGCATCTACAACATTTTGATGATGGCGTTGTTTAAACGTTAACCTAAAAAATGAACTGAAGTTTTTTTAATCCTTTCCCGTTCTGGGTAAAATGCGAATTTTACATAGGGTTACTGGGACAGTTTATAAATATAAATTACATGATAAATGTAAAGGAAATACTATGATGTGTGGTACCATTGTAGAATATATTTGTCGGACAAGATTTTCAAAATGATTGCCGTTTCTAAAAATAGAAAATACGTCACGTGATCTGGGGTCAAATGTCAACTTAAATCATGATTTTAAGGGTAACTTTTTACTTTTTCGTAAGAAATTTCTTAATTATTTCTGTTATTTGTACAAATAGTGTAAAATGATTCCTGATTATTTAAGTCTTTTTAGTTCTCTAAACAGCAAGGAGGTCAAAAGTCAAAAGCACTTTTTACCAAATTCTTTGCTCAAAAAGCATTATAATCAACCGTAAGAGCGAACATGAATTACCAAGCAGTTTCAGGGGAAATACGTACTTGCTAATTAAATCCCAAATTTGTACAATTAGGTTAATAGAATTCTGTTCATCGGACTTGTTACTAATATTATATATATATATATATATATATATATATATATATATATATATATATATATATATATATATATTTATATATATATATATATAATATTAGTAACAAGTCCGATGAACAGAATTCTAAACAGGTCGCCTTTAGGTGGCAATATTGGTCTTTAATTCAGTACATGACCTTATACGAGGTCTGTTCGATATGTTACGTGTATTGTACCACAGCGCGAAATTCAGGCGTAGTATGCACCAATGTATTGGATAGGATCGCGGGGAAGTTGAAATACTTAAATAATAGGATTTTCTTAGTATTTGAAATTTACCCTATTTAAGATATCTTAAAGATAACAACAAGAAAGTTTTGTGGAATTAAATGGGCACAGCTTTATTTATCAGGTTACATTTAATACCAAACTCTAATACCACTTGAAGCTGTGGCCAAACCCTGCAGGCAAACACGAATGGTAGTCACCCCACATTGTACCCTGATCTGTCAACCACAAACCAAGCAACTGCCACTGCTTGGTAAACGATCTACCGGAGATGAGCCCAGTAGAAGAACTCCACCCACGGAGAGCACAGGTAGAGGGAACGATTCAAGCTTCAATGAGCTGGAAAAAAACACGAGCCTGCAAGATCTGTCCACATGGACGTGTCAATACACGTCCACCGCCAAATAAGCTTCCACCACACCAAAACCTAAGGAATACAGTCTCAACCATCCCTGCCTGCTGCTTAAGTAAATTAAAATTTACGAATTCCCTTAATTAAAATTGATTATAGGGCTTCTTGAAGGGCATTGAGATAGATGTCATTTCCTATATCTGACAAATGTATGCCATCGAAGCGATAACAACCAGTTTCCTTATCAGATAAATCTGATTGTGTGATTACTCTACCACCTAATTTAAGAATATAACTAGAAATTTCTCTGTTAGTTCGCTTACGTACATTGTCAATAGCTACTTGAATTCTAGCACCATACCAAAATAGACGAGGTAGGATACAGGACCAGAAAACTGTAGTGTTGGGTAATTAGGAAAGTGAGAGAAAGTCTAGTTTCATCTCCCAACGTAAAACGCCACTGGCTCTTGAATTTAAGTCATTGGAACATAATTGTATTACCAAGTAATGGGGGCAAGGAAAGTTTCTTAAATTTCGCTGGATGCGTGTCAGTAGTTGGCTCAACTTCATACCCCTGATACTACACCATCTGATCTGTACACCATACTTCTCCTGACCAAGGTTGCGACCAACTGGACGACTGAGCGCTCTCCTCTGTACCCAATAAACAATGGAAGAGCCAACAATCCAAATGTCTGAAAGACTTAAATCTCCAGTAAGACTAGAGTTGGTAATTAACACTAGCTACGAAATACAAACTAGCTACAAGCAAACAAAGTTTATGCAATATTATCAACTACATGGCTATGTATGGTGAATATAGCCCAGATATGCATCCGATTTCCATCTGCCCCATGACTGAATAACATTTGGCTGGATATTTTTTATGCTTGCTAAGCTTGCAGCACCAATTCTGAAGCTGTGCGACTTAAACCGTTTGGTAGGCAGATTAAAAAAATTCAATTTTTTTTTTAAAACTTAAGAAAATGGGTATTGAATTAAAGGTTTACAGTCGGGATGACAAAATAAAATGATACTAGCAGCTGGTCTAACGGAGAGATATACTTTCATTGCATCGACTGGACAAACAACTGATGAAGGGAGATTTAATGAAAAGAGTAGTGTTTTTTCCAAATTGATCAGTTTTTGAGACTCGAATTTTTACCTTGAGCAAGCCAGTTTGAATTGAAATGTCGCTTATGCTCAACACGGTTGGAGAATTTGACTTGCAAGTGGAAAAATGCTATCTCTCCAACTCGCAGGAAACCAAAGAATGCCAGGGTGAAGGCAGCATGAAATAGCTTTGACTCGTAAGATGAAAAGCAAATGCATATCAATGCCCTAGGTAATTGTGTCAATATTGGTAGAGTAATTGGTACCCGTGTATTCTTAGATTTACCAGACCTTCGAATTCCTTCGAGAAGTTTATTGACTAGGAAACTTTTGTATGGTCTGTGGAGTTTGATATTTTATGGAAAAAACTTAGGGCAGCAATCCGAGTCTTAACAATTTGATACGATAGACTTTTCAAAATGAGGTAAGCCATATACTGAACAATGTGATCATGTGGCACTGGAAATTCATTAAACAGAGGGTATTGGACCCGAAAACTTTGTAAAGAGTCCCAAGTCTGTTGCTAAACCTTCTGTGTATTTACAGCGGTTGAATTGTTGATTAGTCGGTTAACTTCGTCCCAAAGCAATCCCACTTTTCATGGGGGACAGGGTCCGAGTTTGTTCTTGTCTGTGGTGCCAACTGATGGAACCTGGAAAACTGAAACCGTGAGAGAGAATCTGCAATTAAATTTTTTACAACAAGATATATGAATGACCTTAACTAAAATGTTGTATTTGAGCAAGTGAAGGGCAAGCTTTTTCACTAAGATCGTTACTCGTGGCGATTTTGCAGATTGTTTATTGTATGCAAATGCGCATTGTCCCCACAAGAAGAAGACTACTACAATTGGAAACAGTTCAAGAAACGTAATGGCCCTTGTAATTCCTATATCGTGCCAATGAGAGGACCATTTACCTACAGACCATCTGCCTTTAAAGTAGACCCCAAAACCTCGACCACTACCCCCTGCAGCATCTGTGTATAAATTCAGAGCAGAATCCCTTACCTACAATGTATTTTGAAAAACTGATATACATCATAACTGTTGAAGAACATAGGCCACATTGACATATCCTCTTTCATTTCAGTTGTATTTTGATAAAGTGATGTGGATTTTTGGCTTCACCTAAACTGTCTATAAAACGATGGCAGAAAGGACGACCGGGCCTGATAGCTCTGCAAACAAAGCTTAAAATTGCATTTCTTTCAGCCTAGTTTTTCTTCTGTCTAACATGATAGCGAGTTTAGACTTGATTTCTTGAATTTTGTGATCTTGGAGTCTGACAAACATTAAGTTGGTGTCTATTTGTAAACCTAAAATGGAGAGTTGTGTGGTAGGACCCATAGTTTTTTCTTGAGCAATGGGTACCCCAAATGGTTGCACATATCCATAAATGTTTCCAATGTCTTGGCACAAGTTTCGGAGTTCATGGGTCCAGAGAACAAAAAATCGTCCAGCTAATGAATAATGTCAGAATTGAAAGACATTTGTTTAATATACCATTCTTAAAAGGTAGAAAACAATTCGAAATAGGCACATGAAATACTACAGCCAAATGGTAAGGATCTATCGAAAAAGTACTCAGTCCCTAATTTAAATCCTAGCAAGTGAAAATCTGATAGACTAACTGCCAGAGCCGAAATGCTGATTTGATATCAGTCTTTGCTTATAAACAACCAGGACCTAGTTTCTGAACCATCTCCACAGCCTCGTCAAAACTCGAGTATTCCACTGAAAAATTACTGTGTTCAATATTGTCATTGACAGATGTCCCTTCAGGTTATGACAAGTGATGGATAAGAAGGAAGTCGTCGGAATATTTTTTGGGGACCACGCCGATGGGGGACACTCGAAGTGTTGACAGTGGGGCTTAGGAAATGGGCCAGAAACTCTGCCTGCGTCAATTTCTTTTTTAATTTTTTCCCTACACAAGGCAATGTTTTCCATAGAAGATTTTAAATTTGGAGATTCACAATGCATTCTGGGCCCTGTATACTGTAATGGAAAACCCTCCCTAAAACCCTGTAGTATCTTGTGTGCAGCTATTTTATTAGGATATGTCTGAAGAGCAATTTCAAGTTTATCTTTGTTGATTGGGGTATTGGCCAGACTGAACAAGAGGCCTGGGTTCTGGCTGACTTTGCTGGCTTCTGTTTTGTTGGCCACGAAAAGGAGTGCATTCCGACTGGGGATGCTGGGATTGACATTTTGAACATATGTGCTTAAACTTGCAAGCTGACCTGGTACATTTGTAGATAGTAGTCCTAAAAATAGATTTGTGTTTACCAGCCAATTCCTTGGTCCTTGAACTTCTGTGAGGGGTTATTCAAGGGAGTGGAGGCAGAAATAAACAAATCCAGTCTGGCCGAAACTTTGAAGGTTTTTTGGCCCTACGGAGACGGAACTGTTCATCATACTGACGCCAAGCTAGAACAGGAACTTTAGAAGCAGCCCAACGAACAGTACTGCAATATTTTAACTGATCTAAGGCCATTTGGACATTTTGATACTTTTGTTAATATATTGAGGCAAATATCATGAATGCATCTGTCCATTGATCAATATTTGACACGTTTTTTAATGTGCTTGACCTATGCCTAAGTCCGATTTGTCCAGATTTGAGAATGACTAGTGGAGAACTTTCATTGTCAGGGTATAAAATTGTATTTTCTTCCTTGTTAGGAAGGAGGGAGTAGAGATTGATATATCGATCGTCCCAGACTTTTAAACAAATTTGTTGTGGGACATGATCACCTTAACTGTCGTCGAATTCAGGAAGGGCAGATGAAATGTGGTCTGGTTCCAAATTTACCTGGGTTCCTGTAGGAAGTTGAGCCGAATTAACAAGATTTGGCGAAAATGTAACAGTAGAATAAGTAGTATTACCCGTATTTACGCCAGAGTTAATGGCGTCGCCATATTGTTTTCAGCAACCTGGTGGACAGAAGAACGGCAGGACACCTCATTCCCAGGGGTAGCGACCTCCACTTCGCTATCTGAACTAGAATCCGACTATGGCAGAGGTAAAGTTGCCACAGAGATTTTCTGTCTTTTCCTGTCACCTGTTTGTGGGCGCCGACGTTTACGGTCTTTGCCTTTTCTTTATGTTGACTGGGGTGACTTTCTGGTTTCCTTTTGTCCACCGGTTTGCTTCCATGGACGCAGCATGCGAGACCCGGTCTCTTCAGCTTCATCCCTCTCCATCATTCCTAATTCTGCCGATCGGCGTCGAAAATACCAAAATTGTAGGTACCGGACTGCTGGTCAACTAACCAAAGCTGTTTTGTCGAGTATGTAGGGTTTTCGTTCGAAATAAAAATACAAAATTCAGTTAACTGATATGGTTAAAATTACAAGCAGCTATAACAATTGAGAGGGATTCCAGAACAAGTCTGGGCGGAGACTAATTATTTGCAAATTCATGCGTAGTATGCACCAATGTATTGGATAGGACCGCGGGGAATTTGAAATACTTAAATTATAGGATTTTCCTAGTATTTGAAAATCCCCTTATACAATACTATAAGTTGCTAGTATCTGTCAAGGGTGTGGGAGGTCAGGAGGCGGTCAGTTAAGGGATGGTTGAGGAAACCAGAACGTACCATGAAAATACCTTCGACATGCCAGCTGACAAACTTTCTCAGACTTGGACCTGTCCCGAGTAGGATTTGAACCTAGGTCGAGAGTAATGCTTTAGACAACTTGGACATCCAAGCTCTTTCTTTGATTTCAAGACACTTGAACCATGAATCGACTCTTTTACAACTACTTGTCCATATATCTCCAGCGTTTAGTTACATTAAAATTATGTTAAGGTAATTTACCTGTCTTGTCCATTTCTTTCAGTTGATAGTCTCTTTAAAAATGATTTCCATAAAGTTGACTTAATTAAATGTTATTGACAAGTGAGCTGACTCATCATGAAATTTTCTGTGTTATGTGCTACTTTTGAAATTTTAATGTTTTTATATTTTTTCCAATGGTATTTTTTTCTAATTTATATTAAAGAAAAACATCTCAACTCGTCCTTCTTAAATTGTTATAAAGGATCATAGATTTGCTTTTAATAGTGTCCACGACATTTAGACTGATTTACCACACTTTAAACCACAGACAAACATAGCATTCCCCTCTACAATATTGGTACCTTGCCAACAGGTAGAAGCCTACGCCAAGGAAAACCCCTTTCTCAGTTTCAGTTGACCAAAGTCGAACCAATAATATTAAAAAAGACCAGAGGTCGGAAGACCAACACCTTATCCACTCAGCCACTGAGGTCACAACATCCTAAAAACACTGCATACTCTTAAACTGATCATTGTTAGACTTTTGTTTTAACATTGGACATTGTTTTTGAAATACTGCACAAATAAACAAAAACATTATTCTTCCAAAACCAACGATCTAATATTTGACCTCTTGTTTATTTACAAATATGATACAGACATAGTAGAAGAGATCCTATCGGCGTACAAGATATAAATACTCAAATGGGCTTATCAGTTTTTCTGTAAATTCCCCGTTTATGTCTATCAAAACAAAATTATGTTTGGAATTCAAGGAAACTGAAGAAATCTAAAAAATACATTATTTATTATTACTGGGATATGTTAAATGTTATTGTAAACTCATGAGACACATGGACTGGAATAATTTCTTTGATAAGTCCAGCCGTGAAAGAAACTTTCTACGGGCAAGTATTTCACTGTGAAAAAGGTCAGCAAAATGTCTCAAAAGTGGTCAAAGATCTACATTTTTTATTAGAATAAAAATAGAATTAATTATGTTGATTTTGGCATGAATTATTGAATCATGACATTATTTGTTCAGAAATAAGTAAAGTGTGATAATTTAAAAGTGTCACAATAAACATTACGTACCAGAAAGTTGCGTATCGTAAATAGGCGATCTTACTTCACATTGCTTTGAAAATATTGAGTCGAGGTAAACATCAGGTAAACAAAATGTAATACAGAAAGTAAATCTTATTTAAAATTATACAGAATGAAAGAAAAAATGTGAATTTTCCGAATCTGAATTCTGTTTTTCAATTATATATAACACACCTACCTGTTAAATTTTGATGTGCCATATGTGCACATTTCGGAAAACTATTCCTTATCAAAGAAAAAATCAGATAAATATTAAATTGATAGATTTTTTTATTCAATAGATGGAATTTGTTAACATGGTAATGTAACCCTTAGCTATAATTACTTGTTGACAAGGTTTTAGCAAGAATTGCATAATGTCTCTGTAGTTTTGTAACTAAGATTTTATTCCAATCACTATAAGGTTTTTTAAGTCGACAAAATGTTTTTTGATGAATCAAACACAAACATATTAATTCATTTTTCAAAATTAGAGTAAAAAGCTTTGAAAGCTACTTCCATCGCGCAAGCAACATCCGAAACTTGCAAAACGATGTTGAGGAAAAAAAAGAACACGAAGCAATAAGATTTAAACTATATCTCATATAAATTTTAAGACAGCGACTTCATACTTACCAACAACATTTTGATGAGGAACTATTTCTGCCCTAATAGCCTTCCGTTTCACGAGTTCTTTGAACTGGTCATATAAAAAACTTTTGTTTTGGCAATAGGTCATAATAGTCACAATAATAGTCAACAAACAAAACAGGTATTCTCAAAATTGATATCATAATCAAGAAAAGTCAAAACTTAAAAAACATATCAACCTGCACAATTTTTGAAATCGGATTCGGCTTTAAAATACTTTCAAACTTTTTAAGCTTTCAACTTCCCATCGAGTTTATTATGGTTATCGTTTCATCTCTAAAAATAAGATTTTTCTAGCTTTCTTTCATTTTTAAATGAAATTTTTAACAATGACAAAAAAATCTTTCCTTTTTATTTCTTGAAAAGCGATAATTTTGATACCGTCCTTTTTCCTTCATCAAGCTTAATTAAGCTTCACTTCGAAAAAAAACTACCTTGGACAAAGTTTTCGGCGTAAATCGATAAATTCACGAGATATACCTCCAAAGCCAATCGTTAGATCCATTTCACCATACCTGACAGAAACACTTTTCCTTGATCTATCACTTCAGGGGGTCTTTTACTCTTGGTATGGTTTTATTGCTATTGCGTTTACCGTTAACATTTGAGCTCTCCTTTTTATCATATGATTAAATTATTTCCGGTTTTGTTATCAAAAAAGGATCCTTACGTAGCCTCAGTGTAAAAAACTAAAATTTGCACAAAATTACGAACTACCTACCCTTATCCGTAATTTTTTACACAGCAAGAATTATACGTTCGTCCATTTAAATAGTTGACACGTGCGTGTAAATAGCAAAACACAGGAAAAAGGTTATATATTTTTTGTGTATAAAGACGTTATAATTTTTACTTTCTGATTTTTTTCAAGACAGTTTTCTTTGCTTTGTTACAGTTAAAGTTTATGCTATATTTGTTCGATTGTTTCAAAAATATTTTCTTTAAAGCTCCTTTTAATCTAAACATAACATAACATAAAACTTAAAACAAATTGATTTCTTTAAAAAATATCTTTGTTAATTTAATAATGCAGTTTTCACTTTAATAAACGAAATGTGAAATATATTTCTTTATTTACGAATGTTGTCAAACATTCATATTGTCTTTAATTGTCATTTGACAAATGCATTTGATTATCCAAACCGATTATCTATTAATAAAACAAACGTTCATCAAATAATTGTATCTATTACACCATTAGACAAAGATTACTATTACTTCTTATAATTAAATTCAAAAGCAAGAATAGTATAAATACTATTAATGTAACCTTTTTTACACATGAAATAAAGCATAGATCTGCGCATTAGTCTCAAAGCAATGCAGCCGGATGCTCAGGACAAGCGCCAAAATCCTTGCATGCTAGTTTCACTGCCATATTGAAATCGTTTGTTGTGTATGCGTGCACTACATAAATGTATCGCTTGCATATATTTGAATTAGTTTCAAACGGCCTTCTCAATCTTGAAAGCACACCGAAGCGGTGCAACTCACACCGATTACGCGCGACGGCTCTTCAGAATATAAATGCTTCAAGCTGAGGCAAGTATTCTGGAAGACAAGAGACGTCAGTTCGAAGCGGAAACGGTTCATCCGTACAAAAATATCAATAACAATAACACGTCTGCATCACTATCGACAATAACATAACTAACAGAAGTAAAAAAAGTGTTTCAAAATGGTAGAGAACATGTTTTTTGTAATTGAGCGGTGACGTTTCTCTGCAATCAGTGTGACATATCCACAAATGATATGATGCACCTTTAAGTTTACAAAATTCTAATTTGCTTTTGTCATCATTTAAGACGGCAGATTTTTAGACAAAATGTATTTTCAAAAACTTTTACTATTTAATTGACACTGTTATGTCAGTTTATACAAATATAACGACAGACTGACCTAGTTTTTTCAAGCCGACGTTATTGGTTGCTAAAAGAAATGTCGAATGACGTATGCGATAAAAAGTGTCTATGAGAACATAGAGATAAAAATTTCCAGTGCTGGACTGTTTTAAAATGTAATTATTATTGATTTTCAAATAAAATAGCGGGTTTCTTCGTTATAAGAAATCAGCTAAAAAGAGTGCTGCTGACAAAATCTGATTATAAAAAGCAGTGACTAAGAAATGTAATATTTATTTGAATTTCTTTTCTTTTTTAATTAAATCAATTTGAAAAAAAATTATATTATGTCTGATGAATCGTTATGTTCTATTTCTGTACGTAACACCTTTCATGGGTAATGTGGAGGCTAATGATACGACCCTCTAATTCCTTACATATTTCAGTGGAATAAAACATGGACTTAAGTTAAACTTGCACATTTATAGTTATAGGTATAGCAAAAAAGGATTGTTTCTCATAAAAGACTTCATGAATTAAACAGACTATGTTATTGTCGTTTGTTGTCTTAAATATTTAAATATTTAAAATATTTGTTTAACATTTGCTATTTCAAGAATCGTAAAACTTCAATTCTTGTAAAGATATCAGTAAATATCGATGCAATAAATTACTGGGGACTTATGGTACTATCAACATTAATTTTTATGTTATTTAAACATAACTATTAAATTAGGTTCCTGAATGTTAATTATAATTTATTTACTGATTTACTTTTTTACAGAAACTATTATTGTAGTAAACAAAATTCAAAGTTTTCATAATTAGAATTGACTATTTCCTATATTTATGAGACAGAGTATAACAGTTTCAGTTGCAAAAAGGTTTGGTAATTAATGTTTGTATTATTTTTTAGAACCAGACTAGTTTGCTTCTTGAAGAACAACAAAAACAACTTGTAAGTATTTCTAACATAAATACAATGAAAACTTAACATGCCTTAACAAACATTCTATAAATAAATATTAATAGTATATTATATCTTTTATAAGTTAATGTATTTATTTTGTATCAATTGTTCAAATATTCATTTTAGTATGAATCGATTATTTTTATTTTATTTCATTAATGTGCTACTGTGAATTTTAAAGTGTCAGCAACAAAGTTACGCTCGGGGTTTACATTTTATCTATCGTTCGTTCCTGAATAATTAAAGGCTAACTTTGCATTGTTATCCAGTATAATTATCGTGATCAAAAAGGGTAAAGAAGATGTACTAAAATTTATGTAGCATGAAACATCCACACACACAAACACACACACACACACACACACACATATAATGAAAACTTAAAATGAAATAAAATTCAATAATAAATTATAGAACATTGGTGTATTTTATTTTACCTGAAACTTATTACAATTTTTATTTATTAATTAAACATATTATGTATAGGGATTTATACAAGTCAGGAAGAAAGCGTTTCCAATACAATTTATAGTAATCGATTCACTGTGACAATTTGACGAAGTTTTATGAGAAATTGCTTTCACGCAAGCCATGACCAAGTTCATATTTGATTTTATTTATTTTTTTAGATACCAACCCTTTTATCGAATGTAGAAAAGTTAGCTAGCACTATGGAAACGGATGAGAAAATGAACTTTTACAGAATGGTGTATTTGACATTTGAAATTGTTCCTCGGGCAGTCAAGTATAAATTTGACCAACTTATACCTTTTGGAGATCTTAAACAGAAATTAAGGGAAAAACAAGAAGCACTGCAGAAACTAAAAAACAAGGGTGTTTTAACATCTGATCAGTGGAAAATATTATACCCTAAAAAAGGTTGAAACAATTTTCTTTAAAAGTCTAATATACAACAGGAATAGTATTTAGCACGACATTATTACTATGTCAATAAAATGAATGAGTCTGACTGAAAAAATTAAATTTAGCCGTATTTTGTATATGTTTTCGATGTTTTTTAACCTTTTTTTAAAAATAACTTTAACACTACAATAATTCTAATTCTGAATTGATCGAAATTCTATATAGTATTACATAGAAATAATTTGTCGTAAAAATTACACACTCATTCGGCTTAAAAAGGGCAAAAATTGTTTGACAAAATGTATTTCTAATATTTGATAATCTAACGGCATTAGTGACAGAAAAATATTTGAGATTTAAAATTTAAAGCAATTTTGAACAAATTGATCAGATTAACTTGATTTTTTGGAAATTTAATTGATGCGAGATGCTTTATTAGTTACTCGGACTAAAAAAACAATTATTGTTGTTAAATTTTATAAGATGGATAACCCAGCAGATATAATTTGAAATTTAAGTTTGCTTTTGAATTTGTTTTAAAGGCATTGTAAAATCCACAGATTTCGACACAACTTTGATGTTACTGCTATTAAGAACGATTGGTGTTATTAGCAGACCAGTAAATAGATGGTATACTTTTCCAAATAAAACCGACTGCAGCGCTAGTGCAGATTTAATAAGGATCTTATTGCTTAGAAATAGAGTAGCATATTGCACGGGGAGCTGTATCAGCAAAAGGGACTTCAATGATATCTGGGAAGAACTAACAAAGGTATGTCAATCAATTTAATCGATTTTCCCTTATTTTATTCTCACTGCATCTGTTTAAACTTAGTGAGAAATTGTTTGCCGGTTTGTTTGCTAAATGTCTGCGGTTTTCACAAAGTACTTCGGTTACCTCCACCATCCTAGAACTCTTCGTCTCGATAAAAGCGACAAAATAATTTTGCATGGACTGTAAAACACCATTAATTTAATCTTATTGTACTCTTTTACTCAAACTTTACTTTTTATATTTTCAGCTATATTAGACTATCAATTTTTATTTCAATTTTAATTTTTTTTGTCATTTTTACATATTTCATATATTTCCAAAATAAATATTAATGTTGATTTAATGTGCAATCTAAGTGCTATAATAAGGGAACTCTTTGCTTTAAATCTAAACAGAAAGGAAAATGAAATTCCTACACGAAATTCATATTTCTTAACACGAGAATAATATTTTGGTCATTATTTTTGTGGCACAATCTATATACTTTTTACTTTTAGTGGAAGTTGGAATGTTTGTACTCTAAGCATGCATCAGATTTGAAACGTATTTGTGTCATATCTAAAAAAAAATATCACAAAAATGATGTTCAAAATTATCTCTCTATGCCTAGGTCCGAATTCCGTTTGCTTAGACAAATTTTTAATATTTTATATATGAAATCATTTATAATATTTACCAAAACTTATAATATGACAACTACATGTATCCTCTTGTGAGAAAATTTGCCATTTTGCAGGCCGTGCTAATATTGCTACTTTCATTTTCATTGATATACTTATTAAAATAACGTTATCGAAAACATTAACAATTTTTTTTTGTTAACCAAACCAATTCATCGTTCGTTTTGCGTAAAATATCATTAGTTTACACTTTTGATCTCTCATAGATAACTACTTCAAGTTGTTCAGTGTATTTCTTCAATTTTTATTTCCTCCGTAAGTTATTACTCAAAATAAAATTTCCGTGAATATCTTAATGACACATCTTTCATTATTACTTTAGAAAAAAAAAGAAAGTTCAAAATAAGAAATATACAACTAATTGTAAAAAATAATATCAAATCAAAATATAATAAAGGCGCATATTTTTACATATTTTATTATTTACATCTCAAGAAACATACCTGATCACATGTGATAACAGTTTTTAAGGTTACAGATATTAGTTATCGTATAGTATCTAAATTGTTCTGTGGTGTAATGAATAAAAATGTAGGAACTGTCAATTAAAGGATCGTCATTCGAGTGTTAACAGAACAGATCTCAAGGTAATATTTTATTTGGTGTGCATTAATGATAAATCTGACTTAAATAACATTTCAGCCACCTGTAAGACAGCTTTAATATGATGATTTGTCTTGTGTTTATTTTATACAATTAAGACGGATAAAATGTACTCGTCTATCAACGACATATTAAAATAACCCAAACTTTATCAAGAATGAAAAAATCGCAACATATTTTATATAAATATGTAAATCTATTTTAAGGTTACAACTTTTGGTCATTTGAATGTTTAATTGGTTATTTTTAAGGCTATTGTCCGTATTGGTGGTTCGAATTCTACAGATGAAATAAAAGCAATTTCAAAGATACCGTTAGATCAATTGATTGAAAAACAATACAAAGAATTCGAGGAATTGAAATCTAAAGATACCATCCAAAATAATACACTGGGTAAGTATTATTTTGGTATTTCTAAGATATAAGATTCTAGAAACTGTCAAATCATGATTTATAGATTTGTTCAAACCTTAAACTAAATAGCTGAACTTTTTTATCACACTGAGTTATCTTTATCTTGCCAGTTTGCGTTTGTTTTTTTATTTGTTGTTGTGTAACCCTTCATGTTAAAAAGGTAAAATGGTTTATGCGTTTTCGGAATAAATCAGCCTATAATTCATCCAAGTTGTCAATCTGGCGGTAATTTTGTGATCTATTTAATGCAGATAGAGCACAAATTTCTTTTCAGTGGCATCAATGTCAACATGATAACTTCATATGAGTACAATACCAAATAATTAATATTGTCATGAGGGTATTGAATATTTAACAATAATACCTGTTTAATTGTGTTGGGCCATGTGGGCACATTTCGGAAATTTATTCCTCACTAGTGATACAAGCGCCTGAAAAAGTTGATAAATAAATAAATAAATAAATAAATATATTAAATAATAATTTATATTTATATTGACAGCTTTAAAAACTTTGCGAATTCCAAATTAAATCTAAATGCATTAGTAAATAATATTACAAACCTGTTAGACATGGTTCGAAATTCATTAATTATTATAAATAGAAACAAAAAGCTTATGAGTTATTGCAATTCAAATTTAATAAAAAATAATATAAAGACAATATATCATTTCTCATGTTTAGTTTTCATGTAATCATAATATATGTTTCGTTGACCAAATTTTTAATAATTCAAATTAGTGGTTGTCTGACTTATATTGCGTACTTTTCCGATGAATTTCAAATGTTGTATTTTGCTTTTTGCTCAAGAAATTATTTGTTTAAAAAACTATGTGTATTCAGTAATTAAACTCCCCTCTCTAAAACCGCCGACAGAAAAAGGTTAAAATATAAGATAATACAAAATTTTCTTGTTATAGTGAGAGTTGTGTCTTAAAAAACATTCTTAGCGTCGCGGTTATGATTTTACAAAAGTAACCAACAATAAA
Organism: Tegillarca granosa; assembly: GCA_029721355.1. Classification (NCBI taxonomy): domain Eukaryota; kingdom Metazoa; phylum Mollusca; class Bivalvia; order Arcoida; family Arcidae; genus Tegillarca; species Tegillarca granosa. Next base: position 14,567,784 of record CM056611.1, on the reverse strand, counting down.
TATATGTATTTAAAATAAAGCTTACCTAATAACTTAGAGAATTCAAGTAATTAGTCGCTGTCATCATGAAATGTCAAGATGTTAGATTGACTTTGTAACCTTTACGCCTTTATATTCTAAATGATTCGATTGATATAGTAAATGAGTATATTCTTGTCAATAACAATGCTTAAACATTTATATTTTATTTTGAATTTTATTTGCGTTAATGGTTATTCAACTTTGATAATTAACATTTTTGTGTTATTCACGAGGATTGTAATTTGCATCGTACGATATTAAAAAAGCACTCGACTCAAAAAGTAAAATAAACATTACATATATTCAAAATATTCCCCGCGGTTGAAATAATTTCCAGTTTTGAAATAAAATCAAAGTCTTCAACTTGATGGATATGGTTGGTGTGACAAGACGAAAACCTCCTCTAATTTAAAAAAATTGCTTCACAAGATCAGATATATGTGATGCAGCATTATCATGAACCAGACGAACGTGCCTAAATCTTGACACATGCCTTCTACCGTGTAAAGTTTAACATATTGTGTTTCCATTTTTATTTTTACTTATTCGAAATAGTAAACTCATGTTTCGTTACCAATTACATTGATTAAAAATTATTTTTGATTAAAATTAAGCTATTTGTACTCGTTTTCGATCATCTGTCAATATATGAGGGATCAATATAGAAGAAATCTTCAATACGCTTTGAAATGAAATGCACACGCGATATGCCAACAACTTTGAAAATATAAGAAATTGTATATCTGGCATAACTTTAAATTATTTCTCTGACTTGTAGACATTTTCTTTGCCTGTTACAGTTGTAGGTCGTCCAGATTTTAATGCATTTTAAGGGGTGCCTGCCAGTCAGAAATTTCTGCCTTCACCTACGAACTGTCTTATATATAAGAAACATCATCAGACATTGAAACTCCCCCAATTCAGTTAAATTTGTATTACAGAATGACAGTACAAACTTTCATAAATGCTCTTATTTTTCCAATATTCGCAATCCGTTTTTCAACGATTTTTACAACAGTGGTCAATGATTGGCTTTGTTGAAATTCCTATAATTTTTACTTTGTGGAGCTGGAGACACTTGTTTATACTGTTGGTGTTGGATAGAGCTATCAAGCTTATCATCATCAACGGACACGTGCGAAGCGTTGTTGAACTGGCGAACAATACACATTGAATATTTAACAAGACTCGTTAACCGATTTTTATTTGCGCATACTTTCTTAAGCGATAAATGAACGGTAAGCGATTTAAGCAATATAAGCCCTTTTTACAACTTTAATAACATCAGAGTTGATTCTCAGAAAACAGTCTTGTAGATATTGGTTGCAATTTTCAACTGTTCATCTACTAAATTGAAAATATGTTTCCAATGTACATTAACATAACCATTCATATTCTAAATTTTCAAAACAAAGGACAAGTAATTGTGGCATATTACGGAACGAATATTGGTTCTGGGACAAAAACGTACACTATCTAAGTACACTATTATTTAATTGAGAACAATATTTTAAAAGAAAAAAAATCAAAAAGTTTTCTTACCTTTTGTTAATTTATAGAAATGTTATCGTTGCTTTAATATCATTTTGCGCATTTTGACGACGATTCTTTATTATTTTACCGACTATGTAATATTATAACTTCCACACTGTACCCATTCATTTAAAACAAGCTGTCGCTTAAATATGTCAACAGTAGATAAATGTATCCATGAAACAGTGATCTAAGAGATCAAGATCAAGAGTTAAATTTAGCCATTTCTCGGTTTTTCGGATGATATTTAATTGCTCTGGTGCTTTCTCAATAAATATTAAGTTTGATTAGATTTTATATTTTTGATAGATCTAATTGAGCATAAACTTTTGGTGTGGGAAGAAGACGATAAAGCTTTTGTTGCGACAAGGTTGACAAATGTTGTTTTTACTGCGGTTACGACGAATGATATAGTTACGGTAACTGGTCCACCTGGATCCGGTAAGTCTGCAACTCTTCAGAAGAAGAAACGTTCCAGTCTTTGATGGACGATTTGCTCAATATGTGTGAACTTGAAAGGTCAATACCTAAATCTGAAATCACAAAAACACTGCAATGTTTAGAAAATACATTTTTCATAAAGGATGGTTGTAACTACCATTTTGCACACGCCTTTATACATGAAGCAGTATTGAAACACATTGAAAAATCATCAGAAGAAGTTCAGGGAAAAATAATTAAACATTGCTCAGCAAAATTTTTGAGAACAAGGGTATATTTAGAAAACATGAACACTAACAAGGAATCTTGTATAGTAATAGCAAAATCTTTAGAAAGTTGCTGGGGCCAACGAATCATTCATTTCATTAAAGATGGTTCTTGGCATGATGTATTCCATAATGCATGTTTATCTACTGAGAAAGGAGATTGCATTTTAAATGCAGAGTTAAACAATATGTCACAGTCAGAAATAGAAAGTATAATGTGTTATTCAAACAGAAACAAAGTTAAAGTTAATTTGAATGTTTTAGATGGCTCGTATGATATCGATGAACAATTAGAAGATACAAAATCAAATGCTCTTCATTTTGCAGTCTTGAAAGGTTTAGTCAATGTAGTAACCACAACACTCAATTCAATAAGTGTTGCCGCAAAGCAAAAAACCAATGACCACATAAATGTGTTGCTTCTTGCATGTACAAGTGGAAAAGAATTTTTAGTGAAAATGTTGCTTTCTAATACACCCAAGACAATCAATGGTGTCAGTCCATTATTTATCTCATCTTTTCATGGACATGAAAATATTGTTAAATATTTGCTAACTTACAATGAAACTGAAGTTGACAACTGCACCAAGGAAGGTAAGTCACCTTTATATGTATCAGCAGAGGGAGGCCATGATAAGGCAGTCAAACTGTTGATAGAAAAAAAAGCTGAAGTTAACAAATGCACCAATGAGGGTAAGTCACCTTTATATGTATCAGCAGCAGGAGGTCATGAAAAAGTAGTTCAAATATTGATGGATAACAAAGCTAAAGTTAACAAATGCACCAGTCAGGGCAAATCACCTTTATTTACAGCAGCAGCAGGGGGCCATGATAAGGTAGTTAAAATGTTGATAGATAATGGTGCTAAAGTTAACAAAAGCACAAGTGAAGGTAAGTCACCTTTATATATGTCAGCAGCAAGAGGTCATGATAATATAGTTCAACTGTTAATAGGTGAGGCCGATGTTAACAAATGCACAGTTGAAGGCAAGTCACCATTATATGTATCAGCAGCAGGAGGTCATGTTGTGGTAGTAAAACAGTTGATAGATAACAAAGCTGAAGTTAATAAATGTACAAGTGAGCATAAGTCACCTTTATATATATCAGCAGCAGGTGGTCATGAAAAAGTAGTACAACAGTTGATAGATCATAACGCTGATGTAAACAAATGTTCGATTGATGGCAAGTCACCTTTATATGTATCAGCAAAAGCAGGACATGTTAAGATAGTAAAAATGATGTTAGAGAAAAAAGCCGAAGTTAACAAATGCACAAGTGAAGGAAAATCACCTTTATATATATCGGCAGTACGAGGTTACGACGAGGTAGTCAAACTGTTGATAGACAATAATGCTCAAGTTAACGGATTTACGAGTTACGGAGAAACACCTTTGTTTGTATCATCATTTCATGGTCACGAGATGGTAGTCAAACTGTTAATAGAAAACGGAGCTGACGTTAATATATCGACAAAGTACGGGCAAACTCCTCTGAATGTTACATCAAATTACAAAATAAAAGAGATGTTAAAAAATAAAGAGATTCAAACAAAAGGGTCAAATGCATAAAAAAGTGCGAATATTTCGGTTAATCAGGTTCAAGTTTAAATAAAAAATAATATTCTTTGTCGAATAATATATCAAATATTGGAGAGACAAAATGATAAAGGAAGAAATTATAGAGAGAGACAGTTAGCGGGAGGGAGAAATTGTAAACATTTTATGACGCCATGGCTTGATTCTTTACTTCATTGAGTTTAACACAAATTCATGGTTGCGATATATTTTGAGCTACATGTAGATAAACATGCATACGGAAAACACAAAGATTATTGACTTCACATTCCAAAATAATTGCCATATTTTTATATCATTTTCCATTCAATTGTTGAAACGTGTTAACAATTTGACATTGCTACCCAAAAAGATCGAATTGACCTATTAATTAAAGATTATTTGTTTTCATTTTTAAATCTTAGATTTATCTACAAGTGCCATATAAACATCTTCGAAAAGTACATCTTACAAAATTAAAAAAAAAAAAACATTAAACTGTATCAAAAAATATTTTTTAAAAAAATTGTATGAATAGTATCTCATATCCCAGCAGTTTAAGTAGTGGCTCTTGTTATCAAATAAATCCTTGTTCTGTATAACATAGAATGTGCAATTTCAACTATCGAGTTTGATCTAATCAATTTTCACAAGGTTGTCTACCAAAGAAAACAAACAGATTATATTATATTAATATTTTGTCTACAAAAGAAAACAAAAGATTATATAATATTAATATTTTGTACGAATTATTATTGTTTTTACAAAAAATAAAAAAAAGCATTTGTACCTCGTGTCCCATTATTTTGTTTCCGATTGGCATACTAAATTTCATTTTTCCAAACACTGACAGTTAAATGTTTCAGCATAAGTATCGGCAGTAGGTATTGAATTTATGTTCATCAGATATATTTCATACAAACATGATAAATGCTAAAGTACAATTTTTTACTCATACATTCTAGTACATCTTCTTACAAACAGTGTGCTTAGAGCTTTATTGGTATATTTAAGTGTTATTTATACATATTTATGGCTTGGATTAATTATCTTTATAATCTTTTAGCATAACATTTCACAAAAACTGTTAAAAAATTGATGTATGATTAAATGTAACGTTTGTCATCTTCATTGCTCATTTATTTATTTGGATGACATAATTATCTTTAAAATATGTCTTCATTTTTTGTTATAAGACATGTTGAGATATTAAACGTCGTGATTTTTAACCTTTGATTAAATAAGTTTTAACTTTAGACTTAAGCTGTTTTATCTATCAAACTTTTTTGCCCGTAGTGGCACTGATGAAGAATGATTTTCCGCACATTCGGCACATCAAAATTTAAGAGGTATTTTTGTTATAAAGTTAAAAACAATTCATTATGTTTTTGGTTAGAATTTGATATTTGCGTTCATACAAACTTCTAAGCAATGATTAATATATGCTTTCTCGGATAAGATAATATTAAAAAAAAACATTGAAAATTAAAAGTCAAATTATAAGTTTTCGATGTTAAAGATGTTTCTGTTTTATAGCTATATCATGTAAAACTTATGAGTTAAAAACTTTTCTTTTTGGAAAATATTGTTTTTTTTTTTTTTGTTTTTTTTTTTTTTTTTTTTTTTTTTTTTTATCTAACTATAACTATGAACATTTTTTTTCTATAGATATGTTATAAAATATTCTAAAATATTCTCTATAGCGGTTGAGAAAACTGATTTACTTTAGTTGTAAGATGTTGAATAAACTTAGTAAAACGTCGTAAAATTAATTGTTTAACACAACAGAAGACACATGTAGACATAAATAAATATTTCAATGAAAAAAATGACCAAATATACGTAAAAAATCATAGTTTTATGCACTGACATATTTTATTGCTTGTTGTATTATTCTATTATTGTTGAGTGTCAAAGTTGTTACAATACACTAAAAGCTAGTGTAATGAATAAGAATATAAGTATTGGTTAAAGACTTTTAGTTTGAAAGATTTAAATATTTAAAAGAAAGACTTTTACTTACCACTTGTTTAATATAAAGTTTAAAACTGATTGCAGTGTATTTTATTCAGCAACTCAACACTTAAGAAAACAATTAACTCAGGAGTATTCAAATACCATAAACATATAGAGAAACCTGTCACTAAATTTAAATTATTTTTACAAGTTTATTAGATTTGTATTTTAATGAATACATTATTTGATTTACCATTTGAAGCTGATTGCAGTATATTTTCTTAGGCTAATCTACACTAAAGAAAACAATTTACTCAAGAGTGTATAAAGATAATTGATTTAACATTATTTATAATAATGTAACAGATTTTGCAAATTGTTGTAGCTTTCACTTTGCTTTTATAATACTAAATTTATGAGACCTGATTGTTTATGTTACTTATATATGTTTATAAAGACTGGGTGAGAATATTATTGTACACAAATACTTTTTTATTGGTCAGAAAATCAATTAGTATCAAAGTTTATTGTACTTAAAGATGGTATAATAATCACGTACATAAGTAATTAGTTTGCTTTTGAAACTATTTGTCCGAATTTGCTTATATTAAACAAATGCAAATTTAAAATCTGTTCAGTTATGTAACTACATTTGTTAAAAGTAAATGTTTAATTATGCTATAATTATAACAATTTATAAAAATTATGTTCTAAATATAAAACAAACACCTGATATAGATTAAGTGAGAAAATTATTATACACATATTCTTATTCTTGGCTAAGTTTTAATGGTCACACAACCAATTAGTATCAAAGTTCATTGTAATTAAAAAAATTGTATAATAACCACGTACATAAGTAGTTGGTTTGCTTTTGAAACTATTTGTCCGAATTTGCTCACATTAAACAAATACAAATTTAAAATCTGTTCAGTTATGTTACAATATTTGTAAATAGTAAATGTTTAATTACATTATAATTATAACAATTTGTAGCAACTGTGACCCGCACAGCTTGTTTTTTTTATTCAATTATAGTTACCTATTAATTCTATTGATCTTCAGTTGTTATATTTAATAATATATGCATAATACTGCAGTATATAACTGATGTTTTTTCTCAATATTTTGGTGAACAGATTTGAATGTTTTGATGAGTTTTTAATTGTTCCTGTGTTTTGGTATACAGAATTTGCTTATATTAAACAAATGTAACCTTTAATTGTCAGTTGTGTAACTACATTTGTTAAAAGTAAATGTTTAATTATGTTATAATTATTACAATTTATAACAATTCTGTTCTACAAAACTTGTATATTTGTATTTGTCTAATTAATTGCTACCTTTTTATACTATTGGACATAGGTTATTTCTCTCAATAATATATCCATAATATTGTTGTATATATCTGATGTTTTTTTTCAATATTTTGATGTACAGATGTTGATGTGTTTTTCATTCTTCCTCTCTTTTGATATGCAGAAGTACTACATTATCATCTCACTTGACTCTCTAGATTCTCAACAATTCTGTAATTTATAACTCCCTTTTTCTTGCGTTTTATGTTTCTCAAAAACTGTTATCTTAAAAAATCTATGCATGATTAAATGTAACGTTTGTCATCTGCATTGCTCATCAATTGATTTGGATGATATAATTATCTTGAAAATATGCCTCAAATTTTATTGTTATAAGATATGTTAAGATATCAAGCTTCGTGATTTTGAAACTTTCGATTCATTAAATTTCAACTTTTGACTTAAGTTGTTTTATCCATCAAACTTTTCGTTCCCATGTGTCACTGATGAAAAATGATTTTCCGAACAAATGGCACATCAAAATTTAACAGGTATTTTTGTTATAAAGTTCAAAACAATTTTTTACGTTTTTGGTTAGAATTTGATAATTGCGTTCCTACAAACTTCTAAACAATTAATAATATGTGTCCTCTAGGATAAGATAACATTAAAAATTAAAAGTCAAATTATAATTTATCGACTTGATAGATGTTTTTGATTGGTAGTTATTTTATGAAGAAACTTATGAGTTGAATACATTTCTTTTTTTAAAATATTGTGTGTGTTTTTTTTTACTTAACTATGAAAAATATTTTCTATAGATATGTTATAAAATATTCCCCGTTTATAAATTCATTAGAAATTGCTACTTACTAACACATTTCAAATATGCTTTATTTAGTAACAGTTTTATTTTAGTTGTAAGATGCTTAATTAAAGTAGTATTGCGCCGACAAATGAATTGTTAGATAAAACAGAAGGAAAATTCAGGCATTAATATTCAATTTACTAATAACACTCTTACCAAATATACATACCAAAGCGTTTTTTTACACTGACTGATATTTTACCGTGTGTTGTATTTTTTCCTTATGGTTGGGTGTCAAAGCTCTTACAAAGCACTGTAAGCTAGTGTATGGAATAACAGTTTAATTATTTTGTAAATGACTTTTAGTTTTATAGATATAAATATATTTGATTAGTAAAAATTTGTGAATCAATAGAAAGACCTTTACCTAATTCGTTGTTTTATTTATTAAGCTACTTTAAACTGAGGAAAACACTTTAATAAAGAAGGTTCATATAAGAAAAGTATTTTTTACATTATTTATAAAAGTGAAACAAATATTGATTTCAATTTGATTTAGAAAAATATAAGAAGATTTGATCCTTGGATAATCGTAAAATACGTTTAAGCACTTTTAATGTATATTTTATTGCATTTGCATGGAACTTTTACACAAGAATGGCTTTACAGTTAAAGGGAGCTAACTGTTTTAAAATACCGGACTAGACTCGCAATTTGATGCAAGTACTGCAAATTTCAACTAAATATCTCTTTAAATTTTAACTGATAAAGATATATACTGAAACTAAATCAAAAGCTATAATATACATGTAATCAATTAATTTTTATAAATGAAAAGTAAAATGATAATAAAACAATTTCTTGAAAGCACTTTTCTTACACAAATGTTAAAAATCATTTTAATTCAATTATACATGAAACAAAACTAATCAGATTCATTTTTTGAATGTACATAAAATATATAAAATACAAAATATCACTTACGTTTTGTTTAGCTTAGCTGTGCATTATCTTTAAATCAACTGCAAAATATCAAATGACATGCATGGGTTCACACCATACTGTGTTAAATGGCGAAATATTTGTTTTTTCAAGTGAGATTTTCTGATTTTGTTCTGAGATAGACTCTTGCATTTTTCAAAGGTTTTTGTTAGTTTGGTGGTTTCACAAAAGTTTTTTTTTTTTTTTTTTGGAAAATGGTAATTTGAAAAAAAAAATTGTACAAAATGACATACATTTGGGGACATGATAATAAAAATATTGTCTTTGAAAATATCATTTGATCATGTTAAGAAACACATTTTTTAACAAATGGCATTAGAGATTCAATATATTTATAATGTTTAATTATATTAAACAGAGCCGAATATATTAAGTATATTTTTGTCATTTTATGCTGTTTATGCGAATGTTCTATTGAGTTGAATAAAACACTATATGCCCTAAAACGGATGTTTGTCTTTACTGTTAAAAGTCAATTATTATATGTTATTTACATTTTCAATTTGTGCTTGATTACCTCCTGAATTATCTACGTTATTGCTCTTAAAGGCAAATAAAACAATAGTCACTTAGACGCTGGGTGGAATATCTTGAATTCGAGTATGGGAGGCTTTGTGTGTGCCGAAAGAAACTGACATTTAATAACTTGAAAAAGAACTATATATTTTACTAAAAAAAACGATAAAAAGAAATAATGATTGAGAGTAACCAACAGAAATGTCTATTTTCTCTTGTGAACCTACAGTTTTAAAATTCAAGAATCTTAGATAATATTAACCCTTGTAATTATGAGCCGTTTCTAGTTTTTCGCAAAAAGGATATGTTTCTAGTCCTCAGGCGGTTTGAGGATGAAATGCAAATGTGCAAAGGGTTACGACTAGATAAATATTCTAAGTTATTCGAAAAAATAATAAAATAATTCAATTACGAACAAAAGTTCACAACAGAATAGATTACAATATTAGTTCGCAGTCAAAAACTCTAAAGCATAACATATTGTGTATTCTCAAATAACTCATGAGCAATTGATATAACAGTAAACGCATGAGGAACTTAAACAAACCGTTAATAATAAAACAAACAAAACATGTCAATATAAGGAATAAAAAAAAAGCACATTTTTTATTAACGATTTCAAGCTGCAATGCTCAGTTTGTTTGGCGAAAGTTATTTGTTTGCTCGAGGTACTCCGTTTCCTTTACCATTTTAATATTTACGCTTCAATAGTGAAAGGAGTTATGATCATATTGGCTAAAATTGTCTAATATCAAACGCATTACATATACAGGGAAATATTCTTCATTCAAATTGTGTTGCAGTGAATTAAATTCAATGTAAAGCACCCCGAATGAATAGAAATTTGCGATTAGAGAATATGTATTCGTAAGATGTAACAGTAGGTTTGAAGATTATCCTTAGGGTGATTTAGAAGTTCCAGTTTTAGATATTTTATACTTTAAATGAAGTTGAACAACCACTTTTTAATATTGTAAGGTGCTTTGTTGTAATTATAAGTTAATTTTTAAATTTTCTTTAAAAAGCAGAAATTACGAATAAATCAAAAGTTACCGTACAAAAACTCTGTAAAACGCAAAGACATGGTTAATTCTGTATCGTCTTCCGACTGGTACGTAAAAAGATTCAATGCTTAAAGTGTGTTTGTTTAACAGAATGGTATATCACATTCCTCATATCTGGTAGAATTGTCAATGGTGTAACACCAGGGTCCCTTAGGAGATAAATCCGGGTTCCGACATTCGTTGATTGGCAACTGATTGAAATCATGATCAGTAGGGGAATCCATAATCCATGCTTCACATTTCTTTCCAGTGCTCGTTGTATTAGCAAATCCAAAGTATTCTAATCCTAAAGTACTCGTTATACACTGTTTTTCAATTCCTGGAAAGAAAAAGTTTTAAACAGGTATACATATAAATATATATCTTCCTTTTGTGATTTTGACATTTGTCGATACGTCTGTTTTGAATAGTACTTAAGAAATTTGTAGCCAAAATGTCAACACAGAGTTTGTGGTTAAGCATACATCAAAATAAATCGAGAATAAGTTTTGTATGAGAGACGAAAAACGAAGTAAATTAAGAAGCAAGAATTTCTAACGTTATAATGAAGTAGTTTCTCTTGCTCCAAAGCACTTAAAATAGTTAAAATATAAAAAAAAGATTTGCTGGACCAGATAATAACTAAACAAAGGTTAAATAATTCCTGTTTTCCATTTGTTCTTATTGGAGATGTCAAGATCACTTTGAAATCGTAATTACTTGTAGATATGTTAGTACTACTGCAAATGTGGAAAAAAACTTTACGAATTAAAAGGGATAAATTTTGATTAATTCCGAATGGAGATTTTGTCATCATAAAATACGTAAATTCAACGTACAAAATATTTGTTTTATTAAATAATGAAATGGTACTCAAAAATATCATTACATACATTATATATCATATATAGAATTTCCAAACAAATTATATTCGATGATAATTTATATTTATTTAATGCGAAATGCAATCAATATTCTGTTTTATAATGTCGTAGAATAATCAACAACAAAAACCATTAATTTTCGATAGGGAAAGTATACAAAATTCAATTTTCAATGACTATAAATTTTTTGATAGATCGTTTCTTTCTACTTATTTTCTTTTAACTGGCAAAAATCCTTTAAGAAAGTAGCCTACGTTAAGTCTTGAACTTATTATACTGATACAAAGAACTTTGCCATTACCATTGTTTTCACAAAGTTTAAACGCACTTTAGACTACTTTTTCATGAGACGTAACAATTTTAAATAAGCTTTTATTATTAGATATATAAGTTATCTCCAGGTTTCTGTGTAATGTCAAAATTGATGTAATCAACAAACACAAAGGATTAATAAAGTAAAAACTATGGGAACTAATTAATTAAGTTATAAACGTAACTTTAACCAGGTAAGTGAGTTTTGATGCTCCGGGTTGTGGTCATCTTTCTCAAGGTAGCTACATTCACAACGAGCAAAAACAAACTTGTAAAAGGAAGGAACATAAAACTATGGAATGTCTAATGAAGCAAGAATTAGTTTTAAAAAGCTGCAGGTGAAGGGTGCTTTAATCTTTTACAGGAAAGATGGAACTGTATTACTATGCGTTTATGCACTAAACTGACGTTGCTCTAGTCGAAACTAGCATTAGTTTTTAAAAAGCCGCACTGACGCTAGACACTATTTATTCAAATTCAGTCAAAGTGACCCACTACCTCAAAACAAAACATCTTCAATCGACTAAGTAAATGCATTTCTTAGAACTTTTGTTCCAAAACAAGATAAATGGTTTTCATTAAATACCTACTATTCTGGGTTAATATGTTGACTTGACAATAAATAAAAATTCCACTTATCCATTGGAAGCATACTCATAATACTTACTATGAATACAAAATGGAACATCACAGTATTGCCACCTTGTAGTAGAATCTGTCGTATAACACTATGGTCCGTCAGTCGCATTGTCTGGGTTTGTACAATAGTTAAAGGTAGAGAATTCCATGGGTGAGCATGTGGCATATTTAAACCCCATTGCTGACATGGTATACCGAAAGCTGTAATGTTTATTGTTCCACGATATTCTGTTCCTTTCAATGTATTCCGGCAATTTTCTAAAAATTACGTCAGATAGAAGACATTTATCACATTGTCGTAAAATTAAAAAGAAAGCAATCAAAACCAATCAAAAAAAAAAAAAAAAAAAAAAATCAAATGTAATATAAAAATGTTTTAATAGTCACACTATCCTCTGATTAAGCTGATGATTAATATAAAGCTATTTAAAACACCCGAGGATTAATTGAGATCAGATCTATAGATATATTCAATATTCAATGGTTTTCTTTAGGCACTGCAATTTTTTCTAAAATTTGTCTTTTTGAGGAGAGGCATTATTTTGTAAAATCTGTAAAATATTGCATAAAGATAACTTCAATCAATACATTTGCGGATTGATGCTTCATCTTTCATATATTGACATCTGATAATATAGAGATGATTAGTAAAAGCATTAATAAAATTAGCGGAAGTTTTAGTTAGAAAAAGAACATTCCAATATAATAAAACATAAACAGATAATATGTTACACTTAAATAGTTAAGTATGATAATATCTAAGTAAAAACTGAAAATTCAAAATTCAAAGGTCATTTGGATTTTATCCTAATTGTTCTGAAATCAACCATACTTTTGAGTACATTTTTAATAGGTAAGAAAACAGTCTATTTCCAAATCAAACTATTGAAATAATATTTAATGAAAAAAACAGGGTAAAAAATAAACATAAAATTTCTGTCGAATAACTGATACTAAAAGTCAAGATGTGTAACGAACATAAAACACTGAATCAAGTGATGTACTATTGGTCCATAATTGTATGTAACATGTTTTTTTTCTAAAAATTCCTTTAATTCAAAACTTTCCTTATAAAAATAACAAGATGAATGTAAAAATATTGATCTTACCATATTCTATTTTGAAATGAAAAACATCTCATAATTCGTCTGTACATAGAACAGATTTTTTAACATATATGAGGCCTTAAAAGCCGATATCTTGTGTCAAGGCAGAGGTTGTACGTTAAAGAACCGTTCCTGCGCATTTCCCTAAGAGCACTGCATATGTGAATATAACTGCTACTCCACCTATAGCTGTGACGTCTCGAAAAAAGTGAAATATTCTTGACTGGGACGTAAAACATATTTAATAAAATAAAACTCTTGAACATATAATCAATCATTAAAGAATTATACACATACAGATGGTTCGTTGTCAATATTTAATAAGGTGAGTAGTATTCACCGCTGCAGTTGACAGTGAGTAGTATTTACTGATCTCATTAATGTACTCCAAACTAAGTTGCTCCTTCAATCGATGAAAGAGCTAGATGGAAAACGTAACCTGATTAAGAATGCTTGAGACATGGCCAGTATGTCGTTGATACCTATTACCGGTGTATACCTATTTCCGGTGCATTTGATATTTTTCCAATAAATTTCGTTTTGCCGGTCCGTTCAGGTTATTGTTTACCTGGGAAACTATCGGGAAGCTGTACTGTGACAGGAAAAGATTTTCTCGTAAACGCATTATAGTATGGTAAATATTTCATTTCTGGCACAATATCTTATTTTGTAATATGATACACAGAAAAATATTCCCACATTATCCTTAAATCATCCTGCTAGTCTCTAACCTCTCGATTTTGTCGTTTGAATCTCATTTCTTCCTATACACATTGTCAGGTGTTCAAAATATCCTGCTTCGGGGAAATAGTACCAGTCATAAACAAATATTACCATATTGACTGCTTTCCCATTTTGCGTCTCAATATTATTTTTCCCAATATTACGTATACAGAAACATGATAAGTATCGAAATTTCACATTTATCTATTCAAAATTCTGTAATTTACTCGTGCAATATATTCTTCCATACATAACACACATTATACATCTATATTTTTCCTCCTAATGTCCATATCTATACACAACGTATATACACCTTTTCTTTTTTCTTTTTCAAGGCAATTACCACAGTGTAAAAAGAAAGGTTATATGAGGCTGAAAATTTATATTATGCTTTTGATGCAGTGAAATTGAAAGGTCTGTTTACAAGTCAGTATGGTGTCCCCGAAAGTACTTTAAGAGACAGAACATTAGGTGTTGTTCAGCTGAATAGTAACCCTGGTCCCAAAATAATACTCACCTATGATGAGGAATTGAAATTAAAACAACACGTAGAATATATGGCAGAATTGGGATATAGCTATGCTGGAGGAGATTGTTAGAGATATCTTCAGATTATTCTAACTTCCTTGGTAAAACTCCTAGTGGACTCAGACTCAGTAAAAACTGTTATTCTGGTTTTATGAAAAGGTGGCCCGACTACAATATTGATGACAATGGTTTTTCAACTGAACATAATCCATCCAAAGTAGTTTGCAATGTCAACCTTGAGGTTCTGGAAACGTGCTAGGGACACCCTTGCCACCATATTACATATTCCATGGGAAGAAGTGGAACCCTCACTCTCTGGAAGGAAAACCAACAGGTTCGAATGGAGAATGCATAGAAAGTGGATAGGCCAACTATGCCGTTTTCAGACGATTTTTGCAGATACACTTTCTTCAATATGCACAAAGAAATAATGACAGTCCGCTTCTAGTCCTGTATAGTGGGCATACTTCACATTTAAATCCTGGTTTAATTAAGTAGCCAAGAAGCAAAAACATGATTTTTTTTGTGTTGCCACCACATATACTACATCTCTTTTAACCCTGAATATTATGGACCACTTAAAAATCATACTACTGTGAATTCATAGTTTGTTTGAAATCAAACCCGGCAAAAAATTAACCAAATATGAACAGAGGAGCTTTCTGGTTCTCCTTACACAAAAGCCACGACACTATCAAATCTTTGTTCATCTTTCCGGAAAACTGGCATATTTTCTTTCAAGCATACAATACCTGGATCAGCAATAAAGCCAGTGACACTTACCATGAATGAAAATGAACCAAAAGAATTCCAAGCTACGAATGACAACACTAAAACTACTGCCTGCGATTACGAGAACATACAATCACTGCTCGTCGCTTTAAAAAAAGAAAAAGATGAAATAAAACAGATTAGCTCCACAATATTTTTAAACGCACTTTCAATAAACAGTGAAACAATTAAGAAAAAGAAATCAAACAACGACAAGAAACGCGATCGTACACTAATAACATTGGAAAACGCAAAAAATGTTCAATGAACTCATCGGCTAAGAAACACAAAATGAGCAGTCAAACAAATAAAAGAAGAGTCAGTAAAATATCAAAAATACAGAAGCAGAGAAGTGCACAATGTTTGCCTATTGCTGGGCCTTTAGGACCAACACCGTTTGTCAGCAACGAAGGGATCAATATATATATACTAGTGATGAATGCATAAGTGATGACGATGATAATACTGATGATAATGAAGTGTGTTGCCTATGTAACAAGTTTAATCCAGATGCTATGTGTGGTTGCACTGGTCTGGTCATTTTGAAATGGACTAAGTGTGAACTTCATGAGCATTGGGCTCATTTGATATACTGTTCTGCTGTCCACGTGATGCGTTTAGGTGACAAAATTTGATGCCCTCATTGCACAGATAAGTCGACTGTTTAAGGAAGTTGATACAACCTTTTCAACGTTAATATACAGTTGAAAAATATTACTGAATTAAATATGTTACGGTTCAAACAACTGTAATTTATATTTTTTTACACTTTGTAATACCATATATATATATATAACAGTGGAAAAAGGCAGAAGGAAAAGACCGGACAGATATGGTCCTGCAAGAAATACGGAAAGGAGAAGAAGAGCAAAGGAGAGGTAAATCAGTGCAAATGGGTCAACAAGGAGCATGGACAAAATGGGATTTACCATCCAGGAAGGTTACATGGACAGAGTTATGGAGATTGGAACCAATCAGGATCTCTTTCATGCTGCGATCAGTTTATGATGCCTTACCGTCACCTAGCAATCTGTGCAGATGGGGACTTAAGGAGGACCCAACCTGTAAGTTATGTGGAGGAACAGGAACACTGTCACACATCTTATCAGGGTGTAAGATTGCCCTCCAGCAAGGAAGATACAGATGGCGACATGACAAGGTATTACAAACTCTTGCAGACGTATTGGAAATGGAGAGACGGAAGAAAAGACCAGACCAAAAGCGAGACAAACAAACCATTCTGTTTGTAAAAGCAGGAGGAAAAGTTCAGCCCTCAGCATCAACCCATGGTGGCCTACTTACAGGAGCATTTTGGGAGATGAGAGTCGACCTAAACAAGCGATTGATCTTCCCAGACGTGGTCCATACCAACTTGAGGCCAGATATAGTACTGTGGTCAGAAAGGGGAAAGAAGATCATCCTGATAGAGCTTACAGTCCCATGGGAGGAAGGATGTGGTGAAGCGCATGAGAGAAAGAGGGCAAAATACTAGGAACTGTTGGAACTGTGTAGAGAAAAGAACTGGAGTGCTTGGTTATTTCCAGTTGAAGTGGGAGCAAGAGGTTTTTTCAGCTCAATCCGTTTGGAAACTTTTACAGAGGCTAGGGATGACAGGCAGAGAGAAAAGAACAGCAGTGAGAAGACTCGGCGAAGTTGCAGAGAGGGCATCGTGTTGGTTATGGAATAGAAGAGACGAGCAAACCTGGGGACCAGCTAACAGCGAGTAGTGACTGGCCATCACTACTGACCCGCCAACCAGAGGATGTAGTAGAGAAGGGGTCGAAACACCTGAGGACGGTTGGAGTCTACCTGATGACGCAAGATCTTAGCCAGTCTCCAGACCACGATGTCAGCAATTACAATCAGACAGACTTAGCAGTCTGATTCATCAACAGCAGACTTTTCTGTAAGTGTATATGTATTTTCTGGGTTACCAGTGACTTCCGGGAAAGACTGGATGGCGACCGGGGAAGACCAGTGACGCTGGAGAGACAGACGACGACCAGGAGAAGACTGGTATTAGGGCATACTGGGCCAGCAACCCAGTATGCTGTTCTCGTGAGAGAACAACTGCATTTGCTACAACACAGAATGGAGGAAAACACCCCCGGAGTCTCCCGAGAGGGGGAGGATGAGAGGCTCGTTTTGACAGATTCACCGGTTACGATAAGGACACGCTCAAGGACACGGAGACAGATGGTGCAGTTGACGCTTACAGGAGAGGAACTAGTCGAATCAGAGGTCATATGCGAATGTGGCAAAACATGCAAGAACAAACGAGGATTGAAGATACACCAGTCAAGATCCAAATGCGGTGATGAAAGGACTCGGAAGCAGCGCACAGAAGATTTTTCCGGTAAGTCGCAGGAGATTACCAGTCAGGACTCAACCCACAGTACTGGGGATCTCTCCGCTCCGGAGTCTTTGCATGACAGTGGAGGGAATTTGGGTGATGCATCAGTTAGGGAGAAAGAATCTACAGCAACACCATGTAAAGACCGAGTCAGATGGCCTAAGATGAGTGAGGAAACGGCTTGGAAGCAGTTCGACGATGATCTGGAGATGATACTTGAGACCACCATGCAAAGCAATGTAGAGAAGAAGATGAACACTCTGTCAGCGATAGTATACAACGTTGGAAAAGAACGGTTCGGTGTAGAAGAGCAGGGGCGAAACAGCCAAAATTCGACACAAAGAACAGAGAACAGAAGAGAGAGGGGAATCAGGAAGTTAAGGAAGGAGTTAAGATCCATCAAAAAGCAGTATAAGAGGGCAAGCGAAATAGAAAGAATAGGGATTCAACAGATTCGAGATGACATCAGGGAGAAACTGAAGAAATTAAGAAATGCAGAAAGAATCAGGAGAAAGAGGAAAGAAAGATCAAAGAAACGCTCCCAGTTCATTAAAGATCCATATAAGTTTACAAAAGCGCTACTCGGAGAAGAAAGATCAGGCCGATTAGTAAGTACTCAGGAGGAGATAGAGTTGCACTTGAAAGAGACACACAATGATGAACAGCGAGAAACACCTCTTGGAGATTGCACTAGGGTGCTTCCTGAAAAAGAGCCAGGGGTTGAGTTTGAGATTAAGGAACCGACATGGAAGGAAGTGCAGGATGTTAACAAGAAGGCAAGAGCAGGTTCAGCACCAGGGCCAAGTGGTGTGTCATATAAAGTGTACAAAAAATGTCCAAAGCTACTACGCCGATTTTGGGTTATGATTAGGAAAATATGGAAGAAGGGAATAATACCAGACACTTGGAAGAAAGCAGAAGGATGTTTCGTGCCTAAAGAGAGGGACTCTAAGATGATAAATCAGTTTAGAACAATTTCACTCCTGAGTGTTGAGTGTAAAATCTTCTTTTCGATTGTGGCAAGAAGGCTGACAACATACATGACTGCCAACAAATATGTAGATACATCATCACAGAAGGGGGCAATCCCAGGATTCTCTGGATGTGTTGAACACACAAGTATTCTAAGCCAGTTGATCCGAGAGACCAAAGCAGACAAAGGAGATCTTACTGTTGTGTGGCTAGACCTTGCCAATGCTTATGGATCAATTCCACACAAGTTGATAGAGACAGCATTGGACAACTACCATCTTCCAGATCACATAAAAGGAATGGTGAACAATTACTTCAGAGGAATGAGGTTACGGTTTTCAGCAGGAAACATCACGACATCATATCAGAGTTTGGAGAAAGGAATTGTTACAGGCTGCACAGTGTCACCAATACTATTTATCATGGGAATGAACATCATCATGAAGGTAGCAGAGAGAGTAACAAGAGGGCCTAAAATGAATTCTGGAATTTACCAACCGACTAACAGAGGATTCATGGATGATTTAACAGTAACAACCAAGTCACATGTTCAAGCTAGGTGGGTTTTGTCAGCACTTGAAGATGTTGTATCATGGGCAAGAATGAAGTTTAAGCCAGGAAAATCAAGAAGCATGATAATAAAAAAAGGACAGATATCAGAGAAGTTCGAGCTTAGAGTTCAGGGAGAAGTAATACCATCTATAGTAGATAACCCCATCAAATGTCTGGGAAAATGGTTTGACGACATACTGACCGACAGGAATAGCAGAGAAAACATCCAGAAGCAAGTAAAAGAATGGCTCAAAAGAACAGAGAATTCAGGATTGCCTGGGAAGTACAAAGCATGGATATACCAGCACGGGATGCTACCAAGACTTATGTGGTTGCTTATGCTGTACGAGATACCATTGACTACAGTAGAGACAGTTGAGAGAACATTCAACAAGAGTCTACGGAAATGGTTAGGAGTGCCACCTGGCTTTTCATCACTTGGCATGTACAGTAGAACATGTAAGCTACAGATGCCATTATCATCAGTGGTAGAGGAGTTCAAGGTTGGAAAAAGCAGATTGGTGATGATGTTGAGAGATTCTAAGGATGATAAAGTTAGGGAGGCTGGTGTTCAGACCAGGACTGGCAGGAAATGGTCAGCAAGTACATCTGTATCTCAAGCAGAAAGCAGGTTAATGTTGCGAGACATCATAGGCAACACATGTACAGGAAGACAGGGACTTGGCACAGAGCATTTCCAACAGTGAAAAAAGGCAGAAGGAAAAGACCAGAGAGATATGGTCCTGCAAGAAATACGGAAAGGAGAAAAAGAGCAAAGGAGAGGTAAATCAGTGCAAATGGGTCAACAAGGAGCATGGACAAAATGGGATTTACCATCCAGGAAGGTTACATGGACAGAGTTATGGAGATTGGAACCAATCAGGATCTCTTTCATGCTGCGATCAGTTTATGATGCCTTACCGTCACCTAGCAATCTGTGCAGATGGGGACTTAAGGAGGACCCAACCTGTAAGTTATGTGGAGGAACAGGAACACTGTCACACATCTTATCAGGGTGTAAGATTGCCCTCCAGCAAGGAAGATACGGATGGCGACATGACAAGGTATTACATACTCTTGCAGACGTATTGGAAATGGAGAGACGGAAGAAAAGACCAGACCAAAAGCGAGACAAACAAACCATTCTGTTTGTAAAAGCAGGAGGAAAAGTTCAGCCCTCAGCATCAACCCATGGTGGCCTACTTACAGGAGCATCTTGGGAGATGAGAGTCGACCTAAACAAGCGATTGATCTTCCCAGATGTGGTCCATACCAACTTGAGGCCAGATATAGTACTGTGGTCAGAAAGGGGAAAGAAGATCATCCTGATAGAGCTTACAGTCCCATGGGAGGAAGGATGTGGTGAAGCGCATGAGAGAAAGAGGGCAAAATACCAGGAACTGTTGGAACTGTGTAGAGAAAAGAACTGGAGTGCTTGGTTATTTCCAGTTGAAGTGGGAGCAAGAGGTTTTTCCAGCTCAATCCGTTTGGAAACTTTTACAGAGGCTAGGGATGACAGGCAGAGAGAAAAGAACAGCAGTGAGAAGACTCGGCGAAGTTGCAGAGAGGGCATCGTATTGGTTATGGAATAGAAGAGACGAGCAAACCTGGGGACCAGCTAACAGCGAGTAGTGACTGGCCATCACTACTGACCCGCCAACCAGAGGATGTAGTAGAGAAGGGGTCGAAACACCTGAGGACGGTTGGAGTCTACCTGATGACGCAAGATCTTAGCCAGTCTCTAGACCACGATGTCAGCAATTACAATCAGACAGACTTAGCAGTCTGATTCATCAACAGCAGACTTTTCTGTAAGTGTATATCTAGAATCAAAATGCGAACTATTAGCATGAATAATAGCTTCTTTGTTGGCAATGTATCCTTAGTCGGCAATTCTTTTCCTAATGCACCGGAGTTAGGTCCCTTTCGTTATTAACAAGTCATGTACGGAAGCTCCATTGGCGACTGACGTTGTTAACATCCAAGTGGCAATGCAAACAAAGTAATGTTGCAAAAATAAGGAAAAGATATTGTTAAATTGTTACTGAGACAATCTGCAAATACTTTCACTACTAATACATATAGAGTCGTGGCTATTATCACCACTGGTAATAGGTTCCTACACCATATAACCTGTTAAATAACTGAGAGTTGTTAGTTTTACACGTTTTACATCACTTTTCAGAGTGGCTTGCCTAGATGTATTTATACCATTTGTGACCGTTTCACAGTTATTTGTCTCTGTTCAAATTTGATTTGGATTGTTTGTATTTTTGTATAAAATAACATAAATTAAACAAGTTAATTTTTTTTCTCAGAAACTTATGCATGAAACATACTGGGGTGCTATTGAAACAAGAAGGGTATCTGTTCTGTGTAGGTAAAATTCGACAAATTAAAAATGCCGACTTTGAGATATCTGTGTGCTGAAAATATTCGGGTAATATTTTTATTCATGAATGGTATGATTTTCAAAATTTACGCGAAAAAAATCCCTCGCGAAAAAAGTGATCTTCAGTATCGTGTTATAGTTTTGTTTTATATATGAAAAACAGTGATGGACTGATAGTATTTAAGATTAAGATCAAAACCATATAAGGTAGATTTGTATTAAGTGATGTTGATATTCATTCATTTTCTGTAAAATGTTTATATAACGGAACATTGTTCAAAGCCGTGTATCGACTTTGAACTAGTAACTAACATGTCATATTCGTATTCATTGATATGTTTTAGATTTCGAAAGATTTTGAAACAAATAATAAATTGACATAATCCAAAATTCTGTAAAGGTTTCATGAACAATTATTTGACAAAGTAATTTCTGATTTCAATCTTTTTTTTCTTGAACACAAATTAAAATAAAAATTGGGTTTAAATGAAAAGAGCAAAATAAGTAAATAAAGTGAGGATGAAGTATGTCCACAAAGTTAGGAAGTTTCTTGAACAAGAGGATAAAATGTGTAAGACAAGCAATGATAAAAAAGTTAATGCCTGGTTTATCTTGCAGGAATGATATACATTTTCTTTGACCATTTTTGAACTGTACACATTTATATCCTGACGGACAGTTTACCCCGGAACATGATCTATCCGAGTTCTACAAAGCAAACTTTGACTTGGTTAAACAATGTATACTAGTATTTATGCTTTGCATAAGGGAACAAACTTAGTTCTAAAGAAATAAAAAAAATTATTTAATTTCATTAACAGTATATATGTTTAGAACTATATTGAATTCCAATAAATCAAGCAATTTTTAATGGTCAAATCCTGGCTAAGCTTGTTAAAAAATATTTGACTTATATACTGTTGAATGTACTTATTTTAAAAAATAATACCTAGTGACCCAATTAAAGAATATGTCAAAATCATTATTGTACGGATTGTGTAACAGAGTTTTACGCCACAATCAAGATTATTTCACTAATGTTAAGGCGGTCAGTGCTGGGTGATAAACAAAAACAATTTTCTCGAAGTACACCGACGACCTTAAAAAAACGAATAGATTTTTTTTTTCATCTGTCCGCGCAGTTTTCCAACCTAGATGATGTGAGGACCTGTTATTTGCGCGATTTTACCTACTCGGCCATAAAACAAATAATGAAAATTTTATAAAAAATATGACTTAAGTAAATGTTATTTTTAAAGAACAATTTTCAAAATTATTGAAAAAAGTCACATTGTAAGTAAATCATCATACTTACCGGCTGTATATATCTTTTTTCCTTGTATATGTAATTCTCATTTCTACTTAGAGGTTTTTTGAAAGCATTTGCTACATTTAACTCGCATGTTTTATCCACGGCATTATAATTTAAAGAAAGACAATCTGACATGGTGAAACATCTGTCAGCACACTGTTTGTACCCGAACGCAGCAACCTTTTCAAACCAAACATTTTCCATTGTTTTACCATTTTGCTGCGCTGTCGTTTGCCTGGACGGACATGATTGTAAAAACATTTCACTCACAAGTGTAAAAAACAAAAAAAGTGATAGTATATTTCCTAGCAAATTCATCTTGAAGTACAAAAAAATTATTCGATCAAAAACAGTTCATAAACTCTCAATTTAACGACGTGTGAAAACGTTGCATTGGTCTTTAAAAGATTTTAAGACTTAAATTCATTTTTCCTCTCAGGCAATTTGTTTAAGTGTTGCCGATCGAGAGGATTTTTTAAAATAATTAATTGTTTCTGAGATAATTAAAATTTGTAATGAAAATAGTTTTTGATCTACATAACCATATTATTCGCAAGCATCAACACAAAATATCTCACTTCGCAATTAATGTAAATGATAAATACCCGAACGGAATACGTTATATATAATATGTGTATTTGTGATAATAGAAATATACCTGTTAAAGTTTGATGTGCAATTTGTGCACATTTCGGAAAATTATTCCTCATCAGTGACACTTGGGCCCGAAAAGTTTGAAAGATAAAGAACAAAAACCAAACAGTTGAAATCAATGCATCGAAAGTTAAAAAATCACACGAATCGAAACCCAGGTAACAAACACTCTGTATGAGAGAACAAACCTGAGACTGAATATTTTGCTAAAAGGGATTTTTTTCTGACAGCAAAAAGTACTACCTTCATAGTTTTGGATACACTCGGGGAGTTTACTCCACCATCAGCGGTACCCGTTGAGAGATAATAAATATATAACAGAAATACCGCAGCATATATAGCATTTAAATATAAACTTCAATGCCATTTACGTTGAATAGGAGGTTTTTCTTGCATTTTTACAATCATTTTGATATTTTCAAAACGCTCTTTGTATATGATTTATTTTTTCTTCAGCATTATTTTTGTTCTCCTTTAACATTTCCTTAAAAATTATAAAATCTGTTAAAACTACAATTATCTTTGGAGTGAAATCATATTACCCCACACCTCATTTTTACCTGATGATTTCTTTACCTCATGTTTTCTTTCTTTTGAATTCTACATGATTTGAAATTCATCTTGTTGTAGTTACCGGGGTGTAACAACGCGAAAAGTATTACAAATTGCATAATATCGCGTAGCTTACCTAAAATGTTTTACGCATAATTCGCGATAATTTCACATTTTTACACCCCAATAACTACGTAAAAATGAAATGCAATATAATAACAAACCCCAAATTTAACAGTTATTATAACTAAGCTCTCCTTTATATCTGCATTAATCAGATGATTTTCCGAAAATCGATTTTACAAGGTCGCTACATTATAATATAATAAATGTTATCTTTAAGAGAGGATAAAATGTCTTACATAAAAAAAAAAAAATTAAACGTTGTTTTTAATTAATATATTTTTATTCAGTTTTAGTAGTTTTTGTTAAATGATGATACCGGCGGTACCTATAATGGCTGAATTTCAGCATCATTCAGCGTAGATATGGCAGTGGCTCTCGGATATTGCAATAAATATCTAACTAAAATTATAATTTTTTGATATTTTTTACATGTTTGGAAAACATGCGTTTAAAAATCCGGTTAAGTGTGTACCAGAATTTTGAATTTTTTGACGGGTCTACAAAAGAGATTCTCTATTACTAAAAGGCAAAAATATTTCAGAATACAGTCAAAAAAATTATGGTGAACTAAAATAATCAGAACATGGTTGGATGAGATTATTTTTTGAAAAAAAATAGAAAATATGTTTCTAGGTGGAATCTTTCCCGATCTCGAAGAAATTTCACAATACTCTATACCGTGTAACAAAGTGATAAAAAATATTTGAAGCTTTTTTTAAGTTCATTAATGGCAATTAAAATTTCCATCAATAAAGAATCTGTGACTAAAATATCATGAATTGCTTGTCATACCCCACTTCCAAGTCACATTATCATAGCATTTTGATAACCGGACGATAATATGTAATTTCGAGGCCGACCGCCAGGCAAGTCTGCAGTATCTAATTCTTATTAAGTTCTAGGTTAAACACTGCAACGATAAGAAACCTCGACATTTGGTGGATGCTTCCTTAACTTTTTAGAGATTACATTAGATTAGAGATCGGGTTAGTTCAAAAAGCAGTTAAGAAGCATGTGGTTGAAGAAAAACCATGTTAAGCATATATTTTGAAAATAAAAATAAGACATTAAGTTAACTGATTATATTCGTACTGATTTCTATTGGTGCTGTATGCAGAAATGTTATCAGTTCTACCCTGTTCAGTTAGGCTATATCAGTTTGGCCGTTATTACCCAGGTTTATTTGCTTATCTTCTGTGTTGATTTGTTTAACATTTTAATAAAGTACGGATTTAAAGTATGCTTTTTTATTATCAATGGTAGCTACACTCCTCTTTTTTATTGTTTATATATATATGTGTGTGTGTGTGTGTGTGTGTGTG
Source organism: Tegillarca granosa (assembly GCA_029721355.1). Taxonomy (NCBI): domain Eukaryota; kingdom Metazoa; phylum Mollusca; class Bivalvia; order Arcoida; family Arcidae; genus Tegillarca; species Tegillarca granosa. The sequence goes on along the minus strand of CM056611.1, from coordinate 14,542,143 downwards.
TGTGTGTGTGTGTGTGTGTGTGTTCTGTAACTGGATCAGAGTTGATATATTATCAGTATTGAGTTCGTTAATTGTGTTTTGTTTTCTACAACAGATAAATTAATAATTTTATTCTTACTTTTTGAATTCCGTTAAAAGGGCAAGTGGTCTAGAATTTGTAGTAGTTATTTTTAACAACATAAACACTTGGCCAAACTGATAAAAAACTTCTAATCACCGGGCTTTTTTATACAATCAATGCTTCAGTATATTTTCATAAATTATTTGCATATATTTACTTTATTCGCATTTTAACGCAACCAATGAGTTTTATGTGATTAGTTAACGTTTGTTATAAGTCATATAATTCGATCTGTTTGATTTTTTACCGTCAAAAAAGCTGCAATTTAAAACCATTAATAGATAAATGTTGAGTTTAATCGCTTTTTCAATACCCCGGTTCTTTTTACGTTGTTTGAAGTTGAAACTTACAATGGTATTTGTTTAGTAAATGATGCGTTCAGTGTTGTATTTTGAGTAGAATCATTTTATTTTCAAAAATATTTATTGTTTGATGTTGATCTGAATAAATGTGACATTAGATTAACTGTTTTTCACTCAGTTGTGTGAATTTGAAACCGTTTATTGTCTCTGATATAAGCTTAATACGTTCATAAACAAGTATGTATCCAAAGTCGCTTCAATTAAAAATCCGTTCTTTGTATATCTTTGAAAAAGTCGCTTGATGTTTAGTCTGTCTATTGCCAATCTTAAGGTTCAACTTGTACTCCTTAGGAAAAGCTGCTGAATATTTTGTTTCACTGAAAATAAAATTCTTTTTATTTTTAATTTTACAATCACTTCACATTCCTTTGTTTTGAAGAGAAAAATCTACATAATGTACATCCTTCTAACAAAATCTCTTAGTTTTGACATAGGGAAATGTTTGCTATATTTGTAAATTGCCTCATTTAATTTTCTAAAGCTTTCACTATTGACAGCAATTTTCAGCTAATTTTTGTTGATTTAGGGTTTCTGCAATGAAAAATGAATACGTCAGGGCTAAATGATTGACACTTAGATGAAAACGTACCGTTCTATGACCATATTGTAAAACTAGCTATTAAATCACTTAGGATATTATTGCTATGAATTCCTTGGTTTTAAATTTAAACTTGATAATATATTTTCAGCTAACAACAATTCCTCTGCTTTGTCTTTTGGATAATTTTTCTTGTATTCTTGAATGGCTTTGTTAAGTTTTTGACGGCTTGAACTATAAACGGCGAGTTTCAGCCACTTACGTCTTTGTCTTTTAAGGATTTCTGCAATGCAATATTTAATGTTAGATAAAACATTAGGTACCATCATAAATCAAAGCTATGATATAAACCGATCGAACTTCAATAATAGTTCAAAATATTTAACACAAATATCCGTTTAATTTTGCTAAGCAGAATATGATAACAGAATACACGGCAAATCTATATAAGCTTGATATTAGATAAAACTGGACCAACTTCAGAAAGAAATCCAGTATGTTAAACCTACGACGATGTTTCAGTCGTCACTTACTGTACTGTTACATTTAATAGTGTATGAGAGTTACCTCTCTTTAAACATTAATTTTGAAGATTTTGTATTATCTCCCTTTATTAATCTGTTTATTTTAGTCGTTCTTGTTTCATGCTAACGAAGGTGCTCCAATACTGGAGGGATTTAATAGAACAGGACAGAACAGATGGCGGTTTATTTACATGTGCAGTTTTAGAAGTTTCTAGTTTACATTGACGTTTTTTGAGTGCCAACACTTTGTCAGGCCACAATGTAGGTTTATTATTTGTATCCCTTACTATATGTTATAATTGTTTACACAGATAGTGTATTTTTTGGTTATAATGCATATTTTTGTCAGCATCTCTGACTGTGATTGATTGAACACGTGGTATGTATTAGCTATTTTCATATTGAGATCATGTCCGATACATACTTATATCAGTTCAGAACCTACTTCACACTGCTTATATGCCACACATGTATACTTATGTAAACTTGTTTACATGCATTTCATGTACTTGGTCAGCCACATCACTCGCATGTTATGTTTACATGTCCATAAATTGTGTCCTGTGGATTTATTGCTATAATCATAAATAGCAAGTTCCCTTCATCATGCTACATACAAGCTATAGACATTTGTACATAGTATATGTATTGTCATACCATGTTGTAATCATTGTTACCTGTTGCCATCCAGCATTGCTAGTTGTATTTGTTTGGCATATTTACTTAGTCACTTATATCGAGCTGTTACATATTTACATGCATTGTTTTAGACATGAACCATTATGTATGTTGATTCTTATCACTCCATGTTTGTGTATTTGTAGCTTTTCACCACTTATTACATACCATAATGCACAGTGCCAAATAAAGTTGATCTACTGATATGGTATTCTGGTTATACTTACTGTGTTAGGACAGTACACTTACTTTTTTATAAAACGGCATTAATTCTAGCGAATATCAGCACAATAAATAAACAATGAAAAGAGTTTCGTTTACACCCACTGTGGATTCATTAATTAAAATCTAGATTGTGTGGTAATAGAAGGTTATGGGTGACTTAAGAAAACATCCGGCTAACAAACTGACAAACTTTCTGAAACAATAATGTTTTAGGTGGTGCGAGTTCCTGTGACCCGTAAGCGCTCAAGATAAAAAAATAAAAATAAAATAAAATTAAAAAAATAAAAACCAACAAACCAACCAACAAAACAAAACAAAACAAAACAAAAAAACGAAGAACATATACAAAAGAAAATATAAATATATCTTTTAAGTAATTAAAAAAGCATATTATGTGTTTCTATGCAAAACGAAAAAAAACGTATTCGCGAAATGCTAAACTGCTTTCACTGTCCATTATCATCAGTAAGTAAAAATATCCTTTTCATCTGCATCATTGCAATTGGTTTTGACAAACAAAAAGCGACAATTTCGGCAATTTTGTTTGTCGTGGAAAAATTAGTCAACAGTCAATAAGAGTTTTTCCACTAGGTAAAGGTTAATACAAAAAGCATCAAATTTAGAAATTAAATAAGCATAAGAACATGCCATAAACCCTTTAAAAACTCAGATTTTTTCATATGTTAGTCGGTCTTAATGAAGAAATAAATAAAAATCTACAAATCTAAAGTTCAAAAACTCCTTATACTTAACAATAAACTTATTGTAGGGTAACGAAATGTTAACCGTGTGAATACCAAAAATAAGTACCTTCTTTTGTTATTGCTTTGAAGGATTTGCTGCCTGATGTTATCTGAAAATAATAAAAAATATTTATTTTAATGTACGCAGTTATTGTCTTTTTTATTTTATTCTTTTTAATTTTTTAATTTTGTTTTTGCTGTTTCAAAATTGCTTTCGTTTTCTGTTATTGTACAATCGGCAGTTATCAAGCGGCTTTCTGATATGAAGCATGCAAATTGTTTCAACTACTTTGATATTTTTACATATATACAGTGTATACCAGTTCTCGATCTTCCCAAATGAAAAGAAAATATTAAAAATTTTCATGTATCACTATTTACATCGAAAAAATGTCACGTGTATCTGAATAATACTATTTATGCAATATAAACTTCACTTTTTTGTCATTATCTTCTTGCAAGTCCCTTTGAATTTTCAAAATGACAAAGAATTTTTTTCAAATATCAAAAGGAGAAAATTAAAGATGAGTTGTTATCTTCTAAAGCAAATGTCAAAAGCGAAACTTGGGGTACGGACATGGACAAAATACCCATTGATCTTAAGATTAAGTGTAAAGGTAGGCTAACACTTTTACAGACATTGATTCATATATTTAATGTTACAATATTAAACTTCAATGTTACTTAAGCAAATTTTCTCGGATGGCTTAAACGTTACTATTCTATGATGTTGTACTTTAATTGTCATATCGATACATCAACTTGGATAATCAATGTAATGTTAATGATTTATGCAACCCTATCTTTTAAAGGATTGATCCAGTTCTATCTAAATTATGACTTGTAAATTTATATCAAATTACTCTTTAGTGATTTTAGAATTTAAAAATTATATTTAAAATTTAAAAACTTAAAATTATAAGTTTTTTGAAAAAAGTGTTGGACGTGCAGTTTAATTATAAATTATGGTAAACAAGCGATAATTACTTAAAAAGTCTAATTAAAGTCAAGTGTTAAACGATTTTCTATGTTTAATATTTTGCTTTGTGATTTTGATTTAAATTTAGACCGGTTTGTTTGTGTTTGCTTAACATTAAAAAAAGATAATATTATAATTTAAGGTCTTTGCAATTACTGTTTTTGACATTAGGGAAATTAATGAATGACCACAGTTAGATTGCAACCTTTTAAAACTATTTTATTCATTTACCTGTAAATCTCCAGGTGCATACAAGCGTGACATTTCACCTGTAGTCTCATTGTACTTTAATTTCTCTTGTTTTACTAGTTGTATTATCGTTTCTTTTGCTGTTTTTATTCTCTCTTTCTGTATATTTAGTAATTTATCATCAGATTCTTTAGAAACTGCCTGCAAAAAAAAAAAAAAAATTAAAATAAAAAAAACACGATACAAATAATACAAGTATTTCAATAAAGCAGCCTAAAATCCAAGGGACAAACAACGAAGGCAAAAAATGCCATTAAATAAATTTATCCTGTTTCCAAGACATACCTAAAACATTTGTTTATAGTTTAAAATTCCTAGTAAACATATTACAATTTTGATAACAATAATTAAACCTGTACGTCAATAATCGCTTGTTTTTTTTTTTTTTTTTTTCAAACTGCAAACCAATTTTATAAAACGCACAGGCATTGTTAAAATGATAATTATGAGGGATTCTGCATAAGTGTACTAATCGTAAGTGTTATGGAACAACAAGCATAATAAGAAAAATACGAAAGCTAGATATTTAAATATATTAAAATGTCGGTGATTTGGTGTAAATACTCGCATGACATCAATTTTTCCATAAAAATTAAAAATCAACGTGTGTTTTTATTTGTCAAAATCTTTATAAGATATAATTATAAATAAAACCGTTTGAGTTTAACTCTTGATGGGGTGGTTTGTGGTTTTCCAAAAAATTATAATATAAAAATCACACCGCTTTACAAAAAATCAAAGTATGGAATTTATGTGTCAATGACCTTTTGAATTTATTCTTTTGTTTCTTTTGATAAAGTTTATTGTTTCGTGTTCTTGGTTGCATTGTTTTATTCTAAGTAACTTGCTTCGGTTTCAAAATAGTGCCTAACTAAACTATGATTGATTATAATCAATAAAAGAACAAGTATCAACATATGAGAAAAAAGCTCTATTTACATTAAAAACAAAATAGGCAGACAAAGGATAATAAATAATTGCATGGTTTTACGTATTTCTGTAGGGCATTAACCATTCTATCTTAAAGTGTCCATAAAGTGCTCATTTAAAAATACCTCTGTATAAAAATTTCCTTACCAAATATTTATATAGCGTTACAAATTTTGTTGAACCTTTTTCGGTGGAAGCTGCAATTTCTAATTCAAAGTCAGCCTCCGGTGACATCAGTGTACCCTGCCACAATCCTCTTTCTTTTTCAACAAAATGTGTCCACTCTTCAAATGAATGTGTCCATTCCTCGTAGCCTTCTATTGCCGCAACATCTTCAGCTTCTTTACAGAATAATTCAATGGTAACTTTTTTATTTTCCATTATATTTTTAGACAACGGTTTATTCAATTTACAAAACAATTCGGACGAACACTTAGTAGCGAATGGAGAGTAGAATTTACACGGAATTACTGATTGTAATAACGCAGAATACAATGGTCGGGCGTTTTCATTGGATAAATTGCTTCCCAAAATAGATAAAGCGTAGAGTCCATGAGTAGACGCTCTAATACGGCAACTAAGTATATTATTATATGATTCTAAAAGTATATATTCAGGTAAGGACTGTATCTTTTCACCTGCTAGCAACAATTGTGCCTGAAAATACATATCACCTTTATACTGCAATAAATATTCAATTTCACCTTTTTCTGGAAAACACATAAAAGATGTATTCTTGTCCAGCTGTTTTAACTCGAACAGTGTAAAGTCTTTAGTAGTTCCTAGTTGACCTCCTAAAATCGGAGGAAATTGGAATGAAGGTAAAGTATTTCCGGTAACTTTTATCAAGTAATTTGCTACGTGTTTATACTGGATATTGGAATTTGAATTCATTTGCCTGCAGTATATTGACAAAGTATATTCTGTTTTATCTGGAACACGAAGGGTAAAAATTGCAATTTTATTTTCAATTCTCATTAGAACACAGTTTTCTAACGTGATATCTCCTTCGCCATTTTCAACGAATTTGTAAGAACAATCTAATTCTTGTTCAAGCTTAAATCTTATTTCAGCCTCTCCGTCGATTGCATATATGGTACCTGCTTCGTGCGTCAGAGGGCGTATTCCATGTTCCGCCATATTTGGTCCGGCACCCCATTCTCTACAATCCTGAGTATGATACGGAACAACCGAATCATGGAAGCCGGAAGATATAAAATAAATAGTACATAGCTGTGGCATATACTGGTCACCACCAAATATTGAAAGTTTGTATCGACCTTTCAAAGGACATTTTATATTTAGGTTTAGTTTATGTTTAGATTTTATATTATCCATATAGACAAATCCGTCAAGACTCGCTGAATAATCTTTGGCATCAGACAGGCCAATTAAAAACGGGTAATTAAAATTACACTTTTGCTGACATGGATATTGAATATCTATAGATGAAATACCATCCATACAATCTCTTATGCATGTTCCTTCTTCTTTGTATTTAAAGCCTTATTTCAAAAAAAGAGTCTTTTATTTCTACCAATTGAAACCACTAGCTTCAGAAACAGAACGTGTAAGAAGCTGCCATTTTCTGTCATCTGGGAAATGGGTATAAATAAATTCTTCAGGATCACAGAGGAAATAGAAATCCCGGAAATTATACTGCTTGCGAGAACTAGATAGCGCTGCCCAGCTGTCTCTGAACTTATCATCACGTGATCCAGTCAAATATATGAGGACGCCCATCCAACGTCAAGAAGACGCCACGATTTATCTCCCTATTAAGTTGGCGACGTTTTACATGTCAACATAGCTCCAACTGAGTGCGGCGGATACGATAAAATTCTTTCATTTCTAAAAATTCTGTTTTTGTTGTTTCTGTAGGGTGTTGTGCTGGAATATTTAAACTGTCCTGTGGCGGGGTTATCTTCCCAATATGGTACCATTCCTGGGCTTCTCGCAACACCTTGACAAAGGGAAACTTCCGAAAATATGGATGACAGTTGAAGTAGCAGTACATGTTACGTTTAAACTTCTCCGGCGTAGTTTCCGTCTTACATCAATTTTGGCCCTTATCTAAAAGAATTTATTATTTATTGATTTACTTTTGAAAAGAATATATGTTTATATGACTTTTTTTGTTAATTTCAGTTAAAGAAAACTTGTTTATACAGATAATATGTATTTTTAAAAGTTTTTAAACTTTTATGTACTTTTTTGTTCTCTATACAAGAAATAAATATACGAGTATACAAAATTCGTTGACAAAACACATGTTTGTTGAAAAGGTCAACAAACTGCAAAAGACATATTTATGTTCTATTTTCTCAAAACATGTTGTTTTTGTTGATTTTTTTTTTTGGAGAAAAGATTTTATGAGCATGTTATCTTGGTTGTTGTTGTTGTTATTGTTTTGCTGTTGACACTGTTGTTGTATATGTTGTAAATGAGGTATGAGTTGTTGTAGTTGCTGTTGTTCTTAATGTTAAGGGTATTTCGTATAGTTGTTGGTGATGGTATTGTTTTCACTTTATGTTGCTTTTTTATTGTTTTACCTTATTAACTTTTCTTCAAGGCAGCAAATGTTATATACACTTTCTCGTGTATCATATATCAACTATTACCTTATCAAGATTTCTGACATTGAATTCTTGAACATCGTCTTCTGTATCAGAAAAAATATAACCTCTGTATCCGACTCTTCAGTTTAAAATGGAAAAACATAAAAGCATTTGCTCGACATTGTTGGTGTAACAATTGTAGAAATCGAGGATTGAATGAGATTAATTAACAATTGAATTGTTTTAAAATGATGTTCATTGTCAATATAAATGTAAAAAATTTACAAGCAAACTGAATAACGTTTTTAGCGCATTATGATTAGTTTGCCTTGCAAAATTTTCGCATTCATAATTGACAATGAACATCATTTTAAAACAGTTCAATTGTTTTATTTCCGTAAATAGTTTTAAATATTATTTATTGATTTGAAGACTTAAAAATTCTCTTCTATAACATATGCACATCGGGGGCAGTCCAGTAGACGCAACAGCCACGAAAAACGTGCATTATCAGGTACAAGTATACAAGTACTTTTTTTTAAAATTATTATTATTACCAAAATGTATTTATGAGAATTTTGAATATAAAATAAAATAATTACAATTTTAATTTGAATTTATTACTTTTTGTGTCTATATTTCGAACATAAGTCAGGTACACCCTTGTGGTGCCTTTTTTATTATGGAAGTTAAGAGTGAAGAACTGAAGTGAGAATTTACACAGATGTTTAGAGTAAAAATTTATTAGCATTTACAGATTACTGGCTTTATGTTGGAACTGTAATTTGTGCATCTGAAACAGAGGAAACTGTATCAGGGGGATGATTTCAATAACCAAGCTGTGGATTTTGAATCCACGCCGGGATCTGTGAGCATAAACTGGGTTTTACTGACAGATTTCTCTCGAATGTCGACATTGTTAGGTTTAGATTCACTTCTTTAATGGACATATACATAATATCCTGATTCATACTTGGCATTGCTCAAATGCTGGATAGCAAAACAGTAAATAGTATAAGGAGAAGGGAGTTTTGTAGTAATTAAACCGAATATCTTAACTATGTATCCTAGTTTTGAGGAGTTTTAGATGCTTCCATGTTTCATTGATTAAAAGGCATGTAGCTGTTTTTCTTCTTTCTTATTTTCACTTGATGTGGCATATAAACTGACATATTCTGGGACATATCCTGTATGGTTGCCAAATCCCCTTGTGATTTTTCGGCTGTGTTCCGTGAATCAAATTTTAATTGATCTTCAACATTGCATCAAAATTGACACAAAATTAATTGACAAAATGTACCATTACACATAGTCTCAAAATAAAAGAGGCTTTTCTAAGATCTTATTTTTCAAGAATTTTTCTCTTTTTCCCCTTTTTGTCTTTCTTTGTGTGTGTGTTTTGTTGGTTTTTACAGTCCAGTTCTTGCCCGTTCTTTCAACAGCCATTAAAACATCATTTAACTTTTTAAACTCTGTCTCTCGCATTGCCAATATATTACAGTTAATATCAGACAGGTACCTTTTTATGTGGTTAAACTTTTATTTGATTACCTTAATTGATTTTATTTTGTGCATTTTACAATTAAACTGCCAATGTTAAATCTCGTTAATGTCTCGAACGTTATCAAAAATGACATTGCAGCCATGTTCGTTTAACTTTGATAATTTAGTTCCAGATTGTGTATTGCATTTTGAATGTATTCATACACGTAGTCACTTAGTTAATGTGATTGATAGTCAATAAAAACATAGGGTCTCAATCTTGCAGAAATAGTAATTTTACAAGTTAAATGAAAATCTTGGTGTTTTACGATCCATTCAATATCTTACTTTTTTTGTGTGTAACAAACGTAACAGTCGAGATGTGTTTGAAACAATGGTGGTTTAATATTAAGTCAAGATATTGCATTGCTTTGAGTAACAAACGTAGTAATCACGGACTAGTTCCGTGCTTTTGAATACAAATATGTAAAGTATTTTTTTTTATCATCAGGTATGGGAATTTCAAATGGACGTCACATTGATGACTAAACTGGTAAGATCACTTATTCCAACTCAAATAGGCGAACTGTTGTTCAATTATGTTTTTACAACGAAAACAATATTTAGTTTATAACGTCGATTCACTTGAATAATTTCAATAATTGTTTTGTTCATTCACCGTTGACCTTCATCGTTCAAACAAACGATGCGCAACGATTTAACGATTTAAGTGCCAATTACATGAAGTCGTGTATTACATCTATAATTTAAGTTTAGTACATTTAATGCGACGATTAAAAAGGCAATTACGAAAAAATTTATGAACGTGAGATAATAGCATATTAAATGTTGAAAGCAGTAATTGAAATGATATTTGAAAAATTATTACACAACTTATAAAATAACGTGGAAATAATTGGTTTGATCAATTGATTGGTTGATTGATAAAATGATTGATTGATTGAATTTTTGATTGGGTTTTTTGGATTCCGAGGTGCAATATCAACAATGCTCTCTCTCTCTCTCTCTCTCTCTCTCTCTCTCTCTCTCTCTCTCTCTCTCTCTCGTTTATTTACTTACTCACTCAATCAATTCAACGTACGTTATTTTATCCGATATATAATTACAAACTGCGCGTGGTGTCCGATTTTATTGTGTTTTGATTGGTCGATGTTTACTGTTTGACAACTTATTTTCGTATAACTTTGCACTTTTGCCGAACTACTTTCGGTGTTTTCCGCTGTTATGAAACGACCAATGTTTACGATGGCGACACACAAACAGAAAAGTATGTCAACACTCGTGGCATATTATAAAATAAATGATTAACCAATTAAAAAACTGAAAAAATATTATCAGTATTTCACAATAGTATGTAAAAATAAGTTAATAATAATAATATGCAACGAGTAAAATTAAATGGATAACCTTGAATTTTCTGAAAAACAAAATTCGTCTGTTACTTACTGCTGGCTAGCATGATTCATGAAAAGGCTAGCTGCTTACGGCGAACAAATTCGACATTTTTTGTTAGTTGCTTCGCCAAAGCAAAACATGTGCCCATCTACGGTATAAAAACTTAACTGTTTACTTGCAAGCATGTCGGTTTTCAGCAAACTTTTTTTAGTAACTGACACGAGGTATAAAGTCATTTCGGCACCGAGTCAATCCAGCGCCCCTGTAAACTGTCGTTTCGGCAACAATTTAAAGACAATTCGGCGCTGACTACGCTTAGATTCGACAATCACACACACACACACACACACACACACACACACACACACACACACACACACACACACTCGTAATCTACTGAAACTAACTACATAATATAAATTACCTGAAAGTGGCTACACCATGATGCTAATAAGATACACTGAAAAACTTCAAATTTTGCACTTCTTGATCAAATAAGCTATCTAGTGTGGGGTTTTAATTGTTAAAAAACTTAAAGACAAGAAAAGGAAATTTCACATGAAACCCAATTCACCTAATATGATTTTACACACCTAACCCACTACTTTTGATTTATGATTAATACACACATCCAACCCACTTCATTTAAATTTGAATGCACAATTCTAAAACACTACTTAAATATATTATAATGCATGTCTAACCCACATTTATTTTACAGTTTCACACATCTAACTTACTTTAAATTATGTAATCGATCACATCTGATTCCATTTTATATGACTGCACACATCTTACCCACTTCAATTTGTATGAAAACACACATGCAACCCACTTCAAATCATATGACAACACACATCTAACCTGCTTCATTTTATATGACAACACACATCTAACCCACTTCATTTTATATGAAAACACACATGCAACCCACTTTATTTTGTATGACAACACACATCTAACTCACTTCATTTTTATGACAACACACATCTAACCCACTTCAATTTATATGACAACACACATTTAACTCACTTCATTTTATATGACAACACACACCCAACCCACTTCATTTTATATGACAACACTCACCTCATTTAATGTGACAATAATCTATCTAAATCACTTGATTTTATGTTGTTAAGGCATTTGACTTCCAAGCTAGTGTTTGTGGGTTCAAACCCAGTCTTCAGCAAATGAAAAAGATTTGTTTCATTGCCATAGACCCTTACCTACTGGTTCTGCATCAGTGTAATTGATTGAGTGGTTTGCACTGTAAAGGTTGCTATTAGTGCGCACTAGTTCAAAGCAAATTAGAAACACTTGATCTTATGTTCAGATTAATTCTTGAGATTAATAAAAAAGAATTGGATGTCGCCAATAGGTGAAGAATGCATGTCACAAAAGACGTATTTTGCAAAACTAAAAAGTAAACGCTTTGACAGTAAATTACCGTAATATATTTTTAAAATTTTGTTAATACCTATAGAATAACAATAAGTGCAGTAGATTCAAGTTATCTCTTTCCATCTTTTAGTGAATAAAGGGTTGTACAAAAGAACAGAATTTCTGTGAACACTTTGAACAGGGTGTTTCAGGGAGTAAATTAACGTTCACATAACAGTGAAGAAGAAATGGTGATCGTGCATCGTATGCTTAAACCCATGTGTGTGCAACCAGTTTCTTTTTTTCGCCTATCCAAAATTCGATCCTTAAAAGTCAACCTAAAGCTGTTTTAAGCTATACCGTAATAAAGACATTACATCTGGTCTAATGCTGATCACAATTTTGCAGAACTAATGCATTATAATGACAGAATTTTTTTTATTATATTGTACTAAGTATAATTCAGCTTTGCCTATCTCCGGTTAATCAGATTGATCATTTTAAAAGCCAAAAATTGTTTTATGTTTGCAATATTCTATTCTCTATTCTCTTAACTTGTAAATGGACTCTAGAATGACAGGCATGAATCAAGATTCAAATTAGAGGTTTGTTTTGTATCTGTTTAACAAATCTGCTTTCAGAAAAATAAGTGTTCATAAGAAAATAAGTTAATGTTTCTTTTTGCACAAACCCGTTGACTTCTTAGAAATAGGTTTCGAAATATTATCTATAAAATTCATTTGTTTTTATACTCCTATAGTCAAAATAAAATATGCTTTACTTGTTCTCTAGTGCTAGTGAATAAAGAACAGTGACATTTGGCAGGGATACTACCTGATTAAAGTCCTTTCAGGTTGGTGAAGCAGACTGACCGTGACCTTCATTTAAGGAAATGAGAGGGAAGTTTGATATCTTCTTAAAATTTTCTTTAAATTGGATAAGTTTAAAGGCATTACTAAACATAGGCCATATCATACAAATTTACAGTGCGGCGATGCTTATGGTATCGGGTTTTGATATTTTCTTTTTTATTTTTGTTAAATATTCTCTGAAATGCGGTCACAGTTCAAGGACATGTAGAACTAGAATATAGTAACTTCATCTCACTTGGTCATTATGATCAGATGAGCAATACCAACCATCGTGACATGTACATTTTATCAGCAACATTTTGTATAGTAGGATATTGGCATAACTACTGTCATTATAAAATACTGGTGTACATGCTGGCATTTACTGAATGATGCAAAATTCAAATGGCATTCACACATTTGTCTCGAGTTTACTTGTTTTATGGCAAACACAAAATGTTTTTCATATTGAATGAATATTAATTTTTGGGAACCAAAATTGCAAATATATTTCATATATGATTTAATACATATTTAATAAAAAAAAGCCTGATAATTAGTCTTCAAATCTGGCGGTGACATTAATCTGGTACCAAATACAGGAGTAATGGTGTTTTACGCCCCCGTCAAGAATTTTTTACTTCTTTCGAGGCGGTCAGTTCTGGGATGTGGAGGAAACCGGAGTGCCTGGAGAAACCCCCGACCTTCAGCAAGTGAACTGACAAACTTTCTCACACTAGGAGCTGTCTCGAGTGGGATTCGAACCCAGGCGGTGAGAGACACTGTGATCCGTAAGCGTGCGCTTTAGACCACTTGGTCATCGAGGCCCCAATTGTAATTGGAAGTGACATAGGTTTTATTTTCATGGACAATCGACTACTTTTAACCAGTAGCCCATATGTTAACTCTATGCTGTTTTTTTTAATGTTGTTGTTATGTGTTCTTGTTAGCTGCTCTCTAGTTGTTTCATCTGTAAGTTTTGTGAATTAACAAAAATTTAAAACAAGACATAGCAAATATGGAGTCACTTTCTGACTTTTAAGTCTTGGATTTGCAATAAACAGGTCGCAATGAAAATGGCCATCTTGTGCTGCAAATTCAAAACAGGTAAATAATAAATACTGGACTGGTATCTCTGCTGATGGACTTAACATCCCCATGGATATCACTAACGCAGGAGGCAATACATTGTATTGTCAGATAAAGATTGTTTATAAAATTTCCTGCTTTTTAAATTAAAAAAAAAACCAAAAAACTAGGCTATGCTTTATCTTTTAAAATATTTTATTGCTGACTGGTAAAATACATTTTGGTCCATCTAATTTTCTCATTTCAACATCACCATTATGGTAGCTCAGTGGGTAGAGCGCTTACTCTGTATGTGGGAGGTAGCTTGAACCAAGCTGGGCTGACAAAGACTTGAAAATAGGAAGTTACTGATCTTTCCCCAAGCACACAGCAATTAGAAAAGTCAGGATCCTTCAGAAGAGACCTTAAAAACTGAAACCCTGTGTAACAGCAGGCATGGTACATTAAAGAATCCTACCTACACATTTCCCTGCTTGCAATGCAAAGTTAAAAATTTCTGGCACTTCACCTGTAACTAGTGATGTCCCAATATCAATGAAATATTTTTGACTGGTACATAAAACCCTATTCAATCAATCAATCAATCATTTCAACATCTTGAAAATATTAGGATTTCCACAATTGTGGTCCGAGGAATACTTATGAGGAATTTTATTCCGATAAGGGTTCTACTACTGTGTTCTTTTGAAGCAATTATTAGCTCGGAAATCCAAATCTGCATTATTTATCATAAGTAGCAGTCTAAAATGAAAAAATCAAAACATTGTTTCACATTATCACTTTTATTTTAAAACAAGTATTATTGTAAAGGAATACCATTACAAAAACCCCAAAGAAAGCAATAAGATTTTTGACTTGAAGTATCCTTATTCCAAATTTGAAATTGTTTTTCCACATTGACAATTTTACTATACTGCCTTTTGGCTAGAACTAGTTCTTTTTTATAGCATTAAGTATATCCAGTTTTCATAGTGTTTTTCAAAGATTCAAATGTTAACAGAACTGTCTTGTCAAAGCAGCTTTTTCTTCCTTTGTCCACTGATGTCTTTCAGGCATTTTTCTTTTGTTTCTCCTTTTAAGGATTTTATCTGTGAATTGCTTTTCTTTTAAGTCTAAAAATATTCAATTAAATTTAAGTTATATTACAAAACCTAAATTACTTGATTTTTAACTGATTAGATATATATGTTCATTAATCACTAAATGCTATACAATGACACAAAATTAATTACACACAACTACCCCACTTTATTTGTGATAACACATTCATCCAAGTTTATTTTATGCGAAAACACACAACCTATTTTATTATATGTGATAATACTGTACATTATATCTAATTACTTACCAAATGTCATTTAATTTAATTCCACACACCTAACCCAACTCATTTTAAATGATTACACACATACAACCCAGTTCATTTTATGTTATATTTCAAACCTAACCCATTTCAATTTATATCAACATACTGCCAATATTTAAAACTTCTAAATGTAAAAAAATATACAACGAGTTGATCTGTATTTAACCAAAATATGTTAGGTTATCTAAAATATGGAATTTTTGAACAATTCAAGTAATATTCTAAGTCCCAAATATTTTACTGAATTAGTGTTCTATCTTTAACCATCATATTTCAGTCAACTTGAATTAAAATGTTTTTAAAAATGAATATTATGAACTTCAAAAACATGTTTTGATAAAAATAGAATTTGTTTTCCAGCAAAATATGAGAATTGAGAAAGAAGATTATAGATAAACAAATCTTATGTAAATAAAGAAAACCCTACATGTGTGATATCAAAGTGGATTCTGAAAATGGAGGAGTTTTCATCAACCCACTTCATCATTTATGTTCATTGCTGTTCAAGTCTCTGTCTATCTCAAAATTTGGAGAAGTATAAAAATTTCATTTCCACATCCACACCTACATCCAGTACTACAAAACTTTTGAAATATCTGGACAATAATGTGTTTACCTGTTTTATTCATGTAATTTTCATTCAGATAATTTGTTTTCAATTTTTTTTTCCTTCTCAAGTCTGAAAAATATAAAATTTAAATGTTTTGGTTACCTTGGCATAATTGTTAATTCACAAAAAACAAGTATTAATTGAAATGGATGCTATTACAAAGCCATAAGATTTCTTGCTTGCAATATCCTTATTCAAAACTTGAAATTGTTTAAGGTCGATAAATTATGTCTTATTGATATTAAATTATGTATTAATAAAAGAAACAAAAGGAAAACTCAGGAAACTCACATACCACTGGTTTCCACATCACAATGTTTCTATATCACTTAACCTACATACATGTAAGTGAACATGGTTCATAACACACCCTGCATGTTGGTATACATTTATACCATGATTCATTGAAATTCATGAAGAAATGTACTAGGCGATATAGAGGGGACATAAAAGACACTACACAAATTCTAAGATCTGACCTTCTGACCTTTGACCTACTTAACTAAACATGGTTTATGGCATCCCATATATTGGTACAAAGAAATATTAAGATGACAATAAGGATACTGAAGCCATCTTGTTTCTCATATTGTTTCAAATATAGCTTTTCACAAATCAAACACAATTCTGAAAATTATAAAGATTACTAATTAAATGTCTCAGCATGTTTTATGTTTAATGTCATTTATTTTGTAGTAGACAAATAGGTCCCTTATCAAATAAACTCACGTATCTATTTCAATGTTAAAGAATATTAAAATTATATATATATATATATATATATATATATATATATATATATATATATATATATATATATATATCAGCTTATTCATTTAACTATATTTTCATTTGCCTTGTGAAATTCCCATAGCTGCAAGCTTGAGAGCCGTTGTAATTATTACTGACAATGAATGCCAAAAAATTTTGTCATTCCGTGTATGAATACATATAAAATGCAATACACAATCCGGAACTACATTATCGTAGGTAAACAAACGTGACTCTCACGTCACATTTGTTTACATTCGAGATGAGACTGAAAAACACATTTACGAGATATTACAAAGTAAAATCAAAGAAATTGATAAAATAATATTTTGATAACATATATAGGCACCTGGCTGATATTCACCGCAATATTGACATTGTGAGAGACAGAGTGGTGTTTTTGATGGCCTGTTGAAAGAACAGACAACAACAAATCAGTCAAAACCATCAAACCACAACAAAAAATTTGAACAATCGGATCTTTAAAAAATTCTTCCTACCTTGACAAAGCTGCTATATACCCTATTATTTTGAGACAATGTGTAATGGTACAATTTGTCAATCAATATTGTGTCTCGCGGGATGTAAATTTCAAGTGATGTGTATTTCAAATGGAATTAGATTCACGCATGTATGCCACATCCAGTGAAAATTGTCCGTTTCACATGCTGTGTTTGTTGATCGGAAAAACTGAAAAATCATCGAATCCGGGTCTTTTCGCCCTGATTCCCGTTCGCCCCGTGGGTCGATTCGCCTTTATTCCCGTTCGCCCTGGGTCGATTCGCCCCATTGTTTACTTAAATTAACTTATAAAAAAAAATCTAAAATGTTGACATATTTAATTGAAGTTGCTTACAATTTTTTTTTATCTGTTTTGCATTAAAATAACATAACTTCTCAACAAAAGTGTTTAATTAATGGTAAAGATACTTTGATGAATATGGACATCAAAGCAGAAATAGCAGTCATCCGCGGTACATTGTACTTTTAAAACAAGCAACTGTGCACAAACAAATCGTCGTTAATGAGAATGTTATTTCTAGTAATAAAACTTTAAAATTACCATAACAAATACTTACATGACACGTGCGGCTCCAGGCAGAAGTATATTTGTAGGGCGAAACGACTCACTTCCGGGGGCGAAACAACCCGGGGCGAATCGACCCAGGGCGAACGGGCATAAGGGCGAATCGACCCGATACCAAATCATCTACATGCTTTTAATCAATTTACAAAGAATACAATAGCAACCCCTCAAAAGTACAATACATGGTTTAAGTACTACACAACTCCTTGCTAACCTTAAAACGGTAATTTTCTAAACTTTGCGAGATATTTGCACCACACCAGGCGTAAAGAATAAGTATACTCCTCACTGCTTTGCTGTCTGCATTTGAATGATACCGATTATGAAGCTCGGCACATTATGTGAGAGTGAATCTCAACCTAACAATGTCGACAATCCAGAAAAAATCTCGGTAAATCCATGTCTACTCACATATCACACATTCGAAACCCACATGCTTGGCCATTGAAAATTATCCTCAGCTACAGTACCCCCTTCCCGTTTCAGATTCACAAATTTCACTTCCGACATTTAGCCAGCAATCTTTTACTCTAATTGAAATGGGGCCACACAGGTGCACCTGATTTTCGACTGAAATATAGTCCACAAATAACAACACATTTATCGTTGATATTCATTTTTTTATACATATTATTAATATCCAATATTCTAAAAAATGATGTTAATGAAAAATCGAGAAAATACCATCAAAATACCTGATAACGCTAAGGCGCGTTATTCCGTTTGCTTGCAAAGTTGTTACCTTCATACTGACAATGAATACCATTTTAAAACAGTTCAATTGTTAAATAAGTAGTAAATTGATATTGTCAAGGTATTCTAGCATCATTATGCACCCATTAAAAAAACAAACATAATTTGACACAAACTTTCCAAGAAAATTTATCTCCATGTGTATTAACATTGCAATGTTTTATCTATGTCAGCTACTATTTCCTTTTTTAATAAAATGGAATAAATGCATAATTTTCAAGATTCTATAGGCACACTTTAACTTGTCAAATGAGTTTAAAAAAATCATGAACTGTTACTAAAATCAAACCTGATCTGTAACTCATGATTGCAGATTCTTATACTGAATATGATTTTAATATCTACAAATATTTGTCCAGAAAACTGCTAAAGTCCAAGGACAATTATTTCATCAAAAATCAGTGAGACTGACATATCAAATGTAAGTTTAATATTTACAGGCATTTAAAAAAGCTTGAAAAAATTATGAAGAAATGTTCTAATACTCATAATTGAGTCAAAAATCAGTGATTTGGAATTAAACTCAAAACTGATCTGTAACTTATGATGATATATTCACATACCAAATAGGTGTTTAGTATCTGCAAGAATTTAGAAAAAAAGTCTGGAAAACTATTCCTGCCCGCCCATCTGCCTAAATAACCAAATAATAGCTTTGTTACAACTCTGCTAAAAAGTCAGTATTTTATGTACCTGATTCTACTGGTTCATATATTCATAAATGTCAGAATCACTTTTTGCTTCTGTATCACTGGTGTCAATTTCACTTTAAATAGTTTCTACGATAACAAAACAAAACAAAACAAAATCTAAAATTACTACATACGTAGAGTCAATTTAAGGCTATTTTCGACTCTAAACATCCTGGTAATATACATAAATGTAAAATTTACCATGGTTATATGTTAAGCAACTTCCTTCTGCTTTCTTTATGACATAAAGAAACTAGAAATCCATATGGACTTATGTGTATAACCAAAAAGTCAAAATGTTTTCCACTATTGCACAGAATGTTATTGAAGATAAAATCTAGATTTGTTTTGATAAATAAGCTAAAGACAAATTGAGTTGCAGTAATATCTGGAAGTCAATTTTTCATCTGGAAACTAAAACATATCCATAACTGTTTGATATCTGTATTTTGGAGTGATTAAATTGGGATGATTATTTGATTGGATAAGATGGCCATATAACCTTGAACTTTCTTGTCCTACTCAGTATAAACATTCAGTGTGTTTGTATGAACATTATTTGTGGCAAATAAAACAAGAATGATTTGAAATTCTGACTACCATTATTTTTGAAATTTATCCTTTTCATTTTTACAATTCTAAATACTAAACTGCTGAAAAATCTTACTTCTTAAACATTTTAGTAATGACAGATTGTCTTGATATATATTTTAACACTAATACTCTCTATTCTTATTCACAGTCAAGTAGAATCAACTAAGTTTGTTCACAGAACGGCAGCTGTTTTCTGAGGACACTCAGGTTTCCTCTACTTTCCAAGAATGATATCAGTGGCTAAGTGTCTATAGTGATCATTACACCACCTATGTTTAAATCCTGCTCAGCAGATCCTAGTGTGAAAAATTTTGTCAATTTCTTGCCAAAGTCTGTCAGATATCTCATGGTACTCAGATTTCCTCTTTCATCTTAAAATCAATTGCCTTGACATGTTAATTCGTGAAAAAGCTTGATGAATGTAAAATACAATTTGCATAACTTCTTTACTTTACCCCTTGCCATCATCTCAGAACTGACAAGTTGGATATACATGTAAGTTATAAACTTGGCTTGGGTATAAAAAATCATTACTTCAACATTCAAAAACTGAGTATCAATATAGTGAAATCATCAAGACTGAGGCATAAAAACATCATTACTCCATCACCTTGGGTCTTGATATAAATGAAAAAACCTCGACTTTGGAATAATTTACTGTGGATTAAACACTTTTAATCCATGTCACCATATCAGAACTGATATATGTGAAAGAATTATAATGGGGGGTAAAGCATCAATACTCCACTCAACCATCCCAAACTGACAATCTCATTACAAGTTAAATAATCTGAAATTGGGTGTAAAACACTAAAATCAAATCTTTTTATGGATTATGCTCACTCATACATACCAATATGTTTTTTCTCTATATCCAAATTCCAACAGCTTGTCTTCATAACATGAGTGGGGTGACAATGAATTGAAGATCTAATGGTGAAAATCACTCTTCCTTTAAATAAAGCATAAGCAATTAATATAGATACATGTATCAATAACACACATATATATATATATGTATTTAATGTATGTATGTATATATGTAACAAACCCTATTTAATGTTTTCTGACATATACTGTCACAGTGACTGTTTCATTCAGATTGCATTTTACTCTACATTATATAGTACCTCAGTGAAATAGAAGTTGTAAATCATACTGTCAGTATTCATCTGAGGAACTAAATAAAATCTAGTGAAATGCATTCTGAATAAACCAGCAACTAACATATTTCAGAACAAGGCTTGTCAGAAGACAATGCTCACTTGCACCCATGATATTAATGTGCCAGCAGAAATCATCATCATTATCATCATCATCAGCAGCAGCAGCAACAACAACAACAACAACAACAATCATCATCATCATCCGCAGAAATCATCATCAGTAGCAGTAGAAATCCTCAATGTTATTATCATCATAATCATCATGGTGAAATCATCATCAGTATCGACATCATCCCCCTAATTACCATGATGGCAACATAAAAAACACATTCACTGAAAAGTTTAACATAAAATTAAATTTATCATTCTACAGCTTCATTGCATATTCAATTTGTCTTAACAAACATATTAAATACATATGGTAATATTCCAACTTAAAAAAAATTATCAATGGAAAACAAAATACTTAAACAATGCAACCTTTTAATTCTTGACCTTCCATCATCAGCCTCTGCAACTAAATCACATATGCTATATGGCTTAAAGATATTACCTACATCAAGTATGTGGTAACTGATCACTCATAACATGAAAAACATCAACAATGGCCAACGCCCAAGCCAGGAGCATCTTTTGCATTAGATTTCTGCACTTACATGCAAAAGCACTTAAACTAAGTACTAAATTTGAGTGGAGTTGAGTGGAGTTATGGTGTTTTACACCCCAGTCTTCTTTCACTTTTAGGCTCTCAGTTCTGGGATGGTAAAGGAAACCAGAGTGCCCAGAGAAAACCAATGACCTTTGGCAAGCAAACTAACAAACTTCCTCACAAAATGATCTGTACCAAATGGGATTCGAACCCAGTGTCATGAGGCCCTGTGATCAGTAAACACATGCTTTAGACCACTCAGCCAGCAAGGCCCCCCTAAATTTGAAGTGAGATTTCCAATTACATTATATTAACTTCAGAACAAGTGGAACTTTTATAATGTTGTTTTGTATTTGGAAGTAAATGGTTTTAGCATTATTAAGCTAATAAAAATAATAATATAAAATAATATAAAGTGTTTTTAACCATATTCAAAACATGATGCCGGTGAGTGTTTTTTGATTGTGAAATTTTATATACAATTATCCAATTTGTTTTATTGTGTGAATCAACATGTGAATGCTTATAGATTTCTATAAATGTGCAGGCCGATGACCTTAATTTCAATTACACTCATTAATTAATACATGTATATAAATTTACCTTTTTCTTTGGTTTCTTCTATACAGAAATCACTATTGCTGGATTGAAAAGAATCAGTTTGTGTTTGTCTTCTACTCATACCTCTTCTGTATCTTTTGGTTCTTGTTATACATCTTTGTTGGAAATATTTGTATACATTCTTTAATAAAAAAAAAAGTAAGATTATGTTGACTTCTTACACATCCCTAAACAGGGAATAATTTACCAGCTCTGCTCTTAGGGGCACATTACAACAAGTAACAAGGCATTTTATATTCTGCACCACGAACAGTGACCAACAGAGTGTATGTCAGAATTGTTGACTGTGATTATGATTGACTAATACATTTTTTGTTGTTGGTCTGTTTTAAAACACTTTTTAAAACAAATAATAGTTTGACGAGCCATCATGTTTCAGGGTAACAATGTTTTGTATACCTGGTGCATTTTTGTTTGCATTTTAACATTTAAATATGATAATGAATGACATCGCATAGATAATTGGCTAAACACTAGGCAGAGTGTGAATAATCTACTGGTATCTAATTATTACAGAGTTGTTTCGCCTCATTCATAACATATAATTGAGTAATTTATATGATTTCTTTAAATAACAAGAGGCCCACATGGTGAATTATCAGTTACACAAAAAAGGGGTATTATAAACTGTATTCCAAAAGGAGATAAACCCAAGCAATATTTGAAAAACTGGCGACCAATAAGTCTCTTAAATACTTCATATAAAATTGCATCAGGCTGTATAGCAGAGAGAATAAAAACAGTTTTAGATACTCTCATCCATCCTGATCAAACAGGGTTTATAAAAGGTAGATATATTGGGGAAAATATTCGCATGATCTATGATATAATGAATTATACAGATAATAATAATATACCAGGCATGCTTCTTCTTATCGACTTTGAAAAAGCATTTGACTCAATCTCTTGGAAATTTATCGCACAAGTATTAGATTTTTTTAACTTTGGCAACTCCATAAAACACTGGATATGTACTTTCTATAATAACATCACATCGTCAGTCACTCAAAGTGGTTTTCTATCAAAATTCTTTACTCTAAATAGAGGTTGTAGACAAGGTGATCCCTTGAGTCCTTACATCTTTCTTCTATGTGCAGAAATATTAGGTATTTATATTAGAAACAATAAGGATATAAAAGGCATTTGTATTGATAATGAAATGTACAATATATCACAATATGCTGATGATACTTCACTTATTCTTGATGGATCTGCCAAATCACTACATGCAGCTCTTGATGTTCTAGAATATTATGCAAAGATATCGGGACTAAAAATTAATTTTTCAAAAACACATGTAATTTGGATTGGTAGTAAGAAGTTCTCAAAAGACGTCTATCATCATTCAAGATGGAAGTTAAATTGGGGTGAACATAAGTTTACACTCTTAGGTATTACTTTTTCAATCAGTATCAATGAAATGGAATCATTAAATTTTAATAAGCAGATTACAGAAATAAAAAAAAATGATAAAATCTTGGAGTAGAAGAAATCTTACAGTCTTGGGAAGAATTACAATTCTCAAATCTTTAATTATATCAAAATTAACATACTTACTCCTGTGTCTGCCTAATCCTCCAGAAACATTTATTAACACTCTTAACACCATACTTTTTGAATTTATATGGCAGTCAAACACTGACAGGGTAAAAAGGGATATCATGATTTAGAATTATGAAAATGGTGGGGTGAAAATGACAAATGTCTTTTTATTTATGAAATCTTTGAAGGTATCCTGGATTAGAAGACTCTCTGTTACAAATTCAAAATGGTATAAGCTTTTAATGCATACATGTAATTTTAAACTGGAAAATCTATTTAAATTGGGATCTGAATATATTAAGAAATTAACAGAAATTATAAAAAATAATTTCTGGAGAGATGTTTTTAATGCATTCTTTGATTATTGTAATAACTTTTCTCAAAAAATTGCAAATGATATTTTATCTACAGAGATTTGGTACAAAAAGACATAAAAGTGAAAAACCACATTATTTTCTACAATATATATTATAAAAATGGCATTAGAATTATAACTGATCTGTTTAATACTGAAGAAGTACTTTATAATTATGAATCATTCTTAAAAAGATTTAATATACAGTCAAACTTCGGTTATTCAAACTTCTATTATTCGAATACCTTAGGTTATTCGAAGTTCTCCGTAGGTCCCGACCACCCTGCACTATAACTTCTTATTAATAAACTTCGCTTATTCGAACTTCGTAATTCGAATACCCGCGATTATTCGAACCTAATATGAGTCCTAAGTTAGACTTTTCAGTAGAAATATACCCCCAAAAATTCGAAGTTGACATTTTTATTCATTTCTAAAACGAAACAACTCTCACCTGTACAATTTAATACAAACGAGTATTGTTTCACCTTTACCCGTTTATGTTACCCAAGCGTAACTTATGGTCATTTTGTAGACATGCGTTTGCCATGTATTGTCCATTGAAGCCATGTTGATCATCAGTCGGAAAAATTAATCGTAATTATTCAATCAAACAGTAATTATAATCCCAGGTAATAGAAAATGAGTTGCACGTGTGTAGCGATACTCAAGTAAACGATAAAAAGAATTCTGTTGACCACGATTACCATCATAAAATTTTAAAAAAAAGGCATCTGAATATTAATTTGATATTTTATATAGCCTAGTCGGGGAATTAAAAAACAATCATTATTTTGTAATAAAGTTGACAGAGACAGTTTTCCGCCTTACTCATATTTCAATTCTAGAAATTTTATAGACCTGTTCCGTTTCGTTTCGTTTAAAATTCTGTAAAATCATAAAAACGTGTATTGCATGCTTAAAATAGAAGGTGTACTTTCTCTGGATGGCTGTTCTTACTGTGTCGTATGTATTACCACGCGTGTTTGATTTTGTACCAGATGGTATTAATTTTTTATTTTTGAAATAAAATTAATATTTCTGTTTTTATTAAATTAATCATGATAGTTCATGACATTATTCATTCAATGTGCAATAGAATACTGTTGTATCCTAAGATAACGTACGGTGGATCGAGGTTTGAAGTTTCAAATTAACTTATTCGATTATTCGAACCCCCCGATTATTCGAACCTAAAATGAAGACCCTTAAACTTCGAATAATCGAAGTTTGACTGTAAATACAAATTTTCTAGAGTTTAATGGTTTAATAGCTTCAATAAAAAGTTACCTAAGAAATTATCAATTTAACTATCATAATACTCAAACAAGACATTCATTTTGTCATATTCCTAAATATATAAGTATTTTACTAAAGTCTCCAAAAGGGTTCAGTGATATTTATCAAGTTTTTACAACAAATAAGACCATTACAGCCACTAGTCAGTTAAAATGGAAAGACCAAGGTATTTTCTTTTCAAAACACCAATGGTCAAATATTTATAAATTACCCTTCAACATTTCACAAAATACTATGCTACGTTGGTTTCAATTTAAAACTCTCCATAGGATTATTGAAACAAATTCATACCTTACAAAAAGAAATTTAATATCTAATGCTAATTGTAGAAACTGTGATAATGTTGAAAAATCTATTGAGCATATGTTTTTCTACTGTCCATCTATACAAACTTTATGGCACGACTTACAAAATTGGATAAAAAACAAAATAAACTCAGCCTTGATCTTGATTTTTCCTCTATTTTATTTGGTAAAACCAAACTCCCTAATGCAAACAGAGTAACAAACTTTGTAATACTCCACACCAAATATTTCATTTTCAAAATGAAAACCCAGTGTAAAGAAGTCAACATTTTAAACTTGCAAAACTATTTGAAAGAACAGTTCTATATTGAAAAGTATCTCATGTTCAAAAAATGTAAATGGAAAGCTTTTGATAAATAATGGAAATCCTGGATGAATCTGTTTAATGATAACTAAGCCGTGTTTTATTATCACATACAAGTTGCTGTAAAATATAATTATTATTATTATTATTATTATTATTATTATTATTATTATTCCTTGCTGTATGAGAAGGTTTGTGATAAGATTAACCCTGTTTCTTCTCTTTTCCATGTTATTATATGTTTATGTGTTGAGAGACAGTATGAAGAAGCTTATATAGAATTTTTTTATACTCCTCCCTCAACAAAAGTATATATGTACAGTATGTTTACATTTGGACCTGTCCTGGAGGATACTTTAAGATATATAGTGGTATCTGTACATGTGGTTAAAACAAAATAAAACCAATATTATAATTTATCCTATTTGTGCCCATATATGGGGGTCTCCTGTGTGTCAGGTCACTTTTTGCTAGTTCCCTTCATGAACAGGTCTGACTGTATATATACAGTTTTTATAATGAACTATATTCTTATTGGTGATATGTATATGTAATATATATATATATGATATGTACTTGTGTCAAATATAAAAAATAATAAAAAAATAATAATAATAACAAGAGGCCCAAGATGGCCCAAATTTGCTCACCTGAGTTTAAATGTAACTGGTATGTCTTGATAATACCTGGTTAAGTCATAACATGTTGCCTCAAAATATTGTTTTGGTTTTTAGCTATATAAGTCATTGTGACCTACTTTTGGTAGCCAAAGCGACTAGAAACACAGTTGAGAATGGCAATGGTCTATAGATACTATTGACTAATATGAATGAAATGTGACCAGTAGTGTCTGAGAAGAAGTCTTTTGATGGATGTATGGGTGGATGGCAGAGTTCCTATCCATAACAAAAGCTCACATGAGCAATTTTCAGATCCGGATTAAAGACTTTACAGATTTGACACATTAATTCAAATATTTTAAAAAAAAATGTAAAATTCAACTGCAAATTATTTTTAAAAAATTGTTCAATTAATTTAAATAATGTCACATAACAATGAAAAAAAATTAAATCTACATATCAGTATTACATGTATTTCAAAAATAATAATTCACTAAAAAGTAAAAATTCATAACATCTCTTCCATGCACTATTGTAAGTCATAAAATTCAGAAATAAAAAAAATAATAATAAAAAAATAATAATAATAAAAAAA
Organism: Tegillarca granosa; assembly: GCA_029721355.1. Lineage (NCBI taxonomy): Eukaryota > Metazoa > Mollusca > Bivalvia > Arcoida > Arcidae > Tegillarca > Tegillarca granosa. The sequence goes on along the minus strand of CM056611.1, from coordinate 14,514,686 downwards.
AATTTAAAAAAAAGTGGCCTCACTGGGATTTGAACCCTCGACCCTTGGGTTGCTAGAATTGAAAAAGAAAAAGGTCGAAAAAAGCGACTTGTATTTTACAGAATTTCATGGAAATTGTTAAACATATGTTTCTTCACATAAGAAAATGATGTTTGGAAAAAGAATTCACCTAAATTAATTAATATTGTAATTTTGGTAAAAAAGTACTATTTACAATGCATAAAAAATAAACACAAATATCAAATCAGATTTTATCTCAGTGAAGTGGTTTTGGAGAAGAAATTTTTTTTAGGTTTTCAACTATTTAGGTTAATGAAGCTATGGCAGCCTAAAAAGTAAAAATTCAAAAATTTCTTCATGCACCATTGTAAGTCATAAAAATTCAGAAAATAAAAAAAAAAAAAAAAAAAAAAAAAGGAAAAAGAAAAAAAAAAAAAAAAAAATTGGCTCCACTGGGATTTGAACCCTTGACCTTTGGGGTGCAGTATCACAAGTATTTCAAAAAAAAAATACACTAAAAAGTAAAAATTCATAAAAAGTCTTCCATGCACCATTGTAAGTCAAAAAATTCAGAAAATAATAAAAAAAAAAGTGGCCTCACTGGGATTTGAACCCTCGTCCCTTGGGTTGCTAGAATTGTAAATGAAAAAGGCCGAAAAAAACAACTTGTATTTCACAGAATTTCATGAAAATTGTCAAACATATGTTTCTTCACGTAAGAAAATGATGTTTGGGAAAAGAGTTCACTTAAATTTATTCATTATTGTAATTTTTGTAAAAAGTACTATTTACAAAATACAAAAAATAAACGCAAAAGCGCGTAACTTATTTTTTCAAGAAAATTTTTTTAGGTTTTTAACTATGTAGGTCATTGTGACAAACATTTGGTAGCTATGGCAACCAAAAACACAATCTGAAAGGCAATGTTCTGTAGATGCTTTTGACCAAGTTTAAACAAAATGTGACCAGAGTTTTCTGAGAAGAAGTCGTTTGAAGCAATTGTTGACAGACGGACGAATGACGGAGGGTCTGCCTCTATTGATACCCCTCTATTGATACCAATAGCTCACATGAGCACTTTGTGCTCAGGTGAGCTAATAACCCAGATAGTAGGTTTACAGTAGTAACTGTAAGGTAATTGTTAGTAATACAGTGATTTAACTCTCGTTTTATATGATGTTGGGGTAAAATATGCTCAATTTGCCTGTATATTGTAGACATCGCTTTCTAGCATGCTTAGAATGAATGAATCTAGGGAAGTAAGAAGTCAAAATCAAAAACAGTTCTCAGAAAATTGAAGGAGGAAGGTTATAATAGAAGAAAAAAAATGTGGTAAGGAAAGTTAATAGACAGAGAGGTGTCCTGGTGCTTTGAGAGAAAAAATTGGACTGTAGAAAATAACTAGAACACATTACTTTTTCCATTGTGATTGGAAAAGATAACAGTTTTTGTATGGTATTACCTATCAGGGAATTGGAAAACTGTGTCGAGTAGACGGAACTGTGAATTCTAATAAATATATTGAAATTTTGGAGGAAAATTTGTGGCCGGTAATAGCTAGACACTTTCATAATGACAATTACATTTTCAAACAGGACAAAGCACATGCACATACCTCCCGTTTTACCACCGAGTATTTGAATAATAATAATATTCATACATACCTATCAGGGAATTGGAAAACTGTGTCGAGTAGATGGAACTGTGAATTCTAATAAATATATTGAAATTGAAATTTTGGAGGAAAATTTGTGGCCGGTAATAGCTAGACACTTTCATGATGACAATTACATTTTCAAACAGGACAAAGCGCCTGCATGTACCTCCCGTTTTACCACTGAGTATTTAAATAATAACAATATTCAAAAATTGAATTGACCAGCATAAAGTCACGTTTTGGATATAGTCAAAAATTCATGTAATAAATTCAAAATGCTAAACCCGTTTGTAAGTCAAATCGGCAGTAACGACGAACTTGTTTGAAGTTACGCTTAGACTGTGGATTGAACTGTCAATAGAATACATCAGAAAACTATATAATTCAATTCCTGATAGTCTTCGTAAAGTTCGACAGTCAAAGGGTCATATTATAAAATCTTAGACACGTTAATTTGTTATTATTACGTAAATTATTAATTTAATGTTTTATTTCACTTCCTGGTTTACGGCGATATCCGCCATTTTTATCCGAATAATGGACTAATTAAGCGAGACTTACCATGTAAGTCGATGTTTGATTAAGATTCTATTAAAACAACTATATGCAAAGGGATGAAAATGAGATGACGTAGAGGTCACGTGAGTGGTCAGCCTTCAGAGCATAATTATAAACCCAAAAAAGATCGAAGTGATTGAACTGAAACTAGCTAGGGTTGGGTTTGAAGTGTGGGCATTTTCATCCCTTTGCATATAGTTGTTTTAATAGAATCTTAATCAAACATCGACTTACATGGTAAGTCTCGCTTAATTAGTCCATTCTATTAAACAACATATGCAAATGGGATGATAATGTGATTTTAGAGTCTTTCATTTCGATTGGAAAATGACAGTGTATGGTCATAAATGCTATATAATAACAAACACGTATAAAAACAATACAGAACTAAATTTATATAAAATTGCAACATCATAAATTTTTTGTCTACATGTATATGATATTCTGTCATATAAAATGGTATGTAAATATCACGTATTCCACAAAAGTAAGATGTTTGTTATCAATTAGATGTGGAAATATTTCTCCCATGTTATACAGATGTAGCTGACTTTAATAAACAATTACTAAAACTGTTAACAGTGGTAGCTGTTTGTATATGTTTGTTATAAAACTTTTTAAATGTACAGTCCGAGGACCAGCCCACTGATTTCATAATGGTTTCAATAGGTAAACCCATCTCTTTAACTTTACTACTCGCAGCAACACGTACACTGTGTGCTGTAAATTTCTGTGTGTTTATTCCAGCATTGTTTAACACATTTTTTAACCAGTTACTGATAGTAGCACATGTTACACCATGATGTGGTGGTTTGATACTGATGAATAAATTAGTTACAGACCCTCTAAGTTGAGAAGTTCTGTGAATATATGCTGTCATTGTCTTTACTACACATAAACTAACATCTTTATCATATTGTTCAAAATCTAAATGTGAAACATGAAAACCTGGACGAGATTGTTTTAACAAATCTCCAAAGTCTATTACCCTGAATCTCAATGTTATTTACATTCATTAAATGAAGACTTTGTACTCTTTGTCCTGATAATAATGCTAACAACATAACTAGTTTAAAAGTTAAGAATTTTAAAGATAAACTTTCTACAGGTGTAAATTGTTTCAAATAATCTAATACTACTGTAGCATCCCAAGTGGAGCAATATCTGGGTAAAGCAGGACGCCTAGTAAATATACCCTTCATAAATCTCCTAATTAACACATGTTCACCAATATTTACACAAATATTTTTACCAGAACCAGATAACGCTAACACACTAGACAAAGCAGATTTTGCAGTATTAATCGCACTATATGAAAGTCCACTATCAAACAAATGTTGGAGAAACTAAATTATATTAGTCACAACTGGGTTAATTGGATTAATTTTCCTTTGTTTACAAAATAGCATCCATCTTTGGAGATAGCTCCAATACTGTTTTTGGGTTGAAGATCTCCATGAATCCATGATGATGTCTGAAGATTCTTGAAAGTTTTGCAATTGTTCCCTGACAAGTGGAATACTCCTAGTCTTAAATTTTTTAATGGGTGTTGTTTTGATTTGTTTGTTGGTAACATCAATAATTGTGGATGTTTCGGCAGAATGTAGGACTGTGACGATATCAGGTCCAGTAAGATTGGGAACCATGACTGGGTTGTCCATATAGGTGCAATTAATACCATTTCCACTTGATCCTCCTGAACTTTGCGCAATACACGTCCGAGTACACTAAAAGGAGGAAAACAATAATAGAATGTATTAGTATTCCAAATCAAAGAAAATGCATCAATAGCAAAAGCTTCCCTATCTGGCACATAAGACACATAAATAGGTAAATGAGTGTTCAGTTTTGAAGCAAACAAGTCCATGTCAAATGGTCCAAGTAAATTGTCAATTTTTTGAAATACATCAGGATGTAACATCCACTCCATATCCATATTTAAATGTCGAGATAGATAATCAGCCTCTGTGTTGTGTGCACCAGGCAAATGCTAATTCTGACCAGTCTTTGTACATGCAAATTAACCCGGCTGTTCCAATCCGGCTTTAGCCCCAAAGTGCATAAATACTTATAAAATGAGTCCCACGCTGCAGAGATAAATAGAAAGAAAGTTACATAGATAAATTGCGCATTAGTAGTGTACATAAACTTACATCTTTCGTAGATCTGTTCACTAATACAGTGCCTGACATTGCCATTTTTCCTGTGTCAATTCCTTCTTTAAAGGAGCACCTTCTTTAATAGGAGCACCTCACAAAGGTTTAAAGTTCTTTTTTCGTTTTAATAGTTGTAATCTGGTGAACCCACATGGCGTTTTACATGAGTATGAGCATTCCCAACATGTTCTTATAACTGCTTTCTTTTGCCGGATGTACAAAAACGATAGTTGTGAAATGCGCATGCGCGAAATAAAAGGGGCTGTAAAGTGTGTAAGTGCCCCTTTTGGACCATGGAATCAGTGTGAACTTTTGACGAGTTTTGACCTGAAACCCAAACATGTCAATTTTCTATATTTTTTCGAAAATATACAGTTAAATTAACAATTCAAAAAAAAAAAAAAAAAAAAAAAAAAAAAAAAAAAAAAACAATGATTTCCCACTACCATGGTGTATGTAGCGAGTTTTTATTTTGGAGTGAGTTTGTTGGTGTGTTAACTCATTGATGTAGGTGGGTTTCGGGTGTTTGTCAACACACACACACACACACACACACACACACACACAGCAGCAGAAAAATATTTATGATTTGTTTCAAAAATTATTTTAGGTTTTCATCTTTGTGTACAGATTTAATATTTAATTTTTTTTTAATTTAGTAAGTTTAATTACAACATGTTAATTTTACATTTTCTACATATTATGTCACAGATCACTAGACCATGTATAATAATCATATAACCCCCTTTGAAGTCGAGTATCAAAGGCGGCAGAAAGCAATTGATATGGGTCTAAAAGGACCTTATTATGTTGGTACAGGTATTTAGAAGTTTGATCAGAATTTATTATGAGGTGTGCGAATCAGGGGGTGTGAAACATAGGAATAGAACGTAAGCTAAATATTATTATAATTATTTTTATTTTGATTGTTTTAAGTTGTTAATTCACTCATTATCAACTTTCACTATGATCGCTACTGCGCCTGCGTCAGGTTTACCCGTCTTCTACATGGTATTATGTATATAGAATTATGAAGGACCAAATTATAAAATCAAGAATTACATAATAATTATTAAAAGTTCCAATTTTTCTCTGTTATTTTTATAAATTTCGCATCATTAGGTTTATCATGATATTTTCAAATACAAAATAACTTTATATTAAATTGCTACTTTTTTAACTTGAAATTTTGACTCTTATCAATATAAAGTATGAAGAAAAAATTCCAACAAGGACTTTAAAACCTACATGTTTGAATTGTTTTAGTGATTTTATACCTTTTTCTCTGTTATATTTAAAAAGTAGAAATTTTTAACTTTCTTATGATATGCAATATATCAAAATAAGTTATATTTATTTTGCTACTTTTTACGTTTGAATTTGAAATAGTTCTAATTTTCTAACAAATTTGCTGTCCGGCGCTGTCGGTATCGGCCGCACATTACCTATTCACTGAGTTCTAAGTGTTTTATCGGTAAATTTGTTATTATTATTTCTAAGTATTGAATTAAAAACTAAATTTTATTCTAAGATAATCACGGCACAACAAAATTAAACGGGTATTTTTGTTAATTATTAAAACTTAATGAGAATGTTAGAAATGAAGCTATTTTCAATAATTGAATTGAAATTTGTCTTTCCATGTTTTTAAAAAAATACATACATATCTAAAGTTATACATAGTTTTATATTTGTGTAGGTTGTGTACATACTGAAAATCGTTTTAAAAATCTTTTGTAAATGACTGATAACATGCAGCCTATCGATTTGGCAAGAATGTTTGTCGAAATAAATAAATTTTATAGTTTCTTTAAGTTTGTCATATACATTTTGCTTATGTGATTGTTCTTCAATTTTGTTTTCGAGATTTCTTTCAATGTAAAACATATAGAACTAATAATAATAATGAGAGAGAGAGAGAGAGAGAGAGAGAGAGAGAGAGAGAGAGAGAGAGAGAGAGAGAGAGAGAGAGAGAGTATTGCTTAGATGACACAAATGAAATTCTTTTTACCAGTTCAAAATACAAAAATAATTCATTTATATAATTTGTCTTTTAAATACGAGATACCTAAAATACAAACTCTTACTTTGAGAAAATATAGTACTGAAACAAAGAACTCCTAACCTTGAACCAAAATCTCTCTCTCTCTCTCTCTCTCTCTCTCTCTCTCTCTCTCTCTCTCTCTCTCTCTCTCTCTCTCTCAAATGATTAGGTCTTAATAGTTATCTTACTGTTTACATAATTAATTAGCAAATGCACGTAATTATAAGTTGCGATATTTTGTTGATTGTAGATATATTCCATAAGAAAATTTACCGTCTTATCTCTGTCACCAGATAAGAAGCAATTAATGATGCTTGCTCAAATACCTAACTAACACCTGGAGATTATATATTAACTAAATTTCTGTTAACGGTTTTGTTCATATAAGTAACACGAAACAGTAGTAATGTTATTATTTGCAAATAATTGCAATTTTATGAAATCTAGGGAAAGGAGTCCGTTTTAAAGTAAATCTAAAACAATTTTTATGATTTTTTTTCAATGAGTGCCCCTCTCTATGTCAAATCCGTTAGTTATTGATAATCTTAAATATAAGATATCGCCTTTAACTGTTTAAGACATGTATCAAAATTTCATCAATGTTAAAATGTTTTTACACTAGTCTAATGGATATTTTTCATCCATAACAATTTATTTATTTATTTATTTATTTATTTATTTATTTATTTATTTATTTATTCGGGATTTATGCTTCTTAGTACGATAAAAAACCAAAATACTCTATCTTAAACTGGTACATATGGTGGCTTATTTCTTACATCGACATAATTTTAGTCGACATAAAATTATCTCAACATGTCGACTTAAGATCTTGACAAGTCGACTTAATATCATGAAAAGTTGTGATAATATCATGAAAAGTTGTGATACAAAAATAAAAAGTTGAAATAATTAACACGACTTGCCGCGATAAAAATAAGTCGAGATATCGAGATAATTACCACGACTGGTCAATACAAGTATCGCGGCATGTCGTGTTACTTATCTTAACTTTTATTTTGGTATCACAACTTTTCATGTTATTATGTCGACTTGTCAAGATATTAAGTCGACGTGTTGAGATAATTTTATGTCGACTAAAATTATGTCGATGTCAGAAATAAGCCACCATAGGTAAATGAATCTTCTTAATAATTGGACACCTCAGACCCGTCCATCAGTTACTTAATCCAATTAACTGTGCCTTTAATCGCTGCACATACGGGGGTTACCGTACGAATAAAATCTGATACTTCACACATATTCACAAGTAACCGTGATTATCAATAAGGGACAAACCAATAGTAAGTGCTACTTTTCAATGAATTATTAAATAAAAGTTTAAAAGTAGCTCATGGCAGAACAGAACAAATGGATTCACTCTGAGAAAAGTTATTTCAATTTTGTTGAAGGCTTGGTTTTTTTTTTTTTTTTTTGTATAATACAGATAATTATTTGGTTTACATTTTAAAAAATCTTCGAAAACGTTTAGACTATATATTACAGTCTAATAATTTTTGATATAATATAGTCTAATAATTTTCGTTAATCACATTTTGAGAATGGTTGATTTACTACAAAATTGATTCTAAAATTTGTCGGATATTTTACGGATATTTTATCAAAAAACAAAATAAAATTAATTATTATCATAGAATAAATAATTCTTCGGCTAACAGTGAAAATTTCCTAAAAATCGACCAAGGAATATAGTCTAACACTTGACTACGTGATAAGTACTGTATAAAAGACTTAAAGGGACACAGGTGACTAGTGTCAGTACGAGTTAACTCCCTTAAACCGAAACTATTGTTGGTAATGACGATCATCTGTGGTCTTACTTAATTTTTCGAATGACCTTTTGCCGGTGCCGAATTAAAACGCTACCCAAAAGACTTGGTGCCGAAATAACGGCATGTTGACGTCACATATATGTATTTTGCAGGAGTGACAGTGAAAATTTCAACATTTTCTTTAAAAAATGACGTAACAACATCTAAAATTTGTAATAAAAAAATCAAACCTTGTTGAATCACAATGTCTTCTTATTATTAATCAAAAATTGTTCGTTGACCTAATTTGTGTTATGTCGTATGTAACAGATGTTATCTCATTTGACGGCCATCAAAGTGTGTCACAGCCAACGAAAACAATGTCACATTGTATCAATGCATCATTGTACAAAAATAGTTCAATGTTTCGTAACGTAGCTACGCGGTTTTATACAATTTGTTATGACATCGAGGGGTTATACTTCAAAAACTTTGCAAAACTTGACAACCTATGCTTAAATCCTTTTCTATATCCCACCTATGTATTTTATATAGTAAATATTTTTATGAAATTTTAGTAAATTGTAATGTGACTATGTTAATAAATTAGATCTCGGTGAAAGCGATTTTATTTTATTGTGCACATGTAAAAATATCTGAAGATTTTCAAGTCCTTTAATTGGATTTGTCAAAGTACACAATTTCAAAAAAAAGACAAAGGAAAAGGGTTTAAATAGCCTTATTTTAATAAGTTTAAAATACAAAATGTCCTGATGTGGAATATCAACGATAATGTCCGGTAAGGTTCGACGCGTTTTCCTCATTACAACAAACTCAGCTATTTTTAATAGTTAAACCCTACATGCACAAAAATCTATGAACAAATAAATCAATAAACGGTTGATACACTGTTCTCCTTATGACAGAGCCTTAGTTCGAACCCAAGACCTTCAGTTCTAAAGTCAGATGCTAAACAACCGAGACATCGGGTTTGTTGAATCTCCGAGCACAACTCCAGCAAAGAAATAAGGACGTGTTGGCGTTACTTGTTTGTCGTCGACAAAGTTATAAGACTTCTTACCAGGTAAAATCCTGATCAAACTAGCGCCGCGCGTCCAATCGTTTGGTCCACGTTCAAAATGCCGATCACCTGATCTATTATTTTAAAATACCTGCTTTCATTATACAACTGTCGCTTAAAGACGCAAGATATATCGTAAGATTTAATGTTTTAATTTAAATCAAAATTGTATCGTTTCAGCTCATGCGCCATTTCGAAACCTTTTTTAATTTAATTATTATAACTCGAACTACTTGAAATATTTTATTGTGTGAACAAAATGTCATGTACGTCTTCCTGTAAACGAGTAGCTTTAGGTAACTTCTGACCATATTGTTTTGACGCTTGACCTCAGGTTTATCAATCTCACCATCCGAAGAAGGGAGTAGTCTGTCTGATACCCGGAATTCTTTTGATGTCGAGATATTGGCTAATTTGATTTCTTAAACACGTTTGTTTGTCAGGTTCAAATACATGTTTTTACTATAGATAAAAAGAAATATATATAGATAAAGTTACAGTGTACAATTTCACAGAAAGAGATACTTTACTTTTAATATAACCTTACTTAAAGGTCAAACAAACGATAAATTAAGTAGGAAGTTATCAATAAATCTGCTTAAGTTCATAGGACAAATTTTACAAGAGAGAGAGAGAGAGAGAGAGAGGAGAGAGAGAGAGAGAGAGAGAGAGAGAGAGAGAGAAAGTCGGTTTCTGTTTCATCATTACTTAAATTACAACGTCACCAGGGAATGTTAAAGCTACAAATTATATTGTAACAATTGCATTTTACATTTCGCTTTATTTGCCGATTGGAGAAAACTTTCATAAAAACAAATAAATGATAAATAAATAAATACAATATCAGGCATTTTCAATTATGGTAAATTTGTAACTCTTCTCATTAGATCATATTGACCGTGTGTATATTCAAAACAAGTGTTTCCTTTGAGTATTTTTCACCCAATTTTATTGATCAATGGCTCATCGTATTTCACTTATATCTAAATTGAACCATTTTTCACATTGGCGAAAGGAAGTTAGATTATGGCACAATTTAACAATTTTTCAAGATAATATTCTTACCTTTTGAGTTAGTTTAAAAGATTACAAATCAAATAACCAGAATAGTAGAGGCTACATAAGTGTTTTTGGAATCGTAGACTAAAACGTAAGGGTTGACGGACTGACTGCCGTACACACAATCTGAAAGTTTTAGGGTACATTCATCGGTCTTTATAAATTGTAATATACTCTTACACTTTTAGATATGTACAAAAGTAACAAATAATTTAAAATAGGAACCAGCGAACGGACATTTGTTACACATTTAACTTGAGAATTCTAAAACAAAGAACTTGCTATGGATTCAACAGTAGTCCACTCAAAATGATACGGGGAATTTCCTTTTTGTAACCCTTTACTGGTAATGGGATGACATGTACGTTATTATTATTTTATTATTGATATTTTACATTTATATTCTATAGACGTTTTGGTGAGTGTAGTAACACTCAAAATATCGCTATAAATTAGCAAAAAGGTCAGAAACACTTGCACCATCTCATGTATTAACATTAATTGGTTATTTGATTAATGAAAAAGGTGAATATGGTCTTGTATAAACAGATTAAAATTTACTGAGGTGATGTTGCTGATAATGATGCTGTGCCTTTCAAATTGTCTAAATTTTGCAAGTGATTTAATCGAATAAACTAATTATTCATAAACATTTATATGTACTTTCTATAACAAAAAATAAGAATAAACGGACGAATGGATATACGTATGTTTATAATATTTACAAAAGAACTAACACGGACCCATATGGACAGACAGGCAGTGTAATGATTAATGTTATAAACATAAACTAATTTTTTCGTAAATATTGACCTATAACATACGACAAGATGACTAGCTAAGAGTATTCGGAAACAATAAAGTGGATCTGAAGAGTGTTTTCGTTTAATCTCCTTATGATTTCCTTTTCGTCGGCCTTATTCAAGTATGATGTGAAGTGACTATAACTAAGATGCGCCCTCATCAGACGTAATTGATCGTTTGTTTTATTTTAGTTTTAATATTATTTCTGCAAGTTTCAGGCAGATCTGAAGGTAAGATATGTTTTATTATAAGGCAAGTGAGTACTTTGCTGAATAAATGCCGATAAGACCAAACATCAAGTATCATGAAATATGTTTAATATCAAGTTCGAGCAAAGGCCTGGTCTGTGGAAGAAGCGAAACATACGACTATTTATCTTCTTATTTATTTTTTCATTTATTTATTTATTTTATTATTTATTCTTTATTATTATTATTATTCATTTATTGACATGCCTCTGGTAGTATGAATGGACATAATATCCTTTGTTTCCTGTAACCGGCCTTATTTGCCATAGTTTCATATATATAATCCCTGTAAACTGTATGCTAAATTAAAACAAACTATAGACGTGGCTATTTAAAAAAAAATATTTGTACATGTTGGTAATTAAGTGATGTTTCTCTTAATAGGTTATCCTTGAAGACAAAACAAAATTGACGTTTTTTTCTTTCAAAAACAGAGATGCGATGGTCACACTTCAATAGTACAAATTAGTTGTATGTAGTTTCTAGTTTCATAGTTAAGAAACAGCATGTATGTTACAAAATGCAAAGATATGTGGATGGAAACAAGGCACAAAAAATGATATTGATTGTATTAGACACAAGGATCTTCCTCAAACTATCGACACAGGACCCAAAATATATCATACTTGTCAGAATAGCATTGATCAATGAAATTGTAATAGAAATATATCTTTTTATATGCTTTTATCATCACCAAAAAGCTAATTTAATATTTACATTACAAATATATTTTTAGTGCCTTGGTTGTAAAAGTCAATACCCGAAAATAGTGAAATCGAATAAATATGTTTGATTTTCCAGTCAAAAATATTTTAAAATAAAAACAAGAAGACAGCGTGTTGTTGCATTTCTACTTCTGTCACAAGTCCATGTCTTTGTAACTTGATATTGCTAAATCCTTAATCCGTTGATTGATGTGATTTAATGTTTAAAAATCCCGTGATTTTGTGCGTAGATATGACTTCTATACACAATTATTTTAGTTTGCATTCTATTGTAATCACACGACAACCACAAGTTAACTTTCAGGTACACCTCCTTTATTGTCTATCAGCGAAGGTATAAGATGCACAATAAATAATATATAAACATTTTACAATCTGCACACACACACACACACACACACACACACACACACACACACACACACACACACGCACCTTTTATCCTGTAAAACATACCATGTAAGATGAATCTAGTGTACTTTAGTACTTATATGTACTATATAGATCATTAAATATAACTTGTAAATACATGTCATATGTTGTTATTGATAGTTATTACTTCAAGTATAAATGTCTGTATAACTTACACATTTGTGTGAAGACATATAACTCTTGCAGAATGAAAAGATAAATAAATAAATAATAATTATAATAATAATAGTTTTAATAATTAGAATAATAATATGTAAATAAAATCATAGATAAATACTTAAGTATGTAATAAAATAAGAAAGAAAAAAAGTTCAACTTAACAAATACTTCTTTAAACAATCTTACAGCCTACTGTTGTAAAACAACATCTTGATGATGCCACATTCAGATTATAATCTATAGTTCAATTTTCTTCATTTTTATTGCTCATACTTTAAATAATTTTATATTCCAATAACACGTGATACATTTTACCGAATCCTTTTCTATATCCCACCTATGTATTCTATATAGTAAATTTTTAGAAAATTTTAGTAAATTATCATGTGACTATGTTAATAAATTAGAAATCAATGAAAGACCGATTTTATTCTATCTTGCACATGGAAAAAATATCTGCAGATATTCAAGTCTTTTAATTCAAATTGTCTATTTTGTTATCTAATTGCAAAATTACAAAAAAAGACAAAAAATCTGGTTTAAATAGTCTTATTTTTTTTAAGTTTAAAATACAAAATGTCCTGATGTCGAAAGATCAACGATAATGTCCGATAAAGTTCGACGCGTTTTCCTCATTACAACAAACTGAGGTATTTTATAATAATTAAACCCTACATACACCGAAATCTATGAATAAATAAATAATTAACCGGTCGATGCACTGTACTCCTTCTAACAGTGCCTTAGTTCGAACCCATATCCATTTCTAAGTCAGATGTTCTACCACCGAGACATCGGATTTGCTGAATCTCCGAACACAACTCCATTAAAGAAATATGGACGTGTTGGCGTTACCTGTTTGTCGTCGACAAAGATATAAGAATTTTTACCATGGACTGTGAACTCGCCTGAACACGCGAACGCCGCGCGTCCAATCACATTGGCACACATTCAAGATGCCGTTCACCTGACTTATTATTTAAAAATACCTGCTGTCATTATACAACTGTCGCATAGACCTATTACACATGACAAGATGACGAGATAAGAGTACTCGGAAACAAATAAAGTGGATATGGAGAGTGTTTTCGTCTAATTTCCTTATGATTTTCTTTTCGCCGTCGTTATTCCAGTATGATATAAAGTGACTACAACTAAGACGAAACAATGTTCGTTGGCTTTATTTTAGTTTTATTTGTATTGTTGCAAGTTTCAGGGAGTTCCGAAAGGTAAATAACGTTTTATTATAAGGCAAGTGAGTACGGCTGGACACGATTTCTTGTGATGAATACCCGTCTCGTTCCGAATTGTTGAATAAATTGCCGATACGACCAACCAACAAGCATCAAATAATATATTTAACCTCAAGTTCGATCCTAAGCCTGTTCTTTAGAAGAAGCGAAAAATGTGACATATTTTTTCTTATTCATTTATTTATTTATTTATTTACTTACCTATTGCCGTATTCCCAATATTATAAATGGGAATAATTCTATTGATACTACCAGAAGCAGTCAATGCTACCTATCACTATAAGTAATACAGTGTGGTTATATATATATATATATGTGTGTGTGTGTGTGTGTGTGTGTGTGTGTGTGTGTGTGTGTGTGTGTGAAAGTCTAAGCTATTCAAGTAGTATGGTTTGGATCCTTTTAAATCTTGGAACTACTCTATGTTATTTTTCACTTTTTTTCTGATTTTTTTTTCAATACCCGAATTGTACTTTGACTAGTCTTTTTAAACCAACAATACTTTGAATACTTTAAAAGATGTTTGGGAATTCTTGAAAGTTAATATCAGATGAAACAGTTTTTTAAATCTAGCAAAAATCAAACACATTAAAAACTCCGCTTCTAATCATAATTTAAATAATGGCATTTGGGCAATAAAAATACTAACTAAAGAAGGATATACATGACAATATTGTTCATATAAATGTTTATCTTGTAATTTTAATAGTCTTTTAAAGTTTTCAAAACAAGCGGCTAACATCATTTTTAATGAACAAAGATCAACGTTATAAAATTCTTAATCAAGATACGCAATAGATCTTTCAGTACTGTTGGTTATATTAATTCCCTTGGGCGAACTGCGTCATTGGTAACGATACAATAAGAACCACAATCCATTGTATGTAATATGACTGCCAGTAAATTAACAAGAAACAACACGTGCACAGTTTTACAGATTGTAAAAATTAACTTCAGTTGCTAATCCATTTAAATAATCTCTGTAAACCGTATGCTATGTTAGAATAGACTATAGACTGGCCTATTTTAAGAATATCCATACATTTTGGTAATAAAGAGCGATTACTCTTGATAGCTTATACTGAAAAAAAATTGACTTTTTTTTCAAAAAAAAAAGCGACGCGATTTGAAGACACTGTTCACTCTTAAATGGTATAAACTAGTTGTCTTTAGTTTCAGTGTTTAGAAACGACGTGAACCTTGGAAAATACAAAGATTTGTGAATGGAAACAAAATTGAAAACATGATGATATGTACTGGATTAGGCACCAGGGTTTTGCTCAAACTCTCAGCACGGGACCCGAAAGATATTATACTTATCAGAATATCATTGATCAAGGGAACTGTAATATAAATATGTATTTTATATACATGTACTTTTATCATCACCAAAAAGCTTATTTAATATATACATTGCAAATATATATTTTAGTGTCTTGGTTGTAAACGTCAGTACCAAAAATAATGAAATTGATATTTTTTATTCTCCAGTCAAAACTCTTTATCTTTACCTCTGGTATTGTTAAGAAAATCAGAATACCAAAAGAGGAATTTTCGATCTATTGCAAGCAAACAATCGCGCACAAAGATCTACATTTTTGTATAAACTGGTTGGTTCATGTATCTCAATGTAGCGAAAAGCGTGAAATAGAGTCGATGTGTTTTATTTTCAAGTCAGTCAAGAGTCGTTATACTAACATCTTTAGTTCTAGTATTGTTAAGGAAACCGGAATGCTCTACACACGTATTGATGTCTCTCGAGCAAACTTTCGTACATGTGGGTCTGCCTAGGCTGAGTACTACCGCTTAGGGTCGAATCCCGCTAAGACAGATCGTAAAGTGAGAAAGATAATCAGTATCAGTTCACTTTTAAAAGATTGGTTGTTTTTCCCGGGTTTTCCTGTTATCTCTATAATCTAAGAATTGACCGCCTTTATATGCGTAGAATTTCTTGATTGGGCGCGTTAAACGCCATTACTCGATTCCACTTATTCTTTGTAACTAACACCAACAACACAGATCATCATTGAAATTTCTCAATTATTTTTGTCTTTAAAAATTGTTATGATAAAAAATGTAAACATTTAAGAACTTGTTAAAATTTTTGATATTTCCTTACGACACCTTTTCACAAGTTATTTTTGCGTTTTGTGTTCTTTTGGGACTTTGGATGCATTCGCTACCTTAATTTTGTATAAAAGATGTTTAATCTTAATCGGTTATTATAACCGTGAAGAAAAGCAGAATCTGTTTAACTTATGAAATATTTATTGAACCTTGTAAAAAGCTTTGGACTGTTAACATGTAACTAAAAACGGAACCAGTGTTCTTAAAATCTTAAATCTTAACAAGTCGATTTGTTTGAGTTGTTCTCATTGATGGAATCTCTTTAATTTATTAATTTATGTTTTTGCACAGAAAGGGAACATTTACAGTAATTATTTTACAAGACGGGAAGATGTTAACAGTAAGAAGCGGGTGCTTAGAGGAGCAGGTAACCAAGGCAAAAAGTGGCATCATTGGAATGTTGTGATAAGAAAGGGTCAATTCTCCATTATTGTGAGTTTAATTGTAAAAAAAAAACAAATCTCTTAAAATTTGTTTTAAAGCTAGGGAGAGACATTTTTGAGCCATGGGAGATCTAACAATACACAATCTGCGTTACACGCCAGGTTAAACTTTATTTTAAGTAGTTATTAAATCATATGCATTTCGTAAACTCCCGGTATCTCCAATCAAGCATTATTGTTATGAAACAATAATGATGTGTTTAAGATTGATTCTGACACCCTTTGCTACGCTCACTTTTGCAGAACATTCGTTATTATGACGCGTAAAGCTCAACTTATTTTTTGAAGCTATTTTTCTTACCCTTGATTTTATATTTTAAACTATGTGTAATACTTAATATTTAGACTTTTTTGGAACATTTCTGCTGTAATGTATTCCATTTGTGTTTTTAATTACAATAAATGTTATTAGAGGGAGCCATTTTAAAAAGTGTCATTGATATCGATGACCCCAGGCTATACAATTCTTCATTCTTCCGATGGTGTGGAAGTATCTTTTTAATTCAATCTGACACGTTTTGTTTTGTCTTCTTAATTGTTCCGATAATCTAGCTATAACGTAATGGACATCTATTGGCTAGATTTAAATTCCTTATGGCCAGAAATCAGTGTGAGAAAAATTTCAGTTCTCTTGTTGAAGGTGAGTGTTTCCCTCGAAGTTGTCCTTTTTACTCCAGCATTTTTTCAGTATCAACTTAAATTAAAAACATAAAAGATGTAAATAGCTGCATTTGCTAAAATATATTATGTGTTAAACAACATTACAACTAACGACGTTTTCATTCATATGCACTGGTAAAAAAACATGTTTTTTCATTTAAAAGTACATGTATTATCAAGCAATAAAGTAGTTTCAAATGACATTTGAGATTCATTTTAAAACCGCGATATTTGGTTCGCATTTGCTGCTTAAAGTTCCGGTGGACAAAGGGCCTAAATCTGTCTTTTTCGGTCAAGTATGCCGTTCATTCTGCCTCGGTTGCAATTTTAGTGAAGATGCGTGTGTAAAAAAGTCAACAGTTTGCCTGACAGAGTTTGGTAGTTTTCTCAGGATGGGTTGCTTTTCTCAGCAATTTCGGGGTACACATGACAATATCAAACCGTTCTGCTGAGGAAGTCGTATGTTTGCAGAATACTGAATAGTTAGCTAGCACCTTAACTAAATGTACATTGATTGCGCACTAGTACGAGTCTGACCATAAAACACACTCACTCGAATACCTCGTGCATACACGATCTCGTTCTTAGATTATTGAACCAACTAACATGTGGCTTTCAATAAAAAAAATTAAGTTTCCACGTTCATCTCGATTTGTATGGTTACAGTCTTTAACATATACTTTCAACCTAGTAACAAATTGTTCAATAGAAATATTGCTTTGGACTTGATTGTTTAACACGTAGCGTACAAAAACTGAGATCAATTTTGGTTGCACTTGAGCTTGAAACTTGTATAAAGATTTGTCAAATTTTTTAACACCAACTATTGTGATTGTTAGTGAATCCCGGATTTCCCGGCCTTTCACAGCATTCCAGAAAGGTAGATTTAATTTTTGTGTTTCCTTGGTTTTTCTCACTTAAATGTCCGTTAAATATCAGCTTGACATATGACTTGTATTTTTTCAAACCCACTGGTAAGTTTGATGATTCCTATTTGGGAAAGATAACTATTTAATCTTGTTGTAGCCGATGTTCCTGACTCATTGTAAAAATATAATGGTAAATAATCACTAAGATTAAATAAGATTAGCAGAAGCAATTAAAGATAGATTAATGGGAGACTGAATCCATTTACATCTTGCGACACCACAGTTCATCCGTGTACATGATTTTAAAAAATGTCATTAAAATGTCTGTACGATAGAATTAGTATGCGATGCAGGAAAGGTAATTCTAATCTTCATATTAAATTCAATGCAAGAGAAATAACTCTAACGTACATACAGCATAGTTTATAGTGTATATTAGTATACTCAATAATACAACAGAATAGTGCTTGTATAAAATGATTCATTATAAATGTTAGACAACAAAAGGTTCTTCAATTTCAACTTTTCTAGTAGAATTAGAATTAGAATCACAATGTGTATTTTGTAAAAAGATCAATATAATAATAATAATAATAATAATAATAATAATAATAATAATAATAATAATAATAATAATAATAGTTACTACTACTACTACTATTATTTTTTATATCGAGGCGATCAGTTTTTGGATGATGGAGGGAACCGGAGTTGCTGAAAAACTGCAGACATCAAGGAAACAAAGAATTGTTTGCACACTGTGATCTACCTGAGTAAGATTGAAATGGAAAAGGGGACGCTTTGATGTTTTAGACCACAGGGTTGTTGTGGAATAAAATTTAAGAAATGAACAGAAAGAATGATAAGAGACATCTCTGCATAGACTAGTTGTATCAAAGCCGAGCATATTATTAGAGTACATATAATTTATTGAAGGAAAACTGTAGTTGCTAAAAAAACTAATACGATGAAATAAACAAGAATTTCGCATATATTAAAGTCACAAGTTATAAAACCTTTACCAATTCGTTCTTATTGGTGGTTCTGATGGCCATATGGTCTAAAACGCGCGTTTCTTAATTCCTGCTACTTCACTTTTGGCAGATCCTGAGGGGTGCAATAGTTTTCCTGGTATACACGTTTTTTTTACACCTTGACTTGATTTGAGATTATTGTTTATGGCATCTTACTTAAAAGCATTGATTATAACATTACAATTGGGAACATCTCGATTTGAGAAGGTCCTCGGTGGCCGAGTGGTCTAAAGCGCTCGCTTACGGATTACAGTGCTTCTCCCGGCCTAGGTTCGAATCCTATTCGGGGCAGATTCTAGTGTAAAAAAGTTGTCAGTTCGCTTGCCTAAGGTCGGTGGTTTTCTCCGGGCACTCAGGTTTCCCCCACCATCCAAGATCTGACCGCCTCGAAATAAGTGAAAGATTCTTGACTGGGGCGTAAAACACCATCACTCAACTCCACTCTCGATTTGAAAACATTGATTATAATACCACAATACGGGAACATTGATTATACAATCACGACATGAAACAATGGATTATAACATCACGCGTTGAGAACTTTAATTTATATCAGAACTTGATTGTTGCATTAGAACGTGAGGACAGTCATATTAACATACCGACTTGAAAAAAAATATTTTTAACATCACGATTTCCCAACAACATGGTTTATAACATCAAAATATGGGAACATTGATTTTACCGTCGTGACATGAGAACAATGATTATAACATCACACTTTAAAAACATTGATTATAACATTAAAACTTGAAAACATTACATCGCGACTTGAACACATTACAACAGTAAATGAGGACAGTTATCATAATATCTCGTCTTGAAAAGAAAATGATTACAACATTGATTATACCATCGCAGCTTGAAAACATTGATTTTAACATTACGACTTGAGAGCCTTGATTATAACAAGAGTTAAGAAATTAACTATAACATCACGGTTTTATGACATGACAGATAAATAGATTTGTTTAACAGGTTTGTTATCTGACCTTAATTTGACTACTACACTATCTTTAATAGATGTGTACATGATGGCTGATAAAGGAATTTGTGACCGTCTATAATAAATGAAGTTAGGGTAGTACCAAAATGTAAAATATGATGGCAAAATAGATATATGCATCAATATGTCTATATAGTATTGAAATGTAAATACTTGTGACATTAACTCCTCTGAATGGCACTATCTAGAAATAATTTAATTCCATGATTTTTTAGTTTTTCATGTATTTTTAAACAAATGAGGTGACACTAGTCTCGATTTGTAAATTACAGCCCTTTGCATATTCTTATAACCAAGTAACAGTTTTTGTTCAATAGAGTTATTGCTTTGAATTTGAGTGTTAAACATGTAGCGTACAAAACTGTGTTCAATTTTGGTTGCAAGCGAGCTTGAAACTTGTTGAAATATTTTTGAAGCTTATTACCACCAACTCCCGTGAGTGTTCGTGTATCCCGGATTTCCCAGCCTTTTACAGGATTCCAGAGAGGTAGATATATTTTTTGTGTTTCTTCGGTTGTTCTCACTACAATATCCGATAAATATCAGTTCAACATGTGTCTTAAATTTTTTCAAACACACTGGCAAGTTTAATTCCTAATTCGGAGAGATAACCAGTTTCAATTTCACCTTTTTAGTAGAATAAGAATTAAGATCAAAATGTATATTTGTAAGTAGAACTGTTACAATACAATAATAATAATAATAATAATAATAATAATAATAATAATAATAATAATAATAAACACGACAACATAATTAGAATGGAATGGTCCACAAAATGTAAATGGTCAATAAAAGTTACAACAGCGTGAGAATGAAAGCTTGACGTACCTCTCTGTAGAAAACCTAAAACAATAAATATAATAGCAACTAACGACATTTTGACGTTAACGTTTCGGTGTCACAGTGGTGTAACGACCAGACCACCCGGTGTCAGGATAATGTTACAAGGGAAAAAGTGATGTACCTTTTTGCAGTAGACAGAATAAGTCGATGAGATAGCACATCGACAAAATGTCTAGTTAAATAGCATAATATCTATAGTTTACCTCAGTGCGTTCTAAAGCAGCAGCCTTTTTTACTTTTAAAAGTATTGTAAGCATAAACATTACTTATGTGACGTGAAATTACATAAAAAGCCAACTTACCTCTTTAGATGGTGAAGGAAATCAGTATTCTCAGAAAAGTTTTACGCCTCGTCTTAATTATAAACGAGGGGGTGATTATTAATATTTTAGGGATTGTGGAGGAAACTATGAATTTTGATGAAATATCAAATAGGATCTGATCTAAATCGGTGAAATGTGATGTTAGCTCTACCTTCGCTATACACCACTCACATAAAGGTACCTGCGAACGAAGATATACACCTTATCAAAAAATTTTGATTGTATGTTCCCTACTTATGAATTACCTTATCTCCAGTAAAATACGTTTTTGAAAGGAGATTCTAATTTTCCAATCAAAATAAATAAATAAATAAAATAAAATAAAATAAAAAAATAAAGAAAAATAAGCTGCGTCATTGCTTTTTAACATTTAGTTTCTAAGATGCTTTACATTTTTAAAGAAAATATTTTGTAAGGCAATTTCTCTAATGTGGCACATACTCACAAGAATTCAGTCATTAAAAATAACAAATAGCAGTCCCTTTAAATACATTTCCCCGCTTATAATATAATTATTTTTTGAGGTAATTAGGAGATTCTGTAGTAATATTTTGTTTTAAAAATTATACACAAACATGCCTCTAATTGTTGAAATGATGATTCCAAAAGAAAAGAAACTATAGAATCTAGCAAATTAAGTAAAAATATCAATATCCACCATGTAATTTCACATAATCAACAATACTGCGAAACAGTCAAATCCAAAGGCCTTAATAAAACAAGCAATAATACAAATCGAAATAAATTATTAGTGGATGTTTTTTTTTGATAATTTTTTTAAAGGCCGATCGATCTATTTTTATTTTTTTTTTCTAAATATTTTCTAACGGATGTTTTTATATCTTTGTCATTAGCATGCTTTTAATTTTTACTCTGAATATTTTTCGTAAAAACAGAATTAATCTGTTTTAAACATTGTGTTTTCCACTTTCAGAAATATATAATTTATTTCAATCTTCTTGTTATTGTTTCAAGTTACGAGAAAAATATACATAATTAAGCTATAAGATAAATTGATGTGTATAACAAAACTTATATTCATAACTACCGGGTGTAATTTTATATCACAATATAAACCTCTTTAAAATCTAAATACTGTCGTTAAATATTAAGGTACCAAAAACAACAAAAGATACAGTGCTGTTACAGAAAAAAATTTGACATTTAACATAATAAAAAAAGATCTGAAAGATTGGTTAAATTTTTTTATCACAAAAGTCAAGATAATTGTTCCGATTGAGAAAACTGCAATAAAACCGATAATGACCTAATTCTGGCATTTTTAAGTGGGGTTTTACTTCAAACATTACATATGGGATATATATAACTTAAAACTATTATATTCGACAAATTATAAACGTTAAGTAAAGGTTACAGCGTTCAATAATATTAAGAGAAACACTTAACATAAAAGGAGAATAACCTCGTGATATCGAGTTATAAGACTTTACTTTAATTAATTGTCATAAGGATGTAGTTAAAACTACTCAGTACTAATGTCAAGTGTTTCTTTTTATCGGCTACGTAATAAACTCTGTCAAGTTATTTGATCTATAAATTAACTCTATTTGAGAACTTAACAGTTTTAAAGAAATTAAAAGCGCAATGGATTTGACCTTAGCACAGAATGATAATGTACCTACTTTTTCAAAAAAAGAATTATAAAAAATCGAGATTAAAATGAGAAAGATTTGTCTTTTTCTAAATATGTTATTCCGCTTATAATTAAATTAAATCGGTAATTGTTAGAATATTTTTGTTTTATCAATGATACAATCCATGATGGCCAAATTCTCAAAAACGCGTGTATTCTGATCACAGCTCCTTTATTTTAAGCAGATCCTGTGTGTTGCATTGGTTTTTTATTTGGATGTTCCCGTCTCATTTAACTTCATCACTTAATATTTATTATAACATCACAATTTAATAAAATTGATTATAACATTTAAATTTGGAAAAATGTTTATAACAGTAACAGCAACTTGATAGTCACTTTTTGACATAAGATTAATAATTCTGACATGTTAACATTGAGAATAACACCACGACTTCAGAACACTGATAATAGCACCACGACTTCAGAAGACTGATAATAACATCACGACTTCAGAACACTGATAATAGCACCACGACTTCAGAAGAATGATAATAACATCACGACCTCAGAACACTGATAATAACACCATGACTTCAGAAGACTGATAATAACATCACGACCTCAGAACACTGATCATAAAATAATCACTAAAGGACACAGATTATAACATCATGTCTTCAGAACACCGATAATAACATCACGATTTCAGAAGACTGATGATAACATCGCAAGTTTATAACGAATCTTAAAATCACTACTTGACAACATGCATTATATGATCGCAACTTAAGAACATTGATTATAGCATTGATTGTGCATTGAGAACATCAATTATAACATCGTAACATAATAACATTGTTTGTGACATCATAACTTGAGATAATTGATTATATATCACTATTTTATCACAATAATTATAACATCACGATTTGACAACATTAATTATAACATTAAGACCTGAGAACATTGACTATAACATCATGACTTTAGATTGTTAATGCCATCAAGATTTGAGAGCATTGATTATAGTAATGTAACTTGATAACACTGATTATAACATCTCAACTTGATAACATCAAGTACGACTACACAACTTGAAAACAATGATTATAACAATAGGAGTTAAGAACAATGGTAATAAAATCACGACTTAATTACATTGATTATAACATCATGGCTTCAAAACATTGACTAAAACATTATGACTTCAGAACATTGATTATAACATCACGGTATTTGGAAGATATGACGGATCAATAGATTTGTCCGTTATTTTGACTGATCAAATGACACTTTCCAGTGTTAATATATCTGAGGTATCAAACAGTTGTCTTTCTACAACCATTTCGTCGGGAATCGATTAGTTAGTTGCATTACTTTACATGTACCTTCAGTCTGGTGGAGTTACAAATTGTTCAAAATATTCAGTGTTTTAAACTTGAGTGGTACAACCCGTAGTGTGGAAAAACTGCGTTGGGTTAAACTTTGGTTGCACTTAAGATTAAAACTTCTTGAAATATGTGTCAACTTTCTTAACAATGTCTCCTGTGAGTGTTCCTGTATTCCGGATTCCCTGGCCTTTCTCATATGATATTTGTGTTTTTAGGTTTTCTCGCCAAGACATCCGTTAAGCATTAGTCTGACATGTGATTTTTTTCCAAGCGTCACAATTTCGAGGACTCCCAATTCATCTTTGAATTGAATGTTATGCAATTAAGATTACTGTAATATTTATTGAATGCAATGCAAGAGCAATAACTCGAACGTGCATATAACACAGTAGGATACTATGATATTATCATATGCTCAAAAATACAACAGATTTTCTTTCGCTGATAAAAAAATTCATAATAAATGTTCGTCAACGAAGAGTTCCTAAATTTTGGCTACTTATAGTTGAATAAAAATAGAAATTTCAGTTCTATTGGTAACAAGATAAAATGAATTAAAAATAATTATAAATTATGCCGAAATAATGATAAATGATGAAACAGTCTACAAATTTTTAATGATCAAATAAAGTTATTACAGCGTTATTACTTTGCGATCAACGGCCGTTAATCTAACAATTTTGGTGAATTTGTGGTTAATTGTACGCCGAGAAATCGGAAGGAAAGGGGGGGGGCTCGAATCCCGGTTGAATCATACTTAAGTTTTTAAAGTTTTAGATACTGCGTCTTGACATTGAAACATAGAAGACAAGCTAAACATTTCAAGTGCAATTTTATATAGAGCCCTAATCAAAACAGGAAATTGTTGACTTTGACATAAAAAGTCGTGATTTAGATGAGCACCTGTATTCAGAGAGAGAGAGAGAGAGAGAGAGAGAGAGAGAGAGAGAGAGAGAGAGAGAGAGAGCAGTCCTCAAATAAACACTGTAAGCATAATTTTTTTTCAGAAATTTTAGTTTTTAACCTTAAATGATAAATACTAAAAGCTAAATGGTAGGGAAAAGTGTAATGTTGTTTAACATCAAATCATCAATTTTCAATATATTCGAGGCGAAAGTAATTTAAAAGATGTCCAAATGTCCCAAGATTGAACGCAAATTGCGAGATATACAAGTAATTAGTCTGGCTTGGCTTGTATTTGTAGTCTTTCACCTTTTTATGTTATTATTATCATTATTATTATTTTTAACATTATTATTATTTCAAAAACTTAGTTTTAAGTTACCTTGATGAAAAGACATCATCAACTTGCAGTCTTAATTGATGTTTATAGCAAAACTCAAAACAGAACTTCCTGTTTGTATTCTATATTACAGTATAAAACTCTTTAAAATCTAAATACAGTTGTTAAATATTGAGATCTTAAATGAGGAACAGAAAAAGCTTTCACAGAAATAAAAGTGTGATTGTTACCATAATTTAAACAAATTTCTACATGAATGGGTAAATTTGTCACGTAAGTCAAGATTATTCTACCCTTTGGGAATCGATAATGACCTATTTTTTAAACTTTAAAGCGGGCTTATACTCATTTTACCTCAAGTGTCACTTATTGGCGCCGTACTGACTGTACGTTTATTATATATTAAATATAATCATTTTAAATTACATAAACTGCATGTTTACTCTATGTCATGTTATATAATGTATATTAGTCATTTGTTTACCTTACAGAAAACTTAAAAGATTCCAAACATTTTAAAGCAGAGTTGGTACTTTCTCTCACACAGAATAATCTTTTACCACTTTGATCCAAATTTACAAGAAATTAACGATTAAAATTAGGAAAGAATGCTCTTTAGTTTACTCTTCTGATAATTGTAATTATATAAATATAATATATAATGGTATAAATAAATTTCATGTTTGTTTTGTTTTTGTAATGATACAAATCATAACAAACTATTGGTAAAAAACTTATACAAAATTGTGAATAAAATAATTTTTACTATTATCAAAACAACAAAAGGGTTTATCTGTAAGATTTTTGTTCATATCATCGTTGAAAAAACCAAGATTGTTGTAAAGACCGGAAAAAAATCTGACCCTCAGCTAACAAACCAAAGAATATTATACTATACATGTTAAAACGGGATACCCTGAAATTAATATTTTATAAAGAAACTGCATTCTACAATGTTTTATTGTAGTGTTTGAGTGATTATGTCAGTTTCCTAAAATATATATTTAAAATTTTATCATATGCTTTTCCACACCTGTTTACTCACGTAAATGAGTCATATATTTATAAAGAATTAAACAGTTTCAACGAAAAGATCTTTTAAGAATTTCCACTTTAGCAAGAATGTTACGTAACTAAACTATGACACATACTTACAGAAAATCAATAAGTACACTAAGAAAACATAAACGTTACAATTTATTTTTCCGATAATTTTATATATATTCGAAATTGATATGTTACTTAAACATTTTCTTTGTTTTATTAACTAATTTCATTCTAAACATAACAATGGTTATAAAAAACTGAGATTTTTATTAAATAATTTACCATTTGTGTTTCACTGTCTAAGAAGCCTGACAAATACACACACA
This sequence comes from Tegillarca granosa, assembly GCA_029721355.1. NCBI lineage: Eukaryota > Metazoa > Mollusca > Bivalvia > Arcoida > Arcidae > Tegillarca > Tegillarca granosa. Next base: position 14,487,826 of record CM056611.1, on the reverse strand, counting down.
CACACACACACACACACACACATATATATATATATATATATATATATATATATATATAGGTACAGAGAGCTTCATAGAGGTACTTGTTTAGTTTAACTATTGTTGATATAAAGTCTTTACAAATTGATTATATAATTTGTCTCAATACAGAAGACACGATGCGTAATTTTTTTAAAAGCACGCACTTATAATACAAGTATTATGACATACGAGTTTAAGAGTGTAAATTTCAGTATCTGATCAAATATTTTACCTGTAGTTACCAGCTAAAACTGGATTGTTTTGTTTAAATGTCTTTACCGGTAACATTATATTTTTAAAAAAAACATTTAAGCAATACGAACGTCTCACATTTAAACAATTTTCCTATTTCCACTTTTTAATTTTGTTTTTATTTTAAAAACTTAAAACAAGTGAAAATGATGACGAAAATGATGATGAATGTTTTTATGTATACTTCACTATACTTTTCGATATAATTATACATAGTATGTTGTAACTGTTTGGTGCTACTGAAGTGTGTAATTTCAAGCAGGTTTTGACAGCTTTTTAAGGTGTTTCTAAAAATACTTTTATACTGCACTGTAGTGTTCTACTGTACGGTGCTACAGTTCGATGTTACAGTACGGTGTTCAGTGCGATAATATGGTTTTTATGATAATTTTCACAGTGTTTTCTATGGTGTTACTATACAGTCTTATTATCCTAAAACATTTTTCTAAATTAAGTTTATTGTTTTAAATTTATATATATATATATATATATATATATATATATATATATATATATATATATATATATATATATATATATATAGACATACCACTCTAGCGTTGTAAAATCTTTTTTAGCCATCGAGGCGATATTCGAATTTTTTTTTTAATTGCATAGCATATCATATGTCTCATCGTCATTTTTTGTATTTAATGATTGGTTATTTGCGAACAACATACATAAAATGAGCTTCGTTTACTGTTTTACAGTATGACACCAATTTCTGATGATCGATTATATTTTATTACTTTGACTGTCAACATCGCCGTAGGATTTTATCAGCCTGAATCAAAATTGATTAATAGCAGGTACGCTCAATACTTCAATGGTTAATAAAGCTAGATAAAGATACAATAAAATGGAGAGAGAGGGAGAGAGAGAGAGAGAGAGAGAGAGAGAGAGGAGAGAGAGAGAGAGAGAGAGAGAGAGAGAGTTTATATGATTATGAATATTCAGAGAGAGAGAGAGGAAATCATAATTTCTAAACTGTGCTTCATCCTCTCTGTGGAAATCCACATCCAACCTGAGCTAAAGTTTGTTAGTTAATGGTATGAATTGTTAGCAACAATTTTTTTTTCTAAAACTCGTGTATGTTTCAACACAAATTAACATGGAAAATTATACTTGCAAAAAATAATCTTATCATTAGGGTTTTAAAAATAGAAAAGTACAATCCATGCAGTAATCACGGTATGTCATTTTTCTTTATCGACCGTTTCCTGAAAAGTCCAGTAGTCTTATTAAGTTTAACTACATTCACATAGATGTCAAAGTCTTTTCAGTAAAACAAATTCTCTCAATAAAGCCCTCTTTTAGCACTTTTAGTACTTTGATTGCCTTTAAGTGTATAAATATATAACCATATATGGCCAAGATATTTGCAATTTTATTATCCTATCTTGTTGGCAGTTTTAAATCAATAGGTTCTTTAAGTGTTGTAGCTACCGGTTACGCAATACCTTAAATCATTTAAATGTGCATTACTTTGTTAAACAAAATGGAGGTTTATCGAGGATTTGTAATTTTATTTGTATGTATTTGGAGTTTATTCTACATTGATATAACAAATACATTGGAAACAGGTTAGTTTGAATAAACATTTAATTAAATTTGTTGTTTTACTTACGAAAAGAATATTGTTCATTCATATAGTTTTTTCTTCTTAAAAAACATAATAGAGACAGTACAAAGTTGATGTATCAATAAATGAATAAATAAATAAATAAATGATTAAATAAATAAATAAATAAATAAATAAAGATTTTTGTCTCAAAATATTAAATTCTGTATTAACCATTGAAAATATGTAACAAAATGTGAATTTAAAATTTATCAAGTTACCTGTCTTCTTTTAAAATATATCCCTGGTTACATTGTTTCTTTGTATATGATTCATAAACACACTTATGTTTGAGCAAATACTTAATTTTAGTAACTTCAGTTTTCACTTAGCTGTTGAAACACTCAAACTCCGAGTTTATTTTTATTTCATTAATCAACCTTTTAGAGTTCCCATGCGTTGAAAAAAATAATTGTGTGTTTGATACAGTAACTTCCGCGTGTGAAATCGCCCGGTTTTTCAATTTACATCTGTTACAGGAATGAACAAATATGGAGTAGAAAAAATTATATTAGAAAAAAAAATATTTATGTTTAGCAAATATTTCCGAAGTTAGATACGCTGGTTGGGAAATTCAAAGGTTCCGTACCGTGCATTGGAACAAAAGATGAGCTTTAATAAGAGGTGCAATCATCGTTCAATATTTAAGTGACGTTAGTCTAAGAAATACAACTGTAATTTAAACGAAAGCTATCTACTCAAAACGTTAGAGCGTCAAAAATATTTAAAATTTCAAACACTTAGCATTAGAAAGTTTTGTTATTGATCATTTTTTCTTAATTTGAACATACTTTGCTGCCGGCGTGAAAGGGCATCCATTTTGGCATTACTTGCATTGTTATCTCAGTACCTTGACTCTCATACGACATTTACTTGCGTTTAAGGCAATTGTGACAAATCATGACAAAATTGCTTACTACACAAAACTATATATAACGCCATTTCATGAAGCTCAACCGACTGGCCTTAAGGTAACACTAACCTGAAGTAAACAAATTAAGGAGTTCTTTGTCATAAATCGGCAGTTCTAGAAGCATGAAACGTCATGTTAAGTTTTAAGATCCTAAGTTTAAAAGCATTAAACCATGTACACTGTTACTGTTGTTTGTTTATGTATGGTGTTACTGTAGTGTGTTAATGTACGGCGTTACCGTTGTGTGTTGATGCACTATGTTACAGTAGTGTGTTTATGAGCGGTGTTAATGTTGTGTGTGTAAGTACTGTGTTATTGTATTGTATGTATGTACTGTGTTACTGTAGTGTGTATACACGGTGTTTCTGTAGTATGTTTATGCACGGTCTTACTGTAGAGTCTGTATGTACTATGTTACTGTAGTGTGTATGCACTGTGTAACTGTAGTGTATTTATGTGCAGTGTTTTTGTAGTGTGTTTATGTACGGTGTTACTGTAGTGAATTTGTGGTTAATTGTACGCCGAGAAATCGGAAGGAAAGGGGGGGGGGGGCTCGAATCCCGGTTGAATCATACTTAAGTTTTTAAAGTTTTAGATACTGCGTCTTGACATTGAAACATAGAAGACAAGCTAAACATTTCAAGTGCAATTTTATATAGAGCCCTAATCAAAACAGGAAATTGTTGACTTTGACATAAAAAGTCCGTGATTTAGATGAGCACCTGTATTCAGAGAGAGAGAGAGAGAGAGTGAGGAGAGAGAGAGAGAGAGGAGAGAGAGAGAGAGAGGAGAGAGAGAAAGAGAGAGAGAGAGGAGAGATAGAGCAGTCCTCAAATAAACACTGTAAGCATAATTTTTTTTCAGAAATTTTAGTTTTTAACCTTAAATGATAAATACTAAAAACTAAATGGTAGGGAAAAGTGTAATGTTGTTTAACATCAAATCATCAATTTTCCAATATATTCGAGGCGAAAGTAATTTAAAAGATGTCCAAATGTCCCAAGATTGAACGCAAATTGCGAGATATACAAGTAATTAGTCTGGCTTGGCTTGTATTTGTAGTCTTTCACCTTTTTATGTTATTATTATCATTATTATTATTTTTAACATTATTATTATTTCAAAAACTTAGTTTTAAGTTACCTTGATGAAAAGACATCATCAACTTGCAGTCTTAATTGATGTTTATAGCAAAACTCAAAACAGAACTTCCTGTTTGTATTCTATATTACAGTATAAAACTCTTTAAAATCTAAATACAGTGGTAAATATTGAGATCTTAAATGAGGAACAGAAAAAGCTTTCACAGAAATAAAAGTGTGATTGTTACCATAATTTAAACAAATTTCTACATGAATGGGTAAATTTGTCACGTAAGTCAAGATTATTCTACCCTTTGGGAATCGATAATGACCTATTTTTTAAACTTTAAAGCGGGCTTATACTCATTTTACCTCAAGTGTCACTTATTGGCGCCGTACTGACTGTACGTTTATTATATATTAAATATAATCATTTTAAATTACATAAACTGCATGTTTACCTCTATGTCATGTTATATAATGTATATTAGTCATTTGTTTACCTAACAGAAAACTTAAAAGATTCCAAACATTTTAAAGCAGAGTTGGTACTTTCTCTCACACAGAATAATCTTTTACCACTTTGATCCAAATTACAAGAAATTAACGATTAAATTAGGAAAGAATGCTCTTTAGTTTACTCTTCTGATAATTGTAATTATATAAATATAATATATAATGGTATAAATAAATTCATGTTTGTTTTGTTTTTGTAATGATACAAATCATAACAAACTATTGGTAAAAACTTATACAAAATTGTGAATAAATAATTTTTACTATTATCAAAACAACAAAAGGGTTTATCTGTAAGATTTTTGTTCATATCATCGTTGAAAAAACCAAGATTGTTGTAAAGACCGGAAAAAAATCTGACCCTCAGCTAACAAACCAAAGAATATTATACTATACATGTTAAAACGGGATACCCTGAAATTAATATTTTATAAAGAAACTGCATTCTACAATGTTTTATTGTAGTGTTTGAGTGATTATGTCAGTTTCCTAAAATATATATTTAAAATTTTATCATATGCTTTTCCACACCTGTTTACTCACGTAAATGAGTCATATATTTATAAAGAATTAAACAGTTTCAACGAAAAGATCTTTTAAGAATTTCCACTTTAGCAAGAATGTTACGTAACTAAACTATGACACATACTTACAGAAAATCAATAAGTACACTAAGAAAACATAAACGTTACAATTTATTTTTCCGATAATTTTATATATATTCGAAATTGATATGTTACTTAAACATTTTCTTGTTTTATTAACTAATTTCATTCTAAACATAACAATGGTTATAAAAAACTGAGATTTTTATTAAATAATTTACCATTTGTGTTTCACTGTCTAAGAAGCCTGACAAATACACACACACACACACACACACACACACACACACACACACACACATATATATATATATATATATATAATTATATATATAGGTACAGAGAGCTTCATAGAGGTACTTGTTTAGTTTAACTATTGTTGATATAAAGTCTTTACAAATTGATTATATAATTTGTCTCAATACAGAAGACACGATGCGTAATTTTTTAAAAGCACGCACTTATAATACAAGTATTATGACATACGAGTTTAAGAGTGTAAATTTCAGTATCTGATCAAATATTTTACCTGTAGTTACCAGCTAAAACTGGATTGTTTTGTTTAAATGTCTTTACCGGTAACATTATATTTTTAAAAAAAACATTTAAGCAATACGAACGTCTCACATTTAAACAATTTTCCTATTTCCACTTTTTAATTTGTTTTTTATTTTAAAAACTTAAAACAAGTGAAAATGATGACGAAAATGATGATGAATGTTTTTTATGTATACTTCACTATACTTTTCGATATAATTATACAAAGTATGTTGTAACTGTTTGGTGCTACTGAAGTGTGTAATTTCAAGCAGGTTTTGACAGCTTTTTAAGGTGTTTCTAAAAATACTTTTATACTGCACTGTAGTGTTCTACTGTACGGTGCTACAGTTCGATGTTACAGTACGGTGTTTAGTGCGATAATATGGTTTTTATGATAATTTTCACAGTGTTTTCTATGGTGTTACTATACAGTCTTATTATCCTAAACATTTTTCTAAATTAAGTTTATTGTTTTAAATTATATATATATATATATATATATATTATATATATATATATATATATATATATATATATATATATATATATATATATATATAATATATATATATATATATAGACATACCACTCTAGCGTTGTAAAATCTTTTTTAGCCATCGAGGCGATATTCGAATTTTTTTTTTAATTGCATAGCATATCATATGTCTCATCGTCATTTTTGTATTTAATGATTGGTTATTTGCGAACAACATACATAAAATGAGCTTCGTTTACTGTTTTACAGTATGACACCAATTTCTGATGATCGATTATATTTTATTACTTTGACTGTCAACATCGCCGTAGGATTTTATCAGCCTGAATCAAAATTGATTAATAGCAGGTACGCTCAATACTTCAATGGTTAATAAAGCTAGATAAAGATACAATAAAATCGAGAGAGAGAGAGAGAGAGAGAGAGAGAGAGAGAGAGAGAGAGAGAGAGAGAGAGAGAGAGAGAGAGTTTATATGATTATGAATATTCAGAGAGAGAGAGGAAATCATAATTTCTAAACTGTGCTTCATCCTCTCTGTGGAAATCCACATCCAACTGAGCTAAAGTTTGTTAGTTAATGGTATGAATTGTTAGCAACAATTTTTTTTTCTAAAACTCGTGTATGTTTCAACACAAATTAACATGGAAAATTATACTTGCAAAAAAATAATCTTATCATTAGGGTTTTAAAAATAGAAAAGTACAATCCATGCAGTAATCACGGTATGTCATTTTTCTTTATCGACCGTTTCCTGAAAAGTCCAGTAGTCTTATTAAGTTTAACTACATTCACATAGATGTCAAAGTCTTTTCAGTAAAACAAATTCTCTCAATAAAGCCCTCTTTTAGCACTTTAGTACTTTGATTGCCTTTAAGTGTATAAATATAACCATATATGGCCAAGATATTTGCAATTTTATTATCCTATCTTGTCGGCAGTTTTAAATCAATAGGTTCTTTAAGTGTTGTAGCTACCGGTTACGCAATACCTTAAATCATTTAAATGTGCATTACTTTGTTAAACAAAATGGAGGTTTATCGAGGATTTGTAATTTTATTTGTATGTATTTGGAGTTTATTCTACATTGATATAACAAATACATTGGAAACAGGTTAGTTTGAATAAACATTTAATTAAATTTGTTGTTTTACTTACGAAAAGAATATTGTTCATTCATATAGTTTTTTCTTCTTAAAAAACATAATAGAGACAGTACAAAGTTGATGTATCAATAAATGAATAAATAATAAATAAATGATTAAATAAATAAATAAATAAATAAATAAAGATTTTTGTCTCAAAATATTAAATTCTGTATTAACCATTGAAAATATGTAACAAAATGTGAATTTAAAATTTATCAAGTTACCTGTCTTCTTTTAAAATATATCCCTGGTTACATTGTTTCTTTGTATATGATTCATAAACACACTTATGTTTGAGCAAATACTTAATTTTAGTAACTTCAGTTTTCACTTAGCTGTTGAAACACTCAAACTCCGAGTTTATTTTTATTTCATTAATCAACCTTTTAGAGTTCCCATGCGTTGAAAAAAATAATTGTGTGTTTGATACAGTAACTTCCGCGTGTGAAATCGCCCGGTTTTTCAATTTACATCTGTTACAGGAATGAACAAATATGGAGTAGAAAAAATTATATTAGAAAAAAAAAATATTTATGTTTAGCAAATATTTCCGAAGTTAGATACGCTGGTTGGGAAATTCAAAGGTTCCGTACCGTGCATTGGAACAAAAGATGAGCTTTAATAAGAGGTGCAATCATCGTTCAATATTTAAGTGACGTTAGTCTAAGAAATACAACTGTAATTTAAACGAAAGCTATCTACTCAAAACGTTAGAGCGTCAAAAAATATTTAAAATTTCAAACACTTAGCATTAGAAAGTTTTGTTATTGATCATTTTTTCTTAATTTGAACATACTTTGCTGCCGGCGTGAAAGGGCATCCATTTTGGCATTACTTGCATTGTTATCTCAGTACCTTGACTCTCATACGACATTTACTTGCGTTTAAGGCAATTGTGACAAATCATGACAAAATTGCTTACTACACAAAACTATATATAACGCCATTTCATGAAGCTCAACCGACTGGCCTTAAGGTAACACTAACCTGAAGTAAACAAATTAAGGAGTTCTTTGTCATAAATCGGCAGTTCTAGAAGCATGAAACGTCATGTTAAGTTTTAAGATCCTAAGTTTAAAAGCATTAAACCATGTACACTGTTACTGTTGTTTGTTTATGTATGGTGTTACTGTAGTGTGTTAATGTACGGCGTTACCGTTGTGTGTTGATGCACTATGTTACAGTAGTGTGTTTATGAGCGGTGTTAATGTTGTGTGTGTAAGTACTGTGTTATTGTATTGTATGTATGTACTGTGTTACTGTAGTGTGTATACACGGTGTTTCTGTAGTATGTTTATGCACGGTCTTACTGTAGAGTCTGTATGTACTATGTTACTGTAGTGTGTATGCACTGTGTAACTGTAGTGTATTTATGTGCAGTGTTTTTGTAGTGTGTTTATGTACGGTGTTACTGTAGTGAATTTGTGGTTAATTGTACGCCGAGAAATCGGAAGGAAAGGGGGGGGGCTCGAATCCCGGTTGAATCATACTTAAGTTTTTAAAGTTTTAGATACTGCGTCTTGACATTGAAACATAGAAGACAAGCTAAACATTTCAAGTGCAATTTTATATAGAGCCCTAATCAAAACAGGAAATTGTTGACTTTGACAAAAAAGTCGTGATTTAGATGAGCACCTGTATTCAGAGAGAGAGAGAGAGAGAGAGAGAGAGAGAGAGAGAGAGAGAGAGAGAGAGAGAGAGAGAGAGAGAGAGAGAGAGCAGTCCTCAAATAAACACTGTAAGCATAATTTTTTTTCAGAAATTTTAGTTTTTAACCTTAAATGATAAATACTAAAACTAAATGGTAGGGAAAAGTGTAATGTTGTTTAACATCAAATCATCAATTTTCAATATATTCGAGGCGAAAGTAATTTAAAAGATGTCCAAATGTCCCAAGATTGAACGCAAATTGCGAGATATACAAGTAATTAGTCTGGCTTGGCTTGTATTTGTAGTCTTTCACCTTTTTATGTTATTATTATCATTATTATTATTTTTAACATTATTATTATTTCAAAAACTTAGTTTTAAGTTACCTTGATGAAAAGACATCATCAACTTGCAGTCTTAATTGATGTTTATAGCAAAACTCAAAACAGAACTTCCTGTTTGTATTCTATATTACAGTAAAACTCTTTAAAATCTAAATACAGTTGTTAAATATTGAGATCTTAAATGAGGAACAGAAAAAGCTTTCACAGAAATAAAAGTGTGATTGTTACCATAATTTAAACAAATTTCTACATGAATGGGTAAATTTGTCACGTAAGTCAAGATTATTCTACCCTTTGGGAATCGATAATGACCTATTTTTTAAACTTTAAAGCGGGCTTATACTCATTTTACCTCAAGTGTCACTTATTGGCGCCGTACTGACTGTACGTTTATTATATATTAAATATAATCATTTTAAATTACATAAACTGCATGTTTACTCTATGTCATGTTATAATGTATTAGTCATTTGTTTACCTACAGAAAACTTAAAAGATTCCAAACATTTTAAAGCAGAGTTGGTACTTTCTCTCACACAGAATAATCTTTTACCACTTTGATCCAAATTTACAAGAAATTAACGATTAAAATTAGGAAAGAATGCTCTTTAGTTTACTCTTCTGATAATTGTAATTATAAATATAATATATAATGGTATAAATAAATTTCATGTTTGTTTTGTTTTTGTAATGATACAAATCATAACAAACTATTGGTAAAAAACTTATACAAAATTGTGAATAAAATAATTTTTACTATTATCAAAACAACAAAAGGGTTTATCTGTAAGATTTTTGTTCATATCATCGTTGAAAAAACCAAGATTGTTGTAAAGACCGGAAAAAAATCTGACCCTCAGCTAACAAACCAAAGAATATTATACTATACATGTTAAAACGGGATACCCTGAAATTAATATTTTATAAAGAAACTGCATTCTACAATGTTTATTGTAGTGTTGAGTGATTATGTCAGTTTCCTAAAATATATATTTAAAATTTTATCATATGCTTTTCCACACCTGTTTACTCACGTAAATGAGTCATATATTTATAAAGAATTAAACAGTTTCAACGAAAAGATCTTTTAAGAATTTCCACTTTAGCAAGAATGTTACGTAACTAAACTATGACACATACTTACAGAAAATCAATAAGTACACTAAGAAAACATAAACGTTACAATTTATTTTTCCGATAATTTTATATATATTCGAAATTGATATGTTACTTAAACATTTTCTTTGTTTTATTAACTAATTTCATTCTAAACATAACAATGGTTATAAAAAACTGAGATTTTATTAAATAATTTACCATTTGTGTTTCACTGTCTAAGAAGCCTGACAAATACACACCACACACACACACACACACACACACACACACACACATATATATATATATATATATATATATATATATATATATATATAGGTACAGAGAGCTTCATAGAGGTACTTGTTTAGTTTAACTATTGTTGATATAAAGTCTTTACAAATTGATTATATAATTTGTCTCAATACAGAAGACACGATGCGTAATTTTTTTAAAAGCACGCACTTATAATACAAGTATTATGACATACGAGTTTAAGAGTGTAAATTTCAGTATCTGATCAAATATTTTACCTGTAGTTACCAGCTAAAACTGGATTGTTTTGTTTAAATGTCTTTACCGGTAACATTATATTTTTAAAAAAAACATTTAAGCAATACGAACGTCTCACATTTAAACAATTTTCCTATTTCCACTTTTTAATTTTGTTTTTATTTTAAAAACTTAAAACAAGTGAAAATGATGACGAAAATGATGATGAATGTTTTTTATGTATACTTCACTATACTTTTCGATATAATTATACAAAGTAT
>CM056611.1:14384486-14476669 GCA_029721355.1 Tegillarca granosa | reverse complement strand
TTGATTAAAAAGCAAGCCATATCGATAGTAGCCCTGTTTGTTAACATATTCTACTTCTAATCATAATCTGATTGATCTACTCTCAGAGTCACACTGGTTCTGACAGTGAAAAATCGCATAATTTTTACAGAATTCATAAAAGCGCGAATAAATAAATAAATAATTAATAAAAAATAAATAAATAAATAAATAAATAAATAAAACTGACATTTGTATTTGCACAAGTCTAAAAGATGGAGTAGTAAAAATTAAAATAAATTAATAGTAACAAAATAAAATAAAATTGTTGTTGGTACAGTATTTGCACCAGTCTATAAGATGCAATGGTCGTAGTCTCGGGCACATGAGTGTAAGGCTTTGACACCAATTTCTATAGAGATGTTGGTTGCAGGTTCGAACGCCGACCGGGTAATACATAAGACAAATAAATTTGGATTATTGCTTTCTGTCTGGCGCTTGGCACTAGGAGTATAAAGTATCAACTGATTTACCAATGTCTGGATAATGAACTGCAGAAGTAGTATGCTTGTCTGCGGCATACTGACTCGTTGAGGTAGCACCTTACCAAAAAGTTACCTTGATTGCGTCCTTGTACACGACAGACCATAATACACACTTTCACATCCAGCACATACGCGAACAGGTCCCGTTTTCACCATCAATCCTAAATAAGGATTGGGGGCTCGGTGGTCTAAAGCGCGCGCTTACGGATCACAGTCCCTTTCACCGCCTTGGTTTGTATCCCACTCAGGACAGATCCAAGTAGGAGAAAGTTTGTCAGTTCCCTTGTCGAAGGTCGGTTGTTTTCTCCTGGAACTCCGGTTTTCTCCACGATCAAAGAACTGATCAACTCGAAATAAGTGAAAGATTTTCGACTGGGGCGTAAAACACCATTACTCCATTTCACTCCACTCTTAATAAAGATTTTCCTTGTACCTCTGAATTATTTCTGATGCGACGCTAAACGACAAAACAACAACATAACCATGCTTGTTGAAAGCTTGGCTTAATGAAAAAACTATAAAACAGATTGAAAAATTTCTCATGATTTCACTGGTCAAAAGGCAAAACATACGGCAAGTCTAAATGGCGAACGTTTTTTAGCAACGCTTATCATCTTTTCAGGTTAATTATTAATGAACTTTATAAAATTAAAATTGATGTTTCAATTTCTTAAAAATTAAAATTTGGCGACCAGATTTGAAAGGTCGCTGGATATTTCAGTTGGTAGAGCGTCCCTTTGGTATTGAGAAGGTCATGGGTTCGAGTCAGGGCTGACCGAAGCATTTTTGCTTGAATGTTACAAACAAATTGTAGTTACTTAAAACTAAGTAGACAAGACCGAGTTGTATACAACATTAAAGACTTTTTTTCAATTATATTAAGTTCTTGGTTGGTAGGCGAAATAAAACTAAACTGAGAAAACCATAGATCCTAAAATAACTATAAAACACTTGGCACTTGTCATGTTGGTTTCTAATCTAAGCGGTAGGAGGCGCTGTGATCCATAAAAATACTCTTTTAACTACTGGGGTTACAAAGTCCCTACTTTGCAAGTTGTGAAATTGAAAAGGTCAAGCCAGAATAACAAAACAACGGATAACGTGAAATGAATTATGTTAAAAATCCGACACAGGGAATAATGGCATTATGTATGATAACTAAAATAATAATAATAATAATTATTATTATAAATAATGAAGAAATAAAAATATGATAAAAATAGATGAAAAGATAAATCAAGTAAAAGTTTAAAAAGTTTCAAAAGCCTAAATCTATAGGTTTTGCATGTTTAAATTTCTATTACTCTTAAAAGAAATCTTCAAATATACTTTAATTTGTTCATTCAAAGTCGCAACAATTTTTAACATTATTTTTTTTTTGTGATTACTTTTACTGGGAAATTCAGTATGTAACAGTTTCTGGTTTCAATATACAAGTTTTCGAAAAAAAAACACCTTTAATATATAAACCGGTAATACTAAAATAGCTTGACAATATCAATTAATCGTCCTTATTACCTCATAAATATTTAACAGTAATACATGTTAAGGTTTACGCGTCCTATGTGCACATGTCGCAAAATCATTCCTGATAAGTTATTTTATTGTAAAATTACGTAATTTAAGAGCAGAGAAAGCTGATAATGGTCCTTTGTCTCCGTCTATTGCGCAATAGGATTCTATAGAGTATAAATTAAATTTAAATATTAATGAGTCTTAAATTGATCGTATTGTTGTGACGAGAGAAAAGCTGTTAATCTCCAAAGAATAATCTAAGAAGAAGTTCGCGTATGCATGAGGTATAGAAGTGATTTTGGTCTGCCTTGTACTATCATGTACTCGGATCGACTTTTTATTCACGTGCTAGCTCACAGAGTCAGTAGGCCGCTGACAACCATACTACTCCTCCGAGTGAACCAAACAGTGTCCTCTTTATCTAATAGATCTAATAGCAAGAGCCAGTCAAGGAATCAGCATCTTCGATTTAACAATCCTATTTATGACGTGGTCGCTGATCAGAGGTTAAAAACACTGAAATCTCAACGACAAAACGTAAACAAGTGCACTAGTGTTGTATGAGGAAAGGTATAAGTAAAAGGAAATTGACACACTTCCAATGGTGCTCACTCACAGATTTGGTCATTTTTTCGGTTTCAATTTAGAAGTGACCTACTAATAATTTTATTTTTTGGAAAGTTAAAATATTTTCCGTATGAATAGAATTCGCAATTGAATAGATTTCAGAAATCCGCGAAAATAAAGCACACCAAAAATTAACTTTACTACAATGTTATCCAGAAAATTGCAAAGAAGTTTGTTTATGAAATCTCTAAAATTAAGATAGAAAGAGAAAATTTTCAATTGGAAACATGTAATCACGAGTTAGTAACCATCTGCGTAGTTTTCTTAGGCAAACATTAAGTTGGTTTCCTGTCAGCTTTATCTCATTGTTTCCCTGTTATGATTCACATCAATGTTTCCCTGTGATGCTTCACCTCAATTGTTCCTTGTTATTCTTCACCTCAATTGTTCCCTGTTATTCTTTCTCTCGTACTCAGTTTACGGAATTACCATATATAGTTAATGGAATCTCTAAAAAGATTCTGAATATATCCGGGTTATATCGTCTGAAATGAAATAATTAACCCAACTAAAACCGTTACAACTATGGTCTTGAAAGTGGTGCGCATAAACGTAAGGATATTAAGATGAAAAAGACGGCATTTTATATGCTTTCTAAATTGTATGTAACAACTAAAAACATGCTTTAATTTGACCTTTTTCGTGTTTTCAACAATTCCGCTAACATTACGTGCGAGGAGTAGATTTTTTTTGAGAGAATCCTAGTTTAACACAGTTTGATAACCACTGTTAGCCAATCAGCCATCGGCATTCCCACCAGGATTGACCAAAGGCCATAAACTAGAAATTGCGGGTTGATCCAAATATGCCTGATCAAGATAAAACTATCGCAGGGTTAGTTTTACCGTTATGTACGACTTCTACGATAACCTATACATAATATTCCTTATTGAAAGACAATTACGGTGTATATGCGAACTCTTCTGAATGCAAATTTGAGGCCAGCGTACGGGCAAGACGGAAATGGTGTGTTGTCAACAATCCGATTTTTCTAAAAAGTATTATAATGTGGCTTTAACCAGATTTGATATATAGCTTGATTAAAACATTGTAATTAATATATACATAATTTTTGTTTACATTTTATAATATTTGATTTAAAAAATAAGCCATATCGATAGTAGCCCTGTTTGTTAACATATTCTACTTCAAGTCATAATCTGATTGATCTACTTTGAGAATCTCTCTGGTTTTGACAGTGAAAAATCGTATAATTTTCACAGAATTTATAAAAGCGCGAAAATAAATAAATAAATAAAACTGTCATTTGTATTTGCACAAGTCTAGAAGATGGAGAAGAAAAATTTAAAATAAATAAATAAGTAATTAAATCAAATAAAATTGTCGTTGGTATTTGTACCAGTTTATAAGAATGCAATGGTAGTAGACTCGGGCACATGAGTGTAAGGCTTTGGCACCATTTTGTATAAGAGATGGAGGTTGTAGGTTCGAACGCTGACCGGGTCATACAAAAGACATTTAAATTTGGAATATTGCTTTCTTGTCTGGCGCTTGGCATTAGGAGGATAAAGTATCAACTGATTTACTCAATGTCTGGATAATGGACTGCAGAAGTGGTATGCTTGTCTGCGGAATACTGACTCGTTGAGGTAGCACCTTACCAAAAACTTACCTTGATTGCGTGCTTGTACACAACAGACCATAAACAACACTTTCACATCCAACGCATACGCAAACAGGTCCCGTATTTTCCATCAATCATTAATAAAGATTGGGTGACTCGGTGGCCGAGTGGTCTAAAGCGCGCGCTTGCGGATCACAGTGCCCCCACCACCTGGGATCCAATCCCACTCGGGACAGATCTAGTGTGAAAAGTTTGTCAGTTCGCTTGCCGAAGGTCGGTGGTTTTCTCCGGCACTCCGGTTTCCTCCACCATCCAAGACCTGAACCGCCTCAAAATAAGTAAAAGATTCTTGACTGGGCGTAAAACGCCATTACTCCACTCCACTCTTAATTAAGATTTTCCTTATACCTCTGAATAATTTCTGATGCGACGCTAAACACCATAACAAGAACAAAACGATACTTGGTGAAAGATTGGCTTAATGAAAAGAACTATAAAACAGATTGAAAAAATTTCTCATGATTTTATTGTTCTAAAGGAAAAACATACGTCAAATGTAAATGACGAACGTTTATTAGCAACGCTTATCATTTTTTCAGGTTAATTCTCAATGAATTTAATAAAAATTAAAATTGATATTTCAATTTCTAGAAAATTAAAATTTGGCGGACCAGATTTGAAAGGTCGCCGGGTATTTCAGTTGGTATAGCGTCCCTTGGTATTGAGAAGGTCATGGATTCGAGTCAGGGCTGACGAAGTATTTTTTGCTTGAATGTTACAAACAAATTGTTATTACTTAACTCTAAGAAGACTAGAGCGAGTTGTATACAACATTAAAGACATTTTTCAATTATATTAAGTTCATGGTAGGTAGGCGAAATAAAACTAAACAGACAAAGTCATAGATCCTGTAAAATACTTGGCACTTGTCATGTTGGTTTCAAATCTAAGCGGTAGGAGGCGCTCTGATCCATAAACATACTCTTTTAACTACTGCGATTCAAAGTCCCCTACTTTGCAAGTGGTGAAATAGAAAAGGTCAAGCCAGTATAACAAAACAATGTGACCAACGTGAAATAAATGATGTTAAAAATCCGACACAGGGAATAATGGTTTTATGCATGATAACTAAAATAATAATAATAATTATTATTATTATTAATGAAGAAATAAAAATATGATAAAAATAGATAAATAGATAAATCAAGCAACAGTCAAAAAAGTTTCAAAAGCCTAAATTTATGAAATTTGTATTTTTAAAATACCATTACTATTTAAAGAAATCGTTAAATATATAATGTGTTTATTTAAAGTCGCAACAATTTTTAAAACCTTTCTTTTTTTCCTTTTTTTTTCTTATTATTATTATTATTATTATTATTTTTTTTTTTTTGCGATAACTTTTACTGAGATATTCAGTATATAACAGTTTCTGGTTTCAATATACCAGTATTTCGAAAAATAGACACATTTAATAAATATGGCGGTTATACTCAAATAACTTGACAATATCAATTAATCGTCCTTATTACCTCATAAATATTTTACAGTAATACATGTTAAGGTTTATGGTCCTATGTGCACATGTCGGAAAATCATTCCTGATAAGTTATTATATTGTAAAATTGCGTAATTTAAGAGCAGATAAAGCCGATATTGGTCCTTTGTCTCCGTTTATTGCGCAATAGGATTCTATAGAGTATAAAATTAAAATTAAAATTTTTATGAGTCTTAAATTGATCGTATTGTTGTGACGAGAGAAAAGCTGTTAATCTCCATGGAATAATCTTAGAAGAAGTTCGCGTATGAGGTATAACAGTGATTTTGGTCTGCCTTGTACTAGCATTCCTGTGCTAGCTTACAGAGTCAGTATGCTGCTGACAATCATACTACTCCTCCGAGTGAACCAAACAATGTCCTCTTTATTATAATACCAAGAGCCAGTCAAGGAATTATTATCTTAAATTTATCAATCCTATATATGACCTGGTCGCTGATCATAGGTTAAAAACACTGGGGAATCTCAACGACAAAACGTAAACAGGTGCGCTAGTGTTGTATGAGGAAAGGTATAAGTATGAGGAAATTAACACACTTCCAATGGTGCTCACTTAAAAATTAAGTCATTTTTCGATTTCAATTTAGAACTGACCTACTGATATCTTTATCTTTTTTTGAAAAGTTAAAATATTTTCCGTATGAATAGAATTCGCGATTGGATCGCTTTCAGGAATCGGCGAAAATAAAGCACACCAAAAATTAATTTTAATACAATGTTATCCAGAAAATTGCAAAGAAGATTGTGTAGGAAATCTGTAAAATTAAGAGAAATTTTTCAACTGAAAAAATGTAATCACGAGTTAGTAACCCTCTGCGTAGTTTTCTTAGTCAAACATTAAGTTGGTTTCCTGACAGCTGTATCTTATTGGTTCCCAGTTATGATTCACCTCATTGTTTCCCTGTTATGCTTCACCTAATACGGATGTTTCGGGTTACCGTTTTCCGGGCCAGTTCCGGATATTATATATGCCCAAAATCACGTGATTTTCTGTTTCGGTTCCACATGCCTATTTCCGGTTTGCGGGAATACACATCAGCTGATCATTAAAACGAGAAAAATTAGCTCGGTAAGTAATAATGACGGTTATATTGAAATGAATCTAGATTTATAAGCTCTTTCGATTCACAAAGCATCATAAAAAGAGAAAGTCAGTTATTTTATGTGTATTCAGCTGCGCAAATGACACTTGATATCGGTCATACTGTAGCTTGAATACGTGACGGGTATACATAAGGTAATATTTCAGATAGACCAGGAACCAAAAATTTTCTAAATAATTTTTGACTTATAGTTTTGTTTCACCACAGTCTCAGAACTGGTTGGTATGTTAATTAACCTAAATATTTATTTACTTGAAAACTGTTTTCAAAGTGGGACTTGGTCTTACCAAAATTCAAAGTTATAATGTAACCGTACATAGATTTAACTACTATACTGCTTGCAAACCGATTCTGTTGTATGTATTTATTTATGTGACATAAGATATGCCTTTATATTGTTCAAGAAGATGAAGACAATTGTTCATTGAAATTTGAAAACCATTTTAGGGGGATAATACATGGATATATTGGCTTGATATTTAATAATTAGTTTCCTAACATTTGTGAAATGATTTCAAAACAACTTTGTAATAGTCCTATAATCTGCTTGAACATAAAATATGTAATAGTGATTTGCATATACATGTTGATTGTGGTTTTGTTTTTCTTATAGAATGTGTACTTGATTACTGTATGTAAAACTGCAGAATAAGACTCTTGTGAATCTGACAAGCAATAGTGACATTTGATAAGCTTGCATTGATACATCTGTTTTATTTTGCATATTTCCAGCTCATTAGAGCAGTAGAAAATCTTGTTATCTAAAGTACTAAAGAAATAACAGATTGAATTTAAGTTAAGTATTAATAAATATTAACTTATATGTTAATTGGAAATTTATTAAGTGAAGATTTCCTTGTGACAGAACTATATCCTCTTGGTTTTATCAGATTTTTGGAGACACTGCTGAGGGTTGTGGGTTCAGAATCCAGTCAGGCTTTGTGTCATGATAGGTTTTTGATAAAGATATTTAATATTACATTGCTTGATTGCACTCAGCTGCAAAATTGAGGTCAGATACTGATGGTTTACCAGATCCTGTGTGATAGGACTTGTCATTGGTATTCCTTTTGAAAGGAATCTTGTACTTCTGGTATTAGTCACTTCATGTCACTAAACTGGGATTAGTACCAACTTGATAAAACCATATTGCAGACTCTGGAGTCTTTAACATAATGATACAGTCATTGGAAAAATGTGCCTTATAGTCAGTGGGTTCCTGATCCTTTAGTAAGGACAATGTCACTAGACAGACAATCTAGTTTATAATGTTATCTGTTCAAATGGAAGCCCCTTTTTGACCAGTTTGTGATAAGAATATATCTGTTAACACAGATTGGTATAACAGAGACCAGATAAAATTTTTCAGACTACTTGGCACTTGTCATGTAATCAGATTTTTTGTGTACTCAGCACCAATTTAGTTGTAGTTTAGCATAAAAAGGTGTAATTTCCTATGATTTTTGTATTTTAAAATCACATTTTGACTAGTTAAGAGTATTCAAAA
Source organism: Tegillarca granosa (assembly GCA_029721355.1). NCBI lineage: Eukaryota > Metazoa > Mollusca > Bivalvia > Arcoida > Arcidae > Tegillarca > Tegillarca granosa. The sequence goes on along the minus strand of CM056611.1, from coordinate 14,468,271 downwards.
ATTATGAGTAGAATTAATCTACTTGGTAAAGTGCCTAGTGTAAATATGTGTATGCTAAATATAAATTTCATTTTTTATCCGTTTTCAATAGCATAGTAATAACAACATTGTATATTCTTTTTTAAATTTTAGATTTGCATGTGTATATCTGAATGAGTATCCCAGTCAAAGGAGCATTGACAAAGGAACACATGGCAGATACAAGATGTTGTCAAAATATGATTTATGATATTTCTTGGATAGATTATATCTCTTTAAAAATATAGTACACTTTGCTAGAAAGTCACTGAATGGTTGTTGTTGTTAATTGACTGGTAAATGCCATCAGAATAAATAGCATGGCAAAGCTTATATGTTTGTAAACTTTAATCTTCTCCTTTGAAAGAGGGGCTTTGGTTACAAGGCAGTTAAGTCATCTCTCAGCCTTTGTTTAGATCCCAATCAACTGAAATTGTTTACCTTGGATCAGCAATTTTTCAGCTCTTCTTGACAAAACAAATAAAAAATGGTAATCACAAGTATTGATTTTAGAACAGTTTACTATGTACATGATTACACAAGTATTTATGAGCTGCTTTGTACTGGTACATACTTAAAGCGACATTTAGAGTTAAACTTGTCTACAATGTAAAAGATAAGCATTGTAGACCTCCAGTCCTTAATGCTGGTACCAAGCCAGGCAGTAGGGGCCTATACCAAGAAAAACATGTTCTTAATTGCAGTCGACTCTTATGGAACCCCCAATGGGGAGATGCTTTAGATTTAAGGCTTATCTTATTACTGCTGTAACCACTTGGATTCTGTGGCAGTGACTTAAAAAAAAAAGGATTTATGTTCTAAGCATTCTGTAATAAGACTAAGCCTGTTGTTTTTTTTTTTTTTTTTTTTTTATAAAAGTTTTATAGATGCTCCATATCAATGGGTGTGTTAAGATAAGAAATAACTATTTTGTCATTAAAGCAGCAGATTTATGCAAAATTATTCCACTTTCATCTAATATGATGTCTCTTTTTAAGACAAATGATCTTGGATAAAGCAATAAAACTGAGATTGACTTGTCTTTGTAAAGTATGACATATATGAGCCCTCTTAATCATTATCAAGAAAGATATAAAAAGTTATTGTTTTAATTCCCTATAACTTCTTAAGGTCAAAAAGTAGCTGAAAATATCAGAAAATATTTTTTTTCCCATTGAGCCTTGACTTCATGCTTTGTTGGTCCATTGGGAGTCATGTGCGAGTCAAGCATGTCTAATATATATTTTCTTTTCAGTAACAACACCTGAGCTGTTTCTGAAAGATAGATCTACATTTTTGGTCAAATAAGATAAATTTTTAATCAACACCTGATCCACAGTCCTTTACTGGAACTGGTTAAACATGATTTCTTAGACAATTTGGGAAATAAAATCACTGCAATAAATATTTATCCAGCTTGTACCGAAGTAATCAATACAAACGAAATCGGGTAGAAATTAATAACATATGTATATGGCATAGACCAACCTTTTAATTGCATTTTCGTGCGCTGTTTGATAATTCTAGCACAAAAGATGATAGTAAACACTTCTCTCATAGATTCAACCGAAATTCTATCGTGGCAAACACATATCTTTAAATAATCCCGGCGTTTGAACTAGTAGACTGATTTGTTTACACGTCACCCATAGTACCGGAAGTGACCCTGTGGAACTTTTGTTACATGTCGTAGACACTTTTTATCTTCAAAGATACGAGAGCGCGTAACCCGAAACATCTGTATTGGTTCGATGTTATGCTTCATTTCATCGGTTCCCTGTTATGCTTCATCTCAATGGTTCCCTGTTATTCTTCACCTCAATTGTTACCAGTTATTCTTCCTCTCGTACTCAGTTTACGCACTTACCATATATAGTAAATGGAATTTCTGAAAAGATTCTGAATTCATCCGGGTTATTTCGTCTGAAATGAAATAATTAACCCCACTAAAACCGCTTCAACTATGGTCTTGAAAGTGGTGTACATAAAACTTTAGGATATTAAGATGAAAAAGACGGTATTTTATATGCTTTCTAAATTGTATGTAACAACTAAAACATGCTTTAATTTGGCCTTTGTCATGTTTTCAACAATTCCGCCAAAATTTACGTGCGATGAGTAGATTTCTTTTGAGAGAATCAAAGTTTAACACAGTTTGATAACCACTGTTGGCCAATCAGCGATCGGCATTCCCAACAGGATCGACCAAAGGCCACATACTAGAAATTGCTAGTTGATTTAAATATGCCTGAATTCCAGTTATTAAAATAGATATACATGGTTTCTTAAGATAAAACTATCGCAGGGTTAGTTTAACCGTTATGTACGACTTGTACGATAACCTTAACATTATATTCCTTATTGAAAGACAATTACGGTGTATATGCGAACTCTTCTGAATGCAAATTTGAGGCCAGCGTACGGGCAAGACGGAAATGGTGTGTTGTCAACATCCGATTTTTCTAAAAAGTATTATAATGCGGCTTTTACCAGATTTAATATATAGCTTGGTTAAAAACATTGTAATTAATATACAGATAATTTTTATTAACATTTAATAAGATTTGATTAAAAAACAAGCCATATCGATAGTATCCGTTTATTAACATATTCTACTTCTAGTTATAATCTGATTGATCTACTTTCAGAGTCACTCTGGTTCTGACAGTGAAAAATCGCATAATTTTCACAGAATTCATAAGTGCGAATAATTTTATTTCAGGTCAACTCGCTTTCTTTCTAAAAATATGGCGTTTCTCGGATACAGTGTTCCGGACGAAATGTCACGTGACTTTCATCACCACGTGACTGAATTTAGGCCACTTTTTTACCGCCTTGTTTATAAACAATTATACAACGAACTGCTAGGTCTCGTTTTTGATGATAAATTGAAAAGTTTTCCACCAAAAATGTTATTTTAGCTTCTTTTAGGATTTTCAATCATATAGAGGATTAAAAAACAATTTATTTTATTCAAATAAAAAATCGCCGGAAACATCGTTGTTGTGATGACAGTGAATCTGCGTGACCGAAATTCAAGATTTTCATCATTTAAAAGATTCATTTTTGTATATTTTGTATAATATAAGATAAAATAATTCAAATAAAATTAAAATCAAGCAGTCTTAAGATAGTTAAAGACGTATATTCTATTTTACGTTTCCCCAGTAAAGAGGGTTCTGGTTATTGCTCCCGACCAAAATAACCAAAAATTCTTTATAAACTCTAATTTAGATCTTGAGATGTCATTCAATCTTTTCATTTAAAACAATTAAATTATTTGATACAGGTATAAGCTCGAAAATATATGTTAAATAGTTAAAATTACAACACTTTCCTATCACTATGCAGTCAATCATTGTTAACATTTTTGTTATGCCCTAAATTCGAGGCTGGTCAAATGATTCAAGTCGATACTAAAATCCGAATTGGCAAGGAATGAATATATCTGCGAAACGACGTATTCCATTCTGTCCCTGCGATACCCCTTAAGGTGTTACCCTACATGTACATGACATCATAGACAAAAAGGTTACAGTTATTGACGTCATGAGTACAGAGAAATGTTTCAGAAGTGAAAATACCGGGAAAAAACTCTGATCTAAGTCTGAACATAGATAGGAATACCTGGATCAATGTAGGATACTTCGTCGATGTAGGAGAATCCATTTTGATAGGAAAGACAAGAGTGCGCCTTGCGATTTAACCATTGTCAGTAGGTAAACGTCTATTATACCCTTGTTTACAGGCACGTATCTAGGTGAAAATGATCTTTATTCAAATAAGTATAAAATTTCTCACAAAAGACATACTGGGAGATCAGAGGGCATGCTTCCGCTAAAGTGTTTCAAAAAATATTGATGTCAAAGGTGCAATCTGGTGGCATTTAAAAAAAATGAAAATGGCAGTATATGAAGGCGAGAGTTATGTAACCACATTTTGGCCGCATTTCAACAATTTTAATTTTTTCCTTATTTTTATCAAATTTGTTACTTTTATATTTTGTATTATAATATTCCTTACTATTTTACCTGATTTTTATTTTCTCTATTTTACGTAATCTTGAGCCGAAATTACTTATTTTGTGAAGGCTAAAGTTAATCCTTATTACGTTAATTTTCGCGTCTTTTCAGTTATTTGATTAACAGATTTTAGCGGTGTTTTAGTTGTCAGATACGTTCTTTTCATCAAGATTTATTGTTTAAACATGTCATAGAAAATATATTTATGTTCTTAATTAAAACAAGTTCTACCCGTCATAATACCTGATTTATTATCCAACCAGAGGGCTCAAACTAATCCCTCAGGTTAGAATTATTTTCTTTATATTTTATTTCTAAATTCTAAACCGGGACTTCTCGGATTTCCGGAGTACAGTACGGTTGTATCGGAAAAGCCGATCATTCAAATTTCAATAAGGGGGAAACACGTACGAACTTGAAGCGGAATCTCGCAAAAGTTTTGTTGTTCAATATTTTTTATTTTACAAAATCATGTGTTGTTAACGAAATTTATCTAAGGAACTACATAAGATTGTGTAACATCATATCCAGGAATATAACTAGATTTTTATATTTGTGTTATAGTTTTCATTTATTAAACTGTGAAAAGTAACAACCCGTCCGGTTCACCTTTGAGCTACAAATTCCCCAACAGACGGCGTTGTTTACAGTTATTTTCCTTTTTTCTGGCAAGGTCGGTCGGATTCCTTAAAATCTATCTTGATACAAGTGAAACATGTTTTGACTTACTTAAACCAAAATTGTAATTGGATTGTCCATCTGGTCGGTCACTAGAATCTTGTTAGACACATTGTCAACAATAGAGTGACTGTTTAAATTTAAAGAAATACCAATATCTGTGTAGCTGTGTAGCATCGCCAATCCTGAAAGGTGGTCAGTAGTCGTTGTCGGTCGAAGATAATTCTTGGCCCTTCGGATAACACTGAACGATCTTTCAGCAGTAGCCAAAGGCCCAGACTAAAGAAATGTACATTCGAGGAGACGGAGAACGGTAACATAGGATTGTTGGAAACATGGAGCTCACTTTATAAAGCGTGAAAGTATGATTGGTTCGAATCCTTTTGAGGGCATGTTGTGACCTTAAGTAAGTGACTACATTTCACGTTAACTATTGACCTACCTTGTATTAGAAAAATAGACCGGCGGGACTGCAAAGAGCTTTCTCTGTAAGCTAGCACCTAAAATTAAAAGTACGCTAGCACAAAACAGACAAATGCACTCACTTTGTCAGTAAAAAGTTCTAAGGTCAGAGCTTCTGTTTGTCATAAAGACATATATACCCGACTTGAAATAAAATATGTTTATTTATTCGATTAATTTTGGTTGGGTTTATATGATACTTACTTTGAAGGAAATTTGAAAGATTTAAGACCACTAAGCATTATTTTTCAATATTAATGCCATTTGTTCATCATATATATTGAATCCTTTTTAGCAATATAGGGATAGGCATGGTCGTCAACCCACTGCGGTAGTTCAGTTGGTAGAGTACTCGCTCCGTAAGTTGGAGATCGTAGGTTCGAACCCCGACCGGGGCCAGACCTAAGACTTGAAAGTGTGTAGCTACTGTTTTTTCGCCAAGCACTCGGTATTACGAAATAAAAGTGACGGTTCTTTCGGATGGGAACTTAAAATAAACGAGGTCCCGTGTCATGGTAGGTGCGGCACGATAAAGAACCCTGTTGTATAATGCGAACAGCGCAACACGCAGGCATAATTTCTACACTTTCGCCTATAGCTGGCGACGTCTCGATATAAGTGAAATATTTTTGACTGGGACTTTAAACAGCATTACTCAACTCAACTCATGATCATCAAATACAAATGTTATAATCTGATAATCATTTTCATCCTTTTCAATTTGATCAACTTCATGACCTGGCGTAAATAAGGGGTTTTGTTTTGTTTGAAGAAAAAAAAAAGCTATCGATTTTTGTTCTGTTCCATTGTCACCGCCGGACGGTCGCAATATAGGAAGTAAATTACACAAAACAAAATCCAAAACCTGAAAACGATCGATTGTAACCTTTGCCGGATTACAACGGTAAATGATACCAGTGGGGCGAATTATTTGAATTAAATTTTTGTATTCTTATGAGAATTGGTATCATTGCCATGTGTTTTATGTGAAGGAATACTTCGAGCAGAAATGAACACACACACACACACACACACACACACACACACACACACCACACACACACACTATATATATATATATATATATATATATATATATATATATATATATATATATATATATATATATATATATATATATATATATATAATTATTATTTTAAAAAGTTTGAAAAATATAAAATTATGTGGACGCACCGGCGTATAGGGAGCTACGTGCCTAATTCTGAGGAAGAAAGAAGCGAACGGTAATGCGTAAACGTTAAATAAGAGTTTGATAAGAGTTATCTCCCGTTTAGCATCGGGACAATCGTATTGAATGTTGAAATTCAACTGTACAGACACGGTCCTATATTTTTGTGGATACAAATAAATAAATGAATAAATAAATAAATAAATAAATAAATAAATAATAATCATCATTTATATTTAATTATGGTAAAACAGTAAAATTTTCAAAGCGACAACAAGCAGACACGGCAATATTCCTTGGCAATCAAAAAACGTCTTAGCAAATTCCGTTCTATCTAGAAATTCAAACTTCATACAAATTCATTAAATATGCCATAGAAAGAATCGCTTTCAGAAATACAGTGATAGCGAAATAAGATTTTTAACACCTGGTGAAATATTAGAAATATAATATCACTTTTATTATTTTTAATTTTTTGTTATCAGTTTATTCGAACGATTTTAAAAAATAAGAGTAATGAATTTTGTAATAAACTTTTAATAAAATAATGTTCAGTTTTGGAATGTAAATACCACCATTTTATCTGTTTTCTGACCTACATATTTCTATATTTGTTGCCGACCATGATTTGTAATGTTACATTGATTCGTCTGTATGAAATGCACTTTCATTTTTATGGCAAAAGAAAGTTGCAGGATCTTTTCCAAAAGAGATAACATAACTAATTGCAATTGCAAATAAACCACAATTTAACCTACCAGATTGTTGCTGTACTAATTTACGATTAATTTCTATATGTTTATTTTCACATTTTAAAATTGCACAAATCTGTTTAATCGTTTTTATAGAGGCTGCTTAATTAACTGTTTTATCAGGTAAGTCGGGTAAAACAAACTAAACTTAATACTATCTTTTAAATTAAAAACATATTACATATCAAAATGATAGCTATGTAAACACTGTGGTCACTGATTATTTCATTAAGCAGGAAGTTATCATTTAATATAATCTCCATATAGAAATGTTTTAATTTAAATTAAATTTTATTGTTTATCAAGTTGAGTTAGAGATATCCACCCAGTGGTCACTTAATTATTCAGTAATTACGATGTTATCCACTTTATTACGTAAAATAATTTCAAGATATTAATTCTAGGTATTAATTATATTTCAAGTATTAATATGGCAAATACTAGTAATATAAACCATTAAGAAGAGGGGGAATTAAAAAGAGTGGACACTAAATATTTTAATCATAACGAAATAATTATTTTTAGTTGTATTAAAGTAAAAAATCAACATGGTTATATTTTTATTGCAAATATGTAAAAAATTGAAAAGAGGAAGAATTAAATGGAGTGATCACTAAATGTTTTAGAAATAAGGAAGTTATATTGTATAAAATTAAAATAATTTGAACAAAGTAATATTTTTATTATATTGCACATCTTTGAACAGTCAAGAGGAGGAACAATTAAACAGAGTAATTAAGGCGTTATCTTGTATATCAGATATCAGATAAAATAATTTAAACAAAGTACATGTATCTTTTAATAAATGACACTGATAAGACATAAATAAAACAGATTTTTTTCAAATTTTTTACACCATAACAGACACACACGTGCGCGTATTGGATTCAGACACGTGCTACAGGCTTATAGTAATCCGTCTCCATCATCTACATGATATATATAAATCAATAATAACTAAAGCTGATGTAAAAACTATTATTAAATTGGTTGCGCCTATAAGGCTTTGCCAAGTACATATAAATTTATCTTAGTGAATAGTCAAATTTAAAATTAATCAGTTTATAATTGACATGTACAGAGAGAGAGAGAGAGAGAGAGAGAGAGAGAGAGAGAGAGAGAGAGAGAGAGAGAGAGGGGGGGGGGTCGACATAACTATCAAATAAACACATTCTTTCCTATCATACCATTTTGTAATTTAAAGCTTCAATAAGTTTTCCAAAGAAAAAATTAAAACGGCGCTAATCTAATTAATGATGTTCCTAATGATCAATGTCACATTTGATTCAAAGATAAAAGCTTGAATAAATACAGAAACAACAGTAATTTCCCAGCGAGATGTAGCATGTAGGATCTAATATTAGAACATGCTTACGTCATAAAAAACCCGGGTCATTTAAACTCAGCTTTCAAAAAGGAGAACTTCATTGAATTTGTCATTTGTGACTTAGAAAGGGATAAATAACACCATTTCAAATACATCTGGATATTAATGAAGGACAGTTAATGCAATTTGTCATGTTTCACCTTCGATTCAAGGGTTTTTCCGTACATCCGTGCGCATGCTCCATGCTCATAATTATCATGTTCTAACATTGACCAACCGGTCAGAGGATTCCGTTTATTTACAGTTAAAAGAAATGAAATTTAAGAAAATGATTCTCATGGATCGTGGTTAGAAGATATCTATTTTTAAAAAAAAAAAAAAAACATATATTTAGAAAATCAAAAAAAAAAAAAAAAAAAAAAAAAAAAAAAAAAAAAAAAAAAAAAAAAAATTCTGAAAATTGAAAAACTTCATGCAGCTTTAAATATATTTTGGATGTTTATTGTGAAGTTCAAAAACTTCATTATTTTCACGATCTGAATGATTCTGATTACATGTATTTTAATGTAATAAGATATCAACGTTAATAGTCAGATTTTATAATGTTTAGTTTCATATCGAACAAAATCATACAATGAACAATGAACAATAGATCCACAATAAATGATGTATTGCTGTTTCTATTTCTCCAATACACAATATGACTCACTTACTAGATTATTAATTAAACAAGTGTTCTTTAAATGATTTTCACTCTAATCTTAATCTATTATGATGTAGTTGATAAACTCTGCAATCAGAATAAAAATAACATATTATTAAAACATTCATTCAACGTATTTATCAAATATATTAAGTGAATTATTACTAATATCTTAAGACAAAACATTCAATTCTCAAATGACGTTCGGTTGAAAAAAACGAACTCGTTATAGAAGTTTGACAACGAAGAGTTACTTAATTTAGACTATTTCTTTTGGAATAGAATAGAGATTATAATGTCTATTTGTAACAAAGGCAGATGAATTACAATAAGGTCGGGAGGTTAAGGGCTCGTTTTCCGGTCGGGTCATACTGTAGACTTTAAAATCTAAGATACTGCTTCTTGACATTAAGAAAAAAGAGTAACGACCAGTTTGCCGGATAACAGGAATTTGTTACTGGGAGTGGTTTGCTTGTTTGAGGCAGGCTGAGTCGGATAAGTACATGTAGCTTCTTTACAAAAAGTCTCAGTGAGTGCGTAGAAGTACAAGGTAGACAATTATTACACTCTTGCACACACACGCACGCACGCACGCACACACACACACACACACACACACACACACACACACACACACACACTTGGTCAATGATAAATGTATTATCACGGATTAAGTATGTTAAATTTGTTTATTAAAGGTGATGCTATCACGTAAAACTGTAAATGCAGAACACTAAACAAATGCAGCGCTGCTGTCATGTGCTACTTTTGAATTGTATTATTTTATAAAAATTCAAAGGTAGCACATGACACTGTGATGGATCCAGCTGGCTATAAATATAACGTTAATGTGCGAGAATATAGTTAAGCCTTTGTTAATCGCAACAAACCGTATGATTGTTTTGTGTATCGGATGTGACATATCAATGTAACGAAGATCTATAGCAGGAAAACACTCTACAAAATTAATGTTATACAATATTTAGACAATATTGACATATGCATGTGTATCGATATAATTAATGTTTGAACATGATAAAATCACTGCTTAAAGTTAAGGCAAAGAAACACTCTATTAGGCCATTAAGATTCTTATAATATACGTTTAGAAAATGACCAAATAAAACTGTAAGTTAAATATGCAACAACACTGACATCACATCAATTCCTATGAGCAAAGCGGCATAACTCTTACAGTACTAGCCGACCACACACACACACACACACACACACACACACACACACACACACACAGAGTAAAATAATATGGTATAACTTTTAAACGGCTTTGTTCATTATTTCTTTATCATAAAAATCCGTCAGGTTTTATCTTGGTCATTGTGTTCACAACACGGGAAGAAAATGTCCAAAGCATGTAACGAGCAGGCAGTGAAAAGCAAAAATTGCGCTGTGCAGAATAAATTTTATTATTTTGTCAACACAGTTTTTTCAAATCATTCGATACTCAGATGTACACACTGTCTTCAGTTGCCTACGGTAATGTTACGGCCTACGGAAGTTCAGAGTGTTCAGACCATTGCTTTACTAATGCAAGGTCGAAACGACAGGTTGCTCTAGTATGGCGTGAATGTTTCTGCCATATAGCTACTTGTTCGTCGACTAAGAGAAACTGGAAGGCCTGCCGAGCCACCTCAACCGCGCGTATCGACACGACCTTAAGACTGCGCTTGTCCACCTACGTAATCGTTACGTTTCTGCCACTGAAACTGCTAACGATACAATAGGCAATCATAACCGTCATATTCACCAAAAACTGTAAGGAACCAATTTCGTGAGGCGGGTCTGCAATGTAGACGTTCATGCGATTGTATGCCTCTCACTCGTCCGCGTTGCGCGCGTTGAATGGCTTGGTTGGCGGCACATACCCCAAGAATATTTCCAATGAGGCGATGAAGAGAGTTCTTTTTCACCGACGAGTTACGATTCAAACTTTTTCGATCGGATAGTATAAATCGATTTCGTTGGGAACTTTTCGTCGACGCATGCGTTAGTGATGTAGATAGGTTTGATGGTGGGTCAGCTTATGGTCTGGAGTGGAATGTTTCATGAGGTTAAGTCACTGTTTGTTCTTCTTGGTGGGACTTTGACCGACGTCAGGTATAGGGATGAAATCCTTCGCCCGGTTGCTGTTCTTTTAGTCCAACAACATAATCTCATTTTCCAACAAGACAATGCCCGACCTCATGCTGCGAGAGTTTGTAGACAGTTTGTGACTTATCATAACATTCAGCCGCTTCACTGGCCATCCTATAGTGTAGATTTTTTTCTCCAATGGAACTTCTTTGGGACGAACTGGACAGGAGGGGTAAACCGGCGTCAGAACCCCTCCCTCCTACAACGCACGATCAACTGAAAAATGCCTGGTTTGAAGAGTCGAACAATATCTAAATGAGGAAGATAAACACTTAAGAATTCAACGCTAAGGAGAATAATGGCTGTGTCAGCTGCGTGAGGTGGACACACCCAGTACTGAGAAATGTACCCCGATTTTAAATTACGTTTTTTTTGGAGTATCGCCCAATTGGTTCAAATAAATCTAAAAGTAAAGGTCAAATTCCAGTGATTTTTTCACAATTAATTATGAAAGATAGTTTTTGATAGTGTAATAAACAAAATTTAATACCATTTATTTAATGTACCAAACATTAACTCTAAATTTTATCCCGCGTTTGTTTTTTCTTTAAATATATTATTTTTCAAAACTTCGTGTTAATGCTTCAAGTTACCGGGATGAATAGACATCATCAAATTACAGTCTAAATTGATTTGTATAACAAAACTAAAAACTACAACTTCCTTGTATAATGTTAAATCACAGTATAAAACTCTTTAAAATCTAAAAAATGTCGTTAAATATTAAGGTCTTAAAGCAACGAACGATACAGATCTGTTCCAGAAATATAAGTTAACAAAATTTAAAAAGTTTTTCTAAATGCATGATTAAATATGAGAGACAAGATTATTCTTCCCATTGAAAACCGATAGCTACCCAATTTTAGACCTTTAAAGCGGGGTTATACTCGTTTTACATCAAGTGTCACTTATTGGCGCCGTACTGACTGTACGTTTATTATATATTAAATATAATCATTTTAAATTACATAAACTGCGTGTTTACTCTATGTCATGTTATATAATATATATTAGTCATTTGTTTACCTTACAGAGAACTAAATAGCTTCAAGGACATTTTAAAGCAAAAGGTGGTATGTTCTTTCACACAGAATAATCAATTACCACTTTGACCCAAATTTACAAGGAATTCACGATTAAAATTAGGACAGTATGCTCTTTATTTCAGTCTGCTGATAACTGTAATTATATAAATATAATATATAATGATATAAATATATTTAATGTTTGTTTTGTTTGTGCAATTGCAAACTATTGGTACAATATTGTGAATCAAATAATTTTTACTATTATCAAAATAACAAAGAAAGGGTTTATCTGTAAGATTTTTGGTTGATGTCACCGTTGTAAAAACCAAAATTGTTATACAGCTCGAGGAAAAACTTCTGACCCTCAGCTTATTAATAATAAACCAAAGAATATATACTAGACATGTTAAAACGGGATACCATGAAAATGATATTTTATAAAGAAATTGCATTCTACAATGTTTTTATTGTAGTGTTTGAGTCATTACATCAGTTTCCTTAATAAATATTTAAAATTTTGTCACATGATTTTTCCCCACCTGTTTACTAACCTAACTGAGTCATATATTTATAAAGAATTAAACAGTTTCAACGAAAATATCTTTTAAGCAGAATTTCCACTCTATTGGAAATCAATAAGTGCAATCAGAAAATTTATGCGTTATAATTTATTTCCCTATAATTATATATATATATATATATATATATATATATATATATTCGGAATTAAAATGTTATTTAAACATTTTCTTTGTTTTAGTAATTATATTATTCTTAACATAATATTTGTTTTTTAAAAACTCTGTTTTTATTGATTATTATTATTTTGTATATATATATATATATATATATATATATATATATATATATATATATATATATATATATATATATATATATATACTAGGATATATATGGTTGGTAAAATGTAATGTTGTTGAAAGCCGTATCAGCAATGTTTGAGCTATTTGCATAAGAGGAAATAATTCATCCCTAGGAAATAATAACAAATTAGTGCGTGAGATTTTTGAGCATGTATTATGGTCTGGCCTACTCAAGCGCGGACTATTGGTGAAGCAATACTTTATCTCTTTGATGCGGAGAGCCAAGCGAGAATGCTATATTTCAAATGATACGTTGATTGTATGATCTGGCCTGTGTTTCACACGCCAAATCTAAGGCTCTGTGGTCTTAAGCTCTATATCTTAGCCATAAGAATAGCTATCATAGAAAGATATCCGAATCAGGTATTTTAAAATGCAAAAAATATCATATGTCTAATCGTTAACAACGTTTTTCGAATAAAATTAATCTATGGTTACCTTGTATATTTACTTATGTAAAAAGTAGTGTCTTTTATTGTCTGCATCAAATATTAAAATTTGTCTAAGTGTATGTAGATAATAAAATATTAACATACCAGTCTATGTCCAAGCACAATTCTCCCCTCCAAACAGTAAAAAAAAAACCCTGAAAACTTGAAAATATTGTAATACACGTGAAATTCCATCAATGAAGTGAGGCTGGATGCTCTGGAAGGGTAAGCACCTCCTGTCTAGCTAGCTACACCCGTCACGTGCAAAGTTACATGTCACATGTCACATGCAAAGTGCAGGATCTTTTCCAAAGGAGATAACATAACTAATTGCAGTTGCAAATAAACAACAATCTAAGCTACCAGATTGTCGCTGTACTAATTTATGATTAATTTCTATATTATGCTTATTTTCACATTTCGAAACTGCACAAATCTGTTTAATCGTTTCAAAAGAGACTGCTTTTTTAAGACTGTCATATCAGGTGAGTCAGGTAAATGACTTGAACTTAATACTATCTTTTAAATTAAAAACATATTACTCTTCAAAATTATAGCTATGTAAACAGTGTGGTAACTACAAAATCAAGCAGGAAGTTATCAGTTATCAGTAATTCAGTAATTACGATGTTATCTTATTTATAACGTAAAATAATTTCAAGATAGAATTTTCTTAACAAATATTTAAACCATTATATGGGGGAAGAATAAAACAAAGTGGTCACTGAATATTTTAATAATTACGATTTAATCTTTTATAAACTAAAAAGACGAACATAATTTTATTTTGATTTTTATTTTGCAAACATATAAACAATTGAAATGAGGAAGAATTAAACAGAGTCATAACTAAATGTTTTAGAAATAAGGAAGTAATATCCTTTAAAATAACATAATTTCATTATTTTAACATTATAGTAATTTGTTTTTTATTATATTCCAAATCTATAAACAGTCAAGGAACAAATAACCAGAGTAATTAGGACTTATCTTTTTTATCAGATATCAGATAAAAGTATTTAACAAAGTACATGTATATATTATTTATATTATTTCTAATATATCTTCCGTTAAGATTAAGAAGATGATTAGAGAATCGTCACTAAGTCACTAAATAAATAAAAAAACTGGACGAATATATAAATAATTAAATAAATAAATAAATAAATAAATCAATAGATAAATCAATTAATAAATAAATAAAAATAAATAAAATCCGTGTAAATTAAAAAAATAACAAAAATGGTATTGCGTAAAAACAATAATAAAACAGACGTTAATTAGACATAAATTAAACAGTATTTTATTTATATTTCGCATTGGATTCTCCAGGACATACAATACGCACACACACACACACACGCGCGCTTGCGCGCGTACCGTGTTCAGACACATAATACAAGCTTATATTAATTCGTCTCCATCATCCATACAAATCAATGATGCTCAAAGCTGATGTTGAAACTATTATTGGTTTAAAATGCTTGAGGCACCTACCTGTTAGAAACCTAAAATATAAACTAACTTGATAGCTTGCAACGTCCGTTTTATTTAACCGTCTTGGTGGCCTGGCAGTGTAAAAGTGTCCGCTTTAAAAGCAGAAGGTTGGGGGCTCCGATCCTGGTCGAGTTATACCTTTAAGAATGTAAAGTTTAAGACACTGTCTCTTAACATTAATAAAAATAGAGTAAGGACGACCAGTTCACCTGGTGTCATGAAAATGTCACTTGGGGAGTGGTATACTTATTTGCGGCAGACTGAGTCGGTGAGGTAGCACTTCAATAAAAAGTCTTACTGAGTGCGCGCTAGTACAACAGTAGACTATTTTTACACTCTTTCACATGCCACACGAAAAAGACATCTCGTATTTATCCCTTAAGACTTATAAACTCGCACCCTCCTTAATAGCAAAAATATAACGACACAACATTATAACAAAAAAAAAAAAAAAAAAAAAAAAACTAATCCTTTATCTCGTTCAACTTTTGATAGGACTATGGAATGGTAATGCGACAAATGGCACGCACTCTTTAAAGATATATTGTGTTGTAGTCAATGTAATGTTATTTAATCAAATAAATACATAAATATTTCCTGTACGTCACATTTACATTTTGAAAAAAAACTTTTTTGTAGGAATTTGATTTTCGCTAGACATGCAATATAATTTCCCCTAATTAACAAGAATTCAATTAATAAATTTGGAAAACAAGCCCTTTTTAATACATTTTTTCTGTTATAATAAAATTTATTTTAGTAGTACTTAGGAGATTTAAAAATAATAATTTTTTTTTAAATAATTATACACAAAAATCTTTAGCGAAATTTTTATTATTACTTTTCCTTTTTTTTTTTTTTGGTAAAAAATTTTAAATCTTTCTTAAAATTTCAGTGTTTTACCTTTAGAAATATATTATTTCAATCTTCGTGTTAATGTTTAAAGCTGCGGGGATAAAAATATACCCTCAAATATCAATCTAAATTGAAGTGTATAATAAATCTTCCAGGTATAATTTTAAATTACCGTATAAAACACTTTAAATTCTATAAACTGTCGTTAAACATTAAGGTTTTAAATAAGAATAAGTTAAAAAGTTGTTACAGAAACACTCAGTTTGACAGTTATCAAAATTTTGAAAAGAGCTTAATTGTTGGTTAAATTTGTATTTTCACTAAAATCAAGAATATTGTTCCGATTGAGAACACTGCATGACCTAGAAACCTTGAAAGCGGTAATATATTCAGACAGCCCAGAATAACGACTATTCATTATCAGAGACCTGTCGAGTTTTTAAATATATAAACCGCGTCATATGCTTGCTTTTCCAAGAACAAGACACTTTCAAAGAAAATCTTTTAAAGAAAAATTGATTTTTCTTTTGACTCATAAAATCAATGATTGAAACGATAAAAAATAAGTTCTTTTTAATATTTTACACCGTTTATATTTAAATTATAGCAATAGTTTTAGGATTATTTTTTGTTTTAACAATGATGCAATTAAAGCAAATAAACAGTTAAAAATTAAACAAACCTTTGGGGTGTTCAATTTGATGGCGGTTATGCACCGGGACAAAAACTTGTACTCAAATTGATTTATATATATATATATATATATATATATATATATATATATATATATATATATATATATATATATATATATTTTTTATATATATATATATATATATATATATATATATATATGTATGTAGGTATGTATATAAAAGGTATATCATTTATTTCCGATACCGTGTGAGACCTGATTTAACTTGATCCCGACTAAACCTGAATCTTCATTATCTGAAACTGAACTCAATTCAACCACAGCAACCAAATATAATACAGAGGCCAGTGTAGGACAAGGGGCCAGATAGGCCCAGTGGTTCTTTACACCTAGATATGAATCTCCATGAGGCATATCTTTGCCGGAGAATGGTATTTTGCTTGCCAAAGGTGAGTGATTTTCCTGGTTCCTCTTGTTTCCTCCACCATCCCTAAAATGACCACCTAAATATTTGAAAAATAATCTGAAAATGGATACGAATGAATATTACTTCAATAAACTTCATTTTAATAAAGATATTTTAATATGCAATTTTATTAACCTCTCTGTATATATATATATATATATATATATATATATATGTGTGTGTGTGTGTGTGTGTGTGTGTGTGTGTGTGTGTGTGTGTGTGTATTTATGATGTATATTTTATGTATTTTCAAAAATAAATATAGTTTGGAGTACTTTTTTTGTTTCTACTTAAAACCGACTGGAATTAGCGTAAAGACCTACATCTTAAGTCACCTCCAGTGTCCTTGGACTTGTTCTGGTGTTAAAGTGTTAGATTAGTGCACATTGGGAATCAGTCTCTCTCTTGTATGCGCACACATGTGAGAAAGGCTGCAACATTATAGTAAGTAAAACATATGGTCCACTTCTTATTTGTAATATAAAATACCTCGTATAATCTTAAAGTAACTCTTGTGACTGACTTTTGTGTCTAGTAGTTATTTAGATTTGAAAAACGTGTACTTATCGGTGTGAACTTATAACAGCGGCAAAAACCTTTGAAAAAATTCTGTCACTAGCAGCAAAATATTTTTTGAACAGAATTGACTGCTAACGGTAAAAACTGAGAAACATTTTGCTGCTAGCGGCAAATTTCACACTCTATGCAGCGATAAAAATCATTTGAATATAGTTTTGATAATTCATTTTAAAACTTTAGTGTTTCACCTTCAGAAATATTTTATTTTTTTTAAGCATCGTGTTCTTGTTTTAATCTACGCGGGTATCAAAATCTTAATATTGTGCGTTACTCCTAAAAACATTTACGGATGTAAAGCTCTTTAAAATATAAATAATATTATTATACATTTAAGTCTTGAAAAGAACAAGAAATAAAAAGCTATTTAAAATATCTTGACAATTAGCAAAATAATGAAGGGCTTATCTTATTTGTTACTTAAATTTGCTTTGTCACAAGATTATGTTTCCGAATGAGAAGACTGGAAACCCTTCAACAATGATCTCCAGACACGTGAAAGCGGACATCCATTAAGGGAGGTTCACATTACAGGACAATAATGGAGACACTTGATATTAGAGATAGTAATATCGACTTCTCTAAAAGCAACAACAATTTAATATATGGATATTATAATGTAGTTTATCATCAAAACTATTCGATATTTACGTCAATTGTGTCCCTTTAGAGGTTCGGTAATTTTTCAGTAACACTGTCGAGTTATTTAATCTATAAACTGCGTCATCTGTTTTCTTTACAAAGAATTAAACAGTTTCAAAGAAAATCTTTTTTTTAGCAAAATATATTTGTCCTTGACATAGAATAAAAATGAACCAATATTGTTAAAAATTCACATGAAATGATGAACAACTGAGACTAGTAACTTAGATTTTATTATAGAATTTGACACTGCTGATAATTAAATTATATCAACATTTTGTTTGTTTTAGCAAGATACAATGATAACAAAATAAAATAAAAAATTCGACAATATTTTTAATCATCCTGGCTTAAAATATATTATGTACTATTAACTCAATGTTATAGTTTCTGACACTATTTAATGGGGATTTTGAGTATGAAAGCCATTCCCGTTTCACTTTTCTTCCATTAGTTGTTAATAAAACCAAATATTTCAACAATGCTGTCGTTGTTTAACTTCCTTGGTAAGATAAAAAGATAAATTAAAACAATAATTTTGACAATTATCAAAATAACAAAAAGGCCGATCTTAAACGTGTGGATTGCATGGTTGCAGAAGATTGTTAAACTTATTGAAACAAAAAACCTCTGACTCTAACCAATCAATCCAATAAATTATTATCAATGATTTAAAACGGTATTACACTCCAGGAGGTACAATGTAATTATATAAAGCAATTACATTCCACAAAGACTTATTGTAGTGCTTGAGTGACTACATTAAGGTCTTAAAATTTAGATTTAAAATTCGGTCAGAAGATTTTTATACCTTTTAACTAACCCGAATGAGACATGTTTACATTTCACATGAGAAATATTTATAAAAATAATAAGTACAATCAGCAAACTAACGTCTCAATTATTTAGTTGTTTAGTTATTTAATTATTTGGTGTTATTATACGATGCTACTGGATGTAACTGTATAATATTACTGTTTGATAACATTCTCCATGGTGCAGTAGAATACAGCCGTTGTTTACTGTAATAGTACGGTGTTATTGTTTGGTGTAACCGTATGGTGTCACTGTCCGGTGTAACTGTATGATGTTAATGTATGATAACACTTGATGATGTCACTGTCCGGTGTCACTTGATGATGTTTCTGTCCGGTGTCACTGTATGATGTTAATGTTTGATATCACTTGATAATATCTCTGTCTGGTGTCACTGTATGATGTTAAAGTATGATATCAATTGAGGATGTCACTGTCCGGTGTAACTTAATGATGTAATTGTATGACATCACTTGATGATATCTCTGCCCGGTGTCACTGTATGATGTTAATGTATGATATCACTTGATGGTGTCTCTGCCCGGTGTAACTAAATGATGTTAATGTATGATATTACTTAATAATGTCACTGTCCGGTCACTGTATGATGTAAATGTATGATATCACTTGATGATGTCACTGTCCGTTGTCACTGTATGATGTTAATGTATGATATCACTTGATGATGTCTTTGTCCGGAGCCACTCTATGATGTTAATGTATGATATCCCTTGATGATTTCACCGTCCGGTTTCACTCTATAATGTTAATGTATGATATCCCTTGATGATGTCATTGTCCGGTGTCACTATATGATGTTAATATATGATATCACTTGATGATGTCTCTGTCCAGTATCACCGTATGCTGTAAATGTTTAATATTATTGGATTATGTCACTGTCCGGTCACTGAATGATATAAATGTATGATATCACTGGATGATTTCTCTGTCCGTTGTCACTGTATGATGTTAATGTATGATATCACTCGATGATGTCTCTGCCCGGTGTCACTGTATGATGTTAATGTAAGATATCACTGGATGATTTCTCTGTCTGTTGTCAATGTATGATGTTGATGTATGATATCACTTGATGATGTCTCTGTCCGGTGTCATTGTGTGTTGGTTATGTATGATAACACTTGATGATGTAACTGTTTGGTGTCACTGTATGATGTAACTGTATGATATCACTTAATGATGTCACTGTCCGGTGCCACTGTATGATTTCAATCTATGATATCACTTGATGATGTCACTGTCTGGTTTCACTGTATGATGTTAATGTATGATATCCCTTGATGATGTCATTGTCCGGTTTCACTCTATAATGTTAATGTATGACATCCCTTGATGGTGTCATTGTCCGGTGTCACTGTATGATGTTAATGTATGATATCACTTGATGATGTCTCTGTCCGATGACACTGTATGATGTTGATGTATGATATCCCGTGATGATGTCACTGTCCAGTGTCACTGTATGATGTTAATGTATGATATCCATTGATGATGTCTTTATCATGTGTCACAGTGTGATGTTAATGTATGATATCACTTGATGGTATCGATGTTATTGTGTTATTGTACAATGTTAATAAATTTCACTCTCCATTTAAAGTGTAGGATGTTGCTTTATGGTGTCACTATCCCTTGTAACAGTATGTTGTCACTGTATGTTGTTATTGTATGATTTTAATGTGTGATGTTACTGTCAGTTTGACCATAAAATAAAACTGGTACGATACTGTTGGTGTTGCATTTTGCTTTATGGTATTGTAACGTAATTTACCAAAGAAACTAAATCGTTTTAATAAAGTATTAAAGTGTTTAAAAAATGAGCATAATTGTTTTAACGAATTATCCTATTTGTTTGAAGGAGTAAGCTTAATCGTTCGATCGAAATAGCAAGTCGTTCGATTGAATATTTTTATTTGGCCCTGTAACACATCCGTAGTGAAATACCTCAAACGTTGATTGATATACCAACCTTACCAAGTTTTATTGATATGTTGATAAAACTTCTTTTGTTATTGAACATAGATACGGGCAAGATATACAAAGTCCTCTTATATATGGGATACACTGTGTTTTCGTGTTTCCATACACACATATAAACATTAGTTTAAATATATATATTTGACATTGAGCAATGCAAACAAACATGAATACACTAAATTTAACCATTGTGGATTTTACGACTGCACAAAAAGTATTACATAATCTGCCTCAATCCAATAGACATGTTGCGTAAAAAGTTTATTACAAGAACGCGCTTACAAAATAGGTATAATGAAATATGAACTTTAAGTGTAAAGGTCAGTTTCTTATCAGAAATGTTATCTTTTGTTATCAGTTAAAAACCTGTTTTGTTCGATTTTTACCGAGAATAATAACTTTCAAATAAAATCAATCAAGCAAATTTAGCCATACGTTTGTCCAAAATTAAAACTAATAACAGTTTGTTCCTATTCCGACTCATATCTACCTATTTTTCAGCTAAGTTTACATCATGGCGGAAAATAATTTTGAATGTATAATACAGTATAAATTACAATATAAATGTACAAAATACAGTGTAAATGTACGGTGTTATTTTAATGTGTTTATGTATAGTGTTATTGTAGTATGTTTATGTACGATGTTACTGTAGTGTTTATGTACGATGTTACTGTAGTATTATGTACGATGTTACTGTAGTATTTATGTACGATGTTACTGTAGTGTTTATGTGCTGTGTTACTGTAGTGTGTGTATGTATGGTTTTACTATTCTGTGTTAATGTACGGTAATACTGTAGTGTGTTTATAAATGTATGGTATCGCACTGTTGTTGATTTATGGTGTAATTGTATGGTCTTACCGTATGTTGAATTTTTATGGTGTAACTGTATGACGTTCCATCATGGTGTTACTTTATGGTGTAACTATATGATGTTTTATGTAACTAAATTGTGTTACTGCAAAATGTTACTGTATGGTGTTACTGTATGTTGTGCTGTATGTTGTTACTGTGTAGTGTTACTGTATTGATAACTGTATGGTATTCAAATGTTGTTGATGTATTGTGTAACTGTATGGTGTTATTTTATGGTGTTACTGTATGGTGTTATTGTATGGTGTAACTGAATGGTGTTTTAATCTATTGTGTTTCTGTATGGTGTAACTGTATGGTGTTACTGTATGGTGTTGATGTTTGATGGTAGTACATTGATAATTGTATGGTGTAGCTGAAGTTGTAACTGCATGATGTAACTGTATTGGGTTACTGTAAAGTGTTACTGTATGGTGTTACTGTTTGTTGTAACTGTATGGTTTTACTATGGTGTTGATGTATGGCGTTATTGTATTAATAACTGTATGGTAATGTAATGGTGTTGATGTATGTTGTAACTGCATCGTGTTAATTTACAATATAACTGTATAATGTTACTGTATGGTGTTACTGTATGGTGTAACTCTATGGTGTTACTGTATGGTCTAACAGTATGGTGTTACCATGGTGTTGATGTATAATGTTTCTGCATTGATAATTGTAATGATGTTTATTAATAGTGAAACTTCATTGTCAACTGTATGGTGCAACTGTATGTGTAACTGTATTGTGTAATTACATGGTGTTACTGTATAGTGTTTCTGTTTGGTGTGACTATATGGTGTTACTGTATAGTGTTACTGTATGGTGTAACTTGTTACGCTTTTACGCTAATGTACAATGTTACTGCATTGATAACTGCAATGGTTACAATGATGTTGATTTATTATGTTAACGTAATTGTTAACTGTATGGTGCAAGGTATATTGTAACTGTTTGTTGTAACTAAATGGTGTTTCTGCATAGTGTTACTTTATGGTGTTACTGTATGGTGTAACTATATTGTGTAACTGTATGGTGTTACTGCATGGTGTTATAATGGTGTTGATGTATGATGTTAAAGCATTGATAATTTTATGGTGTAGCTGTATTTGTAACTATGTGTAACTATAGTGTTACTGTATGGTTTAACTGTATGGTGTTACTGCATAATATTACTGTATGGTGTAACTGTATTGTGTTACTGTATGGTGTAACTGCATATAATTACTGCATGGTGTAACTGTATGGTTTTACTATGCTATATATGGTGTTACTGTTTTGATAACTGTCTGGTATTTAAATGTTGTTAATGTATGTTGTAACTGTACTGTGTTACTTTACGGTGTAACTGTAATGTGTTACTATGCGGTTGATGTATAATGTTATAATAACATACTTTACAGTGTATTCTACGATCTTTTTTCTTCACCCCCTTTAAATATTCTATTTGTAAAAAAATTATTTGATTCAAAAGCTTTACTTTGATTACTATAACGAGAAAGAGCATGGGTGCTTTAGAATAAAAAAAATCTATGGTTAACTTGTGTAATTATTTAACAACTAAACTGTTTCTGACAGTTTGTATACAACGCATTAAATAGAGTTACTGTACTGCTTTAATGTAAAGTGTTACTGCATGTTGTTAATACATAGTCCTACTATTGATAGAATACACTCTATTATACTACTGCATTGTGTTACTGTTTGGTGTTAATGTATGGTTCTACTGTATTGTGTTAAAATTGACAAAAATACCCGAAATGTGCACATTAGGCACATCAAATTTTAATAGGTATTTGTATTACATATAAATCTATGATTCACTTCAAAATGTTCTTATATATAAGAGGTAGTGTAATGTATTACCTGCATAAAATTACATATTTTATTTGTAAAGTATATGCCCATAAAAGGTTTTATTGTCACTTCATATCAATAAAAACCTCAAATCAGGTTTGTTTTTGACAATTTTATAATACAAACCTCGATGTAGTTGACTTTAGGCAGAAAAAACTTATCCAAAATGTAACTTTGTTTTTGACAACATTTATAAATAATTTAATGACTATGCAATAACGTATTAAAATGCTTAATTTATAGCAGTTGTAGAATATTTAAATGTAATTTAGTTTATTTAGCAAGAAGCAAAACATAACCCTTTACCATCAATCTTTTTGCCTTGTATGTAAATGTATTATCATTTTTGATTACAAGATGTATATTTAGAAAATAACAGTTCCATTCTTCTTGTTTGTGATGGCTCAAATAAGTTATAATATAAAAAAACATAGTTAATATTACAAAGCTGAATGGAAGAAATAAATCTGCAGTTTTAAGATAGTACGAGTAACGAAATAAAGAGTTAAAAATGGTCAAAATAACAATGATAAAAAGTGATCAACAAAAATTTTGAATTTTGTTGTTGGTTGTATATTTGTTTTACGTCCAATTTACAACTATGATTTATATACCACGGCAATTTATTTATCTCTACGCTGCACTTGAAACGGCGTTTTTCTCTGAGCCAATTAAGCGGTCAGCAAGGATAACATAAATGACCTTGTTGTAAGTTGTGCCTTTATACTTGTTTTTTTTTTTTTTTTTTTCATTTTTTCTTCAGTAGTAAAATAAAAGAGATACATGAACTAATGTAGTAAATATAAACCACAAGATATTCTTGACAACCTGGTGTGAAGGTGTCATGGAAAAGATATTTTTATTTTAATGAGTTTTCTAATTTTGTCGGTGCTATTGACACCGTTCATGTCTCAATCAGAGACACCAAATAGACCCTTTGAAATAATTTCAATTTTTTCGTATTTTGACAATTTAGCTTTGTGAAAAAGAATTATGTTCAATAAGTTTTTTTTTTAAAAGATGTTCACTACTTTATTTTGACAAGTTAGCAATTGCTTGGTAAATAGAAAATGAAGACTAGATAAAAGCAGTTCAGCAAGTTTGACCTAAAAATGGCTTAATTTAATTATTCATAGAATTAGGAAGTTCAAGAGATTAAAAATAAATCTATTACCTATAATTGTAACTTATCGTTACACGTGTCTATTTAGTTTTTTTAATCGTTTTAGTATACTTGGCCTCTATGTACAATGAATCAGAATATCTAAACAAAAATAATGTTTTCATTACGAAATATGTGTACATTACACATGTAATAGGTCTAAGTGGGTCATTCTTCAAGGAAGAAATGTTTAGAAACAGGAATATATGCATCAATTATATTAATAATACATTCAAAAGGTGATTATCAAATTACACTATTACAATCATAGTCACTTTAAAGCATGCTTCAAAAGGCCTTAAAAATTTAAAAACTCTCTTCCCTAAAGAACGTTTCTGTTGTTTTTCTCTTCATGACAAATATTATAATCATGTCGAAGCAACAACAAACTTAACATTTGGTGCTAAAGGCTGACAATATAAAATAACAAGTATGAAATAGTAGCTTGAATATTCTACCTTGACTGTAGTTTAGAATCATTGGTTCTTTTGATTTATTACCGTAGCGACCGGTTACGTAATACTCTACAGCATTAAAATTGGGCATTTCTCTGTATTACGGACAAAGGAGGTGTGTCTTCGCTATCGGTTACGTAATTTACAACATTAAAATAAATGTATATATAATACTAATACCTTTTATCAAGAAAATATGTACCAAGGTACACAAATTTGATTAACAAATTTTGAAAACTAGCCAATTTATAGAAAATCCCCGCCATGCTTTAAACTCCGGTGATTTAAAGATAATTTGTCGTGTACGTCACTTAATATAGTTTGTCAGAACTTTAAATATCATTGAGACTTTTCATTAAGTGCCATTTCTACAAGTTACGTAATACCTTACAACATTTAAATTATGCATTACGTTGTATAATAGACATGGAGGTTTATCAAACATTTATAGTTTTATCTGTATGTATTTGGAGTTTATACTGCATGGATTTATCAAAAACATCGGAAACAGGTTAGTTTTATGAACTAATATTTAGATGTATTGTATATGGTTCAATCATATTTATACTGTAAACAATTTGTCCAACACTGACTCATATTTTCATGACCACATTTAAAAAGAAAAATGCAATCAGGCATGGTTCTTTTGTTGTTTACTGAGGTATCCATTAGGTATAAATGTTCAAGATATGGTGTAATCGAAGTGTGTGTATATACTGTATCACCGAAGTGCGTTAATTCAAGCTTTTGCTGACAGTTTTCAAACAGTGTACTGTTTCTGTATGGTGTTGCTGTATGATGTTACTGCAATGTTTTACTTCAACGTTTTTCTGAAAACACTTATAGAGTGCACTTTATTGTGCTCCTGTACGGTGTTAGTTTGGTGTTGATGTACCATGCTACTGTACGGTGCTACTGTTTTGATGTCAATGTAGTGTGTTACTTCAAACTTCAAAGTGTTTCATTTAGGTTCCTTTTTGGTGTCAAGCGCCGTGCAAGAATGATATATCTCAAATGATAAGCCTAGTTTATGATTCAACCTGCATTTGACGCACTGGGATCGTAAAATCGATCATTGAGCCATCCGGCGGTTGAATTGCTTTTAGAAAATGGTAGCTTGACTTATTTTCCGATATCCGAATTACGTATTTTAAATTGCATATCGTAACATATGTCTTATCTTTATTTAATTTTTTGTATTTAGTGTCAAATTATTTGACAAAAAATACTTAAAAACTGAACTAAAGTTCCATTTACTTTATAGTTTTAAAACCGGTTTTTGTACTAATAATCTTTTTTCTTTTGAATTATTTATGATCTTTTTGGTAAAAGAATAATTTCATTTATAGCCTTTACTGTTAAATATTTCACGCGAAAGAGCATACAGGTCTTCGAAAAAAATAAATTCTTATAATTTCGGAACTTTCGATTCAGTAATTTTAAACTGTTTGGCTTATGTTTTTTTATTTATGGCCCCTATTATCACTGATGAGGAAAAACTTTCCGAAATGTGCACATATGGCACATCAAATTTTAACATCTATTTGTGTTATATTTACCTATCAATGCCTTTTGGTTAGGGAACTATGCTCTTATAGTGCCCTCAACAAAAGGCAATAATGGTATTAGTGCATCACATGACCTTGTAACGTCTGATGCCTTGCCTGATAGCACATAAACTGCTTTTCGAGTAAAATTCGCCACTTTGATTTCTGACATTACTGTAAAAGTTCGCTAATAAGACATTATACACTGAAACTTATTCATTCTGAAAGTCTTAACCTAAACCTCTTTCTTGGCCAAACGGACGCAAAATTTCGATAGCAAACTTGGTGGTTTCTAAAGTTTATTTTACTTTGTTTTTCCACAAGAATCTCATCAACATCGACGTTCCCGAAACGGCCTCCAGCCTCCATGTTTTCGTCTGTAATCAATAACGTGAGTGCCACCTGAATAAATTCGGAATGGTAG
Organism: Tegillarca granosa; assembly: GCA_029721355.1. Taxonomy (NCBI): domain Eukaryota; kingdom Metazoa; phylum Mollusca; class Bivalvia; order Arcoida; family Arcidae; genus Tegillarca; species Tegillarca granosa. The sequence continues at coordinate 14,440,809 of CM056611.1, read as the reverse complement.
ATAACTCCGTCATGCAAAATTGCAATAGTGCTCGCCACTATTCTCTTATAATTCCTACTGTGTTATCCAACGTCGATAATTTTTTTTTCGTTTCAGTATACTAGGCTATGTACCGACACTGAACAATCAATGCTAATGAGTTACAATAGCTTAATCAAGATATTATTTTCATTACAAGAGATGAGTACATTATAATAGGTCTAAGGGGTCATTTGTCAAGGTAGAAATGTTTAGTAATAAGACAATTTGCATCAATCATATTAAAAACACACTCAAAAGGTGATCATCATATTACACGATTGAAGTCAAAGTCACTTTTAAAGCATGTTTCAAAATGCATTTAAGAATTTAAAAAAGCCCCCTTCCCTAAAGAAATCTTTCGTTGAGTAACGTGCGTAAGGTTCCTGTTATTTTTACTGCATGGTAAATATTAAAATCATGTAGAAAAGCAGCAACAAACTTAACATTGAGTGCTATATGCTAAATCAATAACAGGTATGAAATAACAATACAATTTCTATATTTTATTTAAAGTATTTTGAAGGTTTCATATTTATGGAGATAAATGCAAGCTTGCCTTATTTTTATATGAAAAGGACAATTTTTAAGTATTATTGAAAATCTTGTCACAGATGGGTATTTAGGCATGTGAATTATCTTTTTATAACTCCTGTTAGAATTAAACTTGCAAACAATATATTTATTATTAGAATAAGGAAAAGTGAAATGTATGTAATAACCATTACACGTTTTTTTTTATGGGTATTTTATTTTCCTCTGTGAATGATTCATTTCTTTTGCCGTTATTATTTTGAGACCTATAACTGGCCAATGCATACCACGACGACTGTTTACTGCAATCCCAAGTAGTCTTATCAGGTTTTAATGAATTCTGATATAGGTCAAGTCTTTACAGTGAAAATCGTCTCTCAGTAAAAGCTTGTCTTTCAGTACTTTTAGTACTTTGATTGTCTTTACGTGTAATAATATAGAAACATAAAATGACAATTATGTGTGCAACTTTACACTACTGTTCAATAAGGGTTGTAGCTACCGGTTACGCAAAACCATATAACATTTCAATTGCGCATTACTTTGTAAAATAAAAATGGAGGTTTATCGAACATTTGTAAATTTATTTGTATTTATTTGGGGTATATTCTGCATTGATATTTCAAAAACATCGGGAACAGGTATGTTTTTATTAACTAATATTTAGATGTATTGTTTAACCTAGAAAATAACTATGGCTCTGCCATATAGATTTTTTTCAAAAAAAAAAAAAAAAAATAGCGACAGTATAATCAAAGTTGATAAATAAATAAATAAATAAATAAATAAATAGATAAATAAATAAATAAATAGATAAATAAAATTTTGTCTCAAAGCAGTAAATTCTGTATTGTTGTAGAAACAATTCAAAATAAATGTTTATTTAAAATTAAAATCAAGCTACCTGTCTACTGGTAACGAATATGACCCAGTAACATATTAAATTTCTTTGTAAATTATTGATGATTGGTCTTCCGAGAATAAACTGTTAATCGAACACATACTTTATATGTAAATTAAATGTTTCGAAATATTTAGATTACATTTACTTTTCACAGTATAAAATATGAATAGAAAGTTTAATTTAGCCAACGCAGATTGATTTATAAATCATTTGATAAAGACGTCTGCGCATATGGAAGGTAGACATGATAATTTATTTAACATTTGGCTAGTTTTTCTGCTTGATTTGAAATATAACTTGTTTTATCGAACGCAATTAATAAAGAATCTTGTATCACTGTGGTGATACAAGATTTTCTCTTAAATACACGTTTATTATAAGTCGTACTTTTTGTGACGTTATAGGGAATTCAAGGGTAGCATATTAAATACGAAAAAATAACTAATTTCAATTATTCATTGCGAATACTTTTAGAGCAAGGGCGACTCGTAGTGATACCTGTTTGATACAAAGAGTTGTATCTACACACTTTGTATATAATGAGTATGTATTTATGACATTAAATATTTGTCAGTTAACTATCAATGAATCAAGTGGTCATAAAAATTATGTCTGAAACAATTTGATAAGCCGCTTGTTGATGCAGATTATAAATATGTTCCCTACAAAACTTTTTAAAATTCTTTTTGCAATAAATTTTAGTTCACTTTTTATCAAATTAATGTAAATAGACGAAAAGCATTAAGATGTTTAGCTTGTTTGTAGAAATAAAAAAGACCTGGCCCCGTTACACAATCGCACTTAAAGTTGAGGAAATACTTATTAAGTAACAACTTCCGTTTTACAATAAAACTTTAGTGTGTACTCAGCGGAGAAGTAAATTGTAGTGTATTCTCAATTCATTAAGCAATCTTGTCATAGTTCTCATTCGTTAACAAAAGTACTTTTGTACCATTCAGCAACGAGAGCGCGCAACATCGCTCGATTTTTCATTTTGTCTGCTCAGAAATTAATCAAATATGGATCCGCAAAAAAATCCCGCCTATTGGACAACATGATATTAGTTCAGCAAATAATTCCTTTTTGGGAGACTAGAATGTTAATTTTTTAGAAGTAGAACAAAGAATAAGCTTCGAGACAGGGTGGTTTCATGGTTCAATGCGTAAGTTAAGCGTAAGAAGACAACTATAATAAACACGAAAACTATCGATTCAAAACGTTCGAGAGTAAAACATACTTAGCAATGGTTAATTCTGACTATGGGAAATAGTTGTTAAATTATTATCCAATCGCTTGAATACATTTTTGCTGCTGGCAAGGAAGGATATTCATCTTGAAATATCTTGCAAATTTCAAACATTTCGTCCATCGCCAATTCTCTGTTTAATTAAACGTAAATGTGTGACTTGGTAGTTAGGTTGCACTCGCCTAAAGAGGAGAAAGCCCTTGGTCCGACCCTGAATTTTAATCTCTAACATGTAACGTATGCGTTAATATTGAATTCCAAAAAATTATTCAAACCAAATACAAATACACAGTAAACTACATCGTCTATTTAAGTAGGATAATGTACAGTTCACTTGGATGTTTACAGCTGTTAAACACAGTTTCTATTTCTTTTATCTTGATTTTTTAATCTAAACAATAAAAAAACTCGCCAGGGTATTGTCACGTAATAGAATAATACTAAAACCTTTCAGCAAAAGAAATATTTATCAAGGCACAGTGTTAGGTTCACATATTTGCAAGCATTTGTTTTCCTTTGAAAAACATAATTCTCTCATTAAAATTTTGAAAATTAATTTTATTTGCAACTTAACAAAACCTAACAGAAATTATTAGACGATTAAAGTTCAAATTAAATAAAAACAAAACAATCTACATTTCAAGTCGATTCATTATTATCAAGCATATTACATGTACATAAAAATTCTGTTAATTAATACCTTAACAAATGAAATACGATAGTTACATTTGATTTCTTGTCCCTTTTTATCATTCTCTTTGGAATTACACTTAGAATATGTCAACTAATGTATTAGATATCAACCATTGGATATTCTTCAAGTTTTAGACGGGCTTTCGAAAATGTGTATAGTTGTCATTATAAATGTACTTGTGATTTTAATTTATTTTAATTTGCCACTGCTATTTACACCGATCCTATCCTAGTCCACGACACCAAATAAACCCTTTGATAAGATTTAATTTTTTTCATATTGTTTATATTGAGCTTTGTGTAAAAATGCATGTTAAATAACTGTCAAATACACACTTTTAATTGGAATTTTACTTCAGACCGTGTAAATCATGCATTCTATAATTTTAAATGTTTAAATTTTACATATAAATATATAACAATTACTTGCTTAATATTGCCATATGTGCACATTTCGGAAAATCATACCTCATCAGTGACACTAGGGGCCGAAAATTTTAATAGATAAAAAACATAAGCCAAATAAGTAATTGATTTTTTTCTATTATAAGCTATTCAAAATATAAACGGCGTCATTGTTTTTTAGCATTTCTTTCCTTAGAAGCTGTACATTTTGAAAGAAAATATTGTATAAGAAAGTATAAGAAAATGGATTTTATTCCGGACACGGAATATAGATTCCCCTAATGCGGTACATACTCACAAGAATTCAATCAATAAAATAGCAATTAGCAGCCTCTTTTATTACATTTTCCTGCTTATATTTGAAATAATTTCTAAAGTAGTTAGAAATTCTGTGGTAATATTTTTTTCAAAATTTTACACAAACATGCGACTCAATGTTTAAATAATAATCCCAAAAGAAAATAAAACCATAGAATAAAGTATATTTTACAAATTAAGTAAAAACGTGAGTAAGTAAAACAAGAGGTTCTTGAAGGCATTCTCTGTCTTATATGCTACACCTGTCACGTGTTAAATCAAAATTGGAAAAAAACATGAAACTATGGGGTTTTGAATATTTTTAACACAAATTAGAATAAATTATTAGTGGAATGTTTTTTGGTAAACATTAATTGTTTTTCTCAAAAGACTAATCTATCTATCTTATTTTTAAAATGTATTTTGCCACGGACGTTTTTTTTTTATATCTTTGTCATAAGAATGTTTTCATTATACTTTTAATTTTTTTGTTAAAAGTATATTAATCTATCTTAAAATTTTAAACTATTTTAAGCTTCTTGTTTTTGTTTTGACCTAATTCTAGAAACTTTACTGCGGGCTGCACTTCAGACGGCACATATTTTATGTAATTTATAAGATTATGTTTGACAAATTATCAACGTTGAAAAAAAAGCTTAAAAATTATTTTGTGCACTATCAACTTAATGTTTAAGTTTCTAACACAATTTGCAGGGAAAAACTGGTATTAATAAATAAAAATTCTAATTCCTATGAAAAGCTATTTCTATCTCACCTTTTCAGCATTTTTAGGAAATAATGACATGTAAACCAAAACTAGAACACAAGTATGGTGGTATTAAAACCAGCGAGTGTCCCATAATACTACCAAATAAGCATCACGTGATTAATATTACTATCCGCTTCTATCACAAGAAAGACAACAGGTTCTTTTAAGTACGCGTGAACACTACTGGATAATAAAATGATCCAGTTCTGTAAAGAACGTCCTCAAATGTTTTGTTTATGGCAAACTTTAACTTAGTCCGTTTTGTAAACAGCAGATTGGGCCTCTATTCGATGAACAGGTGGCAGCAGATAAACCTCACTTAACATGTGTCGGAATAGATTTCTTTGGACTCCTCATGATGAAGATTGGATGACATTTTAATCTTCCGTCATGTAGTCATATGGGTGGGGCGTAAGGACGCATGATTCGGTCGACACGGATAATGTTAAAAGCACTTGTCAAAGAACAGTTCTTAGTGATGAACAACTTTTAACCTTTATGGCTGTCGTCGAAAAAATTCTAAACGATAGGCCAATGTTACTTTAAATCGAATCCTTTCAAGCATTCCTTGACTAACGTAAGGCTGTTCACACAGTAAAATGTAAAGTTGCCGTTATTACTGTCTTACAACTAGAGCAATTTAATTGAAGTCGCTCAGAGCTTGAGAACAGATTCGTTAATATCTCCTTTTCAACGTTTTACAAGCCCAAAATGTGTACTAAAGAAAGTGTTGCGTGACAATGGAACTTATCTTGTGGGTAGAGATCGCGAATTAGATAAATCGATTTGGGAAATGAACCAATCAAAAATTGGGCAATATATGTTGCAACTAGAGATTGAGTGACATTTTAACCAACGTCCATCTAGTCGTATGGGTGGCGTGTAGGAACGCATGATTCGGTCGACACGGATAATTTTGAAAGCACTTGTCAAAGAATAGTTCTTAGTAATGAACAAATTTTAACCTTTATGGCTATGGCTGTAGTCGAAAAAATTCTAAACGATAGGCCAATAACATCAGTAAGCAAAGATTCAAACGATCCTCCAACCCCTACACTGAACATGTTACTTAAAATCAAATCCTTTCAAGCATTCCTTGACTTACGAAAAGGTGATATAGTACTAGTGGCCCAGAAAGAAAAACGACGACGGCAGTGGCTTTTGGGCAGAACAGACCTAATTGTGGATCAAAATTGACACGTATACAATAGCAATAACAATGTGAATCCGTGTATTTGTTGCGATCATTTACTATAGTTTGTCCATATTTGTGTATTGCAGAAATCGCAATCGCAAATAAATGTATAACATTTACCCCAAGAGCTTCACATTTAATTGTAAATACTTTTGTAAGAAAATGGATTTCTCTCGTACACGGAATTTGAATTCCCCTAATAAAACACATAATTACAAGAATTCAATTATTGAAAATAGTAAATCACTCCATATTTTTCATACACTGATAAACCATACAAAAATTTTAGTGTTCCACCTTCAGAAATTTATGATTTATTTTAAACTTCAAGTTTTGTTTCAGAATACGCAAGAATAAAGAGTTTTAAAGAGAACAATTATAAGCATTTTGTTCTTGACATAGAATAATAATTTACCTATTGTGTTCCAGATTTTCTAGAAATCAACAACTAAAACGAGAAAAGATGCTCTTTTTATTTTTTTATGTTTAAACAATGATAGGAATCATAGTTCTAATGCAGTATTATAATTCTGTAACTACCAGCTTATATAATTGAAAACTGTTATTTCTGACACAAGAGTTAAGAAACATAGGTCCATCAAGTGACACACTTGAAATAAATTTAAAACTGTAAAGCGTAGTAAAGATTTATGATGTATCTAAATAGTTAAAACTTCACAGTCTTGTAAGTCATTTTCTCTGTCGAGTTATTTAACCTTTTAGTGTTTACCTAACGAAGAACTAAACAATTTTAAAACAAAATCTGTTTTAAACCAAAATAGATTTTTCCTTGACACCGCAAAATAATTACCTAAATTTTCCAAATTTACAATCAATAAACGCCTGAAACGAGAAGCATGCTTTTTGCTTAATATTTTACACCGCTTAAAGTTAAATTGTTTTTATTATTTTTATTTTATTTTATTTTATTTTTACAATCAAAACAACATTGGTAGAAATAAGCCAAAATTTTAAATTATATATATTTACTAGTATATATTTAGTTGTGAATATGAAACACCTTATCCTTTTAATACAAATTACGTTGGGCGTTTGAGATTTGATTATACCGTCAAACTTGTTAAGTTAATGTAATGTAATGTTACTGTACAGCTGTATATGTACGACGACATTGTGAAATTATTTTGTAAGATATGATATGATATGATATATCAGTAAGGTTTTTCTATGCCATGCTATTATACGTTATTACAATGTGATGTTTCTGTCCAATGTTACTGGATGGTTCCATTATCCAACGTTGTCACTCTCCAATATGCACTAGCATGCAGCCGTTGTCTATGCTAACTGTACAAGGTTGCTGATTAATCTTAAAGTATGATGTTTCTCTCCTATGTCACTGTATGGTGTTATTGTAAGATGGTTCTGAATAATTTCATAGTCCGGTGTAAATGAATGATGTCACTGTACGATGAAACTGATGCCGTTACCCGTTGTTAGGCTATGTTGTTACTGGATGATATTGCTATCCGCTGTATGATTTTCAAGTACGATGTTACTCTTTGTTGGCACTATTGGTTGTAACAGTTTGTTGTACTGTGTGATTTTAAGGTATGTTGTTACTGTATGATGCCGCTATCCATTGTATCAGTCTGATGTTACTGTATGATTTTAAAGTGCTATTTCTTTACGTTTTTTCAATTTATATTGCTGAACAGATATACTTTATCGTGGTGTTGCATGTTGTTTCTGCACCTCATTGTTAAGTTAATGATTACCTAAGATTGACTTATTTAACTACATCGTTCGAATAAGCAAACATTGATCGAAAGGATTAGCTAGACCATACATTCGAAAAGATAATAAATTTGTTGAAACGAATCACTTAATCGTTAAGAGTTAGCTTCATTTGTTCGAGAAAAATTAGTAAGTCGTTTGATCGAATTGTTTCTTTTTATTTGGCCCTTCAACAGAGCCGTAGGTAAACACCTAGAACTCTGGCCTATTAATTAAATTAAATCGATTTGTGTGTGTGTGTGTTTGTTTCCATGCACACGTATAAACATACAGTAAACTTTAGATATATATGTCATTTGAATTATTCAGTATTAAAATTATTGATCATGTTTTGTATTCGACAAAAACTTATGTATACAAACAGGAACTAGTTATATTTAGCCAAAGTTATTATTACATATAATTCTACCATAAATACATAGAATAAAATATGCAAAAATTTTGAGTTTAATCAGGTACTTTATTTGTTTGACAACTGCTAACTGTGTTGTTTTGTTATATGTCTTTACCAAAAACATAAAAAAAAAAAATTCATGAAAATCATTTTAGGAAAATCGTTTTTCCAAGTTTAGACTTGTTTAAACAATTTGTATTCTACTCTGACTAATATTTTGATGACCATATTTTTAACAATGCATCTTTTTGATGCTATACTTTGCGATGTGAATGCACCTATGTAGTTTATGTAATAAGAAAACATAAACATAATAGTCCTTGTAACATGTAACTGTATGGTTTATAATCACGACGCTACTATAGTGTGTGTATGTAAGGTGTTAATGTAGTGTGTTTATGTATGATTTAACTGTAATGTGTGTATGTACAATGTTACTTAAGCGTGATTATATACAGTGTACCTGTGGTGTGTCTATGTACGGTGTTCAATAGTGTATGTGTATGTACGGTGTTAATGTAGGGTGTGTATGTACGGTGTTACGGTAGTGTGTTTATGAACGGTGTTACTGTAGTGTGTTCATGTACGATGTTACTGTAGTGCGTTTATGTACGGTGTTACTTAGTGTGTTTAAGTACGATGTTACGATAGTGTGTTTATGCACGATCTTACTGTAGGGTGTGTATGTACGATGTTATCATAGGATGTGTATAAACCTTGTTTTTACAGGGTGTGTGTGTACGGTGTAGGGTGTGTATAAACGGTGTTATTGAAGGGTGTGTATGTACGGTGTTATTGTAGGGTGTGTATGTACAGTGTTATTGTAGGGTTTGTATGTACGGTGTCATTTTAGGGTGTGTATGTAGGGTGTTATTGTAGGGTGTCTATGTAAGCTGTTATTGTAGGGTGTGTATGTACCGTGTGACTGTGGTATATGTGTACTGTGTTACTCTAGTTTGTGTATGGACTGTGTTGCTGTATTGCATTAAAGTACGGTGTTACTGTTGTGTGTTTATGTACGGTGGTACTGTAGTGTGTATGTACAGTGTTACTGTAGTGTGTATGTACGGTGTTACTGGAGTGTGAATATGTACTGTCTTACTGTATCGTGTTTATGTACTGTGTAACTGTAGTGTGTTTATGTACGGTGTTACCAAAGTGGGTTTATAAAGTGTGATTGTAGTCTGTATGTACTGTGTACCTGTAGTATGTTTTTGCACGGTGTAAATGTAGTGTGTTTATGTACTTTGTTACTGTAGTGTGTTTATGTACACTGTTACTGTAGTGTATATGTACTATGTTATTGTAATAAGTTTATGTACAGTGTTACTGTGGTATGCTTATGCAGGGTTTTACTATTATTAATATTCGGTGTCACTAAAGTGTGTATATGCACAATTAGTAGCGTGTGTGTGCGGAATAATTGTAAAATGTGCGCGAATGATGTTACTGAAGTGCTAATACACAGTGTAACTGTAATGAGTGTGTGTACGGTGTAACTGTAATCTGTATGTACAGTGTTATTGTAGTATGTTTAGGCACAGTGTAACTGAAGTATATGTTTGTACGATGTTTCTGTGGTGTGTATGTACGATGTTACTATAGTTTGTATGTTCAATGTTACTGTAAAGTGTATGTACGGTGTTACTGTAATGTGTTTGTGTACAGTGCTACTGTAGTGTGTATGTACGGTGTTACAGTAGTGTTTGTATGAAGTGTGTTAATGTACATGGTAACTGAAGTGTGTGTATGTACGGTGTAACTGTAGTGTGTATGCAAGATGTAACCATAGTGTGTATGTACGGTGTTTCTGTTGTATGTTTATGTACAGTGTTACTGTAGTGTGTATGTACGGTGTTAGTGTAGTGTGTAAGTACAGTGTTATTGTAGTTATGTACTGTGTAACTGAAGTATATGATTGTACGGTGTAACTGTAGTGTATTTACGATGTCAATATAGTGTGCATGTACAGTGTTACTGAAGTTTGTATCTACGGTGTTAATGTAGTGTGTGTATGTACGGTGTTACTGCAGTGTGTTTAGGTATGGTGTTACTTTAATTAGTGTGAATGTTCGATGTTAATCTATTGTTTATGTACAGTGTTACTGTAATGTGTATGTTAGATGCTACTGTAGTTTGTGTATGTTCGGTATTACTCTAGTGTGCTAAAGTACAGTGTTACATTAGTATGTTTAGGTAAGGTGTTATTGAAGCGTTTATGCGCGGTGTTACTGTAGTGTGTTTACGGTGTTACTGTAGTGTGTTTATATACGTGGTACTATGGTGTGCTTTTTTACCGTGTTACTGTAGTATGTTTATGTACGGTATTACTGTAGAAAGTTTATGTACGGTGTTACTGTAGTGTGTATGTACGGTGTTACCCTAGTATTTGTATGCACAGTGTTTATGTACAGTGCAACTGAAATTTGTATATTTACAGTGTTACTCTAGTGCGTATGTACGATGTTTATAGTGTGTATGTTTGGTGTAACTGTTGAACGTTTATGCACAATGTTACTGTAGTGTGTATGTTCGGTGTTACAGTAGGTTGTATGTACCACGTTACTATGGTGTGTATGTACGGTGTTACTGTTTTATGTTTATGTACAGTGTTACTGTAGTGTGTATGTACTGTGTTACTATAGTGTGTAAGTACATTGTTATTGTAGTATGTTTATGTACAGTGTAATTGAAGTATATGTTTGTACGATGTTTCTGTAGTGTGTATGTACGATGTCACTATAGTGTGTATGTAAAGTGTAAATGTAGTGTGTATACACGGTGTTAATGTAGTATGTGTATATACGGTGTTACTGTAGTATGTATATGTACGGTGTTACTGGAGTATGCTTATGTAAGGTGTGATTGTAGTATGTTTATGTACGATGTTACTGTAGTGTGTATGTACGGTGTTACTGTAGTGTGTAAGTACATTGTTATTGTAGTATGTTTATGTACAGTGTAACTGAAGTATATGTTTGTACGGTGTTATTTTAGTGTGTATGTACGACGTCACTATAGGTTGTGTGAACAGTGTTACTGTAATGTGTACTTACGGTATTAATGTAGTGCGTGTATGTACGGTGTTACTGTTGCGTGTTTTTGTACGGTATTACTGAAGTGTGTTCATGTACGGTGTTTCTGTAGTGTGTTCATGTACGGTGTTACTGTAGTGTTTTTATGTACGATGTTACTGCAGTGTGTTTATGTACGGAGTTACTGTAGTGTGTTTATGTACGGTGTTACTGTAGTGTGTTTATGTACGATGGTACTGTAGTGTTTTATGTACGGTGGTACTGTAGTGTTTTATGTACGGTGTTACTGTAGTGTGTTTATGTATGGTGTTACTGTAGTGTGTTTTTATGTACGGAATTACTGTAGTGTTTTTTGTGCGGTGTCACTGTAGTGTGTATGTACGGTGTTACAGTAGTGTTTGTTTGTAGTGTAACTGTAGTGTGTTAATGTACAGTAAAACTGGTGTGTGTGTGTGTGTTTGTGTGTGTGAGTGTGTGTGTGTGTGTGTGTGTGTGTGTGTGTTTATACGGTGTAACTGTAGTTTTCATGTACGGTGTAACTGTAGATTTTATGTACGATGTTACTATGGTGTGCGTCGTTAACGTAGTATGATTATGTATAGTGTTACTGTAGTTTGTATGTACGGTGTTACTGTAGTGTGAATATACGTCGTAAATGTAGTATGTTTATGTAGAGTATTACTGTAGTGTGTATGTACGGTGTTACTGTATTGTGTTTATCTACGGTGTTACTGTAGTATGTTTATATACGATGTTACTGCAGTGTGTGTATATACGGTGTTACTGTAGTGTGTTTATGTACGGTGGTACTGCAGTGTGTTTATGTACGGTGTTAATGTAGTGTGTGTATGTACGGTGTAACCGTAGTGTGCGTATGTACGGTGTAACTGTAGTGTGTATATACGGTGTAACTGTAGTGTGTGTATGTATGATGTAAGAGTAGTGTTTGTATGTACGGTATTACTGTAGTGTGTTCATGTAGAGTGTTTCTGTAGTGTGTTCGCAACGTTTAACTCTGTGTGTGTGTACAGTATGGCTAGTGTGTGAGTGTTCGATGTTTCTGTAGTGTTTTATGTACGATTTTACCGTAGTGTATATATGTACAGTGTTACTGTAGTGATTGTATGTACGGTATTACTGTAGTGTGTGTACGTACGGCAGTTCTGTAGTGAGTGTATGTACGGTGCTGCTGTAGTGTTGGTATGTACAGTTTTACTGTAGTGTGTGAATGTGCGGTGTAACTGTATTGTGTGTATTTACAGTGTTACTGTAGTATATTTATGTGCGATGTTATTGTAGTGTATGCATGTACGATGGTTCTGTAGTGTGTGTATATAAAGTGTTACCGTGTATTTAATATTTTATATATTATTTTTAGGGTAAAAAACTTATATCCAGGTTTTGTTTACATTATAACTTTAAAACCGGATTTAAAAGGACTGACTTAATTTCTTTTCATTTATGTATAGCTTTTATTTCTTTAAAAACTTTTTCATTTTAATGACTTTCCTTTCAATACTCTATTTCGATGAAGAGTATACACGTCCTCAAGTTCACAGAAAAACTTGAATTACCTGTATATTTACTTTATTTAATTATCAAAGTTAAAAAATTCAATTTCATTTTAAATTCGCACTAGTCGATTTAATAAACAGTTTTCAATTGAGACAGGCGTGGTCCTTATATAACAATTTGTAAGAATTCCCATGAAAGCTTAATCTTGAACATTTTTAATGTCGGTGACATTATCAGAACATTTAAAAATTTGATTCGATTAAAAGAAATGTGTCCAAAAGTGATTCAGTGATTCCTTTACTTTAAAGCTGCATTAAGTTTTTCAATTTTATGGATTTCTTTTTTTTTTATTATTATTATTATTATTATTATTATTTTATTTTTTTTGTTTATGATTTTCTAAAAATATATATTTTTTTAAAAATACATAACTTCTAATTACGATCCTGAGATTCATTTTCTAAAACTTGTTTCCTTTTAGCTGTAAATAAAGGAAATCCTCTAACCGGTTGGTCAATGTATAAAGATGATTATTATGAGCTTGAAGCATGCGCACGGATGTACGGAAATCCCATGAATCGAAGGTGAAACCTGACAAATTGCATTAATTGTCCGTCATTAATATCCAGATGTATTTGAAATGGTGTTATGTATCCCTTACTATGTCACAAATGGCAAATTCAACGAAATTCTGTGTTTAATTTATCGTATTCCACCTTTTTGAAAAATTGTGTTTAAATGGCCCGGTTTTTTAATGACGTAACCATGTTCTAATATTAGATCCTACATGCTACATTTCGCTGGGAAATTATTGTTGTTTCTGTATTTATTCGATCTTTTATCGTTGAACCAAATGTAACATTGATCATTAGGAACACCATTAGATTAGCACCGTTTGAATTTTTTTTGGAAAACTTAATGCAGCTTTAACACCTGGGCATATATTTTAAATCTAGGTATAAAGTGACACATCCCAAAGGCCTTAATGGTAAACCCTTTTATTTATTAGAGCTCTATTAAGTTTACAAAGCTCTCATTCATATTTAACGCCATGTCATAAAGCTAAACCTATATTAAAGGTGAAACTAACCTGAATCAAACATGTTTACGACTTCTTAGTCATGAATCGACAAGTCTAGAAGTTTGAAACGTCATGCTAAGTATTAACGCATTCAGATCAGTTTGTTGACATTTACGTTTACGGTGTCAAGTAAATAGAAATACCTAGAAGCTTAGAATTTTTCATATAACCCCAGGTCAAGGCGTCTTCTCTGAATATTTTTAGCATTGCTAATCCCAACCTTAATAACAACTTAAGTGGAAAAAATTAAAACATCTTAAAACTTGTGCAACATATAGTTTGCAAAATTCAAGTATAGGCATTTTTTAAAATGTTGAATTAAGCAAACAGCAAATAAGAATATCATAATGTTGACTTATTTCTGACATTGATAGAATTTTAGTCGACACAAAATTATTTTGACATGTCAACTTAATATTTTGACGTGTCGAGATAACAGCATGAAAAGTTGTGATACCAAAAAAAAAGTTATGATATTTATGATATTATCTGGATTTGTCAAGATATTGAGTCCGCATGCCAAGATATTAAGTCGACATGTTGAGATAATTTTATGTCGACTAAAATTATGTCAATGTCAAAGATGTTAATATTCCAAACTTAACATTGGTAATATAACTGTATAAAGAAGCCAAGGTTACAATCAGCAAACCAATGTAAATTTTTTTTTTCAATTCTATTTGCGATACGATGTGAAAATGAAGACTCAAAATTCTGAAAAAATACTTCTCTTGAGTATGCTGTATATGTTTCACAGTTACCACGTTATGGTAGAGCTTGTTCCTTCGTTCTACAACAAAACAAGCTGCTAACAATTAAATTGTTGACTCAAGGATAATGCAAGCATAGGCTAATCAAGTCCCATAAATGTTTTTATGGCCGTCATCACACTATTGTTGATAGCATAATATCACTGTATCCAAACGTGTAGTGAATATATTTGACTTACTTTAGTTTCAGGTTAATTTGCCAGCTTTTACTTTTTGATTTGGACATGGTCTGATATGTTTGTGTTTTATTACATATAGTACTTTAAATAAACAGTTAAATATTGAGTTTTAAAAAAAAAAACAGTAGTCAAGAAAAGTTTGGTTGTTGGTAAAATTTTAATCTGCAATTTTCTATCTATTTACGACGATATACTTATTATTATTTAAAAGGATTAGTAAAAATAAACGTTTCTTTGCGTAACTAATTATTACCAAGGATTCTTAAAAACAAACGTGTGTTTGCGTAAAATGTGCAAGTGTGAAATGATGTATATAGGGGGTGCACTGCCGACGACTTAAACTTGCCAGCATCAGCTTGAGTATGACCCAGAAAAATACTTTTTGTGTCTAACATTTTGATCAAAGAAACTTGGATGTATTGGTTTTCAACAAAATAATACATGCGTTTTACTTATTTTTGTTGGCTCATATAAGTTATAATGAAAAGAAGTATCACAGGTTTAGATACAAAGTTGCATTGAAAAAAGTATTAAGCAGTTTAAATAAAGAACAAGTAACGAAATAACTAGTTTAAATAAATTTATGACGCCCAATAACGAGTGTTGAGCTACTAGCCACGGCAGTTTTAATCCCTAGTCCGCTCTTAACCGGCCTTTTTATCTGAGCCAATGAAGGGGTTGTATTATTATGCTGTTACTGCATGATGCAACTATCCGTTGTAGCAATACATTGTGTTGCATAATGCCATTTTCCGTTGTAATAGTATGTTGTTACTGTATGAAGCCCCTATCCGTTGTAACAGTATGCTGTAACTGCATGGTGCCACAATAAATTGTAACAGTATGGGGACTGTCTTTCATTGTTGTCTCAAGGATAATGCTAGCCAAGACTAATCAAAGCTCATAAGATAAAGTTTTATGAACATCATCAACATATTGTATATTTACAGGTATGAACTCACTGTATCCAAACTTATACTGGATAAATTTTGACTTCCCATAGTTCCATGTTTTTTTCATTCTCAAATTTGACGTTGCAAGTTACGGGTGAAACCAGTTAGACAGTGGGGACTTTCCCTTCCGGAGCATCCGGCCACATTTCTTTGATAGTGTGTAACTATACTGACTTGTTTTCAAAATTTTTCCTTTTTTGAAAGTGATTTTTTTCATGGGATGGCATGGTTTTGTTTTATATATCTTAAAAAAATCTCACTCTGCCGTTTAACTTTTACAAGTGTCTGTATAATACTATAGACCTTTGCTCTTGTACTTGCATGATTATAGATCCAGGTGGTTTCACGTGCGGCTTTTGACCATACTTTGCAGTTTGGAGAGGATGGAGGAGACTATGAAGTCAAATAACATGTTAAAATAATTACCTGAATTACCTGACCCTGAGCTCTAGGTGTAATATTAGAATATTAAAACATACATAATCTGAAGAAATAAATGTAATGGCGAAATAATGTTCTATGCATGACATATAACCCATTATACATTTTTGGATCGATAGTGTTACATACAGACGACTAAAAAGTATGAGAGAGAGAGAGAGAGAGAAAGAAAGAGAGAGAGAGAGAGAGAGAGAGAGAGAGAGAGAGAGAGAGAGAGAGAGAGAGAGAGAGAGAGAGAGAGAGAGAGCACGTTTTGGTGTCTGAAATTGACGTATGTCACATGATGGAAAGCATTGACAGAAGATAACCATTAACGAACTTAATCTCACTTGGATCACCCAGAGTTGGTTGTGAATTTCTGTAGCGAAAGGAGTGGATTTATGCCCCTTTTAAAATTGTTTTTTGATAGAGTGATACATGTAGTCGATACAGAAAATCTGATTTATCGGGCGATGCTTCAAACCACTGGTCATCTAAGCGTTATGAGGTGGTGTTATCCGTTAGACAACAGATAAAACTATAAGTCCACACGTAACCAAAATATCAAATGGAGGCATTTAAGTTGCAGACACCATTTTCATTTGCTCATGAAATACTTATACGCACTCTCGATCTATCTTTTTATCTATCTTTTTATCTATCTATCTTTTTATCTATCTATCTATCTATCTATCTATCATATTTATATTCCCTTAAAGTTTCTTAACGCTTCCTTAAAGATCCTTAAAATTTCAGTTTCGTTAAGGATCCTAAAGGAGGAGACATTTAAGCCCTATTAAAGGTCCCTAAGGAGTCATTTAAGGCAGCTTTAAGAGGGCTTTAAGGAACCTTTAAAGATGCCTTTTCATCATATGCTAGCTAGACAGGAGATGCTTAACCTTCCAGGGAACCAGAAAACCAGACGTCACTTCCTTGGTAGATGTTAACGTATGTAACTGAATTAACTAAAGTAGCCAGTTTTCAGAGTTTGTTTTTTTTTTTTTTTTTTTTTTTTTTTTTTTAATTGTGGTCTGGACATGAACTGATATGTATGTGTATATAATATATAAATCCTTAATATAGAGTTCGAAATAACATTCAAAAGAAATAAGTACACAGTATACAAGAAAAGTCGTTTTTCTCTCAACAGTAAAGCAATTTGCTAGAATACAAAAATGGCACAAATCGATTATTAAAATTGCATCTGAGGATGAGGATCATGAGACTTTCTACCGTCCCTTTTCACCCATGTAATTAATCACAAAGGTTACATTATGATTGACATTTTTTAAAAAACAAAAGCCCAAGATGGCCCTAATTTCCTCACATGAGTTTAAATGTAACTGGTATGTCTTGATAATACCTGGTTAAGTCATAACATGTTGCCTTAATAGATGGTTTCAGATAACATTATTTTTATTGTTTTGGTTTTTAGCTATCTAGGTCACTGTGACCTACTCTTGGTTGCCAAAGTGACCAGAAACACAAATGAGAATGGCAATGGTTTAAAGGTGCTATTGACTAATATGAATGAAATGTGTCCAGTAGTGTCTGAGAAGAAGTCTTTTAATGGATGTATAGATGGATTGCAGAGTTCCTATCCATAACAAAAGCTCACATGAGCAATTTTAGATCCGAATTTAAGACTCTACAGATTTGACTCATTAATTAAAATATTTTAAAAAAATTGTAAAATTCAACTGCAATTTATTTTTAAAAAATTGTTCAATTAATTTAAATAATGTCACATAATAATAATTTTGTAAAACAAAACAAAACAAAAAAAAAATCAAGGTTTTAGCTAAATCTACATTTCAGTATCATATGTATTTCAAAAAAAATAATTCACTAAAAAGTAAAAATTCATAACATCTCTTCCATGCACCATTGTAAGTCATAAAATTCAGAAATAAAAAAAAAGTGGCCTCACTGGGATTTGAACCATCGACCCTTGGGTTGCTAGAATTGAAAAAAGAAAAAGGTCGAAAAAAGCGACTTGTATTTTACAGAATTTCAAGAAAATTGTTAAATACATGTTTCTTCACATAAGAAAATGATGTTTGGAAAAAGAATTCACCTAAATTTATTAATATTGTGATTTCGGTAAAAAAGTACTATTTACAATATACAAAAAATAAACGCAAAAACACGTAACCTGATTTTTCACAAAATTGTTGGAATTCTCAAACTTGGTTTATAAGATGCTTTTGATGCCAAATATCACATCAGATTTTATCTCAGTGAAGTGGTTTTGGAGAAGAAAATTTCTTAAGGTTTTCAAGTATTTAGGTCAATGTAGCTATGGCAACCAAAAAAGTAAATAATCATAAAATTTCTTCCATTACTTCTTGCAAGTAAAAAAATTCAGAAAATAAAAAATATATAAAAAAAAATTAAAAAAAAGGGGCCTCAGTGGGATTTGAACCCTTGGGTTGCTAGAATTGACAATGAAAAAGGCCGAAAAAAGTGTCAAACATATGTTTCTTCACATAAGAAAATGATGTTTGCAAAAAGAGTTCACCTAAATTTATTAAAATTGTAATTTTTGTAAAAAAGTACAAATTACAATAAACAGAAAATAAACGCAAAAACGCGTAACCTAATTTTTCACAAAAATTATTGAAATTCACAAACTTGGTATATAATATGCCGTAGATGCCAAATATCACATCCGATTTTATCTCAGTAAAGTGATCATGGAGAAGAAGATGTTTTTTTTAGGTTTTTAACTATGTTGGTCATTGTGACCCACATTTGGTAGCTATGGCAAACCAAAAATACAAGCCTGAAAGACAATGTTCTATAAATGCTTTTGACTAAGTTTAAACAAAATGTGACCAGAAGTTTCTGAGAAGAAGTCGTTTGAAGCAATTGTTGACGGACGGACGGACGGACGGACGGACGGCGGAGGGTCTGCCTCTATTGATACCGAATGCTCACCTTAGCATAAAGTGTTCAAGTAAGCTAAAACAAATGTAACAAAATCTACTAAGTGTAAGTCCTCAATGTTCATTAAATAAACCATTTTCTTCATTTTTAAATTTTATTTAAAAAGATATGAAAAAAGTATACAGCAAACTTGTTTAAACACAAAGTAAAAATATTAGGCAATTTTTGCTAAAATTTACCATTGTAATGATGTGATATTTCAGTTTGTTGAATTATGTTCTGTTTTTAACTATTTCAATCAAATGATAATGAAACTTTCCTGGTTCTTTTTGCCAGGAAGTATCATACAAAATGTAATTTTGCAAAAGGAAAAATGTACCTTGGTACTAGTGACTATTTCATTCACCTTAAAGTTTCAATTTCCTTCTTAAAAAATTACAAGTGGTTGTATCCTCATTTGAAAATAATTAAAATGTTTTAATTTCCTTTGAAAAATATTTACATAATTTAATAAACTTTACATATTTTTAAATGTCAAAGCAAAAAATTTAAATTAATTTAAATGTTTTAATTTTCTTGGAAAATTATGTACATAAATAAAGAACTATACATATCCTTAGTGTCAAAGTAAAAACCATAGTTAAATAATAATCGAAACACATTTTGAAAAAAAAAAACAAATAAAAAATGAAGTATGTTTATGAAAACATAAATAAAAAATTATGTTGCTAATTTTTGCTTCCCCTTTACATTGCTTTTTTTTTTTTTTTTTTTTACAAATAACTCCTGGTAGGTTCATCGTGATTCTTTTTTAGACTTATGTACATTAATTATATATTCATGTAGGCATAAATTTAACAAGGATGGTCTTCTTTCTAAGGCGTGTGTCCGGCACGGGAAACGTTTTTATAGTCTGCAACGTCTTCACATTTTCGTCTTCAAAAAAAGTGATTGTATTCTCACTTAGAATTATTAAGCTGTTTTTCATTTACTTGGAAAATTATGTATACAAATTTAAAACTATACACATTTTTAATATCAAAGTTAAAACCATAATTAAGCTAAAGTCGAATACAAATTATGGGGAAAAAATAAAGTAAATGAAGTATGTTTATGAGAAATTCTGTTGCTCATTTTTACTTCCCCTTTACAGAGGAAAAAATCATTTGCTTGTCGATACGAATATCTCCTGATATATCCATCGAAATTATTTTTGTCTTTTGTACATTTATTATAAATTCATGTAGTCATGGTATTGATAGGGATCATCTTCATTCTTAGTTGTGTATCCGTCAATGGAAACGTTTTCATAGTCTGCAACGTGTTTACTCTCTGTGTATTCGTCACCATGCTGTAGAATTGTCTTTGATACGCAGCCAACCTCAATATTGAGGTTAAAAGGCTTGACGGAATGCATCTGTGGTTTGTTCCGTTTAGTATCCTGTTCAATATTAGTCTGTAAATAATTCGATAATAACCCCGGATATTTTGCCGGGTATTCTGATACCTTAAAAGAATTCATCAGCGATAGGTCCTCTTTATGTCTTTTAACGATCTTTTGAGCAGAAGTGGCCGCAAAATCATTTGCCACATGGTTTCTGTAATTACCATGTGATAGACAAAACTGCTTTTCATCGGATATGGAAAAATTCGAGTCATCGTCTGAGTTCAGAGGAAATGTTGCTTTATTTTCTGCCTGAACCGCTTTGCATGCGAGTTCTTTCTTTGACATTACATCTTTCTCACATTTTGAAATTTCTTTAAATTCTGGTTGTTGTAACTACAAAAATATATGATATTGAAATTATTTCCAAAACTCAAATGAATTTGAGTGCATTCAAATTAATGTTTTTCAATGCACTTTTACGTATTTTTGCCACAGATTTTCTCACGTCTCTTTTTATTTCTATTTCTCCTAAATGTAGTATAATATGATTCTTCACAGAAACTATTTTGAAACACAAAAATTGCACTTTTATAAGATTTGTAATATGAAAGAAGTATTTTCCGAAGTAAGGGTTATATGATTATTGTCTTCTTCTAATTTGTAAAATTGTAATAATATCCATGTTTTTCTGGGCAAATGCTTAAGCTAATAGTAATGCTAATCTTGCTGACAAGAGTAATAATTTTTGTCATTCAAAATCGGAAGATTTATAACTAGTGTTTTTTCTGAATGTTTAAAGTTGTTTGCGATCGCGTTTGTTACGCTAAAGAACATGCAAATACGCTAGAAACAAGTGATAAATAACTTTTTACCACAAAAGAAAATCTTGGTTAGCTGATGTTTTAAGTTTGATAAAAAAATTACGAATATGAATGAATGTCAAAAACAAAGATTTAAATTTGACGGTTTTTGTTTTTCTTTTTTTCTTTTACCTCGTTTGAATTTCGTGTGAAGGGTTTAGTTTTTCTTGGTCTTGGTACTGGTTTTCTTCCTTTTATTTTGTCGTTAATTGTACTTATTTTGAGGTTTGAATCTATAATACATAACAAAATATTTCCACAGTTTTATTTACAAAAATAAATTTCATATATATAACAACACTCCATAAGTCAGTTGCATATTTTTAAAACATTTATTACATGATACATTATGAAAAACCTATTAAAACACCAGTATCATAATATATAAACATTAACCAAAGAATAAAAATCAAAATAAATTTCAGAACATGTTTAAAAAGACGAAATGTTTTAATAAAATTAAAAATCATCGATTGTTTTCAAAATTTTCAAACATTGTATACAACAAACATAATAAATACCTTGTTCTGTATTCAAGTAGCCATCTTTCAGTTCCTTTGTTTCTATCTTGCTTTCTTCGTTTTCTTCAAGACATTCATTTACATTTTGAATTGACGAAGAAACCTGCGACTGTAATTGTTAAAATAAAACCTTTATTACAATACCACTGTAATATTAAATTGTATACAAAAACTTTTCAAAATAGATTTCATTTTTCTGTTTTATTTTAATGTTTTAAAAATATTAACTAAGATAATTAATAGCAATTCAGTAGCATGTCTACAATTTTAAAACTAGTGAAGTAAAATTACGGCTATTAGCTTTTTTAAATAAAAGTCTTTTTAATTATAATTTGAAAAAAAAAAACCTTTTGTCATGTACAAATTTGAAAAAACAAGATAACGAACTTTAATCAACTAGTAATATTCCTTGTAGATCTATATAATAAAAGATACTTTCATCAAAAATGTCAGAATTCAGATCATCAAAATTGAGGTCTTTGGCTTGAAAGGAAACCGAATCAATTGATTGGTACAAAATATTGTCTCTGTATCCTCCTGTAAATGAAAAAGTCTATATCTATAATGTTAAACAATTATCATATAATGCTAAACATATTTTTTCACTGATACAAATACAATTTTCTTTAAGAGCACTTAAATGTTTTAAGAAATAGAACCATTCAATCATTGATCAAATATAAACGGTTGCAGATTTACATTTACGAATATACTTTTCAACCAATTGATTAGTATGATGCAAATATAAAGAATTGTTACACTTTTGATAGAGCAATATCGCTTATTCAACTACTTTAATATTTTTTTAATAGAGGTATTTCATCAAAACGGTCTGGGTTTCTTGAATTTACATTGTTCGAAGGATTTTTCAAATACTTCTTTTACCTATTGGCTGATGTGTCATAATTAAAGATTAAATAAAATTATAATAAATTTAAACAAAAGTACAATTATTTAACTAATTCGTCAAATGCTTTCAATTAACAAAATACATTGTATATAAACAGTGTTACCTGTGTCATCGTCGTTTGTAGAGTTGCTGAAAGTTAGATACAGTTTTGATAGAAATATTTACTTTAAAACGTGTAGTAATGTAAAAGAATCAATGTATTTAGGAATAAAGTTATTTGTTTTTTTTTTTTTGTTTTTTTTTTTTTTTTTTTTTTTTTTTTTTTTTTTTAAATCAATTTATGATTAAGTAAGTTTGTTTTGAATTCTAAAACTATATAAAGTTCTTAAAAACTGTTCATAAACAAATCGTAAAGCGACAAAAATTTTGTTATAAAGCGTTCAATATATGGTGATTTTTGTGGATTTTTTTCCATGGCTACTGAATTTAACATTGTAACTCTTTAAAAATTCTGATTTTTTAAATTTCAATCGAGAAAAAAATCTTTTCTTTAGAATTAACAATGTAATAAAAATACTTTACTTACTTATTTGCTTGGTTATCTATGAAAAAAAAAAAAAACAGAAATGTATTTAGAAAAATAATCAAATTACTTTGACGAAAATATTATTGTTGTTTTGGTTTATGCATAATTGTAAAATAAGTGATAAAGTAATGCAAAAGATTAAAAGTTTAAATTCGTTTCGGTCTTGTAGTCAAAGCATAACTTCCATCATGTTTTCATTGCGCATTGACACAAAGTTTTCTGTATGCATCAGCACAGGAAGCCAAGTGATCAATAGCCTAACTGCTGACTATACTATCATTCCAGGAGCTTTTTAATACAAAAATAAAATAGAAAAAAAAGAAAAAAAAAAAAAGAAAGAAAGAAAGAAAAAAGATCGTTAAAACATGACAGCTTCTGAGTAATAATGCTGGTAGCTTCTTGCTTGTCTGTTACTATTTTTTGTATTCATAAATTGTTGCATAATAGTAAATTAGCCTTTAAACAGTTACGCCTTTTTAGAAGATCATTTAACAGTTACGCCTTTTTAGAAGATCAATTAACAGTTACGCCTTTTTAGAAGATATTTAACAGTTACGCCTTTTTAGAAGATCATTTAACAGTTACGCCTTTTTAGAAGATCATTTAACAGTTACGCCTTTTTAGAAGATCATTTAACAGTTACGCCTTTTTAGAAGATCATTTAACAGTTACGCCTTTTTAGAAGATCATTTAACAGTTACGCCTTTTTAGACGATCTTTTTACGTTTACTGTTATAATTGAGAAATAATTTCTGCTAAGTCCTTCGTATTCTTATTTCTTTAACAACAAGGAAATAAGTATTTTAAATAATCTTTTTTTAAAGCAGTGTATTCAAAATACTAAAAGACTTAATAAAAACAAACACATAGTTTGTCAATGATACCTTTGCAATGTTTTCGTGATTTGATTTTAATCACTGTCAAAATCAGAACAAAGATGCTTATCAGTATTAGCACAATCAACGTGATTCCAATGATCATCGGGGTTCCAATGACATACCCGTAAAATAGGGCTGAAAGAAAAAAAATATATTTGAAAAGCTCATGTTAGAAGTGCAATTAAAATCTGAAAATCTAATCTAAACGTGAATTAATACTTCTGATTCTTCGAATGTTCTCTCAAATGTTCCAGTTGGCTATGGTACTAAATAATCACAGTTACCAACAAATGTTTCTCCTTGCTTTCTCCCTTTAGATTTCTTGAACTTTTTCATATACAATAATTGTTAATTTTTATCAACTTATATTAAGGCTAGTCACTTTATAAAGTGCATGTTAAAATGTGCATGAAATTTAAAACAGACTTCAATTTTCACATATTCGTGCATGTAAATGTGCAAAAGTTAGGCAGTTTAAGATACAGACATCATATGACTGGATACCATGAAAACAAAAAACAGTTTTTCAGAAAACTTAATAAAATAACCAACTTACATTTGAATGCATTAACATTTGAACAATTTATTTTAAAAAAAGACAAGTACACAAGATTTAAATTTTCGCTAACCATTATATGAGAATAATAACGTTTTAATCAACTAGGCCCAGATAAACAAATGCGAAACGGTGACTAAAATAATGGGAAAAGAAATACTGTAAGATATTCCGACAGTGAAGTGAGGCTTTAAACTCTTTTTTCAATTGCAAATGTCATAGGAAAAATGAAAAGCAAAAAGTATATTTACCGGAGTTTCTTCTTTTATTTTCAACTTCAATAACAATTGTCAAATTTCCTTGGCTGTTTCCAATAATAAGAGTATGTCGTCGGAAATCATACTCAGATAAAACTAATTTTTTTAAAGCAACATTAAACATAGTATTTGATGTCTCAAAAAACTCTGTATCAAAACCAAAGTCGTTGCGCAGCACTTCTGGTGATGGGTTAGCTTGTAATGAGACATTCATTTCGATTTCCCCTCCGATGAATGTGGTAACATTTGTCTCTAAGACATTTTCAAAATGGTTTACAAATCTTGGTTTGCCTGAGTACAAATGAAAGAGTATTATATTAAAAATGAATTTTTTTAATCATTAAGGTTATTGTTATAAATTTAAAACGTACATGAAATAAATATGAATTTATGTTCTGTTTTATGGTTTTTAACTGAATTCCGTGATGATATAATAATAATAATAATAATACCCGTGTTTCTTTTTTTAAGGTAATGAGATCTAACATTTTTTTAATTTTAATTTTAGATTGATTTTTATCAAAGTTGCAGATAAAAGTGGATGGGTTATATATAAAGAAATAAATTATTAAAATGCACTCCGCCAAAAAAAAAGTTTGCTTGCCTTTATTTTTTATTTTTGTCAAGCTTATCATGTGTGTAACCTTCAAATATTTTGTAAAATGTAATTGCAAAGTATATTTACGAAACTTACATAAAACATTTAACTTGAAGTCTTTGTTGTCTTTTTGTCCAATACCATTGAAGGCAGAACATTGATATACCCCAGTGTCATCACAACTTGTGTTTTCAAAATGTAACACTACTTCATTTTTTGCACTGTATGTTGTGTTGAGTTCTTTGTTTCCTCTTAACCAGGATATGTTAGAAAACGGGTAACTATCAACTCTACATGAAAGATTTGTTTTGGAATATTCTTTTACTTGGTTTTCAATTTTAATAGTTGGTTTTATCTTTGCTGCATCTACAACAATATCCTTGCATTAAAACTGTAATTCATTTAATTAAATTTTCTTTAAGAAATGAATATAAAATGCAAACCACCCAAAAAACAATAAATATAACGCATACAAACTGACAAATAAAAAACACACACACTAGTTGAATTTTGCAGTTCATGCAAGTTTTATCTATCAAACTTTTTTAAATTGGTAAAGTGGCTGACTTTGGGAAGCTAGGTACATAAAACATAATTGTAAAAAAGACCGTTAAATAACCATTTAAATGAGGTTTATTTTGTTGAGTGGATTCAAGGGCGATTTTGAAAACTTGAGTTAAGATGACGCCTATGCGAAATAAAAAAGACAGGAACAAAAAATCTCGCGGCGCCGTGATTTCAGCTTTCAAATCCTTTTTGTATTGATTTTGGCTTTTGACTTTTCAGGAATGTTATAATTTGTATTAAAAAACGTAGACATTTACCATTAATCCCAACATCGGTCTAAAAACAAAATATAGAAATTATTTTTAAATGGTCTCGTTTTCAGTCGCTTTATTTTCTTCACCTATTTTTGATGAGATTGGTAGCAATGATTATAAAACAGGTAAATCTAACATTTTCAAATTTTTTCCAGACACTTATTGACAAAAAATTCTTTGGATGCTTCATGAATGGTTGCGTTAACGGTTATTCTATTAACAAGACAATGGCAACAAAAGAAAATACTAACAAATTGGGTATAACCGATTTGGCGTTATCTGAAAATATCATTGGCACGTTTCTATGATGTATATAGCGTATTTAAAACCAGTTTTGAATAGTTTATAAATGTATTTACCAGACAAAAGTTAATTTGTCCTGCCAAATTGTGTACTGGATAAATGATTTACAAATATTTTACGAGCAATGTCCTTAAGTGGGTGAAAACATTAAATGTAACTAACATTAAAAGAAAACATTGTGCAAAAAATTTCAAAGATTATTGCAAGTTAATGTATACTTACACTGTACGAAAATACTTAATTGTTTTGACAGAGAATGGCTTTTATTTTCAGGATTTTCTGCTAAACAGGTGTAGTCCCCACTGTCATTTTCAGATACATTATTTAATAATAAAGAGCTTTTTGCTGTTGATTCAGTAATAGTCGTGTCTATATCTTTTTTCCAAGTTATTATACAATTCGGATTACAATCAGCTGAGCAATTTATTCTTTCTGTTTCATTTTCGTATAAAGTTAAGGATTCTTCCGATTTCGGTGAAATCACAAGGTCTGTTGGTCCGTCTACAATAAACAAACCTTTTTTTTTTTGATTTCATGAAAATGAAAAGAAAAAAGAGTTTAACGAATTATGATTTGCATATACCTAG
The DNA here is from genome assembly GCA_029721355.1 of Tegillarca granosa. Taxonomy (NCBI): domain Eukaryota; kingdom Metazoa; phylum Mollusca; class Bivalvia; order Arcoida; family Arcidae; genus Tegillarca; species Tegillarca granosa. The sequence goes on along the minus strand of CM056611.1, from coordinate 14,413,550 downwards.
ACCTTTATTAAGTTAATTAAGATTTTTTTACAATAAACAAACGAGTAAATGTTTAAAGACAGAACTTATACCAAATAAAAAAATCATAGTGTACTTCACACAAATCTATTTTATTTAAATAGAATTTCATGATTTAATTTATGTTCATGGAATGCATACATTTTCAGTATTTTATGTAAATAAGTTAAATTATAAATGATTACATTGTTCATTGCAATAAATAATGCTCTTTTGGTTTTATATATATATATATATATATATATATATATATATATATATATATATATATATATATATATATATATATATATATATATATATATATTTACTTTCTATAGTTTGATTTGAAAAGATTTTATTTTAAATTTTCCATTAAATATATAAAAAAAACTGTAAACATTTTTTTATATATTTAATGGAAAATCTATTTTATTTAAATAGAATTTCATGATATAATTTATGTTCATGGAATGCATACATTTTCAGTATTTTATGTAAATAAGTTAAATTATAAATGATTACATTGTTCATTGCAATAAATAATGCTCTTTTGGTTATATATATATATATATATATATATATATATATATATATATATATATATATATATATATATATATATATATATTTACTTTCTATAGTTTGATTTGAAAAGATTTTATTTTAAATTTTCCATTAAATATATAAAAAAAACTGTAAGTTTACCTACACCATACTTGCAACTTAAATGTATCAATATTTCTTTGTTCATCTGTCCATTCGTAATGTCCAGAATTATTTCTTGATGTATTCTTGAAACAGAATTTTAGCTTCTTTATTGTGCTATCATAAGCTTCAATTGTATTCATGTATGAATTTCCTAATGATGCTACCCACGTATCATTAAGTAATGTCCAAATAACTACTGTTGATGAATTGGTCTTTTTCACAACAACCGTCTTCGTCGAGGCATTGCTCTTAATCGTTATACAAGTTTTATTATTTTCAAAGCCGCTAAAACTCTTAGCTTCAATAAAGATTAAAAATCAGTTTTTGAAACACTATTATATATTCTTTATGGTTTTTACAAGTTTATGTAAGAGTAGGTGCAAATAAAAAACCCTTTGTAATGTTGGAAGAAAAGGTTAACACTGTGTTAAATGGAATTTTTCACGAATCATTAGAATCAAAATACTGATAGGGCGGAAAAAACCGATATTTAAATACAAAGAATTCACCAGGTTCATTTTTAAAATTCACAATTAACATCAATTCAAGGTGAAAAGAAGTTAAACGGCGTCGTTGAAGTTTAAAATAATATTTATCAAAACACAAAATGTATGAAAAACATGAAAAAATTTGCGAAATCGAAAGAAGAGAAGTTTTAAAAAAAACTAACATGCTTTTGTATCAAATGTGAAAAAGTACTTACCTGAATTGGATATAAAATATGATACTGAAACAAATATGAAAAAGAAAAATCTAACTGTTAGCATTGTTGAATATTATTTCCAATTTTAGTATTCAACATTTTAACGTTACTTCTTCAATAGTCACCATGTGAATAATGACTGATTTCATTGATTTGATTTTTATCGATTGTTAAACTTAAAAAAAACTCTCCAAATTCATTAATACAGCGGAAATTTGAAATATACGTTGCTCTGATTTAATTAAAAAAACTTCCTTTTGAAAATGAAAGATGCCATTATTTTATTTTATAGGGTAAGGGTAACCGCGGTGTGCAAAAATAAGATTTATATTTGAAAATTAACTGACAAAGATAACGAAAATATATAATATAAAGTCAATTTTCTTTTTTTTATAAACTAATTTCACATTTTAGCGTCTGTAGTGTAACCAATTTAACGATTCCGCATAAAATGTAAATCAAATACTCAAAAGTGAGAAGCGAGTATACAGTTGCATAGAATTAGAAAGTTAATAAAAAATAAAAAATAATAGAAAAATGAAATCCTTATTTACGTCATGTAGCTTTAAAGATAGCCTTTTTTGAATGCCAAAATTGAAATATTCTCAAATATAAAATAAAACTGCAGTTTCTTTTAGAATGGCTTGGAGAGAGGGCATTCGCATTCACATATTCTTCACATTTCGTAGTTTAAAGAGAAATACATCTTCTATATATATGTATGTGGAGTTGATTTCTTGAGTGACAGCTCCTCATATTAAACAAGGCTCTACATTTAATTTGACTGATGTTTGAAATTTTGTTTATGGTATCTATATTATAATTTTGTTTACAGTCCGTAGGGTATTTAACAAAATAGCAATTACCCACTTAAATTTAATCTTCGCAACCCTTTTTGTAAAATAAATACAAGTGAATGGTCTATTTTAGACATTTATAAAAAAATAATTACAGATGGTGGTGTTGACTGAAAAAAAATTAAAAAAGATTATATATATAGTAAATTAAGTACACAAACAACGCGTCGATGTAAATTCGTCAACTTGAATATTTTGTTGATAAAAAATGTAGACAGCAAACTTCATATAAATACGACCGAAGATCTTCAACTGTGTTAAAATTACAGATAATGACAAAAAGGATTGAATGATTTTAAAAATATTTATAAATCAAGTGATAAATTTGAAATTGAGAAATTGAAAATAAAGTTTCCCGGATTTTTTAAACTTGTCTGTTATATTGCTGGCCTGTGTTTCACAATCGTTTCTTAAATAATCTTTTCTTAAACTTAAATTAAGCAAATGTTGGCAATCCTTTTTTGATATCATTTGAAATTAAATACGTGTATTGCAAGCTTGAAGTGATCTGCTAAATGACATACAAAAGTCCGGAATATCTAGTAAACAATTCACTAAATTATTCAGATTTTAAATATGTAAGATTTATGATAGGAGAAAACCTTAGTGAAGAAATGATTGTATAATTTAGGGCCAGCATTTTTGAGATGACCATTATCATAATAATTGTAAACAACTTTTAAGAGTTTTTTTTAAAAAACTGTTTAACATGTTGTATTAATTTAAGTTCTTTAATACGTTCAAGAAACTTCCGAAACATTAAAAATTAACATATTTACTTACTTAAAATTGGTTGGTTGTTAATTGAAAAGTTACGTGACATTGATCGTAAGTTATCGTTGATATTAAAACATTGTTACTATTGCTGTATTTTTATACAATTCCATTTTTAATTACGCATTATTTTGTAAAACGACATGGATGTTTATAGAGTAAAACATAATATTTCAGGTTTGTGTTATGATGAATTCTTCGGTAAAATAAAGTTTTGTCAAAAATATTTGGATTTAATATTTTGATTATGAATACAACATGATACTCTTTATTTTGGAAAGTTTTTTATTCCATTTGAACGTAATTTGTCACTGTTTCGAAAAAAAAAATTCTTCTTCTGTCATGATTGAGGAGATATTTACATATTTATACCTAAAGTTATACCTCATATAAATTTCTTGAAATTTCATTGGAAACGAAATAAGAAACAATTTTTACTGTCACACAAAATTACACAGGTGGATACATTGCACATGTGTTGCTATGTGACATTATATTTTTGCGCGTGCTACTATTTAACATTATTTTTTGCTATGTGACTTTATGGAATTTAGGAAGAGTTATCTCCCGTTGTCTGTGATCAAAATCGCTTCAACGCTTCGTTTGTAACATTTGTCATGTTCATGTCTGCAAGCGTCGCTTGCTTCTGACATTGTTTAAACATAACGTCTTTTGAGGGGGAAAAGATGTTTGCAGATGTTGACGAGTCGTATTCACTTCCTCAATGAAAGTTAACGGGTGTAACATACAATGTATGTTGCCAGTTTGCAAAGTTTTTACTTTGTTTTTGGGATTGAGATATGGACAAGGACTAGTATGTATGTTTTATTATTATAATTATTTTTATAATTAATCCAAACTTTTGGAGTCTCAAAACTCCACATCAACAACAGGACCGTATATTTTGAATTTTTTAGTATAAACGACGTAGGGGACATTGATAAATCCTGTCTTAATTCTAATTTCTACATTAAGTTTGTGTAGAGGAGCCGTATGTAGTTTCCTAATAATACTTGTTTCTTAATTCATAAATGAATTAGATAATGAATATGTAGTTTTCACAGTACAGATAAACAACCAGTGTTTTAATCAAAACGACAGTAAGCATAAAGTTATTAACGGTATAAGTAAATTGCATACAGCGGTACAACCCTCTCTCCCTAAAATATTCAGTTTCCATAGAACCCCCCTCTCTCTCTCTCTCTCTCTCTCTCTCTCTCTCTCTCTCTCTCTCTCTCTCTCAGCATATTCAGTTCCTCTCTCTCAGCATATTCAGTTCCTCTCTCTCTCTCCTCTCTCTCTCTCTCTCCCTCTCTCTCTCTCTCTCTCTCTCTCTCTCTCTAAAATACTCAGTTGTCGCTTACCCTCCCTGTCTTTCAAAAAATCAGATATCGGCATTCGAACAATTTCAATTCCTAATGAAAAAGAGTTGGTAAATTAAATATTCAAAAACAATATAAGACTATTACGGTAAAGGTTATTATTTTCAAACATGAACAAGTTACGAAGTGAACATATTGAAGTAAGAAACCAGTCACGCACACACACACACACACACACACACACACACACACACATTATTTATCTGTTGCAATTAAAATTCTATATATAGATTAAAATGATGACTGGAGCAAAATATATGCAATTTTTATAATAATCAATAAATAAAAACTAATGAATCCTTTTGTTGTTAGAAATATTTAAAGAAAAATTAAATAATTTTTTTCACAAATAAATGAAAAAATATCCCATTTGTTTTGTTTCTGTCACGTCATCCCATTTGATTATTGTTAGGGTCATATTTTATAATTATCAGCATCAGAATCATCTCTTCCATAGATAAATAGAAAATGTGATGGACTCCTTACATGAGAGACCATGGTTCGATTCCCACTGAGAGCGGGAAAACTTTCAGGATAAAATTTCTAGTAATTTCTATATCATTAATAAGCATCCAATTAAATTTGAAAAATGTAAGAAAAAAATTAAATAAATAAAATTAAAAACTTGAGATTAAAAAATTATAAAAAAAAATATTTATTATCGCTTAATTTTGTTTAAATAGATAAATGCAATAGTTTTTTTTCAAATAAATTTTTTAAAAAGATAATGATAAAAATAATGTTTCATTGCTTTTCAAAAAATATAAATTTTTCTTTTAAAATCCTTAAAGCTTCCTTAAAGATCCTTAAAGACTCTTTAAGGCAGCTACAAGTAAGCTTTAATGGTCCTTAAAGTTGTCTTTTCATCATGGGCGGCTTCTCATCTGAAATTCCTGGCTATATAGATGATGTTTGGTCAAAAATACGCAAGTGTTATTTAGGTTTGTTCATGGCATTGTCATGGCTACTTTAACAAGGTCAAGGTGACAAAATACTTCTGATCCGAAACACATGTTTGTAGAAAAAATAATATTGTATTTGCGATCTCTAGGGTTGAAATATTAAAGCTTTTGATTTATTGAAATTTGTGCAAGAAATGGGCCCCACGCACTCTTGTGCTGAAATGTTTTAAAATTTGATGCAGTTATCTTTAGCTTTATCCAAAGATAATAAAATACCACAGAGCAAAGAGTCCAAGTTTTGAAAATAGAACAGGATGTTCTGTTTTTTTTTTTTTTTTTTTTTTTTTTTTTTTTTTTTTTTTTTTTTTTTTTTTTTTTTTTCTTTTTTCTTTTTTCAACGGAGAACTCAAACAAATCTTATTAAAATATATATTATTGACACTTGATATAAACTTGTTATCCATCATTTGTAGATTTTGCCAGCATGCACCTCGTAAAACGATATAACATTTCGAAACGTCGAAAGGATGAAAAGAAGCCCTAGAAGTTAAAAAGCCGTCCTGACCACGATGATGTATCATAACCTTAAACTCGTTTGTTCATTTGTTGTGGACACCAATATATGAACAATTTGAATTGTGCAAGAGTTTTTGAAAAAAAAAACATGGAAGTTTATAGAACAATTGTTTATTTATATGCATTTATAGTTCTAACAAATTCAGCTGAAGTAGGTAAGTTTTTAAACGAATATTAAATAAATATATTTTTTATTTAATTTTATTACTTATATTATAATTAGGATCGGGCTGAAAATCACAAACGTTAATTTATTCCAAATATGGACCTTTCACACCAAATTTGCTTTTATTTAGTCATGTTGTTTCACATTTGTGGTTCTACATTTCATATGCCAAATTTGAACCAAATTGTTTAATAAATGAATATGTTATTGATATTTTCCTGTTTTTTCTATTTGTAGTAACAGAGGCCATTTTCGATTTGAAATTGGTCTGAAAATCAAAAATCTTATCTACTTCACCTAGGAGATTCAGATAAGACGATTGAAGTCCATGCACGGACGGACGGACGCACGGACGCACGAACGCACGCTCCGACATGCGACCTGATCAGCTAACTAGAAAAACATATCTGGTATTTTGTAAATATAAGTACCTTTGGACGCTGAACATTTTGACACAAGGGAAATTTTCTGACATCACAAAGTATTGTTTACTGAGTAATGGAAACCCTCGAGGAAAATTTACTCCACAAGAAGCGATAATAAAAATCTAAATATTTAATGTCTCCAAATTTCTAATTTATATCAATCCAAACCCAGCTAAGACTTGCTTTACACGAGGAAACAAACCTTAGTTTTGAATCAATACAAAAAAATAATAATAAAAAAACGACGGCTTAAAATTTGACACAAGGTAAATTTTTTTATAGCACAAAGTACTGCATACCGAGTTGAATATTCTTGGGGAGATTTACTCCATCAGGTGTAGGTTTACAGGTGTAGTAAACTATTCATAAACGTTGATTTAATGTTTTGTATCTTTGTCATTACAAGAGTAAATAGATAAAAGAAAATTTCAGTTGAACGAACGATTTATTTAAAATAGAAAGATAAGTTTTTATTGTATGCCGCCGCACGTTTCATAATCTCTCAACTTTGATTTAACAAATTTAATTTTAATTCTAATTTCTTTAATTTTGTCCTGTAACATAACTTTAACAAGGTAAGATTGTCTCTTGAGTGTTTATTATAGGTTATATCACACATGGTATATAAACATCACTGCACACATTTGTAAGGTATCCATATTTAAGAAAGTTCAATGGAAGTTAACTGACACATACAAAAAACAATCTTTAAAGATACTTAAGCGAAGTAAAATTTATTTTGTTTATTTTTTTTAACACCTTGATTTTTTCTGTTGGACGTAGGTAACACCCTTTAAGTTATTTGATTTACGGAGATATTTTTACTCATTTCTATACATAGTTATATATATTCTGGAAACCGGCGTGGATAAAAATGAAATATGGATGTATTTATCCATGTGTTTGTCTGTCAGTTTATCACACTTTTGGTACGCCCTATTACTCCTTATTCCAGACATGTAGTCAATCCAGTTACACTGTCAAATAATATGAAACTTTGTAGAAATGATCAATATTACACATAATGTACTTTCTTTTTTCTGCGCTGGTCCATACTTGTTTCTTGGAATTATAATATTTAAATATTTGATGTTTTCCATTCATTAATTTGGTTTCCGTGTTTCGATGTACTGATCTTCGAAGGGGTTATGACTTTTTTTAAATTTTCCAACAATTATTTTCGTCCAGACTAGTAATTTTTTATGTTAATTTATAAAAATTGGCAAAATATCATAGATATTGATTGAAATGAATGCTGACAAGTGTAATTTCCGTCTCCATCGAAGATATTAAAAGCCATTTGTCATTTGTATTTCAATGTTGCGATGTAACGCGCAGACCTCCTCTCCATGATTGTTTATCTCATCTCCATAAGCTATAGTAAACAAGTTGTTGTCTTATGTATTAAATTCTGCCGGTTTACATGCCAAATGTCCATGCATTTTCAGAGCAATTGCCCTACCCCTTTCGACTTCTATAAATCGCGACATTCAGCTCTACAAATGAATGTTTGTAAATATACCTTTTGAGTGCTCCATTCTTACGTATTTTATGCAGCATTACCCCGGATAAACACTTATTTGAAAATATGCTGAAAGCACGCCGACTTCAGTGTAGTCATGCACGATTGAACTTTAACCCGAAGAACATTTTACACTGAAAGAAGTTAATTTAGTATCATTAGTATCAATTTTAGATTTAAATTTTGTCCACTTATTTTAAATGTAATATACAAAAAAAAAAAAAAAATAAAATAAAAATAAAAGAATATATTGTATTAATGAAAATTATATCAATAATAATAATAATAATAATAATAATAATAATAATAATAATAATAATAATGATAATAATGATAACCACAAAAAGTAATTGCAATAGGTTGTCATACATGGAAAACAGATACGATGATCTATACAAAAGAAATGTGATATTTTTACCAAAGAAGAAAATTGCATATGTTAAGGAAACGTTCTGTTTCTTAATCATTCCCAATTAGGAATTTTGTGAAAGCTATCTACCCTAGTTAGCTTGAAATAAAGGAAACAATTTACTTACTTATGTTCTGATTCATAATTGATTTTTTTAAACTTAAAGCTGCATTAAGTTTACCAATTTTCTGAATTTTTTTTTGATTTTCTAGAAGTATATTTTTTTTTAAAGTAGATATCTTCTAACCACGATCCGTGACATTCATTTTCTAAAATTTCATTTCTTTTAGCTGTAAATAAACGGAATCCTCTGACCGGTTGGTCAGTGTTCTACGATGGTAACTATGAGCTTGGATCATGCGCACGGATGTACAGAAAAGCCTAGAATCGAAAGTGAAACATGACAGATTGCATTAATTGTCCTTCATTCATATCCAGATGTATTTGAAATGGTGCTGTTTATCCCTAACTAAGACAAAAATGACAAATTCAACAAAGTTCTGTGTTTAATTTATCGTATTTCAACATTTTGAAAGTTGTGTTTAAATGACCCGGGTTTTGATGACGTAACCATGTTCTAATATTAGATCCTAAATGCTGCATCTCGCTGGGTAAATACTATAATTTCTGTATTTATTCGAGCTTTTATCGTTGAACCAAATGTAACATAGTTCATTAGGAACATCATTTATTAGATTAGCACCCTTTTAATTTTATCTTTGGAAAACTTAATGCAGCTTTCATGCCTTTATTTTTTATCGTCGTTAACTATTTTTATTTTCTATTTTTTTTTTGCGGTAATGTTTCAGCTTCTCCATCGAATTATGAATCTATTTCACCAGTGATACGGAACAGTAGACTTTGTTTCCCATACGTGTATTTTCTACAAAGAAAAAGCTGCTTTTAATTAAGTTATTGATTCTACGATATAGCAAGCCTATTCTTATCAACATCCTTAAAAAGTTTTGACCGTCATCACAATATGACTGACAATTACGAAGCTGCTTTTATCAAATTCAAAGTGGATTTATTTGACGTTCCATAACCCGTGTTCCTCTAGTTTTTAAATTTAACTTTACGTCACGAGTGTAGCTAGCTAGACAGAAGGTTCTTACTCGTCTGTTGTCTCCGGTCTCACTTTGCTGGTGGTAGTTCACATATGTAAGACACAAGTGAAACCGACATTTACTCTCATCAAAATGTTCATTTTTTCTCAATTTCTGTTTGTAATTTAATTGTAGATTCTACGCACTAAATCATATTTAATGGCGAGACACCATCAGATAATGTATCTTTTATAAGAATTTTTTTTACAGGCAATCCTACTTGGACAGTTTGCGCGGGAAATCAAACATCTTTTTTTTGCGAAACAATTGATCCGCTTAATGTGTTGTTAGTCATCTTTGTAAAAGAAAATCAAACCATAGGCTTGTACACACCTGGGGGAGTTACTGCTGTGTATCCAGAATTCAAAGATCGGTACAGAATCATTGAAGAACAATCTGGAATTTCATTAAAAATTATCAAAACAAAGACATTGGATCAAGGACGTTTCTTTTGTCAAATAACATACGATGTAAAACCTAATGTTAAATTAGAAAAGTTTCTGATAGTAAAAGGTACGTTAAATGGATTCTGAAAATGAAATGATATTTTATTATACGTGTTTAGTTCTAAGTTATAAAGCCTACTTTTAAAATCCCAACCAGAGACAAATATTTCAATAATAATCATTTAAATTTTAAAACTTTTTAAAGTTCTTCTGCACAAGATCCTGGGTTTTAAGATAATTTAATTGTTATAGTTTAGAAGGAAAAGTTTCTTCATAAAGAGTGGCTAAAATAATTATATAAGCTTACATGTATAAAGTATCTTTTACATTATTCATGTTTCCTGATAGAGTTGAATGTAATTTTAAAACAAATGTAACGTATTATTAAGATTACACATTTGAATCCAGGAAAAACAATTAAGTTCGGAACTTTTTAATCCTCTGAATTTTTCCATTAAATTTATTTTTATACAAAAACAGATTTTAACAGATAAAATTATGACTATTTTTTTTAGAAAGAAAGAGTTCAAGCCTGATAAAGTTTTTTAAAAAAACGGTTAATTTTTGCACGAGTGTCACATGCAGTGCCAATTCCAACCTAGTGAAATTAAAGGTATTACAAGCGTTTTACATATTTGAGATTTATACGCCGGTCAATAATGGTATTCCGCTTGTTATTTATACAAATCTGCATCTTAAAAATTAGAACACAAAACATATTTTCTTTTGTTCATTCACATTTTGTATAAAGACGTAGATTTATCCGTCCTTTGTTCTTCCATGTCAAAAAACAAACAAACAATTTCTATCGACGGCAATGCTATGAAAAGGTTTGATAAAGATTTGATTTCACGGATATCAAAACAGTTTTTATTTTGCTTTTGTAGTGATTTCCTTGAACCCAGCTAACTGGACTCAATGCAATATCTCAGGTCTCGTTTCTTTGTTTTTTAAATACCGCTAGAAATAAAAAAAAATTTACCCAATGGCAAAAATAAAAAGGGTTAAAACATCAGTTTAAATATATAAAATAGTTCGTGTGTTTTATATCTATTATCTTTCGTTTAATACGTTCTCTTCTAATTGTTCTTCGTATCTTGCTAAGACAATTTATGGTCTTGTTATTATTTTCTTTTTCACTTTGCAATATTTGATTTTATATCAATATTTTTTACTTGCCGAAATTTTACCTTTTTGTATTCTTAAATGTACAAAAAAAATGAGCACGTAACCTAATTACCAGTAGTTTTGTTTTCGAACTATATGTGTACTTTTTTATTCATGTTTTCTTAATTTAAGACGCCAGACAATACCGTGATTACAGAAAAACACATTCTATTGGATTCCTGCCAGGGTTCTTTGACAAATGGTGAATATTCTTGTTGTTTGTCCGATATATGTTCGCAAGGGGAATGCCAGAACTTGACCTTAGAAGGTAAGGTGATAATAAAACTGGTTTAATTGTTTAAAACATCTGGAATTTTATACATTGTACTACCTTGATATTGTGTTTTTCTTTGATATTTCTTACGAGTTTCTTTAATTACATATCATTGCTTTCTCCCGGTAACCGATACACAATAAAAGGTAAATAACTCTCGCAATTACATTCTGTTTTTGTCTGACCTAGTCCCAAGCATGTTTTTGTTTAATTAGGGATGGCTAAATAAAAGTGCATTACCGAGTATTATTGGATGGTCTTCTGTATAAAATTAAATATATATATATATGTCTTTTTGAGATCAATCCTTTTCGCTTTCACAAATTCATAAAGTAAAGTATAAAGTGGTGCTACTGGTGTGTCATTCCTTAAAAAGGCCAGATTTCTACTTATACTTATCATTCGTTGCGTTTCATGTTTATCGGAAACCGACAATTTTCTAATGGGTGAAGCCATTATTTATAAAAAAGTAATCAGTAGAAATTTGCATTTTACTCGCCATCAACTTTATCACAAAGAAGAGCTGATGCTAATTCTAGGAACTATAATCAAGCTCAAGCTTAACATCATCGTTATATGCTAACTGTAATCATTGCCGAGTTGATTTGTGACTCCAATCAATTAAACAAATACCTTGGTAAACTTTACAAGTGTTTGAGGTAGAAATGCAGCATAATGTTTCATATCTCCACAATAGAAATAGTTCAGCTTTTTTTAGATGAAAAGAAGTTTAACTTTAAAAAGTAGATTGAGATTGATTGTAACTATAAATATATATATATATATATATATATATATATATATATATATGATATTTCATGTTAATGGTAAAGAAATATTTTTAATTGTACGTCGTTCTTTGTTTATGAATTATCAGTGTGAATTTCAATATTCTTTTATAGCAAAAAAAGTTATAATTATATAGCCGATCATTTACAACAATTATATAATATAATAATATTTAAACTGATAAACAGAAAGCAGCATTTCGGTAAATACTTAACATCATAGATTTTATGCTTTTGTTTAAAATTGATAATTAAAAACTTAAGTTTAAAATTTCTTTAAAAATTCAATTCAAAAAAGCAAAATAATTTTAAAATAAATTATTAAAATCTACAATATACAATATCACATTTCTTCAAAATATTTTTATTCAGTTTTTAGTGTTGTCTTTTTGTAGTTTGTAGTTTGTCTGAAGTTTGTTATTATTTGTTAAACCTGTTCTACTATTATTAGTTATGAGTTTTATTGTAATTCCGATTAGCATGTATATATTAACTTCAGATAAATACATTATTTGCATTTTCAAAAACACTGCATTAATTATTAATTACCCGGTCCGAGTTTATTCTCTTTTTACCAAAATAAAAACACAAGAAAACAACAATACAAGGATAGTTTTTACTCAAAACATTCACAAATTTTACTAGTAGGGAAAACTAACAACTTCGTTTTTCTTAGAAAATGATTTTTGTTTCGTAAGAAAAATTTTCATGTTATAGTCATTGTAATTTTTAAGTAATAAAGGTTTTATGTGTCGTCGTAAGTGACTATATTCTATTAATATTTAAATAAATTAAGTTTGATATTCAATTGATACAGTTCTAAAAATAAGTGAATTTCTATCAAATCTTCACTCATTTTTGACATGTAACTGTATAGTATAGTATAGAATAATTACATTTAACCGGAACTGGAACGTTTTTCATAACGACTGTAAACATTTAACTGCGGGTATAAGTAAATTGTCTTTATAGTTACAGGTGAACATTTAGTAACTCATTGGATAGTACTAGCTATTATTGGAACCTTGATATTGATGGCCATAATTGTAGCAGCAGTGCTGTACAAATTAAGGATGCGACGCAAAAACAACCAGGTATTTTGATGAAATATGGAAATTGAGTCAGTGCAATGTTAAAAAAGGCAATGCTAAATACTTAAGTATATCAGTAAGAGTTGCAATATAACAATACCATATCGTGGAAATCGATCAGAAGATCTTTAGACAGATAAATTGTCCAATCATAAGCTTTGAAACTAGCATCTACAACATTTTGATAATGACGTTGTTTAAACGTAAACCTAAAAAATGAACTGAAGTTGTTTAACCCTTTCCTGTTCTCAGTAAAATGCGAATTTCAAATGGGATTTCTGAGACAATCTTATAAGTGTAAATTACCTGATAAATGTAAAAGACAATGCAATGATGTTTGGTACCATTGTAGAATATATTTGCCGGACAAAATTTTCAAAATGATTGCCGTTTCTAAAAATAGAAAATATGTCACGTGATATTGGGTCAAAGGTCGACATAAATCATGATTTTAAGGGTAACAGTTTTCTTTTTCGGAACAAATGTCTTAATTATTTCATTTGTATAAATAGTGTAAAGTGACTCTTGATTCTTGAAGTCTATTTAGTTCTCTAAACAGCCAGGAGATCAAAGGTCAAAAGCACTTTTTAACAAATTCTGTGCTCAGAAAGCATTGTAATAAACTAATACAGAAATTAAATTCTAGTACATATATAAGTACTCTCAAATGCCGAATCAGACGTTTTTAAAATAGCATAAAAGGTCGTGACCTTAGGTCAAAGGTGAAACTAAATAAAGACTTTGAGAGAAAATTAATCTGTTATACTGCTTTTTCCATTTATTTTCATGTGTGCAGATAAGGTCAGATGATTACCATAATTTTACATAATAACGAATACTGAAAAACTCTTTATCCCTTTGCTTAATTACACATATGTCATGGCGACCAGATGGTCAAAGGTAAAAATCTTCCATAATTACACATTTTCCATGGCGACCAGAAGTTGATAGGTCAACATCTTCCATTGTTCAAATCGCATGCTTTAAATGAAGAATCGGTGGAACATTTGAATAGCCAACTGTATTATTTGATCAAACATACGTCAATGCATGTGTTTGGTATTTAGAGAAAGATTAAAGAATAAAGAGAGAGAGAGAGAGAGAGAGAGAGAGAGAGAGAGAGAGAGAGAGAGAGGAGAGAGAGAGCAAACATGAATAACCAAACAGTTGCAGGGGAAATGCTTACTTGTCAATTAAATCTTTAATGTGTACAATTAGGTTAATTGGATTTTGTTCATTGGACTTGTTACTAATATTTTATTAATATATATATATATATATATATATATATATATATATATATATATATATATATATATATATATATATATATATATACTGTAGAAGGTCTGTAGTTGCCAAAAGAAGTATAAGCAAAATTAAGGTTCTTTATTGCATATTCTCGTTTTTGTTACGTTTTCTGTTTCAAATTACAAACTGGGCGTGATGTCCGATTTTATTGAGTTTTGGTTGGCCGATGTATTCTGTATAACGTCATGTTTGACAATTTATTTCGTATAACTTTGCACTTTTGCCGAACTACTTTCGGTGTTTTCCACTGTTATATTTGCATTGGCGACACACAAACAGCAAAACAGGTCAACACTCGAGGTATTTTAAAAAAAAAGACTTCAAATGAATAAACAATGTTTTTCTGAAAACTTTTTTTAGTAACTGTCACGAGGTATCAAGTCATTTCGACACCAACTCACTGTAAACAATCATTTTGGTACCAATTTAAAGTCAATACGGCACCGACTACGAATAAATTCGACACCAAAAAAAAAAAAAAATAAAAAAAAATAAATAAATAAATAAATAAATAAATAATAATAATAATAAAAGGATTAAATTCAGCACCAGAAAAATATTGATGATTTGCTTTAAAAAAATATTTTAGGTTTTCATGTTTGTGTACATATTTAATATTTAAATTTTGGTGATATGGTTCTGAAAAGACCTTATTTTGTTGGTAGGAAGTTTGATGAGAATTTCTTTGAGGTGTGCGAATCAGGGCTTATAGAACATAGAAATACAACATAACTTAATATGATGATGATGATGATTATTATTATTATTATTATTTAGTTCTCAATTACGATCTTCTGTGGTCTTAGCTAATTTTTCGAATGACCTTTTGCCGGTACCGAAACGACTTGGTTCCAAAATATAAGTTGCTTGTATCTGTAAATGTTGTGGGTGGTCAGGAGGCGGTCAGTTATGGAGTGGTAGAGGAAACCAGAATGTACAATAAAAATACTTTCGATTTGCCAGCTGACAAACTTTCTGAGACTTGGACCTGTCCCGAGTAGGATTTGAACCTAGGTCGAGAGTTACGCTTAAGACTACTTGGACATCCAAGCCCTTTCTTTAAATTCAAGACACTTGAATCATGAATCGACTCTTTTACAACTACTTGTCCATACATTTCCAGTGTTTAGTTACAATGAAATTATGTAAAAGGTTATTTAACTGTCTTGTCCATTTCTTTCAGTCAATAATCCCTTAAAATAATTTTTAATGAAGTAGACTCAGTAAATTGTTATTCACATGTGAGCTGACTCACCATAAAATTTCCATGTGTCATGTGCTACTTTTGAAATTATATCGTTTTTATATTTTTTCCAAAGGTATTTTTTTCTTATTTATATCAAAGAAAAACATCTCAACTCGTCCTACTAAAATATTGGTAAAAGATCAAAGATCTGCTTTTAATAGTGTCCACGACATTTAGACTGATTTAGCACCCTTTAAACCACAGACAAACATAACAGTCCCCTCTATAATATTGGTACCTAGCCAACAGGTAGACGCTTACGACAAGGAAAATAAAAATAGAATTAGTTACGTTGATTTAGGCATGAATCATTGAATCATGACATTATTTGTTCAAAAAAAATGTAAAGTGTGATAATTAAAAAGTGACTCAATAAACATTACGTACTAGAAAGTTGCGTATCGTAAATAGGCGATCTTACTCCGCATTTGTTTTTGAAAATATTGTGTCAAGGTCGTACCTTCTTCAGGTAAATAAAGTGTAAAACAGAGAGTAAATCTTATCTAAAATTATACAAAATGAAAGAAAAATTATGAATTTTCCGAATCTGAATTTTGTTTTCCCTATTTGAGGATTTATTCATGAGACAAATTCATGAGTTAAAAAATTGTCATTTTCTGACGGAGTAACTTAAAATTTCAAGCATGAAACATGTGACCGCTCTATATCATTGGTTGTCATGACCCGACTGTTGATTTTCTAAAATTGAAATGCATATTGTTAAAAAGCTTAAACAATTGTGAATACTTTGGTATGTAAGTTTTAAATATTTGTTACTTATTTAAGAAATAACGATGAAGTGAGTAATCTCTTTCAAAATCGATGTAAAAGTACGATTCTCTCTTGAAAAGAGAAGAAAATATTTTGTTGTCGGCGTTTTGAACTGATGATATTTTATTGCAGATAAATGTTTTCTCTTAGAAAGATATATGATTGTTTTCAGCAGGGTTTGCTGATTCAAATGAGATACGCGGCGACAAAATCGCTTCAGAATTAAATACGTTATCAGAGTTTTCCGTTGACGCATAGGCTCAAAATATGCTTACCGGTACAACTTTACCGGTAGGAACGGGAAGGGTTTAAATATGATGTTAGAAAGTATATACATATTCATATTAAACATATTGATTATTTTTTACATTTCAAAAACAATTATCAGGGTAACATTCAAAATGTGACATAATTAGCAGAACTTGGAAAAAATAGTTTATTCGAAAACAAGTTAGCCAGTTTAAAAAAAAATTAAAAATTACAAATGAGTGTCTTTATAGTCGTAAAGAAAAAAGAGTTCTAAAAATTAATCAAAACATAAAACGCTAAAATGTCATTGATCGAAGAGTGAACATTCATTTATCATCGAACAGCATACCCCTTATCCAAAGAGAAGAAACATCCTTTTATTTTAGTTTTAGCGGAATTATTAATATATAACACAAATACCTGTTAAATAGCCATGTGTCATATGTGCACATTTCAGAAAACTATTCCTTATCAAAGAATAAATTAGATAAAGGTTAAATTCATAGATTTTTTATTCAATAGATGGAATTTGTTAACATTGTAACGTAACCCTTAGCTATAATTACTTGTCGACAAGGTTTTAGCACGAATTGCATAATGTCTCTGTAGGTTTGTAACTAAGATTTTATTCTAATCACTATAAGGATTTTTTAAGTAGACAAAATGTTTTTTGATGAATCAAACACAAATATATTAATTCATTTTTTCAAATTCAGAGTAAAAAGCTTCCACCGCGCATGCAACATCTGAAACGTGCAAAATAATGTTGAGGAAAAAAAGGAGCACGAAGCAATAATACTTTAACTACATGTATATCTAGTATAAATTTGAAGACAGCGACTTCATATTTACCAACAACATTTGATGAGGAATACTATTTCTGCCCTACAAACCTTCCGTTTCATGAGATCTTTGAACTGGTCATGTAAAAAACTTTTGTTTTGGCAATAGGTCATAAAAGTCATAATAATAGTCAACAAACAGGCAGACATTCTGAAATTGATATCATAATTAAGAATAGTCAGAACTTAAAAAAAATATCGAACTGCACAATTTTTTAAATCGGATTCGACCTTTAAAATACTTTCTTACTTTTTTAAACTTTCAACTTCCCATCGAGGTTTGTAATGGTTATCATTTCATCTCTAAAAATAAGATATTTCTAGCTTTGTTCCATTGTTCAATGAAATTTGTAACAACAATAAAAAACCCTTTCCTTTTTATTTCTTGAATAACGATAATTTTGCTACATCCTTTTTCATTAATCAAACTTCACTTCGAAAAGAAAACTACTTTGGAGAAAGTTTTCGGCGATAAATCGATAAATTCACGAGATATACCTCCAAAGACAATCGCTAGATCCTTTTAACCATACCTGACAGAAACACTTTTCCTTGATCTATCACTTCAGGGGGTCTTTTACTTTTGGTAAGGTGTTTTGCTGTTGCGTTTACCGTTAACATTTGAGCTCTCCATTTTATAACATGAAAACATTAATTCCGGTTTTTGATATCAAAAAAGGATCCTTACGTACCCTCAGTTTAAAAAACTAACATTTGCACAAAATTACGAACTACCCTTATTCGTAATTTTTTACACAGCAAGAATTATACGTTCGTCCATTTAAATAGTTGACACGTGCGTGTAAATAGCAAAACATAGTAAAAAGGTTATATATATATTGTGAATAAAAACATTATCCTTTTAACTTTCTGATTTTTTTCAAGACAGTTTTCTTTGCTTTGTTACACTTTAAGTTTGTGCTATATTTGTTTTGATTGTTTCAAAAATATTTTCTTTAAAGCTCCTTTTAATCTAAACATAAAAAATTTAAACAAATTGATTTCTTCAAAAAAGATCTTTGTTTATTTAATTTAAAGTTTTTACTTTAATCAACGAAATGTTAAATATATTTCTTTATTTACCAATGTTGTTAAACATTCATGTTGCCTTTGATTGTCATCTGACAAATGCATTTGATTATCCAAACCGATTATCTATTAATAAAACAAAAGTTCACGAAATACCAAATAATTGTATCTATAACACCATTAGACAAAGATTACTATTACTTCTTATAATTAAATTCAAAAACAAGGATAGTATAAATACTATTAATGTAACCTTTTTAATACAACTTTACACATGAAATAAAGCATAGATCTGCGCATTAGTCTCAAAGCAATGCAGCCGGATGCTCTGGACAAGCGCCAGAATCCTTGCATGCTAGTTTCACTGCCATATTGAAATCTTTTGTTGTGTATGCGTGCACTACATAAATGTATCACTTGCATATATTTGAATTAGTTTCAAACGGCCTTCACAATCTTGAAAGCACACCGAAGCGGTGCAACTCACACCGATTACGCGCGACGGCTCTTCAGAATATAAATGCTTCAAGCTGAGGCAAGTATTCTGGAAGACAAGAGACGTCAGTTCGAAGCAGAAACGGTTCATCCGTACAAAAATATCAATAACAATAACACGTCTGCATCACTATCGACAATAACATAACTAACAGAAGTAAAAAAAGTGTTTCAAACTGGTAGAGAACATGTTCTTGTAATTGAGCGGTGACGTTTCTCTGCAATCAGTGTGACTTATCCACAAATGATATGATGCACCTTTAAGTTTACAAAATTCTAATTTGCTTTTGTCATCATTTAAGACGGCAGATTTTTAGACAAAATGTATTTTCAAAAACTTTTACTATTTAAATGACACTGTTATGTCAGTTTATACAAATATAACGACAGACTGAATATTTGACCTAGTTTTTTTAAGCCGACGTTATTGGTTGCTAAAAGAAATGTCGAATGAAGTATGCGATAAAAAGTGTCTATGAGAACATAGAGAAAAAAATTTCCAATGCTGGACTGTTTTAAAATGTAATTATTATTGATATTCAAATAAAATAGCGGGTTTTTTCGTTATAAGAAATCAGCTAAAAAGAGTACTGCTGACAAAATCTGATTATGAAAAGCAGTGACTAAGACATGTAATATTTATCTGAATTTCTTTTCTTTTTTAATTAAATCAATTTGAAAAAAATTATATTATGTCTGATGAATCGTTATGTTCTATTTCTGTACGTAACACCTTTCATGGGTAATGTGGAGGCTAATGATACGACCCTCTAATTTCTTACATATTTCAGTGGAATAAAACATGGACTTAAGTTAAACTTGCACATTTATAGTTATAGGTATAGCAAAAAAGGAATGTTTCTCTTAAAAGACTTCATGAATTAAACAGACTATGTTATTGTCGTTTGTTGTATTAAAATATTTGTGTAACGTTTGCTATTTTAAAAATCGTAAAACGTCAATTCTTTAAAAGATATCAGTAAATACCGATGCAATAAATCACTGGGAACTTATGGTACTATCAACATTAATTTTTATGTTATTTAAACATAACTATTAAATTAGGTTCCTGAATGTTAATTATAATTTATTTACTGATTTACTTTTTTACAGAAACTATTATTGTAGTAAACAAAATTCGAAGTTTTTCATAATTAGAATTGACTATTTCCTATATTTATGAGACACAGTATAACAGTTTCAGTTGCAAAAAAGGTTTGGTAATTTATGTTTGTATTATTTTTTAGAACCAGACTAATTTGCTTCTTGAAGAACAACAAAAACCACTTGTAAGTATTTCTAACATAAATACAATGAAAACTTAACATGCCTTAACAAACATTCTATAAATAAATATTAAAAGTATATTATATCTTTTATAAGTTAATGTATTTATTTTTTATCAATTGTTCAAATATTCATTTTAGTATGAATCAATTATTTTTATTTTATTTCATTAATGTGCTACTGTGAATTTTAAAGTGTCAGCAACAAAGTTACGCTCGGGGTTTACATTTTATCTATCGTTCGTTCCTGAATAATTAAAGGCTAACTTTGCATTGTTATCCAGTATAATTATCGTGATCAAAAAGGGTAAAGAAGATGTATTAAAATTTCTGTAGCATGAAACATCCACACACACACACACACACACACACACACACACACACACACACACATATAATGAAAACTTTAAATGAAATAAAATTCAATAATAAATTATAGAACATTGGTGTATTTTATTTTACCTGAAACTTATTACAATTTTTATTTATTAATTAAACATATTATGTATAGGGATTTATACAAGTAAGGAAGAAAGCGTTTCCAATACAATTTATAGTAATCGATTCACTGTGACAATTTGACGAAGTTTTATGAGAAATTGCTTTCACACAAGCCATGACCAAGTTCATATTTGATTTTATTATTTTTTTTTAGATACCAACCCTTTTATCGAATGTAGAAAAGTTAGCTAGCACTATGGAAACGGATGGGAAAATGAACTTTTACAGAATGGTGTATTTGACATTTGAAATTGTTCCTCGGGCAGTCAAGTATAAATTTGACCAACTTATACCTTTTGGAGATCTTAAACAGAAATTAAGGGAAAAACAAGAAGCACTGCAGAAACTAAAAAACAAGGGTGTTTTTACACCTGATCAGTGGAAAATATTATACCCTAAAAAAGGTTGAAACAATTTTCTTTAAAAGTCTAATATACAACAGGAATAGTATTTAGCACGACATTATTACTATGTCAATAAAATGAATGAGTCTGACTGAAAAAATTATATTTAGACGTATTTTGTATATGTTTTCGATGGTTTTTAACCTTTTTTAAAAATAACTTTAAACTACAATAATTCTAATTCTGAATTGATCGAAAGAAATTCTATATACATAGAAATAATTTGTCGTAAAAATTACACACTCATTCGGCTTAAAAATGGCAAAAATTGTTTGACAAAATGTTTTTCTAATATTTGATAATCTAACGGCATTAGTGACAGAAAAATATTTGAGATTTAAAATTTAAAGCAATTTTGAACAAATTGATCAGATTTACTTGATTTGTTGGAAATTTAATTGATGCGAGATGCTTTATTTGTTACTCGGACTAAGAAAACAATTATTGTTGTTAAATTTTATAAGATGGATAACCCAGCAGATATAATTTGAAATTAAAGTTTGCTTTTGAATTTGTTTTAAAGGCATTGTAAAATCCACAGATTTCGACACAACTTTGATGTTACTGCTATTAAGAACGATAGGTGTTATTAGCAGACCAGTAAATGGATGGTATACTTTTCCAAATAAAACCGACTGCAGCGCTAGTGCAGATTTAATAAGGATCTTATTGATTAGAAATAGAGTAGCATATTGCACGGGGAGCTGTATCAGCAAAAGGGACTTCAATGGTATCTGGGAAGAACTAACAAAGGTATGTCAATCAATTTAATCGATTTTCCCTTATTTTATTCTCACAGCATTTGTTTAAACTTAGTGAGAAATTGTTTGCCGGTTTGTTTGCTAAATGTCTGCGGTTTTCACAAAGTACTTCGGTTACCTCCACCATCCTAGAACTCTTTGTCTCGATAAAAGCGACAAAATAATTTTGCATGGACTGTAAAACACCATTAAATTAATCTTATTGTACTCTTTTACTCAAACTTTACTTTTTATATTTTCAGCTATATTAGACTATCAATTATTTTTTCAATTTCATTTTTACATATTTCATATATTTCCAAAATAAATATTAATGTTGATTTAATGTGCAATCTAAGTGCTATAATAAGGGAACTCTTTGCTTTAAATCTAAACAGAAAGGAAAATGAAATTCCTACACGAAATTCATATTTCTTAACACGAGAATAATATTTTGGTCATTATTTTTGTGGCACAATCTATATACTTTTTACTTTTAGTGGAAGTTGGAATGTTTGTACTCTAAGCATGCATCAGATTTGAAACGTATTTGTGTCATATCTAAAAAAAATTTTCACAAAAATGATGTTCAAAATGATCTCTCTATGCCTAGGTCCGAATTCCGTTTGCTTTGACAAATTTTTAATATTTTATATATGAAATCATTTATAATATTTACCAAAACTTATAATATGACAACTACATGTATCCTCTTGTGAGAAAATTTGCCATTTTGCAGGCCGTGCTAATATTGCTACTTTCATTTTCATTGATATACTTATTAAAATAACGTTATCGAAAACATTAACAATTCTTTTTTGTTAACCAAACCAATCAATCGTTCGTTTTGCGTAAAATATCATCAGTTTACACTTTTGATCTCATAGATAACTACTTCAAGTTGTTCAGTGTATTTCTTCAATTTTTATTTCCTCCGTAAGTTATTACTCAAAATAAAATTTCCGTAGATATCTTAATGACACATCTTTCATTATTACTTTAGAAAAAAAAGAAAGTTCAAAATAAGAAATATACAACTAATTGTAAAAATAATATCAAATCAAAATATAATAAAGGCGCATATTTTTACATATTTTATTATTTACATCTCAAGAAACATACCTGATCACATGTGATAACAGTTTTTAAGGTTACAAATATTAGTTATCGTATAGTATCTAAATTGTTCTGTGGTGTAATGAATAAAAATGTAGGAACTGTCAATTAAAGGATCGTCATTCGAGTGTTAACATAACAGATCTCAAGGTAATATTTTATTTGGTGTGCATTAATGATAAATCTGACTTATATAACATTTCAGCCACCTGTAAGACAGCTTTAATATGATGATTTGCCTTGTGTTTATTTTATACAATTAAGACGGATAAAGTGTACTCGTCTATCAACGACATATTAAAATAACCCAAACTTTATCAAGAATGAAAAAATCGCAACATATTTTATATAAATATGTAAATCTATTTTAAGGTTACAACTTTTGGTCATTTGAATGTTTAATTGGTTATTTTTAAGGCTATTATCCGTATTGGTGGTTTGAATTCTACAGATGAAATAAAAGCAATTTCAAAGATACCGTTAGATCAATTGATTGAAAAACATTACAAAGAATTCGAGGAATTGAAATCTAAAGATACCATCCAAAAAAATACACTGGGTAAGTATTATTTTGGTATTTCTAAGATATAAGATTCTAGAAACTGTCAAATCATGATTTATAGATTTGTTCAAACCCTAAACTAAATAGCTGAACTTTTTTATCACACTGAGTTATCTTTATCTTGCCAGTTTGTGTTTGTTTTTTTTATTTGTTGTTGTGTAACCCTTCATGTTAAAAAAGGTAAAATGGTTTATGCGTTTTCGGAATAGATCAGCCTATAATTCATCCAAGTTGTCAATCTGGCGGTAATTTTGTGATCTACCTAATGCAGATAGAGCACAAATTTCTTTTCAATGGCATCAAGTCAAGATGATAACTTCATATGAGTACAATACCAAATAATTAATATTGTCATGAGGGTATTGAATATTTAACAATAATACCTGTTAAATTGTTCTGGGCCATGTGGGCACATTTCGGAAATTTATTCCTCACTAGTGATACAAGCGCCTGAAAAAGTTGATAAAAAAATAAATAAATAAATAAATAAATAAATATATTAAATAATAATTTATATCATATTGACAGCTTTAAAAACTTTGCGAATTCCAAATAAAATCTAAATGCATTAGTATATAATATTACAAACCTGTTAGACATGGTTCGAAATTCATTAATTATTATCAATAGAAACAAAAAGCTTATGAGTTATTGCAATTCAAATTTAATAAAAAATAATATAAAGACAATATATCATTTCTCATGTTTAGTTTTCATGTAATCATAATATATGTTTCGTTGACCAAATTTTTAATAATTCAAATTAGTGGTTGTCTGACTTATATTGCGTACTTTTCCGATGAATTTCAAATGTTGTATTTTGCTTTTTGCTCAAGAAATTATTTGTTTAAAAAACTATGTGTATTGAGTAATTAAACTCCCCTCTCTAAAACCGCCAACAGAAAAATGTTAAAATATAAGATAATACAAAATTTTCTTGTTATAGTGAGAGTTGTGTCTTAAAAAATATTCTTAGCGTCCCGGTTATAATTTTACAAAAGTAACAAACAATAAAAATATGCATTTAAAATGTAGCTTATCTAATAACTTAGAGAATTCAAGTAATTAATCGCTGTCATCATTAAATGTCAAGATGTTAGATTGACTTTGTAACCTTTACGCCTTTATATTCTAAATGATTCGATTGATATAGTAAATGAGTATATACTTGTCAATAACAATGCTTAAACATTTATATTTTATTTTGAATTTTATTTGCGTTAATGGTTATTCAACTTTGATAATTAACATTTTTGTGTTATTTACGAGGATTGTAATTTGCATCGTACGATATTAAAAAAGCACTCGGCTCAAAAAGTGAAATAAACATTACATATATTCAAAAATATTCCCTGCAGTTGAAATGATTTCCAGTTTTGAAATAAAATCAAAGTCTTCAACTTGAAGGATATGGTTGGTGTGACAAGACGAAAAAAACCTACTCTAATTTAAAAAATTGCTTCACAAGATCAGATATATGTGATGCAGCATTATCATGAACCAGACGAACGTACCTAAATCTTGACACAGTGCTTCGTTTCAGAAAATATCCTTAAGTGTTTGAAGGATAACATTCCGTTATACCAACATGAAAAACTTTAACATTTTAGTACCGGATTTTCGACGGCTATCCCATGACATGAGCCGAATATGGAATAAAACAATCTTTCTGTTAGTGCTTCCTTTGGCATCTACAGGCCTTCTACCGTGTAAGTTTAACATATTGTGTTTCCAATTTTATTTTTACTAATTCGAAATAGTAAACTCATGTTTCGTTACCAGTTACATTGATTAAAAATTATTTTTGATTAAAATTAAGCTATTTGTACTCGTTTTTGATCATCTGTCAATATATGAGGGATCAATATAGAAGAAATCTTCAATACGCTTTGAAATGAAATGCACACGCGATATGCCAACAACTTTGAAAATATAAGAAATTGTATATCTGGCATCACTTTAAATTATTTCTCTGACTTTTAGACATTTTCCTTGCCTGTTACAGTTGTAGGCCGTCCAAATTTTAATGCATTTTAAGGGGTGCCTGCCAGTAAGAAATTTCTGCCTTCACCAATGAACTGTCTTTAATATAAGAAACATTATCAGACATTGAAACTCCCCAAATTCAGTTAAATTTGTATAAACTTTTATAAATGCTCTTATTTTTCCAATATTCGCAATCCGTTTTTTCAACGATTTTTACAACAGTGGTCACTGATTGGCTTTGTTGAAATTCCTATTATTTTTACTATGTGGAGCTGGAGACACTTTTTTATACTGTTGATGTTGGATAAAGCTATCAAGCTTATCATCATCAACGGAAACGTGCAAAGCGTTGTTGAACTGACGAACAATACATATTAAATATTTAACAAGACTCGTTAACCGATTTTTATTTGCGAATACTTTCATAAGCGATAAATGAACGGTAAGCAATTGGCACAGTTTAAGTTTCGCGCCGTGATTTAAGCAATATAAGCCCTTTTTACAACTTTAATAACATCAGAGTTTATTCTCACAAACAGTCTTTTAAAAATTGGTTGCAATGTTTCAACTGTTTATCTACTAAATTGAAAATAAGTTTCCAATGTACATTAACATAACCATTCATATTCTAAATTTTCAAAACAACGGACAAGTAATTGTGGCATCTTACGGAACGAATATAAGTGCTAGGAAATAAACGAACACTGTCAAAGTAGACTATTATTTAATTGAGAACAATATTTTAAAAGAAAAAAAAATCAAAAGTTTTCTTATCTTTTGTTAATTTATAGAAATGTTATCGTTGCTTTAATATCATTTTTCGCATTTTGACGAGGATTCTTTATTATTTTATCGACTATGTAATATTATAACTTCCACACTCTACCCATTCATTTATAACGAGCTGTCGCTTAAATATGTCAGCAGTTGATAAATGTTTCCATGAAACAGTGATCGAAGAGATCAAGATCAAGAGTTAAATTTCAGCACTTTCTCGGTTTTTTCGGATGATATTTAATTGCTCTGGTCCTCTCTTAATAAATATTAAGTTGATTAGACTTATATTTTTTATAGATCTAATTGAGCATAAACTTTGGTGTGGGAAGAAGACGATAAAGCTTTTTTCGTGACAAGGTTGACAAATGCTGTTATAACTGCGGTAACGACGAATGATATAATTACGGTAACTGGTCCACCTGGATCCGGTAAGTCTGCAACTCTTCATCATATAGCTCTAAATTTAAAAAGATCTGGATACCGAGTTTGTCCTGTTGATAGCCTGGATGAGATTTTGCAATATTGGATGCCAGCTGTGAGTCAGGTTTTTATTTATGATGATCCGTTTGGAATTCAAGGAATTGATGAAGCAGAGGTCAATGTATGGAGAAAAAAGCAAGACACCTTGAAAATATTCTTTCAAAACAGTTGTATGAAGATTTTAATTTCAATCCGCAGTGTTATTAACAAAAAACATAAAAATTGAGAAGTTAATTGATCATGAATCAATCAGTCACAAAACTATCTGTCTTACAGATGAAAATATCAAGTTGAATCAAAATGAAAAGCGCGAAATTTTTAAGAAACATCATAAGTATCAAGATCAGTTGAAAATTGACAACATTGTCACAGAAATAATAAACTTGGAAGATACATATTTCCCTTTACTATGTAAGATATTCGGTTTTTGAAAGCGATTTTAAATACGCTACTGTTAGCTTCTTCAAAGATCCTTTATCAGTATTTGAGAATGTAGTTGCGGAGTTTCAATCGAATGATGGGTTAAAGTATTTCTGCCTTTTGCTTTGCATGATCAATGACAATGAAATAAGTCTTGAAAGCCTTGATTGTACAAAAGAAGAAGCAACATTCCAGTCTTTGATGGACGATTTGCTCGATATGTGTAATCTTGAAAGGTCAATACCTAAATCTGAAATCACAAATACACTACAACGTTTAGAAAATACATTTTGGTAAAGGATGGTTGTAACTACCATTTTGCACACTCCTGTATACATGATGCAGTATTGAAACACATTGTTAAATCATCAGAAGAAGTTCATGGAAAAATAATTAAACATTGCTCAGCAAAATTTTTGAGAACAAGGGTATATTTAAAAAACCATGAACACTACCAAGGAAACTTGTATAGTAATAGCAAAATCTTTAGAAAGTTGCTGGGGGCAAACGAATCATTGATTTCATTGAAGATGGTTCCTGGCATGATGTTTTCCATAATGCATGTTATCTACTGAGAAAGGGGATGAAATTTTAAATGCATGAGTTTAAAAATATTTCACCATCAGAAAATACAGAATGATTATGTGTAATTTCAAAAAGAAACGAGATGAAAGTCCAATTTGAATGTTTTAGATGGCTCGTATAATATCGATGAGCAATTGGAACATATAAAATCAAACGCTCTTCATTTTACAGTCTTTAAAAGGTTTATTAATGTAGTAACCACAACACTCAAATCAATATGTTTTGCCGCAAAGCAAAAACGAATGACCACATAAATTTGTTTCTGCTTGCATGTGCAAGTGGAAAGGAAGTTTTAGTGAAAACGTTACTTTCAAACACTCCCCCAATAGCAATAGTGTAAGTCCATTATTTATCTCATGTTTTCATGGACATGAAAATATTGTTAAATATTTGCTAAGTAACAATATATCTGAAGTTGGCAACTGCACAAAGGAAGGTAAGTCACCTTTATATGTATCAGCAGAGGGATGGCCATGATATTGTAGTCAAACTGTTGATAGAAAATAAAGCTGAAGTTAACAAATGCACCTATGAGGGTATGTCACCTTTATATGTGTCAGCATTAGGGGGTCATGAAAAAGTAGTTCACTATTGATGGATAAGGTGCTGAAGTTAACAAATGCACCAGTGAAGACAAGTCACCTTTATATATCATCAGCAAGGGGTCATGATAACATAGTTAAAATGTTGCTAAATAAAGGTGCTGAAGTTAACAAATGTACCAGTGAAGACAAGTCACCTTTATATGTATCAGCAGCAAGGGGTCATGTTAACATAGTTAAAATGTTGATAAATAAAGGTGCTGAAGTTAACAAATGCACCAGTGAAGACAAGTCACCTTTATATATATCAGCAGCAGGGGGTCATGATAACGTAGTTAGAATGTTGATAAATAAAGGTGCTGAAGTTAACAAATGCGCAGTTGAAGGCAAATCACCATTATATGTATCAGCAGCAGGGGGTCATGA
>CM056611.1:14149874-14384386 GCA_029721355.1 Tegillarca granosa | reverse complement strand
ATGTTCATGCATTTAAACTACATGTTATATTTTATACTTTATAGTTGGGATTTGTATGGTATTGTCCGGAATAATCTTAATAATGTTTTCTGTTTTAGATTTGCCAAAAACTGAGGAAAGTGACAGTGAAATTAATACAGTACACTAAAGATCACAAGAATGGGAGTTTAACATTTAAGTTATTACCTGTGATATGTACTGATTGCATTGTGCAGTTGGATGTTTAGCAGGTGTGTAATGGGATATTTTATCATGCCACACCCTCTGGACAAAGAATGGGTTTTAACTTTTCAAGGTCAAATGTTTAGAATTTACTTCCAGTACATTTTCAATGTTTGTTTTAAATTTTGAATTTATCATGCACCAAGATGGAACTTACATATATTTTACAATAATTTGGAAACATTGACCTTTTTGTTGGTTTTTCTGATAAAAACTACATATTTTGAGAAAATGTTAAAATTACATCTAAATCTTGGTGAATTTGATTGAATATGTTGTTTGAGTAGTTTCTAAATTATATACAATATCTGTTGACAACTTATTCAATTTTGGGATAAATCTTTTTTATTTTTAAATGCAAAATATAAATGTCATCATAGTTTAATTATGCATACCTCATTGTGTCAATACTGAATCTAAAAAATTTATTTTCTTCTTGATCAAAAAATAACCAAGTGAAACATCTAATTCCATAGGATTCTTGTTTTTATTTAGAATGTATTTCCATACAAATTGATTACAGCCAATGTTAGGCTAAAAATGGTGGTGTTTTCCAAGGAAAATTTAATTACCAGTTAATTAATTTTATTATTTTATTATTATTATATTATTATTATATTTGAATTCAAATGACATGTAAAATAACTCACAAAAACAAATCTTGACTTTTGTTTAAAAAAAAGAAACATGAGCAAGTGAGCATTAAAGGTCATAATGATTCACTTTTGTACATTTGTTCTATGAATTTTTTCTATTGAAACCTTTCCAATATTGATCTGTATAAAATTATTTTTTGAAGTTTGTTTTCAAGGTTACATGTTGGTTTTGTGCTTTTGTGCACTTAAACATTTTAGTGCAAATTTTTAGAAATTATTGTAACACACATATTATAACATTACATTAAACTGACATAAAAATTTATACCAAAAAATTTAATATTCATCCTTACATGTAATAACTGTTTGTGTTATTTTTGATTTAATACTGAATTTAAAAGTTGATTTGTAACAGAGCAAACAGCATATGAAAATTTTGTGCTGCAAATTTATATATTAGTGATACAGTTCTTGCCTTGATTTTGTTATGAATGGTTCTGTAAAAATAACAATATTTTCTTTGTGACAAAATTTTTTTGCAGGTAACTTTGAAAATATTACTATTTTTGTTACAACTGCGGAGCCAGTAAGGCATCATTGGTGAAATACTTAAAAAATTCTTTTTAAAAATTCATCATTTTACTATAATGGGAAAAATTATTTATTGTGTGGCTCTCTCTATGAAAGGTGATATTTTTCAATTTTTTAGGAGCATTTATTTTGTGGTGCCATTTAAAATTTCAATCTTTGAGAATTATGATTTCATAATTTTTCATTAAATTGTTTATCTTTACTTCGATTTTATTTTCTTATTAAATGTTTGAAAATCATTAAAGATTGAACATCTACATGATTTAATTGGCCTATTTTTAAAGTGTGCTATAATGATGGACTTGTTTTAAAGTTTTCTATAGTGAATGAAATATAGAGTCCTTAGTTTTAAATTTTAAATGGATTGATGCTCTTACAAAATCATTTTTGTCTTGGGGGAAATTAGATTAATAAATCTGAGCAAATCTTAGAATAACATTGTTCACAAAAAGTGAAGTTTTGGTGATATATTTGCTAGAATGCATAAATTGAGGTCATGTTTTAATTGGCAGGTTTAATGATTATTTTTAGCGAAAAATATGGAAATTGAGAAAACTGTCTAATACTCATGTTACTGCAAATTTGGTTTGTGATTTTATTGACTTGTACAGAAGTTTTAGTGACATATTGTTTTTGTTCCATTTTATTCTGTATAATTATAACAACTTAAAACTTAAAAAGACTTATTCCTTTATTATTATTATTATTATTATTAGCTCACCTGGCAAAGCCATGATGAGCTTATGGTTTGGTACAGTGTGCTTGAGTCCATGCATGCTGGTATCCATATACTTTAATCTTCTCCTCTGAAACTAATTGGCCAATTCAAATAAAATTTGGTGTGGAAGGTCCTTAATAACTATAGATTTAAATTGTTGTTTCCGACATGTAATCCTAGATCCAAGATGGCTTCTGTCATTAACATAAATAGCAAAAACTATAAATGGCCATTACGAGTTTATTTATTTACTGATTTTGTTGAAATTTGAAACATGAAAATAGATGTCGGGGGATAAAACATATAACATGTTTTTCTGTACAATTTTTCATTTGTGCAATAAGTACGTTATATGCAAAAAAAGTCTATTTTTAGCCTACATCTTTGAAAATCTGAAAGTACATTGCCAATATAAAGGAAATTTAGTGTGAAAGGTCCTTGGGTGGTTTAGATTAAAAATTACAACTGCTACATTTATGTCTGTCTGAAATCCAAGATGGCTGCCATTACTAAAAATAGCAAAATCATATAAATGGTCATTATGGGTTCCTTTATGTACCAATTTTAAACAATTTTAAATTTAACACAAAGAAAAAAGATTTCAGGGAAATTGAACATATGTAGTTGGTTTTTCTGTACAATTATTTGTTTATACAATAATTATGTAATATGCAAGTAAGGTCTATTTTAAGCCTAAATTTTTCTCTGAAAGTACATAACCATTGAAAGGAAATTTATGATAAATATTGCTTGAAATAATAGAAATGTGTTTTGATATGTTTTACTGATTGGATTTATTTTTAAAAGAAAATGCAAAAATGCAAAAAATAAAATAAGGTTGTTTCAGGTGAGCAATACAGGCCCTATTGGGCCTCTTGTTTTTTTTTATTTTTATTTTAGTTATTTTTCTATGCAGTACATGAAGTGATTGCCTAATAACTTGACACAACTGTAGAAATTAAGAACATAAGAACAAATCTTAATGCACAACATCATTGCTGTGTAAATGATGTTAGGTCACACATGACAGTCAGATTCAATACAGACTTTGCCACTGAGGCTATTTGTCACAAACATATCTTGTTAGGGTTAAAATGTTGAAATTTGGAAGAATTTTGAGAAAATGTGATAATACTGATTAAATACTTTTTAAAAAAAAGTAATTAAATAATCGTAATGTTCGTACATTATGTTGATAATTATCTGTGATCAGGTGTTCAATGAATTTGAAAGAGACAGAAAGTTACTTTACTAAAAACATAAAATAGACCAGCTATGTTTTTCCAAAACTATAGTGTCACTTAAAGGAATTTTTTTTATTTTGTATGTTTATGAAGTTGATTGTGTTCAAAGATTGTAGTTCATTATGTTAAATTTCCAAATTACCTAGTTAATAATTGTTGAATAAATTTTTTTGTCATATCTGGATATTTTTTTTATTATTTCAATTCTTGTGGAAAGATTGTATACTGGATATGGTATTTTGTGTGAGATTTTTTCCAGAAAATCTTGCACTCACAGAAAACAAGTAATGGGCATTTTCCCATACAAAATATATTATTAACATTCTAGTTTCTGTACATAGCACTGCAATAACATGCATGTTTCCTCATAACTGAATCAATAACACCAGATTTTTAAATGTTTGGATCCAATAATGATGGACAAGAACATGTCACATTTAAAAAATGAATTTACTGGTGACAGATGTTTGTTTAAAAATGCCAAGAGCTTTCTTCATTCTGTATTGGAGTTTTCATCTGTATCCAGTCTATAAAACTGAAAATATTGAATTATCAAACATGTTTCATCTTGACTACTGGTATTCACTTAAAATTACATTGTGCTAATATAAAGCTTGATAGGTTTTTCCCAAAAGGAATACTAGAATATTGTTCTGCTAGACTAGAATAAACCATGATTATGATACATCGTTCTGTAGGTTCATCTCCTTCTACCTTATCTGGATATACTAGTTTCTTAATTGTATCACATCACTTGGTAAACAAAGTGATCCTGCCATGTTTGACAAGAATGGTTGTTTCCTTGGTATGAATTTGCCCATATTGACAGGTGTGTTTGTACTTTCACAGTAGCAGCAAAACTTTTACTTGGAAGAAAAGCATGATTATCCAGATATCTACACCTTTTTATGTAACAAAAAGCCAATATCTGTGAAGTGTTGATCAATAGATAAAATTGGTTTTAACGTCCAAATCAAGAGTATTTCATTGTATCGAGAGGTCACGAGCTATAGGTGAAGTTGCAGAAATTGTGGCAATGCACACAATTGAAGTGCTTGTTGCAGGAATTGTGCAGTTTTAAAGCACACTGATAACTTGCAATAAACCTAACTTGAATACCAAGGGATTGCCAGTCTAGTTGTTCTTTAACTTTGTGCCAAAAACCATATTCGTGGTGTTGTTGAATAGTAGTTTTAATGATGTCATCTTTTGCATATGGACAAATCATGACGCAAGAATTAAGAAGTTTCTTTTTAGATCAACTGGCTAAAGCCAGCTGAGCTTATGGCGTAGTGAAACAGGCATCTGTGCATAAACTGTAATCATCACCTCTGAAACCACTTGGCCTATTGGAAACAAATATAGTGTGAAAGGTCCCTAGGTGGGGTAGACTAAAGTTTGTACCAGGTCATCTGACCCAACATCTGATGGTCACTTTTACTGTAAACAAAAAAATGTATAAATGACCATTGTGGACTCTATTATCAGATGATTTTGTTCAAATTTGAAATTCTGAAAGAAGATAGCCAGTCATTTAACATATATTATAACCAATTTTCGCGATATATTCAAATGAGGTGTAATATTTTGTAAATTCTCTGAAAAAAATATTTATATATAATTGAAGACATTAATGTAAATTCCATTTTTTTGTGTAATACATGCCATTTTTGTCCTACACATGATATTTTTAATTGGATGATGTTATATAAAATATTGGGTCTTTAACAAGGGGGTCCCAACTATATTGTATATGGGGTCCCATATATATTCAAATGAGGTGTAATATTTTGTAAATTCTCTGAAAAAAATATTTATATATAATTGAAGACATTAATGTAAATTCCATTTTTTTGTGTAATACATGCCATTTTTGTCCTACACATGATATTTTTAATTGGATGATGTTATATAAAATATTGGGTCTTTAACAAGGGGGTCCCAACTATATTGTATATGGGGTCCCATATATATTCAAATGAGGTGAAATATTTTGTAAATTCTCTGAAAAAAAATATTTATATAATTGAAGACATTAATGTAAATTCCATTTTTTGTGTAATACATGCCATTTTTGTCCTACACATGATATTTTTAATTGGATGATGTTATATAAAATATTGGGTCTTTAACAAGGGGGTCCCAACTATATTGTATATGGGGTCCCCATATATTCAAATGAGGTGTAATATTTTGTAAATTCTCTGAAAAAAATATTTATATATAATTGAAGACATTAATGTAAATTCCATTTTTTGTGTAATACATGCCATTTTTGTCCTACACATGATATTTTTAATTGGATGATGTTATATAAAATATTGGGTCTTTAACAAAGGGGTCCCAACTATATTGTATATGGGGCCCCAACTATATTGTATATGGTGTATACTTTATTGGGCCTTATCTTACATGGCCCAATAAATTTCGATAAATTTATTGGGTTCGACCCAAAAATTAGGTTTAAAAAGACATGACTGGTAGTCAAATAAGCACTAGAAAAAACTTTTATACATAGCTATACATGTGTTGTTGCATCATAAGATGGTTAGTTTTTGAACTTAATTTTCATCTAACTACAGTATTTCTGTGTGGTCCCAATATTAGGTCTTATATGCGAGACCCAACACATTT
Source organism: Tegillarca granosa (assembly GCA_029721355.1). Lineage (NCBI taxonomy): Eukaryota > Metazoa > Mollusca > Bivalvia > Arcoida > Arcidae > Tegillarca > Tegillarca granosa. Next base: position 14,378,381 of record CM056611.1, on the reverse strand, counting down.
GCAAGTTTAAGTATATATATATATATATATATATATATATATATATATATATATATATATATATATATATATATATATATAGACATACCACTCTAGCGTTGTAAAATTTTTTTAGCCATCGAGGCGATATTCGAATTTTTTTTTTAATTGCATAGCATATCATATGTCTCATCGTCATTTTTTGTATTAATGATTGGTTATTTGCGAACAACATACATAAAATGAGCTTCGTTTACTGTTTTACAGTATGACACCAATTTCTGATGATCGATTATATTTTATTACTTTGACTGTCAACATCGCCGTAGGATTTTATCAGCCTGAATCAAAATTGATTAATAGCAGGTACGCTCAATACTTCAATGGAAAGCTAGATAAAGATACAATAAAATCGACAGAGAGAGAGGAGAGAGAGAGAGAGAGAGAGAGAGAGAGAGGAGAGAGAGAGAGAGAGAGAGAGAGTTTATATGATTATGAATATTCAGAGAGAGAGAGGAAATCATAATTTCTAAACTGTGCTTCATCCTCTCTGTGGAAATCCACATCCAACTGAGCTAAGTTTGTTAGTTAATGTTATGAATTGTTAGCAACAATTTTTTTTTCTAAAACTCGGTATGTTTCAACACAAATTAACATGGAAAATTATACTTGCAAAAAAATAATCTTATCATTAGGGTTTTAAAAATAGAAAAGTACAATCCATGCAGTAATCACGGTATGTCATTTTTCTTTATCGACCGTTTCCTGAAAAGTCCAGTAGTATTAAGTTTAACTACATTCACATAGATGTCAAAGTCTTTTCAGTAAAACAAATTCTCTCAATAAAGCCCTCTTTTAGCACTTTTAGTACTTTGATTGCCTTTAAGTGTATAATATATAACCATATATGGCCAAGATATTTGCAATTTTATATCCTATCTTGTCGGCAGTTTAAATCAATAGGTTCTTTAAGTGTTGTAGCTACCGGTTACGCAATACCTTAAATCATTTAAATGTGCATTACTTTGTTAAACAAAATGGAGGTTATCGAGGATTTGTAATTTTATTTGTATGTATTTGGAGTTTATTCTACATTGATATAACAAATACATTGGAAACAGGTTAGTTTGAATAAACATTTAATTAAATTTGTTGTTTTACTTACGAAAAGAATATTGTTCATTCATATAGTTTTTCTTCTTAAAAAACATAATAGAGACAGTACAAAGTTGATGTATCAATAAATGATAAATAAATAAATAAATGATTAAATAAATAATAAATAAATAAATAAAGATTTTTGTCTCAAAATATTAAATTCTGTATTAACCATTGAAAATATGTAACAAAATGTGAATTTAAAATTATCAAGTTACCTGTCTTCTTTTAAAATATATCCCTGGTTACATTGTTTCTTTGTATATGATTCATAAACACACTTATGTTTGAGCAAATACTTAATTTTAGTAACTTCAGTTTTCACTTAGCTGTTGAAACACTCAAACTCCGAGTTTATTTTATTTCAATCAACCTTTTAGAGTTCCCATGCGTTGAAAAAAATAATTGTGTGTTTGATACAGTAACTTCCGCGTGTGAAATCGCCCGGTTTTTCAATTTACATCTGTTACAGGAATGAACAAATATGGAGTAGAAAAAATTATATTAGAAAAAAAAAATATTATGTTTAGCAAATATTTCCGAAGTTAGATACGCTGGTTGGGAAATTCAAAGGTTCCGTACCGTGCATTGGAACAAAAGATGAGCTTTAATAAGAGGTGCAATCATCGTTCAATATTTAAGTGACGTTAGTCTAAGAAATACAACTGTAATTTAAACGAAAGCTATCTACTCAAAACGTTAGAGCGTCAAAAAATATTTAAAATTTCAAACACTTAGCATTAGAAAGTTTTGTTATTGATCTTTTTTCTTAATTTGAACATACTTTGCTGCCGGCGTGAAAGGGCATCCATTTTGGCATTACTTGCATTGTTATCTCAGTACCTTGACTCTCATACGACATTTACTTGCGTTTAAGGCAATTGTGACAAATCATGACAAAATTGCTTACTACACAAAACTATATATAACGCCATTTCATGAAGCTCAACCGACTGGCCTTAAGGTAACACTAACCTGAAGTAACAAATTAAGGAGTTCTTTGTCATAAATCGGCAGTTCTAGAAGCATGAAACGTCATGTTAAGTTTTAAGATCCTAAGTTTAAAAGCATTAAACCATGTACACTGTTACTGTTGTTTGTTTATGTATGGTGTTACTGTAGTGTGTTAATGTACGGCGTTACCGTTGTGTGTTGATGCACTATTTACAGTAGTGTGTTTATGAGCGGTGTTAATGTTGTGTGTGTAAGTACTGTGTTATTGTATTGTATGTATGTACTGTGTTACTGTAGTGTGTATACACGGTGTTTCTGTAGTATGTTTATGCACGGTCTTACTGTAGAGTCTGTATGTACTATGTTACTGTAGTGTGTATGCACTGTGTAACTGTAGTGTATTTATGTGCAGTGTTTTTGTAGTGTGTTTATGTACGGTGTTACTGTAGTGAATTTGTGGTTAATTGTACGCCGAGAAATCGGAAGGAAAGGGGGGGCTCGAATCCCGGTGAATCATACTTAAGTTTTTAAAGTTTTAGATACTGCGTCTTGACATTGAAACATAGAAGACAAGCTAAACATTTCAAGTGCAATTATATAGAGCCCTAATCAAAACAGGAAATTGTTGACTTTGACATAAAAAGTCGTGATTTAGATGAGCACCTGTATTCAGAGAGAGAGAGAGAGAGAGAGAGAGAGGAGAGAGAGAGAGAGAGAGAGAGAGAGAGAGAGAGAGAGAGAGAGCAGTCCTCAATAAACACTGTAAGCATAATTTTTTTTCAGAAATTTTAGTTTTTAACCTTAAATGATAAATACTAAAAGCTAAATGGTAGGGAAAAGTGTAATGTTGTTTAACATCAAATCATCATTTTCAATATATTCGAGGCGAAAGTAATTTAAAAGATGTCCAAATGTCCCAAGATTGAACGCAAATTGCGAGATATAAGTATTTAGTCTGGCTTGGCTTGTATTTGTAGTCTTTCACCTTTTTATGTTATTATTATCATTATTATTATTTTTAACATTATTATTATTTCAAAAACTTAGTTTTAAGTTACCTTGATGAAAAGACATCATCAACTTGCAGTCTTAATTGATGTTTATAGCAAAACTCAAACAGAACTTCCTGTTTGTATTCTATATTACAGTATAAAACTCTTTAAAATCTAAATACAGTTGTTAAATATTGAGATCTTAATGAGGAACAGAAAAAGCTTTCACAGAAATAAAAGTGTGATTGTTACCATAATTTAAAACAAATTTCTACATGAATGGGTAAATTTGTCACGTAAGTCAAGATTATTTACCCTTTGGGAATCGATAATGACCTATTTTTTAAACTTAAAGCGGGCTTATACTCATTTTACCTCAAGTGTCACTTATTGGCGCCGTACTGACTGTACGTTATATATTAAATATAATCATTTTAAATTACATAAACTGCATGTTTACTCTATGTCATGTTATATAAGTATATTAGTCATTTGTTTACCTTACAGAAAACTTAAAAGATTCCAAACATTTTAAAGCAGAGTTGGTACTTTCTCTCACACAGAATAATCTTTACCACTTTGATCCAAATTTACAAGAATTAACGATTAAAATTAGGAAAGAATGCTTTAGTTTACTCTTCTGATAATTGTAATATATAAATATAATATATAATGGTATAAATAAATTTCATGTGTTTGTTTTTGTAATGATAAAATCATAACAAACTATTGGTAAAAACTTATACAAAATTGTGAATAAAATAATTTTACTATTATCAAAACAACAAAAGGGTTTATCTGTAAGATTTTTGTTCATATCATCGTTGAAAAAACCAAGATTGTTGTAAAGACCGGAAAAAAATCTGACCCTCAGCTAACAAACCAAAGAATATTATACTATACATGTTAAAACGGGATACCCTGAAATTAATATTTTATAAAGAAACTGCATTCTACAATGTTTTATTGTAGTGTTTGAGTGATTATGTCAGTTTCCTAAAATATATTTAAAATTTTATCATATGCTTTTCCACACCTGTTTACTCACGTAAATGAGTCATATATTTATAAAGAATTAAACAGTTTCAACGAAAAGATCTTTTAAGAATTTCCACTTTAGCAAGAATGTTACGAACTAAACTATGACACATACTTACAGAAAATCAATAAGTACACTAAGAAAAACATAAACGTTACAATTTATTTTTCCGATAATTTTATATATATTCGAAATTGATATGTTACTTAAACATTTTCTTTGTTTTATTAACTAATTTCATTCTAAACATAACAATGGTTATAAAAAACTGAGATTTTTATTAAATAATTTACCATTTGTGTTTCACTGTCTAAGAAGCCTGACAAATACACACACACACACACACACACACACACACACACACACACACACACACACATATATATATATATATATATATATATATATATAGGTACAGAGAGCTTCATAGAGGTACTTGTTTAGTTTAACTATTGTTGATATAAAGTCTTTACAAATTGATTATATAATTTGTCTCAATACAGAAGACACGATGCGTAATTTTTTTAAAAGCACGCACTTATAATACAAGTATTTGACATACGAGTTTAAGAGTGAAATTTCAGTATCTGATCAATATTTTACCTGTAGTACCAGCTAAAACTGGATTGTTTTGTTTAAATGTCTTTACCGGTAACTATATTTTTAAAAAAAACATTTAAGCAATACGAACGTCTCACATTTAAACAATTTTCCTATTTCCACTTTTTAATTTTGTTTTTATTTTAAAAACTTAAACAAGTGAAAATGATGACGAAAATGATGATGAATGTTTTTATGTATACTTCACTATACTTTTCGATATAATTATACAAAGTATGTTGTAACTGTTTGGTGCTACTGAAGTGTGTAATTTCAAGCAGGTTTTGACAGCTTTTTAAGGGTTTCTAAAAATACTTTTATACTGCACTGTAGTGTTCTACTGTACGGTGCTACAGTTCGATGTTACAGTACGGTGTTTAGTGCGATAATATGGTTTTTATGATAATTTTCACAGTGTTTTCTATGGTGTACTATACAGTCTTATTATCCTAAACATTTTTCTAAATTAAGTTTATTGTTTTTAAATTTATATATATATATATTATAATATATAGATATATATATATATATATTATATATATATATATATATATATATATATATTATATATATAATAGACATACCACTCTAGCGTTGTAAAATCTTTTTAGCCATCGAGGCGATAGTCGAATTTTTTTTTAATTGCATAGCATATCATATGTCTCATCGTCATTTTTGTATTAATGATTGGTTATTTGCGAACAACATACATAAAATGAGCTTCGTTTACTGTTTTACAGTATGACACCATTTCTGATGATCGATTAGATTTTATTACTTTGACTGTCAACATCGCCGTAGGATTTTATCAGCCTGAATCAAAATTGATTAATAGCAGTACGCTCAATACTTCAATGGTTAATAAAGTAGATAAAGATAATAAAATCGACAGGAGAGAGAGAGAGAGAAGAAGAGAGACGAGAGAGAGGAGAGAGAGAGAGAGAGAGAGAGAGAGAGAGAGATGAGAGAGTTTATATGATTATGAATATTCAGAGAGAGAGAGAGGAAATCATAATTTCTAAACTGTGCTTCATCTCTCTGTGGAAATCCACATCCAACTGAGCTAAAGTTTGTTAGTTAATGTTATGAATTGTTAGCAACAATTTTTTTTTCTAAAACTCGTGTATGTTTCAACACAAAATTAACATGGAAAATTATACTTGCAAAAAAATAATCTTATCATTAGGGTTTTAAAATAGAAAAGTACAATCCATGCAGTAATCACGGTATGTCTTTTCCTGAAAAGTCCAGTAGTCTTATTAAGTTTAACTACATTCACATAGATGTCAAAGTCTTTTCAGTAAAAAAATTCTCTCAATAAAGCCCTCTTTTAGCACTTTAGTACTTTGATTGCCTTAAGTGTATAAATATATAACCATATATGGCCAAGATTTGCAATTTTATTATCCTATCTTGTCGGCAGTTTTAAATCAATAGGTTCTTTAAGTGTTGTAGCTACCGGTTACGCAATACCTTAAATCATTTAAATGTGCATTACTTTGTTAAACAAAATGGAGGTTTATCGAGGATTTGTAATTTTATTGTATGTATTTGGAGTTTATTCTACATTGATATAACAAATACATTGGAAACAGGTTAGTTTGAATAAACATTTAATTAAATTTGTTGTTTTACTTACGAAAAGAATATTGTTCATTCATATAGTTTTTTCTTCTTAAAAAACATAATAGAGACAGTACAAAGTTGATGTATCAATAAATGAATAAATAAATAAATAAATGATTAAATAAATAAATAAATAAATAAATAAAGATTTTTGTCTCAAAATATTAAATTCTGTATTAACCATTGAAAATATGTAACAAAATGTGAATTTAAAATTTATCAAGTTACCTGTCTTCTTTTAAAATATATCCCTGGTTACATTGTTTCTTTGTATATGATTCATAAACACACTTATGTTTGAGCAAATACTTAATTTTAGTAACTTCAGTTTTCACTTAGCTGTTGAAACACTCAAACTCCGAGTTTATTTTTATTTCATTAATCAACCTTTTAGAGTTCCCATGCGTTGAAAAAAATAATTGTGTGTTTGATACAGTAACTTCCGCGTGTGAAATCGCCCGGTTTTTCAATTTACATCTGTTACAGGAATGAACAAATATGGAGTAGAAAAAATTATATTAGAAAAAAAAAAATTTATGTTTAGCAAATATTTCCGAAGTTAGATACGCTGGTTGGGAAATTCAAAGGTTCCGTACCGTGCATTGGAACAAAAGATGAGCTTTAATAAGAGGTGCAATCATCGTTCAATATTTAAGTGACGTTAGTCTAAGAAATACAACTGTAATTTAAACGAAAGCTATCTACTCAAAACGTTAGAGCGTCAAAAAATATTTAAAATTTCAAACACTTAGCATTAGAAAGTTTTGTTATTGATCATTTTTTCTTAATTTGAACATACTTTGCTGCCGGCGTGAAAGGGCATCCATTTTTGGCATTACTTGCATTGTTATCTCAGTACCTTGACTCTCATACGACATTTACTTGCGTTTAAGGCAATTGTGACAAATCATGACAAAATTGCCTAACTACACAAAACTATATATAACGCCATTTCATGAAGCTCAACCGACTGGCCTTAAGGTAACACTAACCTGAAGTAAACAAATTAAGGAGTTCTTTGTCATAAATCGGCCAGTTCTAGAAGCATGAAACGTCATGTTAAGTTTTAAGATCCTAAGTTTAAAAGCATTAAACCATGTACACTGTTACCGTTGTGTGTTGATGCACTATGTTACAGTAGTGTGTTTATGAGCGGTGTTAATGTTGTGTGTGTAAGTACTGTGTTATTGTATTGTATGTATGTACTGTGTTACTGTAGTGTGTATACACGGTGTTTCTGTAGTATGTTTATGCACGGTCTTACTGTAGAGTCTGTATGTACTATGTTACTGTAGTGTGTATGCACTGTGTAACTGTAGTGTATTTATGTGCAGTGTTTTTGTAGTGTGTTTATGTACGGTGTACTGTAGTGTGTTTATGCACAGTGTTACTGTAGTGTGTGTAAGTACTGTGTTTATTGTTGTGTTTTTATGTGCGGGGTTACTTTAGTGTGTGTATGTACTATGTTACAGTAGTGCGTTTTATGAGCGGTGTTATTGTAGTGTGCGTATGTACTGTTGTTACTGTATTGTGTGTATGTACTATGTTACTGTAAGGTGTATATGAACGGTGTTACTGTAGTATGTTAATGTACTGTGTTACTGTAGGGTGTATATGTACGGCGTTTCTGTAGTATGTTAATGTACTTGTTACTGTAGTGTCTGTGTGTACTATGTTACTGTAGTGTGTATGCACGGTGATACTATAATGTGTTTATGTACGGTGTTACTGTATTGTGTTTATGTACGATGTATCTGTAGTTTTTTATGTACAGTGTTGCTGTTGTGTTGATGGACTGTGTTACTGTAATGCGTTTCTGTACAGTGTTACTATAGTGTTTTAATGTCTGTGTTAATTTAGTGTTAATGTGCGGTGTTATTTATATACTGTTTAATGTAGTGTGTTTTTGTGCGGTAGCGTGTTTATTACTGTATGGTTAGCAGAAAGGTGACACTGTATCATGTTACGGTATGGTGTAACTGTATGGTGTTACTATGGTGTTGAAGAATGGTGTTGTTGCATTGATAACTGTATGGTATTTCAATGGTGTTGATGTATGCTGCATTGCACACTTCTAGGTGTAATTGTATAATCGAATTCTATGATGTAACGGTATTGTGTTAACTGTATGGTGTAACTGTATAGTGGTACTTGATTGTGTAACTGTATGGTGCTACTGTTTGGTGTTACTGTATGATGTAACTGTATGGTGCTACTCTCAATAAAGCCCTCTTTTAGCACTTTTAGTACTTTGATTGCCTTTAAGTGTTTAAATATATAACCATAAGATATTTGCAATTTTATTATCCTACCTTGTCGGCAGTTTTAAATCAATAGGTTGTTTAAGTGTTGTAGCTACCGGTTACTCAATACCTTAAATCATTTAAATGTGCATTACTTTTTTAAACAAAATGGAGGTTTATCGAGGATTTGTAATTTTATTTGTATGTATTTGGAGTTTATTCTACATTCACAAGACGGAAATCGCATCTTTAAGCACCTTTAAGCTTAGCTTTAAGATGCTTAAAGATGCGCGTAAAGATGCTTAAAGATGGCTAATTAAAGGCACTGCCATCTTTAAGCCTTGCTAAAAGACAGCTTATTGGCACTGAAATTTTAAGCTCCTTTACACAATTTGCCTTAAAGATGGCTTAAAGATGATCTTAAACGATATTAAAAAATAAATCTATGAATCATTTAATGGTCTTTTTAAACAGAAATTTGAAGTTAGTTGCAGACTACATTTTAAAATGTAAAATAAATATATAAACGATATATCTGAGGTTGAAAAAAACCAAATAAATAAATAAATAAATAAATTAATTAATTCATTAATTAAAAAAGATGAATAAATAAATAAATAAATAAATAAATAAATAAGTTTATTAGTTAAAAAATTCGATTGGGAATAAAATCAAACACTGACATATATTTAAACATGGCACAATACAGGTAAGTAATTTGTTTTGATAACCAAGGTATTATCTAGTTCTGTGCAAGTAGTATTTATGCAGTAACTATGTAACAGATTATACAAATCACTGAAAATAAAAGGAATCTGGTTTGATATGCAAGTAAATAGTTTACAAGGTGATTTGTTTGACTCGGCAAAATACAATTTTACTCGGAAACACCATATACTTTTATTGAAGTCAATAAATAATTAGGAATAAATTAAAATTTAAAAAAAACTAATTCAATGAAAGATAATTCAATAAATAAATAAATAAATAAATAAATAAATAAATAAATAAATAAATAAATAAATAAATGATGGATACTAAAATAAATGGATGTATGGATGGATAGATAAATCGATATAGAAAGAAAGAAAGAAAAAAACGAAAAAGAAAAGAACGGGTGGGTGGTTGAATAAATAAATATAAATAAAAATAAAAATAAATAAATAAATAAATAAATGATAGTCAGTGAATTGATGGATGGATGGATAAATCAATCAAAAGAAAAGAGTAAGAAAGAAAATAAAGAGAAAAGGAGAGAAGGAAGGAAAGAAGGGAATAGATAGTTGGTTTAATAAATAAATAAATAAATAAATAAATAAATAAATAAAATGAATTAATAGATGAATTAGGCAACAACATGTCATTGGATTTTGTAAATTAATAATTTGTTTAAATAACTAAAGAATGTATAAATGATTAAATAAATATAAACAGATAACGATGGATGGATGGAAGATTGAATGAATGGATGGATGGAGAAATAAATAAATAAATAAATAAACAAAAAAATAAATAAATAATAAATTGAATCGATGGTTGGATAAATAAATAATGACATAAATAATGAAATGATAGATGGATAGATGAATGATTGAATTATCAAACGTTACCAATCTAGCCGAAGTATTTGTAATTCTGTGCCAGAAGTACTAATTAAAAGTATTATTTTATTAACATATAGGACTAAAGATTGTAGTGTACCTTGTAAAGATCGGTAATAAGTGATTTGTTTGATAGGATAACTTTAAGTGTATTATTCATATATGATTGATTCTCAAACTTTTTTATAAATCTGCAGTTTCTCTCGAAAGCAAAATACTTCAAGTAAATTCCTTACACAATCAATTAACCATGAAATGGCCCGATATTTTCAACCTAAATACATGGCCATAAAAGGTTTTATTTTTAAATTTGAATAATATTTAGCACAGAAATGGTAATTCTTTCTCGAGAATCAGTCCAAGCAGTTGTGTACATGACACAATTTATTAAATTTTAGACATTAAAAATTAAAATAAATATTATAAAAAAACACATAAGAATCAAAAGAGTAAAATGCACGACAGGACTGTGGACGCTACATTAATACCCTTCAATTTAATATGTTCAACATACTTTTATTGCCACTTCAATTTCTTATATTGCAAATTGATAATTTTAAGCGGTTAGTGTGAAAATAAGGATCATGGCTAAACCGGGCTTGAACTTGTTTTAAATCTGCATCGAAAGATTCAGGCCCGTGATTTGTAATTATTATTATTTAACAATCGCTTATACATATAAATTTGATAATAATTCGAGGACCCCTATTTTACACAAATATCACACTATAGCTTATAGGCTATTATAAATATAATTTTTCTGCTGTTTCTTATTATCTTTATATTTCGGTATCCCATTATATACAGATCTCTCTCTCTCTCTCTTTCTCTCTCTCTCTCTCTCTCTCTCTCTCTCTCTCTCTCTCTCTCTCTCTCCATCTCTCTGTCTCTTTACACCAAGGTTTTTTCTGTCTGCACAATATATAAATCCCATTGCATCGATGTTATATTATAAATTTATGAATTTTGTAAACATCACAAAGATTATATTATGACGACATTAAAAATGTCGGTGGTTTTTCATGTGATTTCAGTTTCTTCGATCCCTGTAATAACCCCCCGAGAGAAGCGTAGAAACTTATAATTTGACATGGCATCACCTCTCATTTTAACAATTTTAACATCAGAAGTGTACTCATAAGATAAGATTCTACAAATGCATATTAATGTCTAAAAATAACTATTTGTTGAATTTGCAATCTAATTAACCGATTTTGCCAGTCAGATAAATAAGTATATTACAGGTGAGGTTTGACATTCCTGCCTTCCTTTGATATATGAATGATTTTTTTCTTTAGAATAAAAAATTGATAAAATTGATTCATATATACTTTGAAATTAATAAAAATTATCATAATATATAAAATGGAGTAAAGTTACATAAACTTGCATATTTGAGAATTTTAAGAAATGGTCACATGATTATATTTCCTTAGGTTTATATACATCATTTGTCCCTGTATATACATCCTACCCCGTGGCCTAATGGATAGGGAGGCAGTGCCTGGCAATCTAAGGATAGCGAGTTCCAGCCCCGCTCAAGACAAGTGTTATAGGTAAGATGTTTTACATTGAGTTATGATATAATGTGATGTAATTATTATATATAATGATTACAAAATATAAACATAAATTAATAAATAAATAAAAAAAATAATAATATAAAAATAAATGAAAAAAAATTTTCATGTTAAAAAATAAACAGGAAAGTAAATGAAAAATTTATATAAACATTTTGTATAATTGTTTTTTTTTAAATAAAAAATATAAAAAAAAAATGAAAATATACAGGAAAAAAAAAAATTATTTAAATAAAAAAAAATATTTAAAAATATTTTAAAAATATCATTTTGTATAATTTTTTAAATGAATTTTTTTTTTATAAATAAAAAATATTTTTTTATGTCTTAAATAAATAAAGTAATTAATTAAGCAATAATTATTCATTTTTACCAATAATAATTCATCCGTGCATAAAGATGGCTTAAAGATGGCTTAAAGACATCTTAAAGCAACTTAAAGATAGCTTAAAGGTGCCTTAAAGACATATTTATGCCATCTTTAAGCCACCTTTAAGCTAGATTAAAGATGATATTTCGTCTTGTGATTGATATATCAAATACATTTGAAACATGTTAGTTTGTATAAGCATTGAATTAAATTTGTTGTTTTACTTACGAAAACAATATTGTTCATTCATATAGTTTTTTTTTTTTCTTAAAAATCATAATAGAGATAGTGCAAAGTTGCTCCATAAATAAATGAATACATACATAAATAAATAAAGATTTTTGTCTCAAAAGTTTGAATTCTGTATCAACCATGGGAAATATGCAACAAAATGTGAATTTAAAATTTACCGTGTCTTCTGTTAAAATATATGACCCGGTAACATAGTTTCTTTGTAAATTATTCACAAATAGAAGTATGTTTGAGGAAATACTTTATTTTAGTAACTTCAGTTTTCACTTAACTGTTGAAACACTCAAACTCCGAGTTTATTTTTATTTCATTAATCAACCTTTTAGAGTTCCCATGCGTTGAAAACAAATAAATGTGTGCTTGATACAGCAACGTCCGCGTGTAAAATCGCCCGGTTTCTCCATTTGTCATCTGTTACAAGAATGAACAAATATGGAGTAGAAAAAAATTATATTAGAAAGAAATATGTTTATGTTTAGCAAATATTTCCGAAATAAGATATCCTGGTTGGGAAATTCAAAGGTTTCGTACCGGGCATTAGAACAAAAGATGCGCTTTGGTACGAGGTGCAATCATCGTTCAATATTTAAGTAGCGTTAGTCTAAGAAATACAACTGTAATTAAAACGGAAGCTATCTACTCAAAACGTTAGAGCGTCAAAAAAATATTTAAAATTTCAAACACTGAGCATTAGAAAGTTTTGTTATTAATCTTTTTTTTTTAATTTGAACATACTTTCGCTGCAGGCATGATAGGACATCCATTTTGGCATTACTTGCATTGTTATCTCAGTACCTTGACTCTCAAACGACATTTCTTGCGTTCAAGACAATTGCAACAAATCATGACAAAAGTGGTAACTACACAAAACTATATATAACGCCATTTCATGAAGCTCAACCGACTGGCCTTAAGGTAACACTAACCTGAAGTAAACAAATTAAGGACTTCTTTGTCATAAATCGGCAGTTCTAGAAGCATGAAACGTCATGTTAAGTTTTAAGACCCTAAGTTTTAAAAACATTAATCCATGTACATTGTTACTGTTGTGTGTTTATATACAGTGTTACTGTAGTGTGTTAATGTACGGTGTTACTGTGGTGTGTTTATGCACTATGTTACAGTAGTGTGTTTATGAGTGGTGTTATTGTTGTGTGTGTATGTACTGTGTTATTGTATTGTATGTATACCTTGTGTTACTGTAGTGTGTATATGTACGGCGTCACTGTAGTGTCTGTATGTACTATGTTACTGTATGCACTGTGTAAATGTAGTGTGTTTATTTACATTGGTACTGTTGTGTGTTTAGGTGCAGTGTTTTTGTAGTGTGTTTATGTTAGGCGTTACTGTAGTGTGTGTATGTGCTACGTTACAGTACTGTGTTTATGCACAGTTTTACTGTAGTGTCTGTATGTACTGTGTTATTGTTGTGTGTTTATGTACGGTGTTACTGTAGTGTGTGTATGTACTATGTTACAGTAGTGTGTTTATGAGCGGTGTTACTATATTGTGTTTATGTACGATGTATCTGTGAGTTTTAATGTACAATGTGGCTGTTGTCTTGATGTACTGTGTTACCGTAGTGGCTTTATGTACGGTGTTACTATAGTGTGTATTGTCGGTGTTAATTTAGTGTTTATGTGCGGTGTTACTCTATTTTGTTTATGTACTGTGTTAATGTAGTGTGTTTATGTGCAGTGTTACTGTAGTGTGTTTATTACTGTATGGTTAGCAGAATGGTGACACTGTATCATGTTACGTTATGGTGTAATTGTATGGTGTTACTATGGTGTTGACGAATGGTGCTGCATTGATAACTGTATGGTGTTTCAATGGTGTGATATATGCTGCATTGCAAACTGCTAGGTGTAATTGTATAATCTAATTCTATGGTGTAACGGTAATATGTTAACTGTATGGTGTTACTTGATTGTGTAACTGTATGGTGATACTGTATGGTGTAACTGTTATGTGTGACTGTATGGGGTTACTGTATGATGTTACTGTATGGTGTTCCTGTATGGTGTAACTCTATGGTGTAACTGTATGGTGCTACTGTATGGTGTACTGCATTGTAAACTGCTATGTGTAATTGTATAATCTAATTGTATGGTGTAACGGTATTGTGTTACTGTATGGTGTAAATGTATGGTGTTACTGTATGATGTAACTGTATCGTGCTACTGTACGGTGTAGCTACATTGTGCTACTGTATAATGTCATTTTATAATGTAACTGTATGGTATAACAATGGTGTTGATGTATGGTCTAACTGTATGGTGTTACTTTATGGTGTTGATGTATCATGTATCTTCATGGTGTAACTTGATGGTGTAATTGTATGGGGCTACTGCATGGTGCTGCTGCATGGTGTAACTACATTGTGCTACTTTATAGTGTTACTGTATGATGTAACTGTATGGTGAACAAATGGTGTTGATGTATGGTGTAACAGTATGGTGTAACTTTAAGGTGTTTAGCTAAAGAAATCATTCTATCAATAAAGATAAAAAATTCGTCTAAACAAATAACTAAATCACTAAATCGTTCAAAATTGTTAGCATTATCGTTCGGTAAAATTAATTTATCGTTCGATCGAATTGCTTGACATTTGCCCTTCAACAGCGCCTTATGTGTACATGTAGAGATTTTCTTTGATCAACCTAAGTCAAAATACTTCAATGGTTATTAAAGCTAGATATGGGCACGGTATACCTGTATATTCTGTATCTGATCAACTTTGTTTTTGTGTTCCCATGCACACATATAAACATAACTTAAAATTATATACATGTCACTTTAAGTATTTGTTGTTAAATTTATTGAACATAATATTTTCCTATCGGACCTATTGTGTTCAAGTATACAATCATGCTGGTTATTTAACCATAGTTTTTACAATGACTACACAAAAATCTAATACATAATCTCCCTGACATTATGACAATGTTTTATGATTGTAAAAAATTATTAAAAGAACACACTGAAAGAATACATACAAAAAATATGATAAAGTTTGTGAGTTTAAAGTTAGTTTCATTTTATGTGTTTAACTAATTATAAACTGGGGCTGTTTCTTATTTCTATTTTTATTTATTCATTTCTTAATTTCTATAAAAAGGCGTAATAATTTTTAACAAAAGTCATTTAAGCAATACGGATGTCCCGAATTTAAATCATTAACATTTTTGTTTTACTCTCAGACGCATATTTTTATGACCATATAAATTATTTGCCTGACTATTTTTGAAAAAAAAAATTGCGATGAATTAGAGATCATGGAATATATTTCTTTTAGATCTTATACTTTACGATGTCAATGCACTAAGTATAACATAACTGTAAAGTGATATTGTAGCGTGTTATTTCAAGTTGTATTACAGAGTATTCAATTATGTTACTAACAGTGCTATTGCAATGTGTCAAAATATTTGCTACAATTTTAATCCACTTTTTCAAGCGTTTTTTAATTTTTGATTTAAATGGAATGTAAATAGTTTTTTAATATAAATAAACATAACGAAGCATAGTACTTACAATTAAATTGTTGACACAAGGATATTGCAAGCCTAGGCTAATCAGGGCCCTTAAAAAGTTTTATGGCCGTCATCACAATATTGTTGATAAGTATGTAGTCACTATATCCCAACTTATACTGGATATATTTAACTTACCATAGTTCTTTGTTCCTTTCATTCTCAAAATTGACATGCACGTGACGGGTGTAGCTAGCTAGACAGGAGGTGCTTACCCTTCCGGAGCACCCGGCCTCACTTCCTTTTTTGGAAGTTCACGTGTATAACATATTTTGCCAGTTTGCAAAGTTTTACTTTGTTTTTTCGATTGTGATATGGACAAGGACTGGTATGTTTGTTTTATATCAATAAAAAAGACTTGATAGTGTCATATTTATCTGATTGGCTGGTGAGATGTAATTATTTTTTACGTCGTATCATCAAAGTTTCAGCTATTAGTGTAAGATAAACTTATTAATCATTAAAAAAGTAATTAGAATAAATTTACTTTAACGAGTGTGCTTAATGGTCTGGCTTACACTAGTACGCAGTAAGGATAAACCAGGCGTCATTCTGCCCTCTTAATGTCGAGCGCCAAACAAAAATGCTATATTTCAAATGAAAAAAAGTGTATTATTTAACTTAGTTTAACCTAAAATCTACTGTTATAGCGCCGTAGGATCTAACAATAAGCCATCGAGGCGGTAAATAAGAAGAATTTTGCTTGACAGATGATGACATATGTTTACTTTATGACTTTAAAACGGTTTATGTACTAAAAAGGAATGATCTTCTTTATTCTAAATTATTTATGATTTTTTATGAAAATAATAATTTGAATTTACAGCCTAAAGGCCCTCGAATAACATAAATTTATAAAATTTTAAAACTTTCGATTCAGTAATTTTTAACTGTTTGGCTTATGTTTTTTATCTATCAAACTTTTCGTCCCCTATCATCACTGATGAGGAAAAAGTATCCGAAATGTGCACATATAGCACAATAATAAAAAAGTGGTCAACAGAAGTTTTGGGTTACGTTGCTGGTTGTGCATTTTTATAAATCCTATTAATAAGTTTAAGTTATAAACCAAGACAATTGTTTAAGTTCTAGGCTGCATTGAAAACGGTCGTTTTTCTCGGTTATAAAAAGGACAGTAAAGTAATAATCACAATTAAAAAAATCATCAATAATTTCCAATTAAATATTTATAGTTTTGTGAACTGTGAATGACCCTTCTGTACTTAGGCACTTTTTCTCTTTTTACGATTTATGATTATTTCTTTCATTATATCTAAATATTGTCAAGAAACACAATTATATTAAAACCTTTAAGGTAAGGAAATATGTATCAAGGTAAACATGTCGAATCAATTTATCATGCATATAACATTAAAAGTTTTGTTAATTAATACCCAAACAAATGAAAAAGTAGAATTAATTGTAATTTCTTGTTCCTCATTTTGGATTATACGTTGTATACGTGAGCTAATATATTAAATACAAACCATACAATTAATATATTTAAAATTTAAGTTTAAATGGGCTTGTTGAAAGAAACTGGTGTATAGTTGTCACCATTTAGATACTTTTGATTTCAATATTTTTTTAAGTTCGTCACTGCAATTGCCACCAATCATTTCACAATCCGAGAACCAAATAAACCAATTGAAATAAAAATATTTTTATATTGTGAATATAAAACTTTATATAAAAATGCATACTATACTCACATTAGACAAATAAGATCTTGATAAATAGGAATTAAATACTATATAAAGGCAATTAAATAAAAAACCTATAATTTATTTGTTTTTTGATTATTGAAGTTTAACAGATTTGACATGAATTTTTCACCAATAATTTTATCTAAGCCTTGCAAATGTCTATAAAGATTTTTTTGTTTCAGTATACGTCTAAGTACTGACACTGAACAATAAATGATAATGGGATTAACTAACTAAATTAGACCACCACTTCTTCATTATAAAAGATGTGTGCGTTATAATAGGCTCCAGGGTCATTCTTCGAGGTCGAAATGTTTAGTAACGGGGTCATATAAATAAATCATACTAATAACGCATTCAAAAGGTGCTTATCTTGTTGCATCATAAAGTCAAGATAACATTTAAATCATGCTTTAAAGACAAGTAAAATAATGATAAAAAACGCTGTCTAAAGAACAATATTTTTATGTAATGTTCTCTCGTTAAGTTTCTGTTGTTTTGTCATGGCAAAATTGTAAAATCATGTAAAACGTAACAACAAAAATAACATCGAATACTAAATGCTGAATAAATAACGTCTATGGAAAAGCAATATGGCCTCTTTATTTTTGAACGTTTTAGAATCAAAAAGCTAAATACATGAGTATCTCATTTTTATATGAAAAGACGATTCGTAATGTGTAACAGAATAACTTCTTTCAATTGTATTATTAGACAAATAAATTATTTAAAAAAAAAATTGTTCCTTTGATGCTGTTAAGCATTAAAAATTACAGAAGTACAATGCATATGAATTTTCAGCAAATTTTTTCCCTAAAACTTTTTATGTTTCAACACAATTCAACACGAGAAATTACACTTGCAAAGAATATTCCTTTTTATTATTGTTTTCCAAAATTAGTACAATGCATGCAGTAACCACTGCATTTCATTTTTATTTATTGGTATTTCAGTTTTCTCTTTATTATTTACGGCATATAACAAGCCATTGCTTACCACAACGACCGTTTACTGAAAATTCCAGAAGTCTTATCAGGTATAACTGCATTCTAATATATGTCAAGGTCTCTTAAGTAAAAAAATCTCTCAAAAAAGCCCTCTTTTAGCACTTTTAGTACTTTGATTGTCTTTAAGTGTATAAATATATAACCATATATGGTCAGTATATGTGCAATTTATTATCCTACCTTGTCGGCAGTTTCAGATCAATATGTTGTTTAAGTGTTGTAGCTACCCGTAACGCAATACCGTGCAACATTTAAATGCGCATTACTTTGTTAAACAAAATGGAGGTTTATCGAAGATTTGTAATTTTATTTGTATGTATTTGGAGTTTATTCTACATTGATATATCAAATACATTGGAAACATGTTAGTTTGAATAAACATTTAATTGAATTTGTTGTTTTACATACGAAAAAAAATATTGTTCATTCATATAGTTTTTTTTTCTTAAAAAACATAATAGAGACAGTACAATGTCGATATATAAATAAATGAATACATAAATAAATAAAGATATTTGTCTCAAAATATTAAATTCTGTATTACCCATGGAAAATATGCAACAATATGTGAATTTAGGTGCTTCTGTTAAAATATATGACTCGGTAACATTGTTTCTTTGTAAATTATTCACAAACAGAATTATGTTTGAGCAAATACTTCATTTTAGTAACTTTAGTTTTCACTTAGCTGTTGAAACACTCAAACTTCTAATGTATTCTTATTTCATTAATAAAGAGTTCCCATGCGTTGAAAACAAATAACCGTGTGTTTGATACAGCACTTCCGCTGTGGAAATCGCCCGGTTTGTCAATTTGTCACCTGTTACAAGAATAAACAAACATGAAGTACAAAAATAAATATATGTTCAGCAAATATTTCCGAAATTAGATACCCTGGTTTGGAATTTTAAAGGTTTCGTACCGGGCATTAGAACAAACGATGCGTTTTGGTGCGAGGTGCAATCGTCGTTCAATGTGTAAGTAACGTTAGTCTAAGAAAGACAACTCTATTTCAAACGAAAGCTGTCTACCCAGAACGTTAGAGAGTCAAAAAATTATTTAAAATTTCAAACACTGAACACTAGAAACCTTTGTTATTATACATTTTCCCTTAATTGATCATACTTTCGCTGCCGGCGTGAAAGGACTTCTATTTTGACATATCTTGCATTGTTTTCTCAGAACCTCAAATCTCTAACTTTTTTACCATAGCAAGTCATCTGTTTAAATACAACATAAATGTGATAACTGAGTACCTCGTTTAGCATAGCATTTGCATATCTAGCAGAACATCTTTAGTTCGATCCACTGTCCGACACTGTGTTTTATTCTCTAACCTGTGACATTTGTATTAATATTATTGAAATTCAAATACTATTCAAATTAAACACAAATACACAAAAGATAACATTATTTATTTTAGTTGAATAATGTTCACTTGTAATTGGTAAACAGAGTAGTTATCTTTAGAGTGAGCTTGAAATGACTGATTCATCGAATTAATACCGACTTATTTTAGAATTCGGCACCTTTTTGGCAGCTACTGTCCATCGCTCGGCTGCTCGGTACATAATCGGTCACTCGACCACTCGATCGTAAGCTAGAAGACGTCATTTCAGTAAACATGCTTGGAGTAACTCGAAGAGAGATCAGGAGGAAAAATAATAGAGACGATAATATTCATGTATTGAAGGCAGGTACCTGATGATGACAGTGGATCAACAAATTCGGATTATGACAGCTGATGTTACCTGTATAGGTATATTTAATAACTAAATCAAAGTTGCGATGACAGCAGTCCAGTTTTTTGTTTTTAAAATCCCGCTCCATAATTGAATATATTAGATTAATGGAGAAAAATTCTGGAAAAAAAAATCACAAATGTATCTTTTCCACCGTACATTTATTGAACGGTTTTTATTTATTTATTTATTTATTTATTTTCTCATTATTTTTTAAGTTTATTATTATTTATTGCTATTATCAATTTATTTAATTTATTTAATTTGCAATTAAAATCCATATCCTTATCGAATGATATATTTTAAATTGCTCCACACACGTTAGCTAGTGGCTGAGACTCGCCTTTCGAGATAGCAAATGAACTGCTTAGTCGTGGACAGTTCAAAATGTCGAGGAACCGAATCATTTACCGAGACTTGGCTACCGAATAGTTGAGCTGTAGACAGCTTCAGTTGCTGAAGAGCCGAGAGTTGACATTTTTCGGCCACTAGCTGTCCATAGCTCGGCCTCTCGGCAGCCAAGTCTCGGCTTTTTTCAGCTGAGTGTTAAACTTTCGATAGGCCTGTACTGAACGTCAATTTTCACTCTCACAAAAGGTTACATATGAAGCTATACGACAAGCTGCTTACAATTAAGTGGTTTGACTCAAGGATATTGCATGCTAAGTCTTATTTAAGCCCTTTTCTTTAATAATTTTTCACTCTTACTCTTTACTTCTATTTGTCCTCTAAAATCTCATTTCACAACATTACTTTGATAAGATTAGACAATACCTTCATTGGTTACCATTTATGAAATTAAAATGACAAACTAAGGTAAAGATTTAGAAAAAAAAAATTATTTACCTATACACTAAATTTTAGGAATTTAGCACATATACGTGTTCCAATCAAATTTTTAGAATGGCTTTGGAAGATATGAATGCTTCATATTTTTCTCCTTATTTCCAAGCACCAAGCTCCAAATGACGAGTCTTGTTTATAATTTAACCTGTTTTTGATGTCCAAACCTACCGCACTGGTATGAGGTATGGATGTATGCTCTATTACTGTGTTATCGAAGCGGTGGAAGAGCTATCAGAAAAAGAAGTTATTTTAAACATCCACATTTAGTATCTTAAAATGCATAGCATATCATATGTCTAATCGTTTTCAGCATTTATTCATATATGATGATTATTCATTTGAAGAAAATATTCAAAATTAAACTAAAGCTTCGTTTTTTAAAACTATTAACCACGTTATTAATCTTTGGGCTGCTTTTATATGGTCTCTATTTCTCCGAGTCAATGATGCTGTTGGTAAGGATAAAATAAATTACTTATAATATATAACGATTAATAAACATCCCATTTATAGAAGGACACAACCATCGACTAAAACAAACAAAAATAGTATCAAATGAAATATTTACATTTTTTGTAAAGATTTTTTGTATAATATATGTTTTATAACTACAAATATTTGTCACAAAACCAAAAACTGACAAAATTAGTTATACAATTGAACTTCCTCAAGGAAGTGTGGCCGGGTGCTCCGGAAGGGTAAGCACCTCCTGTCTAGCTAGCTACGTCCGTCACGTGCTAGTCAAATTTGAAAATGAAAAGAAAAAGAACTATGGTAAGTCAAATATATCCAGTATAAGTTTGGATACATTGACTACATATTTATCAACAACATTGTGATGACGGCCTTTTAAAGGGCCTTGATTAGCCAAGACTTGCAATATCCTTGCGTCAACAATTTAATTGTAAGTAATTTGCTTCGTTGCAGAAAGTCTCCATAGCTCTACTGTACTGTATTATTTCTGAAACATATACACCATACGCAGAAGAAGCAGGGATATAACTGCAACGAAACAGAAAGTTGACAGAAAAAAGATTGAAGTCATCACGTTTGTCGTATAGATTCAGATGTAACCTTTCGTGGGTGTCATAATTGAGTTATAAGTCCAAATATGAAGCAGAACATGAAGAAAATTTCGCGTCTTGTATTTCAAGCTCACTTGGGTAGATGACGTTCACATATTCTCTTTATAATTTAGGATTATTTAGAGATAGAACGTCAACTATATATTTGTATGAGAAGTGCAATGATTTAGCGACAGTCTTTGACAAGGTTCTGTAAAAATTCTGATTCATATGAATAAAAAAAAGAATAAGCAAGCAAAGGTGCACAGTTTGTGCCCATTGGTATAATGATTATTTGTTGAAATATTATATTGTCAAACAAAACAAATATGTTGTCAAACAAAAACTCTAACATTTTGTTGATGGTATCTTTTGTTTGCCGTCTGAATGGTGTTTTACAAAATAACCAGAATCCCTGTTGAGCACTGGATATTTATATCTTGGTTTTCCGTTTTTGTAAAAGAATGAAAAGTGAAAGTGAGTGATTTGTTTTAGAAGTTCTTTTAATTTTGAATGAGGGATAGTGGTGTAAAGGGTAGAAAAATTAAAAGTTTTTATACTTTTTACCGAAGATAGATATAGGGTTTGTAACTTAATGACTTCTTTTGTTACGTGTAGTTCTGTTGAACAGATGTAAATCATTAACATTCTTACAACCTGGGCTAGAAAGGTTTCCTACACTATCAAGTAACATTGCATCCATATGGTGAGGCAGTGTTTAGTCCTCTAATCCAGTAGTTCTATCTTTTTCATCGGAATGGTGTACTCAAAATAGGACTATTTGTGTGGTGGTATATATTTTTTTTCCAAAATTCTAACTTCATAGACAGAACAGATGGTCCGGTTGATTGAAGTGTTGGTAAATATGTTGATTACCATAATTATTTATTTCAAACCGTGGCCAATCATTCGTGCATTTAGCATACCTTTGGTTTCGCCCACATATATGATTCCACATAAACTACACTCTATTCCATATACATCATTGGAATATTTACAGTTCAGATGGCTACGTAAAGTGTACTACTTAGAGATAAAATAATTTGTAAAATGTGTATCTGTAATCAAAATTTTACAGGTTTTGCAATTTTTTAGAATTGCAAGAAGTAACAGTGCAGTATGACAAATTAGTTATTATCATAGTCAAAAATATCAGTAAGCTTGACTGTTGTTTTTTCTTTTTGGTTTTTTTTTTTTTTTTTTTTTTTGAGTTGTTAAAAATTTGGTGTGAATCTCTATAGAAGTAACGATGGTCCAAACTGGCAATATAGGAAGTTTTCATGACACCTTGAAGTAACCCTAGGGCACCATCATTAACTGCTAGTCTAGTGCCCGTAGTACAAGCAGGAGACATTTTTATGGAGCGCGACGTCTCAGGCTCTTTAGTATTATTATGGTAGTGTGCATGGAAAAATGCGACTGAGCTAATGGTGTCCTTGGAGAAAAATTTCCACTAGCAGAGATACCGACCCAGTAGGAGAAATGAAGCAATCGTACCAGTCTGGTTTGTTTCTTTGACATTGCCGCCTTACCAGAATTTGTTCTCTTGGCTTTTGATCCTACAAATATATGTTATGTTTGGATAATCAAAAGGAGAAATTATCAAGTGATAATAGAATACTCTTCAAACCATATTGTTGTCAATGTTTCTAATATCTCTGTCTTATTCTATTTTTATTCCTGAGAAAACAATACAAAAGTAATACGCAAAAAAAGTTGAGAGCATCACGAAAAATTAACTATCATGTTTTTAGATCATCACATTTCGCTGTTTCATTTTAAATTATTTTTCAATCACTGTAAAACTGCTAATGATTATATACGTCATGCTTGCTAAAGCAAAGAAAATAATCAAGTAATATTTCTAAAGTTTACTTTTTAAAATGCTGCCGATAAGAATTCTTATTATATGTCTCATAAAAAGTAGTTTATAGCGTATGAATCATTCTGAACATGATTTCATCTTGTGTTTTTAATGGTTCATATCTGTTAATGATAGTGTTAGCTTCGAAATAATTTTTATGATAACATTAAATTCTCCAAATGATTTTTAACCTGGTGTTTAGAATAAAACCTTATGTTTAGAATGAAACCTTATGTTTAGAATAAAACCTTATGTTTAGAATAAAATTAGAAAAAAAATTCTAAGTTTTTAGAATGCTAATATGATTTTTTTCTGGATACAACAATTTTCAGTTTACCTTGTCAAAATTTTCTGAATGTGGACCAGCTGGTATTCACAGTAAATCGTGTTTTTTCTATTTTATTATAATCACTGTCTGTTTAGAATAAAATTAGAAAAGAAAAAATAGTAAATTTTTAGAATGCTAATATGATTTTTTTTCTGGATACATCAATTTTCAATTTACCTTGTCAAAATTTTCTGAATGTGGTTCAGCTGGTATTGACAGTTAATCGTGTTTTTCTATTTTATTATCATAACTGTTTGTTTAAATTTTAAGATCTACAATACACAACAATATATCTAAAAAAATTTATCATTTATCTTTTATCATTAAACACAATCACAAATATACGTCTATTATAAGTCTGTTATAAAAACAGCAGTGTTCCAAGCAAAGCTTGATATTTCAAATCACGTTTAGATTTTGAGGGTTTTGAAAATTATACGGCTAATTTGATTAAATTTTTAAACTGTTATGTTTTTTTATTATTGCTGCTCAAAATTAATCTTTTGTTGTTGACCATCATGATGTTGAACTTTTGAATCTAAAATTATGATAGTTCGTTCTAGTTTAGAAAAGAATCAAATCTTCTTATTAAATTGTCATTTTATTTTAATAACTGTGTTTTCAAAACGTTAAAAAAACTGAATCTTTATCCATTACAACTGGTACCTGACTCTGTATTCAAACAACTTTCTTCCATCCTGTTAGTCGTTGCACTGCTTTATTCATTCTCTTCAAAACATGCAGTTAAGCTTTGATTAGATGATAAAACTTCCAAATGTAAGATAACATTTTACTTCATAAATTATCCTTATACGACAGAAAAACTACCGAATGTAGTAATAAGTATAATACAAGTGTGTAATTGTGTGTACTGTAGTGTGTATGTACGGTGTTACTTTACTATGTCTATGTACGGTGTTATTGTAGTGTTTTTATGTATGGTGTTATTGTAGTGTGTATATGTACTGTGTTACTGTAGTGTGTATGTAAGTGTTTCTGCAGTGTGAATGCACAGTGTTACCGTTGTATCTGTATTTACTCTGTAAATGAGTATGAGAATGTACGGTGTTACCGTAGTGTGTACCTGTTCGGTGTTACTGTAGTGAGAATGCACAGTGTCACTGTAGTGAGTGTTTGAACAAGGTTACTGTGAACACACAGTTTAACTGCAATATGTGTATGTACGGTGTTACTGTAGTGTAAAAAACTTGAATTCACGTTTTGTTTACATTATAACTTTTAAACCAGATTTAAAAGGACTTAATTTTATTTCTTTAAAAACCTTTTCATTTAAATGACTTTCCTTTCAATACTCTATTTCGATGAAGAGTATACACGTCTTCAAGTTTACAGAAAAACTTGATTTTACCTGTATATTTACTTTATTTAATTATCATAGTTAAAAAATTCAATTTAATTTTAAATTCGCACCTGTCGATTTAATAAACAGTTTTAATTGAGATATGCGCGGTTCTTATGTAACAATTTATAAGAATTCCATTGAAAGCTTATTCTTGAACATTTTTAATGTTAGTGACTTATTATTAGAACATTTAAAAATTTGTTTCGATTAAAAGAAATATCTCTAAAAGCGATTCTTTTATATTAAATTTGCATTAAGTTTTTTTTCAATTTTCTGAATTTTTTTTTTTTTCAATTTTTTATTTTTTTATTTTTTTATTTTTCTTTTTTTTTTCTTTTTTTATGGTTTCCTAAACATATATTTTTTTTAGAAAAAATAGATAACTTCCGTGAAATTCATTTTCTAAAACTTCATTCCTTTAAGCTGTAAATAAAGGGAATCATCTAACCGGTTGGTCAATGTTTAACGATGATTATTATGAGCTTGGAGCATGCACACAGATGTACGGAAAACCCTATGAATCGAAGATGAAACCCGACAAATTGTATTATTTGTCCGTCATTAATATCCAGGTGTATTTGAAATGGTTTATGTATCCCTAACTAAGTCACAAATGACACATTCAACGAATTTCTGTTTGATTTTTCGTATTTCACTGTTCTGAAAATTGTGTTTAAATGGCCCGGTTTTTTTTTTCATGACGTAACCATGTTCCAATATTAGATCCCACATGCTACCTCTCGCTGCCAGCATCAGCTTCAGTATGACACAGAAAAATACTTTATGTGTCTAACATTTTAATAAAAAGAACTTGGATATATTGGTTTTCAACAAAATCAGACATGTATTTTACTTATTTACGTTGGCTCATATAAGTTATAATGAAAATAAAAACGTTTCGTAGTTAAGAAAACAAAGTTGCATGGAAGAAAGTAATTTAAGCAGTTTAAATAAAGAACGAGTAACGAAATAACTCTTTATGACGTCCAATAACGAGTGTTGAGCTGCTAACCACGCAGTTTTTGATCTCTAGGCTGCTCTTAGACGGTCTCTTTTTATCCGAGACAATGAATAGGTTGTAATATTATGTTGTTACTGCATGATGCCACTATTCGATGTAACAGTACATTGTGTTGTAAGATGCCAATTTCCGTTGTAATAGTATGTTGTTACTGTAGGAAACTACTATCCGTTGCAACAGTATGCTGTAACTGTATTGTGCCCTAATGGATTGTTACAGTATGGGGACTTTCTTCAACGAAGAAAGCTGAAGACAATTTAATTGTTGACTCAAGAAAATGCTAGCCAAGGCTAATCAAAGCCCTTAAGATAAAGTTTTATGAACATCATCACAATATTGTTATTCACAGGTATGAACTCACTGTATCCAAACTTATACTCGAAAAATTTGACTTCCAATAGTTCCTTGTTCATTTCATTCTCAAATTTGACTTTGCAAGTGACGGGTGTAGCCAGTTAGACAGTGCTTCCGGAGCATCCGGCCACACTTTTTTGATAGTGTGTAACTATACTGACCTGTTTTCAAATATTTTACTTTTTTGATAGTGATTTTATCATGGAATGACATGGTTTTGTTTAATATATATATAACAAAAATCTCAAACTGTGGTTTAACTTTTGAAGTGTTTGTATAATACTATTGACCTTTGACCTTATACTTGCATGATTATAGATCCAGGTAATTTCACATGCGGCGTTTGACCAGGCTTTGCATTTTTTATTGACATCACTATGAAATCAAATAACATGTTAAAATGATTACCTGCATTACCTGACTCTGAGCTCTAGGTATTGAAATTGAGTGTTTTGGGAAGTGATTTTAAGACGCAATTTTAATATTAAAATATTTAAAACATACATAATGTAAAGAAATAAAAGTAATGAGGAAAAATGTTCTATGCATGACATATAACCCATTATATATTTTTGGGGGGTAAATGGTTAAAAAAGATGAAAATAGAGTATGAGAGAGAGAGAGAGAGAGAGAGAGAGAGAGAGAGAGAGAGAGAGCACATTTTAGTGTCTGACACTGACGTATGCCATATGTAGGAAACCACTGACAGAAGATAACCATTAACGAATTTAATCCCACATGGATCAGCCGGAGTTGGTTGTAAATTTCTGCATTGAGAGGAGTTCAGTGGAATAATGTGGATTTTTGCCCCTTTTTTTTTTTTTTTTTTTTTTTTTTTTTTTTTTTTTTTGAAAGAGTGATACATGTAGTCGATACAGAAAATCTGAGTAATCGAGAATGGCTCCAAACCAATGGTCATGTAAGCGGTATGAGGTGGTGTTATCTGTTAGACAACACATTAAACCACTAGTCCGCTCATAACCAAAATACAAAATGCAGGCATTTTAGTTGTAGACACCATTTCTATTTGCTCATGTAAAAACTAGGCTGTGGATGACAAAAATTATTTCTTCATTTATTTATTTTATTTTTTTATGTTGGACATTTTGAGCAACGTTTTAATTGAAAAGCTGTTTGTATAAATATATAATACAAATACCAGTTAAATTTTGATGTGCCAGATGTGCACATTTCGGAAATTCATTCCTCATCAGTGACACTAGGACCGAAAAGTTTGATACATAAAAATATAAGCCAAACAGTTGAAAATAATAAATCTAAAGTTTCAAAATTATATAAATCCAAATCCTGTCAAGGATCGCTTTCTATGAGGGAACAAACCTTAGTTTTAAATAAATTTTAAATTTTAGACGACTGAAAATTTTAATAAATTGTACATTTTCTGACAGCACAAAGTACTGCCTACTGAGTTATGGATACCCTCGGGGAGTTTAACTCCACCAGCAGCGGTACCCGCTCAGGGGTAGTAAATATATAATACAAAAACCAGTTAAATTTTGATGTGCCAGATGTGCACATTTCGGAAATTCATTCCTCATCAGTGACACTAGGACCGAAAAGTTTGATACATAAAAAATATAAGCCAAACTGTTGAAAATAATGAATCTAAAGTTTCAAAATTATATAAATCCAAATCCTGCCAAGGATCGCTTTCCATGAGGGAACAAACTTTAGTTTTAAATAAATTTTAAATTTTAGACGACTGAAAATTTTAATAAATTGTACATTTTCTGACAGCACAAAGTACTGCCTACTGAGTTATGGATACCCTCGGGGAGTTTAACTCCACCAGCAGCGGTACCCGCTCAGGGGTAGTAAATATATAATACAAATACCAGTTAAATTTTGATATGCCAGATGTGCACATTTCGGAAATTCATTCTTCATCAGTGACAAATCCTGCCAAGGTTTAATAATTAATATATTAATACTTCTGTATCGGTCGTATCTCTAATAACAAATATAAAAAAAATATTATTTTTTATTACAAATACATTATAATAATTTTTAAGTCAAGGACTCGGAAAGAACAGATGTCATCACATAATAAATTAAGTGATTAATACACTTGAGTTGATCACCAAACACCATCTCTTTGACTGATGTTATGTATACTAGTATAACAAAGATAATTTTGGAATGCATTCATATCAACACATAATTTATCTAATCGAATTAAAATTCTGTTTATAGATGAAAATGATGACTGGAGCAAAATATTTATGATTTTTTTATTTTAAAAAATGAATTTAAACCTCTTGTTGTAAGATATTTTAAAAGTATGAAAAGTTTTTTTCACAAATGAATTAATTATCTTCAACTTGTTTTCTTTCAGTCACGTGATCTTTTTTGTATATTGTTAGAGTTTTTTATAATTATCAACACCAGTATCATCTCTTCCGTCGCTACATAGGTTGGATGATTGACTCGATTCCCAGAGATAAAAATTTTTAAATAATAAAATGTATTGTTATTTCTATTTAATTAATTATCATCCAGTTTAAATGTAAAAAAATTAAATAATGAAATAAAATTAAAAATTTAAAATTAAAAAAATGGAAGTAAAAAAAATTATAAAAGTTCGTTACAGCTTCCTTATAGATCTTAAATGATCTCCATCTTAAAGGGCAATTTAAGAATTCTTTAAGCCCTCTTAAAGGTTCTTAAAGAGCCGTTTAAGGGAGCTTTAAAATAACTTTAAGGAACCTTTAAAGATGCCTTTTCATCATGTCTAAGGTAGACAGGCTATGCTTACCCTTCCAAGGAACCAGAAAACCGGACGTCATTTCCTAGGTAGATGTTAACGTGTTTAACTGAATAAACTGAAGTAGCCAGTTTTCAGAGTTTATGTTTTTTTTTTTTTTTTTTTTTTTGTCTCTTTCTTTAATTGTGTTCTGAACATGAACTGATAGGTGTGTGTTTTAGATAAAGTACTATATATAAACGCTTTAATATAGAGTTCGAAATAACAATCAAAAAAAACGAGTACACATTATACAAGAAAAGTCGCTTTTCTCTCAGCCAGTAAAGCAGTTCGCTAGAATACGAAAATCGGGTTTTGGCACAAAACGATTATTAAAATTTCATCTGAGGAAGTTACAGTTGCATCATGAGACTTTCTACTGTCCCTTTTCGCACATGTAATTATTCAGAAAGGTTACAATTATGATTGACTTTTTTTCAAAAAAATTGTAATAGAACTCACTATGTGTATGTCCTCTTTGTTTATTTAATAAACATTTTTTTTTTTTCATTTTTAAATTTTATTTAAGAAGATATGAAAATGTATAAAACAAACATGTTAAAACACAAAGAATAAATATTATGCAATTTTTGACAAAAATTACCATTGAATTTTTTTTTTTTTAATTTTTTTTATTTTTATTTATTTATTTATTATTTTTTTTTTTTGGTCTGTTGAATGATTTTCTGTTTTTACCGAATCGATTGATAATGAACTTCCATTGTACTTTTTGCCAGGAAGTATAATACAAAATATAATTTTTGGCAAACGGAAAAATGTAACGAGGTACCAGTGACTATTCCATTCACCTTAAAGTTTCCATTTCCTTCTTAAAAAATTTACAAGTGATTGTATCCTCATTTGAAAATAATTAAAATGTTTTAATTTCCTTTGAAAATTATTTACATAATTTGAAAAAAAACTTTACATATTTATAAATGCCAAAGCAATAAACAATAGATAAATTAAAATCGAATACAAATTTTTTGAAATAATTAATAAATAAAAATGAAAACATCAATAAATTTTCTGTTGCTTAGTTTTGCTTCCCCTTTATAGAGTAAAAATTAAAATTATTTGCTTGTATTTATAATAATCTCTTGAGAGATCCATCGAAATTATTTCGTTAGTCTTTTGTACATTTATTATATATTCATGTGAACATAAAGGCTCGAAACTCACAGGAACATTTTCATATTCTGCTGCATGTTCATTTTCTCGTCTTCAAAATTTAAAATGATTGTATCCTCATTTGAATTAATTTAAATGTTTTAATTTTCTTAAAAAATTATGTCCATCAATTGAAAACTATACATATTCTTAGTGTCAAAATAAAAACCATAGTTTAATAATCGAATACACATTTTGCAAAAAAACAAATAAAAAATGAAGTATGTTTATGAAAACATCAAAAAAATAATGTTACTAATTTTTGCTTCACTTTTACTTCGCTTTTCCATACAAATAACTCCTGGTAGATCCACCGTGTTTATTTTTAAGTCTTAAGTACATTTATTAAATATCCATGTAGGCATACAATTAACAAGGATATCCTTCTTTTTAAGGCCTGTTTCCGGTACGGGAAACGTTTTCATAGTCTGCAACGTGTTCACATTTTCGTCTTCTTCGTATCCTCATTTAAAATTATTATATTGCTGCCATTTACTTTGAACATTAGGCATACAAATTTAAAACTATACACATTTTAATATCAAAGTTAAAACCAAAGTTAAGCAAAAGTCGAATACAAATTATGGGAAAAATATAAAGTAAATGAAGTATGTTTATGAGAACATAAAAAAATTCTGTTGCTCATTTTTGCTTCCCCTTTACAGAGGAAAAAATCATGCCTGTCGATACAAATATATCCTGAAAGATCAATCGAAATTATTTTTTGTCTTTTGTACATTTATTATAAATTCATGTAGTCATGATATTGACAGGGATCATCTTTATTCTTTGTTGTGTATCCGCCAATGGAAACGTTTTCATAGTCTGCAACGTGTTTACTTTCTGTGTATTCGTCACCATGCTGTAGAATTGTCTTTGATACGCAGCCAACATCGATATTGATGTTAAAAGGCTTGACGGAATGCATCTGTGGTTTTTGCAGTTTAGTATCCTGTTCAATATTAGTCTGTAAATAATTCGATAATAATCCCGGATATTTTGCCGGGTATTCTGATCCCTTATAAGGATTCATCAGCGATTGGTCCTCTTTATTTCTTTTAACGATCTTTTGGGCAGAAGTGGCCGCAAAATCATTTGCCACATGGTTTCTGTAATTACCATGTGATGGACAAAACTGCTTTTCATCGGATATGGAAAAATTCGAGTCATCGTCTGAGTTCAGAGGAAATGTTGTTTTATTTTCTGCCTCAACCGCTTTGCATGCGAGTTCTTTCTTTGACATTTCATCTTTCTCAAATTTTGAAGTTTCTTTAAATCTTGGTGGTTGTATCTAAAAAAAAATATGATATTGAAATTATTTCCAAAAATCAAATGAATTTGAGTACATTCAAATTAATGTTTTTTTCAATGCGCTTTAACGTATTTTTGCCATAGATTTTCTCACGTCTCTTTTTATTTCTTTTTCTCTTAAATGTAGTTTAATATGATTGTTCACAGAAACTATTTTGAAACATAAAAATTGCACTTTTATAAGAATGGTAATAGGAAGGAAGTATTTTCCGAAATAAGGGTTATATGATTATTGTCTTTTTCGAATTTGTAAAATTGTAATAATATCCATGTTTTTCGGGGCAAATGCGTAAGCTAATAGTAATTTTTAAATGTTAATCTTGCTGACAAGAGTAACAATTTCCGTCATCCAAAATAGGGAGATTTATAACTAGTGTTTTTTCTTAATGTTTATAGTTGTTTGCGATCGCTTTGGTTAAACTAAAGAACGTACAAATACGCTAGAAACAGGTGATGAATAACTTTTTAACCAAAGAAAATTTTAGAAAGCTTATTGCTTTAAGTTCGATAGAAAAGTACGAATATGAATGAATGTCAAAAACAAAGATTTAAATTTAAAGGTCTTTGTTTTTCTTCTTTTCTTTTACCTCGTTAGAATTTCGTGTGAAGGGTTTAGTTTTTCTTGGTCTTGGAACTGGTTTTCTTCCTTTTATTTTGTCGTTAGTGCTATTTATTTTGATGTTTTGATCTATAATAAAACAACAAGATATTTTATATAGTTTTATTTACAAATATAAATATCATATATTAAAAAACACTCCATAAGTCAGTTGCATATTTTTAAAACATTGATCAACGGATATTTCTTTGCCATCAACAGGTGTTTCTTAAGCTATTAAAACATTTTTGCTATCCCCCCTTTTAAGTATTAATTACATGATACATTATGAAAACCCTATTAAAACACCAGTATCATAATATACAAACATTAATCAAAGAACAAAAATCAAAATAAATTTCAGAACATGTTTAAAAAGACGAATTGTTTTACTAAAATTATAAATCATCGATTTTTTAACAATTTTTAAACATTGTATACAACAATTAAAATACCATAATAAATACCTTGTTCTGTATTCAAGTAACCATCTTTCAGTTCCTTTGTTTCTTTCTTGCTCTCTTTGTCTTCTTCAAGACATTCATTTACATTTTGAATAGACGAAGAAACCTGCGACTGTAATGGTTAAAATATAACCTTTATTACAATACCACTGTAATACTAAATTGCATGCAGAAACTTATCAAAATGGATATAATTTTTCTGTTTTATATTAATGTTTTTTAAAATATTAACTAGAAAAATAGCATTGCAGTAGCATGGCTACAATTTCAAAACTAGTGAAGTGAAATTTTAGCTTTTTTAAATAAAATTATTTTTTATTATTGTTTGGTGAAAATTAACCTTTTGTCATATACAGATTTGAAACAACAAGATAATGAACTTTTAGTCAACTAGTTATATTCCCTGTAAATCTATAAATTAAAGGATACTTTCATCAAAACTGTCAGAATTCGGATCATCAAAATTGAGGTCTCTTGCTTGAAAGGAAACCGAATCAATTGATTGGTACAAAATATTGTCTCTGTATCCTCCTGTTAATAAAAAAGTCTATATCTAGAATGTTATACATTTACCATATAATAATAAACATATTTCTTTTCAGTAAAGCAATTAAAAAGCTTTAAAGAATAGAACCATTCAATCATTGATCAAATATAAACTGTTACAACTTCACCTGTTAGTATAGATTGATTTTAGAAAATACTTTTCAAATAGTTGGTTAGTATGTTGCAAATATAAACAATTGTTACACTTTTGATAGAGCAATATCGCTTAATCTTGAATCTACATTGTTCAAAGATTTTCTTAAATGCTTTTTTTCACGTACTGTCTGGTGTGTCATAAATAAAGATTATAAAAAAATAAACAAATTTAAACAAAAGTACGATTGTTTTACTAATTCGCCAAATGTATTCAATTAACAAAATGCATTGTATATAAACAATGTTACCTGTGTCATCGTCGTTTGAAGGATTGCTGAAAGTTAAATACAGTCTTGATAGAAATATGTACTTTAAAACGTGTAGAAATGTAAAAAAATCAATTTTTGTAGCAATTAAGTTAAAATTTTAAAACATCAATTTATGATATATTAAGCATGTTTTGAAATTCTAATATCGCTTGAAAACTTTAAAAAAAAACTGTTGATAAACAAATGTTATGGAATAATCTTAAAGCGAAGGAGATTTTATTATAAAGCGTTCAATACATATATGGTAATTTGTTTGAGATTTTTTTTATTTCTATGTCTATTGAAATTTGTAATTCCTTACAAATATTTAGAATTTACTATTTAATGTAATTTACTTCACTTACCTATTTGCCTGGTTATCTATAAAAATATAAACAGAAATGTACTTTGACGAAAATATAGTAAAACAGTTGTCGTTTTGGTTTTTGCATAATTGTAAAATAATTGACAATGCAAAAGAAGATTAAAAGTTAAAAGTTTCGGTCTTGCAGCCATTGCATATCTTCTACTTCGCATTTTCCATTATGCATCAAAACAAAGTTGTCTGTATATACCAACAAAAGACGCCAAGTAATCAATAACCTAACTACTGAATACACTATCACTTCAGAACCTTTACCAATACAATACAAAAATCGTTTAAACAAGACAACCTTTGATTAATAATGCTGAAAGCTATTTTAAAAGATAATTAGCCTTCTTGCTTGTCTGTTACTAGATAAAATGTAACTATTTTTTTGTATTCATGAATCGTTGCAAAATAGAAAAATAGTGTTAAAACAGTTACGCTTTTTTAGCAAATCTTTTTACATTTAACGTTTACTGTTCGAAAAACACTTATTCCTTAGTCTTTCAAATCCTTATTTTCGGGGTTTTAATAAACAAGAAAGAATTTTTACTTTTAGGAATCGTTTTTTTTTTATTTTAAAGCAGTGTATTTAGAAATATTAAATAATTAATAAACACAAAAAATCGTTTGTCAATTTTACCTTTGCTATGTTTTCGTCTTTTAATCACTGTAAAAATCAGAACTAAGATGCTTATCAGTATAAGCGCAATCAAACCGATTCCAATACACAACGGGGTTCCAATGACAAACCCGTTAAATATGACTGAAAGACAAAAAAAATTTTATATATATATATATATATATATATATATATATATATATATATATATATATATATATATATATATTTGACTAGCTTAAGTCAAAAGTTCAAAAGTGCTATTAAAATATGAGCATCTAATCTAAACGTGAACTTATACTTCAGATTCTACAAATGTTCCTTTTTCATATGTTCCAGTTGGCTATGGTACTAAATAATTACAGTGACTAACAAATTAAATGTTTCCTCTTGCTTTCTCCCTTGAGGTTTCGTGATTTTTTCTATAACATCAATTATCGTTAAATTTTATTAACTTGTATTTAAACTCGTGTTTTAAAACTAGACCATCACAGTTTATAAAGTACACGTTAAAATGTGCATGAGATTAAATAAATACTTCAATTTACACATATTTGTGCATGCAAATGAATATGTGCAAAGGAAAGGCAATCTAAGATACATCCGTCATATGAATGGAAACCAAGTACTCATTAACAAAACAGTATCACATTTTGTCAGAAAACTTAACAAAATCAACCAACTTACAAAATGGATAATCTTGTGTTATACAATTTTAGGATTTAGTTATCCAATGTTATGATTGTTAATGCAAATGATAAGTAAAAGTTTATATGATATTAAAATTCAATACGTGTTATAAAGATTTAGTTTTTTTACCTTTTTTTTTTTTCGTGATTTCAAAAATTGTATACATCAACTTTTATACAGTGATTTAAAATTACCAAATTAGTAAGATTCAAATTTTTGATAAACAACTGTTGAGACTTACGAGGTTTTAAACAACTAGATGTGGATAGGTAAATTTAATACGATGACTAAAATAATGAAAGCTAAATACTGTGACACTTTTCGACAGTATGACGAGGCTTTCAAACGCAAACGGAACTGGAAAAATCAAAAGCAAAGTGTTTATGTACCCGAGTTTTTCCTTTTCTTTGATATATTGATGACGATTGTCACATTTCCTTGACTGTTTCCAATAATAAGAGTATATTCTTGGAAATCAAAATCAGATAACACTACTTTTTTTACAGCGACAGTAAAAATAGTGTTTGATGTTTTAAAAATTTCTGTATGGATACCAAAGTCGTCGCACAACACTTTTGGTGTTGGGTTAGCTTGTATTGAGATATTCATTTTAATTTCATCTCCAATAAATGTTGTAACATTTTTCTCTATGTAATTTCCAAAATAACCGTTTACAAATCTTGGTTTGCCTGAAAATAAATTTTATTGTATTATATCAAAAGGATTTAATACGCAATCATCAAGA
This sequence comes from Tegillarca granosa, assembly GCA_029721355.1. Taxonomy (NCBI): domain Eukaryota; kingdom Metazoa; phylum Mollusca; class Bivalvia; order Arcoida; family Arcidae; genus Tegillarca; species Tegillarca granosa. The sequence goes on along the minus strand of CM056611.1, from coordinate 14,341,475 downwards.
TGTTAAGGATCAACTGAATAATAAAACTGAAAATAAATCTATCTTCTGTTCTACGGTTTTAAAACTGAAAACAGTGATTATATAATACTATTATACGCATGACTGTTTTTAAAGGTAGATATCTTATTTATTTTTTTTTCACATTTTTTATTTTTATACGAATTATTTAAAATGATGTGGACACGGGCTGGTATGTTTGTTTTATTATTACAAAGAAATAAATGATTAAAAAATAAAGAAAGCCGAAAACATTTGCACACTTAGATTTATTTATCATTTGCAAACTATTCAAGTGAAATGTAATTGCAAAATATATTTTACTAAACCTACAAGAAACATTTAAGATGCTTTCTTTGGTGTCAATTTGCCCTATACCATTAAAAGCAGAACATTTATATACGCCGGTGTCATCACAACTAGTGTTTTCAAAAAGCAACACAACTTCATTTTCTGTGCTATATGTATTGTTGATTTCCTTGTTCTCTTTTAACCAGGATATGTTGGACAACGGGTAGCTATCAACTCTGCATGAAATATTTGTATTGCTGTATTCTTTTAATTCGTATTTCGTTTGAAACGTTGGGTTAATTTTTGCTGCATCTACAACGGTATTTTTGAATTAAAAACTAAAATTCATTTATTGAAATCATTATTGAAAATATGCATCATAAAAAGTGAATACAACAAAAACACTGTATATGAACGCATACAAACTGATAAATGAAACACACACACACACACCAAAAACTAGAAAAATGGTGTAGGTCATGCAATTTTTTTTTCAAATTGTTAATGTGACAGACTTTGGGAAGCTAGACATATAGAACATGATTTTAAAAGCTTCCGTCAAATAACTCATTAAATGACGTTTACGCATCACAAACATGAAAAAAAAAAACACTTGCGTGGGACGCCGTGATAGCATCGGTTTTGACTTTCGACCTTTCAGAAATTGTTATAATTTGTACAAAAACGTTATATTTTCATAGATATGTAAAATAATTCCCAATATGGATTTAAAAACAAAATATAGTGCGTTTGAGAAAAGAAATATTTTTAAATGTTCTTCAGTCTTTTTTGTTTTATTTACTTATTTTGATGAGATTAAAAGCAAGGATGGACTATAAAACAAACAGATTTAACTTTTTTTCAATTCTTAACCCAACACTTATTGAAAGAGCTGTTTTGATGTCTCATGAATAGTTGCGTTATTGGTTATGCCTTTAATTAGACTTTTGCTAAAATTAATAAAATACCAACAAAGTGGGTATAAACGAATGAGCGTTACAAGAATATTTCACTGGTTTGTTTCTATGATGTAATAAAGCGAAAACTGCAAATTTAAAAATCAATTGTTCTGGAATAGTTTATAAATATATTTACCACACAAATCTTGGCCTGTCAAATTGTGTCCTGGATAAATGATTTACAAATATTTTACAAGCAATGTTCTTTAGTAGATAAAAACATTTAATTAACATAAAAGAAAACATAATGCAACAAATGTCAGGGATTATTTCAAGTTAAGGTATACTTACACTGTACAGAAATACGAAATTGTTTTGACAGAAAATGACTTTTATTATTAGGATTTTCTGCAAAACAAGTGTACTCTTCTCTGTCAGATTCGGACACATTATTTAACATTAGTACACTTTTTGCTGTTGATACCGTCATAATTCTGTCCCTGCCTTTTTTCCAACTTATGATACAATTAGGATTACAATCAGCAGAGCAATTTATTACTTTCTCTTGATTTTTGTCTGAAGTTCGGAACTCTTCTGATATCATAAGGTTTGTCGGTCCGTCTACAATAAAAAAAAACGTGTATTTCATAAAGTTGAAAAGAAAATAGAGTTTTAGAATTATTATTTGCCATATGCTTTAACCTTTTATGATTAGTGACAGCGTAAGTCAAGATTTTTGTTCAATAAATTAAATGATAAATGTTTAAAGACAGAATGAATTATATATATATATATATATATATATATATATATATACCTGTGTGGGGATGTTTTTAATTTGTCATTAAAGATTTAACTGTAAGTAATACTTACACCATACTTGTAACCGAAATGTTTTAGATTCGTCTTGTTCATCTGTCCATTTGTAATAGCCAGAATCTTGTCTTGAAGTATTCTTGAAACAAAATTCTAGCTCATCTACATTGCCACCATTAGCTTCAATTTTTTTGTTGTAGGAACTCCCAAATGATGCCTCCCACTTTCCATCACGTTTTTTCCAAATAACTACTTTTAACGAATTGATTTTTGATACAACAACCGTCTTCGTCGATGCATTACTTTTAATATTTATACAAGTTTTATCATTTTCAAATCCGGTAAAATTTTTAGCTACAATAAAGATTTAATATATTTTTTGAAAAATAATTCCTTTGTATTTGCATATTTTATATGGTTTTACAAGTTGATGTAATACTCTGTGCAAATAAAAAACCTTTTGTATTGTTGGAAGAGAAGGAAGTGCATGACAATTTTTTTTTATTTTGATTGAATTTTTATGAATCATTACAACCAATTTCTGATAGAGCGAAAAAATATCTACATTAAAGCACAAAGATAACATTAGGTTTATTTTCAAAAATTCACGAAGAACCTTAAAATTCAAGTGGAAAATCAAGTTAAACGCCGACCTTGAATTTAAAAAAATAATTTGTCAGTAAATTTTATGTCGGAACATTAAAAAAATGCAAAACATAAAATGTATGAAAAACAAGAAAAACATTGCGAATACAGAAAAAATGTGTTTTTAAATACATGTATATAAAAACGTTTATGCTTTTGTATAAAATGTAAAAAAATACCTACCTGAATTGGGTATAAAATATAATACGAAACTCAAAATGGAAAAGAAAAATCTAATTGTAAGCATTGTTGAATATTATTTCAAATTTAGCATTCAACATTTTTAACTTTACTTCTTCATTAGTTTCCATGTGACTAATTACGGATTTTATTAATTTGATTTTAATTGATTGTTAAACTTAAAACAAAACTCTTCAAATTCATTTATAAATCGGAAAATAAAAATACATTACTCTCATTTGATTAAAAACTTCCTTTTGAAAATTGAAAATCTCAATAATTGCTTTTTGTTTTAATTAGGCTCGCCTGCAGTGGTGGGAAAATGTTTGTTATATTTGACATTTAACTGACAAAGCTAACAAAACGATGTAGTTTAAATTACAACCAAAACACCAAAGTAAAAACTATGAAAATTTGCAAACGTTTAACAAAAACACTGTTGAATTTTGATGTGTCATATGTGCACATTTCAGAAATTCATTCCTATTTAGTGGCATTAGTTGCAGAGAAAGGTTATTAATAAATTAAGTGAAACATTAATTTCACACGGTATTCTAAAATGATAAGAACCACTGTCTAGATATAATTAAAGTTTTTTAATAAAAAAATCTAGGAACTTATCGTCGTCAAATATTTTCAAGATTTTCAAGATGCATTTTTGAGACTCAACACTTTTTGCGAGCCTTGAATAGAATTTCAACATCTAAATCGTCAACGTTTGTTTTTTTTATTCCACATAAAATGTGAATCAAATGCTCCAAAAGAGAGAGAGAGAGAGAGAGAGAGAGAGAGAGAGAGAGAGAGAGGAGTTTACGGCTGAATAGAAATAGAAAAATGATAATAGAAAAATGAAATCATCACGTACGTCATATAACTTCAAATACAGCCTTTCCTATAGTAAATAGTCCTATAATATAGCAAGTCAAAATCGATGACTGACAAAAACTGTTAAAATTACTGATAATAAAAAAAAATGATGGACTTATGTTAAAAATATGTATAAATTAGGTGATAAATCTGAAATTGAGAGTAAAGTTTTCCGGATTGTTTTCAACTTGTCTGTGATATTAATTGCCTGCGTTTAACTTAGATTAAGCAAATTTTGGCAATCTCTTTTCGTCTTGCGTTTAAAATAAAATATGCATGCTGCAAGCTTGAAGTGATCTGCAAAATGAGATACATAAGCCCAGAATGTCTAAACAATTTACTAAATTGTTCAGATTTCAAATTTGCAAGATTTAAGATTGGACAAAACCTTATTAAAGAAATGATTGTAATATCGAGACCTAGAATTTTTGAGTTTAGCTTTATCTTATTAATTGTAAACGACTTTTAAGATTTTTAAAAATTGTTTAATATGTTGTAATACTTTTAGTTCTATAATGCTTTCAAGATGCTTACGTGACATTGAACATCAACATATTCACTAATTCAAAATTATTTGGCAGTTAAATGAAAAGTTACGTAACATTGATCGTAAGTTATCATTGATCTTAAACATTATTACTATAGCTGTAATTTTAATACAATTCCATTTTGAATTACTCATTTCTTTATAAAACGACATGATTATCGAGTGAATATAATATTTCAAGCTTGTACTTAGCTATGATAAATTCTTCGGGAATAGGTTAGTTTGTCAAAACATTTGAATTTAATATTTTGACCATGGATACAACATCATTTTAGGTAGGCTTTTTGTTATTCCATTCGAACGTTATTTGTCACTGTTACCAAATACAAAACAACCTCTTCTACTGTCGAGATATAGGAGCGTAAGGAATTCTAAAGTTCATTCTTCTGTTATAAATATTTCTTTGAAAGAGGTAATTGGAGTTATACTATCTCTTTTATTTGGTTTAGAATGTCTCTTTACAAACGAAAAAGTATATATCTGAGTTATGGCAATAAGCAGCGAGTGTATGTTCGTGTAAGCTTGAGCTTCCCTTCTATGTTTGGCTTCTCATTTGATACTGCTGAATATATATAAATAAAACAAAAACATGCCATTCCTTGTCCAAATCACAATCCCCAAAACAAAGGAAAAGCTTTGAAAGCGGGCAAATTTAGTTATACATGTGAACTTCCATCAAGGAAGGGTAAGCACCTCCTGCCTAGCTAGCTACTCCCGTCGTGTGCAAGTCATGTGATATATGATGTCAATGTATGATGTTTTGTCAAAAAAGCAGGAGCAATTCAGGTTTGTTCATGGCATTGTCATGGCTACTATAACTAGGTCAAGGTTACCAAATAACTACTTATCGGAATCAATGTGGAGAAAAAATGATTTTGTATTTGCAATCTCTAGGGTCTAAGTATTAAAATTGCTGATTAATCGAAATTTGTACAAGAAATGGTTTACACACTCTTGTTTTTTTTTAAAATTTGATATTATCTTTAAAAAGCTGTATTTTTTATTATATACAAAGATAATGAAATATCAAAAACTAGTCAAAGCTTTGGATTTTTTACAACAGAGGACATGAATGGATCATATAATACTATATATCATTAAACTAAATTGTTATTCATCATTTGTAGATTTGGCTATTATACACTTGTAAAACAATTAAAACTTTGAAAAGTTAGAAGGATAAAAAGAAACTCTGGGTGTTCAAATGCCGACCTAACTACGGCGAGGTATCCAAACCTTAAACTCGTTTGCATAAAAGTATACAGAAAAATGGTTTATTTATATACATTTATTTGGAGTATTTCGTGTATCGTTATAACAAATTCAGCTGAAGTAGGTAAGTTTTATAAAAGAATATTTATTCATTATTTTATATTTTATTGCTTTTTATTTTTGATTTTACCTTGTTCATCCTTTTTTGTAATGCTTTGCTAATATTAGGTGTTTAGGTGCAATTTATATCTGTTGTTATAAAATAGATCTCCTTCTATCGTTCAAATTCATAAGAATTTTGAAATAATTATGATATCATTAAAATTGTCCAAACTGAAGTCACCCATATGTTACAATCTTATCCATTTAGCAGTTCAACTTAATGCCATGCATAAAGGGGGGATATCAGATATATGTAACGGATCATATGACATAGTTTAACCTTCTATGCTCCTTTATATAATCGAATTAAAATAAATTTAAATTAAATGCCAATGCATTTTCAGAGCAATGGCCCTAACCCTTTCGACTTCTCTCAATCGCGCCATTCAGCTCTACAAATGAATGTTTGTAACTGTACTATTTGAGTGTTCAATTCATACTGATTTACCAGCATATTTTATGCAGCGTTAGCCCGGATAAACACTTTTTTGCCAATTATGCTGAAAACACGCAGTGTGGGCATGCAGACTTTAACCATTAGCATCAAATTTGGATTTAAATTTTGCCCACGTGTTTTAGATGTAATATACAAAAAGAATTAATGAAGAAAATATAAAATAAACTATATTGTATAATAATAATAATAATAATAAAAATAATAATAATAAAGAATTGCAATAGGATACGATAAACTATACATAAAAAAGTTTCATGAAATATCTTTACCAAAAATCGAAGAACAAACGCTGGTAATGGCGCTCTGAAAAATATTTGATGAAAAATATAATTTCTTAAAAAACAAAATGATAATATCATAAGAATAGGATTTGAGAGATTGAGAATTGAAAATATCATATAATGGAAAATGTAGAAGCGTCGCTTACGATCATATGAGAATTTTGACTGCAAAACCAAGGCAAATAATAATTTAGAAGTGAAAGAAAAGAAGTTTTCAGTTGAATTCTAAAGCAGTCTGCTTTCTCAAGTTTAATAATATATATCACAAGAAAGGATACAAAAATTATTTTTTCGTCTGCTTCAGTATTTTTAAAAAACTTGGGTAAAATCAACCGCTTTATTTGCATTAAAGTCTGCCGATTCGGTACAGTATTTTAAATTTTCTGTTTTTCACGACACTTCCACTGTCATTGATATCAAGTGGCTGAATTTTCCTAACTTAAAGTTCCACATGATTTCATAACTTCCAAATTTTAATCAGTTGATTTTACCAAAGGAGGGTCATATACATCATCGTTATAAACAAGGCTAAATAGGTTTTTATCTAAAAAGTATACCTGTCAGGAACTTTTTGTGTCGGATCTTAATGAACATTTCTTCAAAATGTCAATTCTTAAAGAAGTCACACAGCCTCATCAACGAAGAAACCACGCGCTTTTACCTATTTTTATCAGTTAGGTTACATAAATTTTAAAGTTTTTTTTACGGAATTTATGTTGTTAAGTCTGGGAAAATATACCCAATGCATATATAAAGGAAACATTCGGTTTCTTAGTTATCTCAAATTAAGATATTTGTGAATTCTATCTATCCTAGTGAGCTTAAAATAAAAGACACGATTCGCTTACACATGTTTTGATTCATAATTGGATTTTTATCTCAGCGAAGGTACCGACAAAAAGATACATTTGAAGCTCTCTTTACAAACTCAAATACTTTATTTTTTCTTTATTTTATTTTCTATTTTTTTTTCTATTTCTTTGTGGTAATATTTCTGCCTTTCCATCGTATCTATTACATCGTTAATACTGAATGGTAGACCATGTTTCCACTGCGTGGACTTTCTACAACGAAATAAGCTGCTTTTAATTAAGTTGTTGCCTCTATGATATTGCAAGCCTATGCTTATAAGGGCTTTAAAATGTTTGTCGTCGTCACAATACAATTGACAGGTATGAAGCTGCTGTTATCAAATTTAATTAGATATATTTGACGTTTAATAATCCTTGTTTCTCTAGTTCTTAAATTTTACTTTACACGTGAGGAGTGTGGCCATCTAAACAGAAGATGCTTTCCCTTCTGTAGTCTTCGGTCTCACTTTTCTGGTGGAAGTTCATTTATGTAAGACACAAGTGGAACAGACATTTACACTAATTAAATGTTAATTCTTTCTCAGTTTTTGTTTGTAATTTAATTGTCGATTGTGCACATTAAATAAAGAGACTCCATAACGTAATATATCTTTGAAAATTATATCTTAAAAATATAATTTTATTCACAGGCAATACTAATTGGACAGTTTGCGAGGGAAATCAAACATCTTTTTTCTGCGAAATGAATGATCCGTCACAGGTGTTGTTAGTCATCTTTGTAAAAGAAAATAAAATCATAAGCTCTTACACTCCTGGTAAAGATGCTGTTGTGTATCCAGAATTCGAAGATCGTTACTCAGTCATTGAAGAACAATCTGGAATTTCATTGAGAATTATTAACATACAGAAAATGGATCAAGGACGTTTCCATTATCGAATCACATACGATGCTAAACCAAATGTTAAAATGGAAAAGTTTCTTGTTGTAAAAGGTACGTTAAATACATTATGAACATGAAATGATTTTTTAATATTCGTATTTAGTTATAAGCTATAATGGCTACTTTTAAAACCCCAAACAGAGACAAAATATTTCAATTTTGATAAACTGTCTTTTAAAAGTTTTTAAGTTCGTCTGTACAAGATCCTGGGTTTTAAGATAATTTAATTGTTATAGTTTAGAAGGAAACGTTTCTTCATAAAGAGTGGCTAAAATAATTATATAAGCTTACATGTATAAAGTATTATTTACTTTATTCATGTTTCCTGATAGAGTTGAATGTAATTTCAAAAAACAAATGTAACGTATTATTAAGATTACACATTTGAATCCAGGAAAAAAATTGAGTTCGGAACTTTTTAATCCTCTGAATTTTTCCATCAAATTTATTTTTATACAAAAACAGATTTTAACAGATAAAATTACGACTATTTTTTTTAGAAAGAAAGAGTTCAAGCCTGATAAAGTTTTTTGAAAAAAAGGTTAATTTTTGCACGAGTGTCACATGCAGTGCCAATTCCAACCAAGTGAAATTGAAGGTATTACAAGCGTTTTCCATATTTCAGATTTATACGCCGGACAATAATGGTATTCCGCTTGTTATTTATACAAATCTGCATCTTAAAAATTAGAACACAAAACATATTTTCTTTTGTTCATTCACATTTTGTATAAAGAAGTAGACTTATCCGTCCTTTGTTCTTCCATGTCAAAAAACAAACAAACAATTTCTATCGACGGCGATGCTATGAAATGGTTTGATAAAGATTTGATTATACGGATATCAAAACAGTTTGTATTTTGCTTTTGTAGTGATTTCCTTGAACCCAGCTAACTGGACTCAATGCAATATCTCAGGTCTCGTTTCTTTGTTTTCTAAATACCGCTAGAAATAAAAAAAATTACCCAATGGCAAAAATAAAAAGGGTTAACACATCAGTTTAAACACTTAAAATAGTTGGTCTGTTTTATACCTTTTATCTTTCGTCTAATACGTTCTCTTCTGATAGTTCTCTGTATCTTGCTAAGACAATTTATGGTCTTGTTATTATTTTGTAATTCACTTTGCAATATTTGATTTTATATCAATATTTTTTACTTGTCGAAATTTTACCTTTTCATATTCTTAAATGTACCAAAAACACAATGAGCACGTAACCTAATACCAGTAGTTTTGTTTTTGAACTATATGTGTACTTTTTTATTCATGTTTTCTTAATGTAAGAGGCCAGACAATACCGTGATTACAGGAAAACACATTCTACTGGATTCCTGCAATGGTTCTTTAACAAATGGTGAATATTCTTGCTGTTTGTCCGATGAATGTTCGCAAGGGGAATGCAAAAACTTGACATTAGAAGGTAAGGTGAAAATAAAAATGGTTTAATTGTTTAAAACATCTGGAATTTTATACATTGTACTACCTTGATATTGTGTTTTTTTTTATATTTTTTACGAGATTATTTAATTACATTTCATTGTTTTCTCCTGGTTACCGATACACAATAGAAGGTAAATAACTCTCGCAATTACATTCTGTTTTTGTCCGACCTGGTCCCCAGCATGTTTTATGTTTTTGTTTAACTAGGGATGCCTAAATAAAAGTGCATTACCGAGTATTTTTGCATGGTCTTCTGTATAAAATTATATATATATATATATATATATATATATATATATATATATATATATATATATTTATTTATAACATGAAAAAGTAATGGCAGAAAAACATGACAGATCGATAATATGTGAAACCCTAAGAGCAATTAATCAAAACCAACTCAATTTATGTTTAGTCAGATCATTTATATTTAAAATATGGCATTGTTCAAATCCGAAAATGACACTGGATATCTGTAATGCAGAGAAAAAAGAAAAAGGACCCATCCATGTCTTTTTGAGATCAATCCTTTTCGCTTTTACAAATTTATAAAATAAAACATAAAGTGGTGCTACTGGTGTGTCAATCCTTAAAAAGGCCTCAGTTTTACTTATACTTATCATTCGTTTGTTGCTTCATTTGCCTTTTCTCATGTATATCGCAAACCGACAATTTTCTAATGGATGAAGCCATTATTTATAAAAAAAATAATCAGTAGAAATTTGCATTTTACGCGCCATCAACTTTATCAGAAAAAAGAGCTGATGCTCATTCTAGCTACTATAATCAAACTCAAGCTTAACATCATCGTTATATGCTAATTGTAAACATTGACGAGTTGATTTGTGATTTCAATCAATTACAAAAATACCTTGGTAAACTTTTCAAGTGTTTCTGGTAGAAATGCAGCATAATGTTTCATATCTCCACAATAGAAATAGTTCAGCTTTTTTTAGATGAAAAGAAGTTTAACTTTAAAAAGTAGATTGAGATTGATTGTAACTATAAATATATATATATATATATATATATATATATATATATATATATACATATATATATATATATATATATATATATATATATATATATATATATATATATATATATATATATATATATATATATATATGATATTTCATGTTAATGGTAAAGAAATATTTTTAATTGTACGTCGTTCTTTGTTTATGAATTATCAGTGTGAATTTCAATATTCTTTTATAGCAAAAAAAGTTATAATTATATAGCCGATCATTTACAACAATTATATAATATAATAATATTTAAACTGATAAACAGAAAGCAGCATTTCGGTAAATACTTAACATCATAGATTTTATGCTTTTGTTTAAAATTGATAATTAAAAACTTAAGTTTAAAATTTCTTTAAAAATTCAATTCAAAAAAGCAAAATAATTTTAAAATAAATTATTAAAATCTACAATATACAATATCACATTTCTTCAAAATATTTTTATTCAGTTTTTAGTGTTGTCTTTTTGTAGTTTGTAGTTTGTCTGAAGTTTGTTATTATTTGTTAAACCTGTTCTACTATTATTAGTTATGAGTTTTATTGTAATTCCGATTAGCATGTATATATTAACTTCAGATAAATACATTATTTGCATTTTCAAAAACACTGCATTAATTATTAATTACCCGGTCCGAGTTTATTCTCTTTTTACCAAAATAAAAACACAAGAAAACAACAATACAAGGATAGTTTTTACTCAAAACATTCACAAATTTTACTAGTAGGGAAAACTAACAACTTCGTTTTTCTTAGAAAATGATTTTTGTTTCGTAAGAAAAATTTTCATGTTATAGTCATTGTAATTTTTAAGTAATAAAGGTTTTATGTGTCGTCGTAAGTGACTATATTCTATTAATATTTAAATAAATTAAGTTTGATATTCAATTGATACAGTTCTAAAAATAAGTGAATTTTTATCAAATCTTCACTCATTTTTGACATGTAACTGTATAGTATAGTATAGAATAATTACATTTAACCGGAACTGGAACGTTTTTCATAACGACTGTAAACATTTAACTGCGGGTATAAGTAAATTGTCTTTATAGTTACAGGTGAACATTTAGTTACTCATTGGATAGTACTAGCTATTATTGGAACCTTGATATTGATGGCCATAATTGTAGCAGCAGTGCTGTACAAATTAAGGATGCGACGCAAAAACAACCAGGTATTTTGATGAAATATGGAAATTGAGTCAGTGCAATGTTAAAAAAGGCAATGCTAAATACTTAAGTATATCAGTAAGAGTTGCAATATAACAATACCATATCGTGGAAATCGATCAGAAGATCTTTAGACAGATAAATTGTCCAATCATAAGCTTTGAAACTAGCATCTACAACATTTTGATAATGACGTTGTTTAAACGTAAACCTAAAAAATGAACTGAAGTTGTTTAACCCTTTCCTGTTCTCAGTAAAATGCGAATTTCAAATGGGATTTCTGAGACAATCTTATAAGTGTAAATTACCTGATAAATGTAAAAGACAATGCAATGATGTTTGGTACCATTGTAGAATATATTTGCCGGACAAAATTTTCAAAATGATTGCCGTTTCTAAAAATAGAAAATATGTCACGTGATATTGGGTCAAAGGTCGACATAAATCATGATTTTAAGGGTAACAGTTTTCTTTTTCGGAACAAATGTCTTAATTATTTCATTTGTATAAATAGTGTAAAGTGACTCTTGATTCTTGAAGTCTATTTAGTTCTCTAAACAGCCAGGAGATCAAAGGTCAAAAGCACTTTTTAACAAATTCTGTGCTCAGAAAGCATTGTAATAAACTAATACAGAAATTAAATTCTAGTACATATATAAGTACTCTCAAATGCCGAATCAGACGTTTTTAAAATAGCATAAAAGGTCGTGACCTTAGGTCAAAGGTCAAACTAAATAAAGACTTTGAGAGAAAATTAATCTGTTATACTGCTTTTTTCCATTTATTTTCATGTGTGCAGATAAGGTCAGATGATTACCATAATTTTACATAATAACGAATACTGAAAAACTCTTTATCCTTTTGCTTAATTACACATATGTCATGGCGACCAGATGGTCAAAGGTAAAAATCTTCCATAATTACACATTTTCCATGGCGACCAGAAGGTCATAGGTCAACATCTTCCATTGTTCAAATCGCATGCTTTAAATGAAGAATCGGTGGAACATTTGAATAGCCAACTGTATTATTTTATCAAACATACGTCAATGCATGTGTTTGGTATTTAGAGAAAGATTAAAGAATAAAGAGAGAGAGAGAGAGAGAGAGAGAGAGAGAGAGAGAGAGAGAGAGAGAGAGAGAGCAAACATGAATAACCAAACAGTTGCAGGGGAAATGCTTACTTGTCAATTAAATCTTTAATGTGTACAATTAGGTTAATTGGATTTTGTTCATTGGACTTGTTACTAATATTTTATTAATATAATATATATATATATATATATATATATATATATATATATATATATATATATATATATATATATATATATATATATATATATATATATACTGTAGAAGGTCTGTAGTTGCCAAAAGAAGTATAAGCAAAATTAAGGTTCTTTATTGCATATTCTCGTTTTTGTTACGTTTTCTGTTTCAAATTACAAACTGGGCGTGATGTCCGATTTTATTGAGTTTTGGTTGGCCGATGTATTCTGTATAACGTCATGTTTGACAATTTATTTCGTATAACTTTGCACTTTTGCCGAACTACTTTCGGTGTTTTCCACTGTTATATTTGCATTGGCGACACACAAACAGCAAAACAGGTCAACACTCGAGGTATTTTAAATAAAGACTTGAAATGAATAAACAATGTTTTTCTGAAAACTTTTTTTAGTAACTGTCACGAGGTATCAAGTCATTTCGACACCAACTCACTGTAAACAATCATTTTGGTACCAATTTAAAGTCAATACGGCACCGACTACGAATAAATTCGACACCAAAAAAAAAAAATAAATAAATAAATAAATAAATCAATAAATAAATAAATAATAATAATAAAAGGATTAAATTCGGCACCAGAAAAATATTTATGATTTGTTTTAAAAAAAATATATTAGGTTTTCATGTTTGTGTACATATTTAATATTTAAATTTTGGTGAAAAGACCTTATTTTGTTGGTAGGAAGTTTGATGAGAATTTCTTTGAGGTGTGCGAATCAGGGCTTATAGAACATAGAAATTAAAAATATAAGCTAAATATGATAATGATTATTATTATTATTATTATTATTATTATTATTATTTAGTTCTCAATTACGATCTTCTGTGGTCTTAGCTAATTTTTCGAATGACCTATTGCCGGTACCGAAACGACTTGGTTCCAAAATATAAGTTGCTTGTATCTGTAAATGTTGTGGGTGGTCAGGAGGCGGTCAGTTATGGGATGGTAGAGGAAACCAGAATGTACTATGAAAATACTTTCGATTTGCCAGCTGACAAACTTTCTCAGACTTGGATTTGTCCCGAGTAGAATTTTAACCTAGGTCGAGAGTTACGCTTAAGACTACTTGGACATCCAAGCCCTTTCTTTAAATTCAAGACACTTGAATCATGAATCGACTCTTTTACAACTACTTGTCCATTCATCTCCAGTGTTTAGTTACAATGAAATTATGTAAAAGGTTATTTACCTGTCTTGTCCATTTCTTTCAGTCAATAATCCCTTAAAAATGTTTTAATGAAGTAGACTCAGTAAAATGTTATTCACATGTGAGCTGACTCACCATAAAATTTTCATGTGTCATGTGCTACTTTTGAATTTTATCGTTTTTATATTTTTTCCTAAGGTATTTTTTACTTATTTATATCAAGGAAAAACATCTCAACTCGTCCTACTAAAATTTTGGTAAAAGATCAAAGATCTGCTTTTAATAGTGTCCACGACATTTAGACTGATTTAGCACCCTTTAAACCACAGACAAACATAACAGTCCCCTCTATAATATTGGTACCTAGCCAACAGGTAGACGCTTACGACAAGGAAAATAAAAATAGAATTAGTTACGTTGATTTAGGCATGAATCATTGAATCATGACATTATTTGTTCAAAAAAATGTAAAGTGTGATAATTAAAAAGTGACTCAATAAACATTACGTACTAGAAAGTTGCGTATCGTAAATAGGCGATCTTACTCCGCATTTGTTTTTGAAAATATTGTGTCAAGGTCGTACCTTCTTCAGGTAAATAAAGTGTAAAACAGAGAGTAAATCTTATCTAAAATTATACAAAATGAAAGAAAAATTATGAATTTTCCGAATCTGAATTTTGTTTTCCCTATTTGAGGATTTATTCATGAGACAAATTCATGAGTTAAAAAATTGTCATTTTCTGACGGAGTAACTTAAAATTTCAAGCATGAAACATGTGACCGCTCTATATCATTGGTTGTCATGACCCGACTGTTGATTTTCTAAAATTGAAATGCATATTGTTAAAAAGCTTAAACAATTGTGAATACTTTGGTATGTAAGTTTTAAATATTTGTTACTTATTTAAGAAATAACGATGAAGTGAGTAATCTCTTTCAAAATCGATGTAAAAGTACGATTCTCTCTTGAAAAGAGAAGAAAATATTTTGTTGTCGGCGTTTTGAACTGATGATATTTTATTGCAGATAAATGTTTTCTCTTAGAAAGATATATGATTGTTTTCAGCAGGGTATGCTGATTCAAATGAGATACGCGGCGAAAAATCGCTTCAGAATTAAATACGTTATCAGAGTTTTCCGTTGACGCATAGGCTCAAAATATGCTTACCGGTACAACTTTACCGGTAGGAACGGGAAGGGTTTAAATATGATGTTAGAAAGTATATACATATTCATATTAAACATATTGATTATTTTTTACATTTCAAAAACAATTATCAGGGTAACATTCAAAATGTGACATAATTAGCAGAACTTGGAAAAAATAGTTTATTCGAAAACAAGTTAGCCAGTTTAAAAAAAATTAAAATTACAAATGAGTGTCTTTATAGTCGTAAAGAAAAAAGAGTTCTAAAAATTAATCAAAACATAAAACGCTAAAATGTCATTGATCGAAGAGTGAACATTCATTTATCATCGAACAGCATACCCCTTATCCAAAGAGAAGAAACATCCTTTTATTTTAGTTTTAGCGGAATTATTAATATATAACACAAATACCTGTTAAATAGCCATGTGTCATATGTGCACATTTCAGAAAACTATTCCTTATCAAAGAATAAATTAGATAAAGGTTAAATTGATAGATTTTTTATTCAATAGATGGAATTTGTTAACATTGTAACGTAACCCTTAGCTATAATTACTTGTCGACAAGGTTTTAGCACGAATTGCATAATGTCTCTGTAGGTTTGTAACTAAGATTTTATTCTAATCACTATAAGGATTTTTTAAGTAGACAAAATGTTTTTTGATGAATCAAACACAAATATATTAATTCATTTTTTCAAATTCAGAGTAAAAAGCCTCCACCGCGCATGCAACATCTGAAACGTGCAAAACAATGTTGAGGAAAAAAAGGAGCACGAAGCAATAATACTTTAACTACATGTATATCTAGTATAAATTTGAAGACAGCGACTTCATATTTACCAACAACATTTGATGAGGAATACTATTTCTGCCCTACAAACCTTCCGTTTCATGAGATCTTTGAACTGGTCATGTAAAAAACTTTTGTTTTGGCAATAGGTCATAAAAGTCATAATAATAGTCAACAAACAGGCAGACATTCTGAAATTGATATCATAATTAAGAATAGTCAGAACTTAAAAAAAATATCGAACTGCACAATTTTTTAAATCGGATTCGACCTTTAAAATACTTTCTTACTTTTTTAAACTTTCAACTTCCCATCGAGGTTTGTAATGGTTATCGTTTCATCTCTAAAAATAAGATATTTCTAGCTTTGTTCCATTGTTCAATGAAATTTGTAACAACCATAAAAAACCCTTTCCTTTTTATTTCTTGAATAACGATAATTTTGCTACATCCTTTTTCATTAATCAAACTTCACTTCGAAAAGAAAACTACTTTGGAGAAAGTTTTCGGCGATAAATCGATAAATTCACGAGATATACCTCCAAAGACAATCGCTTGATCCTTTTAACCATACCTGACAGAAACACTTTTCCTTGATCTATCACTTCAGGGGGTCTTTTACTTTTGGTAAGGTGTTTTGCTGTTGCGTTTACCGTTAACATTTGAGCTCTCCATTTTATAACATGGAAACATTAATTCCGGTTTTTGATATCAAAAAAGGATCCTTACGTACCCTCAGTTAAAAAAAACTAACATTTGCACAAAATTACGAACTACCCTTATTCGTAATTTTTTACACAGCAAGAATTATACGTTCGTCCATTTAAATAGTTGACACGTGCGTGTAAATAGCAAAACATAGTAAAAAGGTTATATATATATTGTGAATAAAAACATTATCCTTTTAACTTTATGATTTTTTTCAAGACAGTTTTCTTTGCTTTGTTACACTTTTAGTTTGTGCTATATTTGTTTTGATTGTTTCAAAAATATTTTCTTTAAAGCTCCTTTTAATCTAAACATAAAAAATTTAAACAAATTGATTTCTTCAAAAAAGATCTTTGTTTATTTAATTTAAAGTTTTTACTTTAATCAACGAAATGTTAAATATATTTCTTTATTTACCAATGTTGTTAAACATTCATGTTGCCTTTGATTGTCATCTGACAAATGCATTTGATTATCCAAACCGATTATCTATTAATAAAACAAAAGTTCACGAAATACCAAATAATTGTATCTATAACACCATTAGACAAAGATTACTATTACTTCTTATAATTAAATTCAAAAACAAGGATAGTATAAATACTATTAATGTAACCTTTTTAATACAACTTTACACATGAAATAAAGCATAGATCTGCGCATTAGTCTCAAAGCAATGCAGCCGGAAGCTCTGGACAAGCGCCAGAATCCTTGCATGCTAGTTTCACTGCCATATTGAAATCTTTTGTTGTGTATGCGTGCACTACATAAATGTATCACTTGCATATATTTGAATTAGTTTCAAACGGCCTTCACAATCTTGAAAGCACACCGAAGCGGTGCAACTCACACCGATTACGCGCGACGGCTCTTCAGAATATAAATGCTTCAAGCTGAGGCAAGTATTCTGGAAGACAAGAGACGTCAGTTCGAAGCAGAAACGGTTCATCCGTACAAAAATATCAATAACAATAACACGTCTGCATCACTATCGACAATAACATAACTAACAGAAGTAAAAAAAGTGTTTCAAACTGGTAGAGAACATGTTCTTGTAATTGAGCGGTGACGTTTCTCTGCAATCAGTGTGACATATCCACAAATGATATGATGCACCTTTAAGTTTACAAAATTCTAATTTGCTTTTGTCATCATTTAAGACGGCAGATTTTTAGACAAAATGTATTTTCAAAAACTTTTACTATTTAAATGACACTGTTATGTCAGTTTATACAAATATAACGACAGACTGAATATTTGACCTAGTTTTTTTAAGCCGACGTTATTGGTTGCTAAAAGAAATGTCGAATGAAGTATGCGATAAAAAGTGTCTATGAGAACATAGAGAAAAAAATTTCCAATGCTGGACTGTTTTAAAATGTAATTATTATTGATATTCAAATAAAATAGCGGGTTTTTTCGTTATAAGAAATGAGCTAAAAAGAGTACTGCTGACAAAATCTGATTATGAAAAGCAGTGACTAAGACATGTAATATTTATTTGAATTTCTTTTCTTTTTTAATTAAATCAATTTGAAAAAAATTATATTATGTCTGATGAATCGTTATGTTCTATTTCTGTACGTAACACCTTTCATGGGTAATGTGGAGGCTAATGATACGACCCTCTAATTCCTTACATATTTCAGTGGAATAAAACATGGACTTAAGTTAAACTTGCACATTTATAGTTATAGGTATAGCAAAAAAGGAATGTTTCTCTTAAAAGACTTCATGAATTAAACAGACTATGTTATTGTCGTTTGTTGTATTAAAATATTTGTGTAACGTTTGCTATTTTAAAAATCGTAAAACGTCAATTCTTGTAAAGATATCAGTAAATACCGATGCAATAAATCACTGGGAACTTATGGTACTATCAACATTAATTTTTATGTGATTTAAACATAACTATTAAATTAGGTTCCTGAATGTTAATTATAATTTATTTACTGATTTACTTTTTTACAGAAACTATTATTGTAGTAAACAAAATTCAAAGTTTTTCATAATTAGAATTGACTATTTCCTATATTTATGAGACACAGTATAACAGTTTCAGTTGCAAAAAGGTTTGGTAATTTATGTTTGTATTATTTTTTAGAACCAGACTAATTTGCTTCTTGAAGAACAACAAAAACCACTTGTAAGTATTTCTAACATAAATACAATGAAAACTTAACATGCCTTAACAAACATTCTATAAATAAATATTAAAAGTATATTATATCTTTTATAAGTTAATGTATTTATTTTTTATCAATTGTTCAAATATTCATTTTAGTATGAATCAATTATTTTTATTTTATTTCATTAATGTGCTACTGTGAATTTTAAAGTGTCAGCAACAAAGTTACGCTCGGGGTTTACATTTTATCTATCGTTCGTTCCTGAATAATTAAAGGCTAACTTTGCATTGTTATCCAGTATAATTATCGTGATCAAAAAGGGTAAAGAAGATGTATTAAAATTTCTGTAGCATGAAACATCCACACACACACACACACACACACACACACACACACACACATATATAATGAAAACTTTAAATGAAATAAAATTCAATAATAAATTATAGAACATTGGTGTATTTTATTTTACCTGAAACTTATTACAATTTTTATTTATTAATTAAACATATTATGTATAGGGATTTATACAAGTAAGGAAGAAAGCGTTTCCAATACAATTTATAGTAATCGATTCACTGTGACAATTTGACGAAGTTTTATGAGAAATTGCTTTCACACAAGCCATGACAAAGTTCATATTTGATTTTATTATTTTTTTTTTAGATACCAACCCTTTTATCGAATGTAGAAAAGTTAGCTAGCACTATGGAAACGGATGGGAAAATGAACTTTTACAGAATGGTGTATTTGACATTTGAAATTGTTCCTCGGGCAGTCAAGTATAAATTTGACCAACTTATACCTTTTGGAGATCTTAAACAGAAATTAAGGGAAAAACAAGAAGCACTGCAGAAACTAAAAAACAAGGGTGTTTTAACACCTGATCAGTGGAAAATATTATACCCTAAAAAAGGTTGAAACAATTTTCTTTAAAAGTCTAATATACAACAGGAATAGTATTTAGCACGACATTATTACTATGTCAATAAAATGAATGAGTCTGACTGAAAAAATTATATTTAGACGTATTTTGTATATGTTTTCGATGGTTTTTAACCTTTTTTAAAAATAACTTTAAACTACAATAATTCTAATTCTGAATTGATCGAAAGAAATTCTATATACATAGAAATAATTTGTCGTAAAAATTACACACTCATTCGGCTTAAAAATGGCAAAAATTGTTTGACAAAATGTTTTTCTAATATTTGATAATCTAACGGCATTAGTGACAGAAAAATATTTGAGATTTAAAATTTAAAGCAATTTTGAACAAATTGATCAGATTTACTTGATTTGTTGGAAATTTAATTGATGCGAGATGCTTTATTTGTTACTCGGACTAAGAAAACAATTATTGTTGTTAAATTTTATAAGATGGATAACCCAGCAGATATAATTTGAAATTAAAGTTTGCTTTTGAATTTGTTTTAAAGGCATTGTAAAATCCACAGATTTCGACACAACTTTGATGTTACTGCTATTAAGAACGATAGGTGTTATTAGCAGACCAGTAAATGGATGGTATACTTTTCCAAATAAAACCGACTGCAGCGCTAGTGCAGATTTAATAAGGATCTTATTGCTTAGAAATAGAGTAGCATATTGCACGGGGAGCTGTATCAGCAAAAGGGACTTCAATGGTATCTGGGAAGAACTAACAAAGGTATGTCAATCAATTTAATCGATTTTCCCTTATTTTATTCTCACTGCATCTGTTTAAACTTAGTGAGAAATTGTTTGCCGGTTTGTTTGCTAAATGTCTGCGGTTTTCACAAAGTACTTCGGTTACCTCCACCATCCTAGAACTCTTTGTCTCGATAAAAGCGACAAAATAATTTTGCATGGACTGTAATACACCATTAATTTAATCTTATTGTACTCTTTTACTCAAACTTTACTTTTTATATTTTCAGCTATATTAGACTATCAATTATTTTTTCAATTTCATTTTTACATATTTCATATATTTCCAAAATAAATATTAATGTTGATTTAATGTGCAATCTAAGTGCTATAATAAGGGAACTCTTTGCTTTAAATCTAAACAGAAAGGAAAATGAAATTCCTACACGAAATTTATATTTCTTAACACGAGAATAATATTTTGGTCATTATTTTTGTGGCACAATCTATATACTTTTTACTTTTAGTGGAAGTTGGAATGTTTGTACTCTAAGCATGCATCAGATTTGAAACGTATTTGTGTCATATCTAAAAAAAATTTTCACAAAAATGATGTTCAAAATTATCTCTCTATGCCTAGGTCCGAATTCCGTTTGCTTAGAAAAATTTTTAATATTTTATATATGAAATCATTTATAATATTTACCAAAACTTATAATATGACAACTACATGTATCCTCTTGTGAGAAAATTTGCCATTTTGCAGGCCGTGCTAATATTGCTACTTTCATTTTCATTGATATACTTATTAAAATAACGTTATCGAAAACATTAACAATTCTTTTTTGTTAACCAAACCAATCAATCGTTCGTTTTGCTTAAAATATCATCAGTTTACACTTTTGATCTCTCATAGATAACTACTTCAAGTTGTTCAGTGTATTTCTTCAATTTTTATTTCCTCCGTAAGTTATTACTCAAAATAAAATTTTCGTAGATATCTTAATGACACATCTTTCATTATTACTTTAGAAAAAAAAGAAAGTTCAAAATAAGAAATATACAACTAATTGTAAAAATAATATCAAATCAAAATATAATAAAGGCGCATATTTTTACATATTTTATTATTTACATCTCAAGAAACATACCTGATCACATGTGATAACAGTTTTTAAGGTTACAAATATTAGTTATCGTATAGTATCTAAATTGTTCTGTGGTGTAATGAATAAAAATGTAGGAACTGTCAATTAAAGGATCATCATTCGAGTGTTAACATAACAGATCTCAAGGTAATATTTTATTTGGTGTGCATTAATGATAAATCTGACTTAAATAACATTTCAGCCACCTGTAAGACAGCTTTAATATGATGATTTGCCTTGTGTTTATTTTATACAATTAAGACGGATAAAGTGTACTCGTCTATCAACGACATATTAAAATAACCCAAACTTTATCAAGAATGAAAAAATCGCAACATATTTTATATAAATATGTAAATCTATTTTAAGGTTACAACTTTTGGTCATTTGAATGTTTAATTGGTTATTTTTAAGGCTATTATCCGTATTGGTGGTTCGAATTCTACAGATGAAATAAAAGCAATTTCAAAGATACCGTTAGATCAATTGATTGAAAAACATTACAAAGAATTCGAGGAATTGAAATCTAAAGATACCATCCAAAAAAATACACTGGGTAAGTATTATTTTAGTATTTCTAAGATATAAGATTCTAGAAACTGTCAAATCATGATTTATAGATTTGTTCAAACCCTAAACTAAATAGCTAAACTTTTTTATCACACTGAGTTATCTTTATCTTGCCAGTTTGCGTTTGTTTTTTTATTTGTTGTTGTGTAACCCTTCATGTTAAAAAAGGTAAAATGGTTTATGCGTTTTCGGAATAGATCAGCCTATAATTCATCCAAGTTGTCAATCTGGCGGTAATTTTGTGATCTACCTAATGCAGATAGAGCACAAATTTCTTTTCAGTGGCATCAATGTCAAGATGATAACTTCATATGAGTACAATACCAAATAATTAATATTGTCATGAGGGTATTGAATATTTAACAATAATACATGTTTAATTGTGCTGGGCCATGTGGGCACATTTCGGAAATTTATTCCTCACTAGTGATACAAGCGCCTGAAAAAGTTGATAAATAAATAAATAAATAAATAAATAAATATATTAAATAATTTATATCATATTGACAGCTTTAAAAACTTTGCGAATTCCAAATTAAATCTAAATGCATTAGTAAATAATATTACAAACCTGTTAGACATGGTTGGAAATTCATTAATTATTATAAATAGAAACAAAAAGCTTATGAGTTATTGCAATTCAAATTTAATAAAAAATAATATAAAGACAATATATCATTTCTCATGTTTAGTTTTCATGTAATCATAATATATGTTTCGTTGACCAAATTTTTAATAATTCAAACTAGTGGTTGTTTGACTTATATTGCGTACTTTTCCGATGAATTTCAAATGTTGTATTTTGCTTTTTGCTCAAGAAATTATTTGTTTAAAAAACTATGTGTATTCAGTAATTAAACTCCCCTCTCTAAAACCGCCGACAGAAAAAGGTTAAAATATAAGATAATACAAAATTTTCTTGTTATAGTGAGAGTTGTGTCTTAAAAAATATTCTTAGCGTCGCGGTTATGATTTTACAAAAGTAACGAACAATAAATATATGCATTTAAAATATAGCTTACCTAATAACTTAGAGAATTCAAGTAATTAGTCGCTGTCATCATGAAATGTCAAGATGTTAGATTGACTTTGTAACCTTTACGCCTTTATATTCTAAATGATTCGATTGATATAGTAAATGAGTATATACTTGTCAATAACAATGCTTAAACATTTATATTTTATTTTGAATTTTATTTGCGTTAATGGTTATTCAACTTTGATAATTAACATTTTTGTGTTATTTACGAGGATTGTAATTTGCATCGTACGATATTAAAAAAGCACTCGGCTCAAAAAGTGAAAATAAACATACATATATTCCAAAATATTCCCTGCAGTTGAAATAATTTCCAGTTTTGAAATAAAATCAAAGTCTTCAACTTGAAGGATATGGATGGTGTGACAAGACGAAAAACCTACTCTAATTTAAAAAATTGCTTCACAAGATCAGATATATGTGATGCAGCATTATCATGAACCAGACGTACGTACCTAAATCTTGACACAGTGCTTCGTTTAAGAAAATATCCTTAAGTGTTTGAAGGATAACATTCGGTAATACCAACATGAAAAACCTTTACATTTTAGTACCGGATTTTCGACGGCTATCCCATGACATGAGCCGAATATGGAATAAAACAATCTTTCTGTTAGTGCTTCCTTTGGCATCTAGAGGCCTTCTACCGTGTAAAGTTTAACATATTGTGTTTCCAATTTTATTTTTACTAATTCGAAATAGTAAACTCATGATTCGTTACCAGTTACATTGATTAAAAATTATTTTTGATTAAATTTAAGCTATTTGTACTCGTTTTTGATCATCTGTCAATATATGAGGGATCAATATAGAAGAAATCTTCAACACGCTTTGAAATGAAATGCACACGCGATATGCCAACAACTTTGAAAATATAAGAAATTGTATATCTGGCATCACTTTAAATTATTTCTCTGACTTTTAGACATTTTCCTTGCCTGTTACAGTTGTAGGTCGTCCGGATTTTAATGCATTTTAGGGGTGCCTGCCAGTCAGAAATTTCTGCCTTCACCTACGAACTGTCTTATATATAAGAAACATTATCAGACATTGAAACTCCCCAAATTCAGTTATATTTGTATTACAGAATGACCGAGTTTTGTACAAACTTTTATAAATGCTCTTATTTTTCCAATATTAGCAATCCGTTTTTCAACGATTTTTACAACAGTGGTCACTGATTGGCTTTGTTGAAATTCCTATTATTTTTACTATGTGGAGCTGGAGACACTTTTTATACTGTTGATGTTGGATAAAGCTATCAAGCTTATCATCATCAACGGAAACGTGCAAAGCGTTGTTGAACTGACGAACAATACATATTAAATATTTAACAAGACTCGTTAACCGATTTTTATTTGCGAATACTTTCATAAGCGATAAATGAACGGTAAGCAATTAGGCACAGTTTAAGTTTCGCGCCGTGATTTAAGCAATATAAGCCCTTTTTACAACTTTAATAACATCAGAGTTTATTCTCACAAACAGTCTTTAAAATTGGTTGCAATGTTTCAACTGTTTATCTACTAAATTGAAAATAAGTTTCCAATGTACATTAACATAACCATTCATATTCTAAATTTTCAAAACAACGGACAAGTAATTGTGGCATCTTACGGAACGAATATAAGTGCTAGGAAATAAACGAACACTAGTCAAAGTAGACTATTATTTAATTGAGAACAATATTTTAAAAGAAAAAAAAATCAAAAAGTTTTCTTATCTTTTGTTAATTTATAGAAATGTTATCGTTGCTTTAATATCATTTTTCGCATTTTGACGAGGATTCTTTATTATTTTATCGACTATGTAATATTATAACTTCCACACTCTACCCATTCATTTATAACGAGCTGTCGCTTAAATATGTCAGCAGTTGATAAATGTTTCCATGAAACAGTGATCGAAGAGATCAAGATCAAGAGTTAAATTTCAGCACTTTCTCGGTTTTTCGGATGATATTTAATTGCTCTGGTCCTCTCTTAATAAATATTAAGTTGATTAGACTTTATACTTTTTATAGATCTAATTGAGCATAAACTTTTGGTGTGGGAAGAAGACGATAAAGCTTTTTTCGTGACAAGGTTGACAAATGCTGTTATAACTGCGGTAACGACGAATGATATAATTACGGTAACTGGTCCACCTGGATCCGGTAAGTCTGCAACTCTTCATCATATAGCTCTAAATTAAAAAGATCTGGATACCGAGTTTGTCCTGTTGATAGCCTGGATGAGATTTTGCAATATTGGATGCCAGCTGTGAGTCAGGTTTTTATTTATGATGATCCGTTTGGAATTCAAGGAATTGATGAAGCAGAGGTCAATGTATGGAGAAAAAAGCAAGACACCTTGAAAATATTCTTTCAAAACAGTTGTATGAAGATTTTAATTTCAATCCGCAGTGTTATTAACAAAAACATAAAAATTGAGAAGTTAATTGATCATGAATCAATCAGTCACAAAACTATCTGTCTTACAGATGAAAATATCAAGTTGAATCAAAATGAAAAGCGCGAAATTTTTAAGAAACATCATAAGTATCAAGATCAGTTGAAAATTGACAACATTGTCACAGAAATAATAAACTTGGAAGATACATATTTCCCTTTACTATGTAAGATATTCGGTTTTGAAAGCGATTTTAAATACGCTACTGTTAGCTTCTTCAAAGATCCTTTATCAGTATTTGAGAATGTAGTTGCGGAGTTTCAATCGAATGATGGGTTACAGTATTTCTGCCTTTTGCTTTGCATGATCAATGACAATGAAATAAGTCTTGAAAGCCTTGATTGTACAAAAGAAGAAGCAACATTCCAGTCTTTGATGGACGATTTGCTCGATATGTGTAATCTTGAAAGGTCAATACCTAAATCTGAAATCACAAATACACTACAACGTTTAGAAAATACATTTTTGGTAAAGGATGGTTGTAACTACCATTTTGCACACTCCTGTATACATGATGCAGTATTGAAACACATTGTTAAATCATCAGAAGAAGTTCATGGAAAAATAATTAAACATTGCTCAGCAAAATTTTTGAGAACAAGGGTATATTTAAAAAACATGAACACTACCAAGGAAACTTGTATAGTAATAGCAAAATCTTTAGAAAGTTGCTGGGGCAAACGAATCATTGATTTCATTGAAGATGGTTCCTGGCATGATGTTTTCCATAATGCATGTTTATCTACTGAGAAAGGGGATGAAATTTTAAATGCAGAGTTAAAAAATATTTCACCATCAGAAATACAAATGATTATGTGTAATTCAAAAAGAAACGAGATGAAAGTCAATTTGAATGTTTTAGATGGCTCGTATAATATCGATGAGCAATTGGAACATATAAAATCAAACGCTCTTCATTTTACAGTCTTAAAAGGTTTATTTAATGTAGTAACCACAACACTCAAATCAATATGTTTTGCCGCAAAGCAAAAAACGAATGACCACATAAATTTGTTTCTGCTTGCATGTGCAAGTGGAAAGGAAGTTTTAGTGAAAACGTTACTTTCAAACACTCCCACCAATAGCAATAGTGTAAGTCCATTATTTATCTCATGTTTTCATGGACATGAAAATATTGTTAAATATTTGCTAAGTAACAATATATCTGAAGTTGGCAACTGCACAAAGGAAGGTAAGTCACCTTTATATGTATCAGCAGAGGGAGGCCATAACATTGTAGCTAAACTGTTGATAGAAAACAAAGCTGAAGTTAACAAATGCACCAATGAGGGTATGTCACCTTTATTTGTGTCAGCAGCAGGAGGTCATGAAAAAGTAGTTCAACTATTGATGGATAAAGGTGTTGAAGTTAACAAATGCACCAGTAAAAACAAGTCACCTTTATATATATCAGCAGCAGGGGGACATGAAAAAGTAGTTAAAATGTTGATAGATAAAGGTGCTGAAATTAACAAATGCACCAGTGAAGACAAGTCACCTTTATATATATCAGCAGCAGGGGGCCATGATAAGGTTGTTAAAATGTTGATAGATAAAGGTGCTGAAATTAACAAATGCACCAGTGAAGACAAGTCACCTTTATATATATCAGCAGCAGGGGGACATAATAAGGTAGTTAAAATGTTGATAGATAAAGGTGCTGATGTTAACAAATGCGCAGTTGAAGGTAAATCACCATTATATGTATCAGCAGCAGGAGGTCATGATATGGTAGTTAAGCAGTTGATAGAAAATACAGGTGAAGTTAATCAATGCACAAGTGAGCTAAAGTCACCATTATATATATCAGCAGCAGGTGGTCATGAAATAGTAGTACAACAATTGATAGAAAGTAAAGCTGATGTAAACAGATGTTCGCTTGATGACAAGTCACCTTTATATGTATCAGCAAAGGCTGGACATGATAAGATAGTAAAACTGATGATAGAGAATAAAGCTGAAGTTAACAAGTGCACAAGTGAAGGAAAATCACCTTTATATATATCGGCAGCACGAGGTTACGACGAGGTAGTCAAACTGTTGATAGACAATAAGGCTGAAATTAACAGATTTACGAATTATGGGGAAACACCTTTGTTTGTATCAGCATTTCATGGTCATGAGAAGGTAGTCAAACTTTTAATAGAAAAAGGAGCTGACGTTAATATATCGACAATGTACGGACGAACTCCTCTGGATGTAACATCAAATTACAAAATAAAAGAAATGTTAATAAATAAAGAGGTTCAAACAAAAGAGTCAAATGCATAAAAAGTGCGAATATTTTGGTTAAACAGATACAAGTTACAATACAAAACAATAATTTGTGTCAAATAAGAATATCAATTTGGGAGAGACAAAATGATGAAGGCAGAAAAGTTAGAGAGAGACAGTTAGCGGGAGAGAAAAATTGTAAGCATTTTATTACGCAATGCTAGATTTTGAACTTTATTCGTTTTAACACAAACTCAAGGTTGAGATATATTCCGCGCTACATGTAGAAAAACATGCATACGGAAAACACAGAGACAATTGACTTTGCATTCGAAAATAATTGCCATATTATTTATCTCATTTCCTTTCGTTTTAAAGGTTTGACATAGCTAGGCAAAATTCGAATTAAAGATTTTTTTTTCATTTTTAAATCTTAGATTTATCTACAAGTGCCATATAAACATGTGTTATAAATCGTGATTTAACGTTAATCTTTTATTGTTTCTGTCTAGAGTTAAATAATTGAGTTTAAATCAAATGAAACATTTTGTAATTTTCAGATATTGTTAATATGATAAGTTAATTGATGGTAATGTATTTGACAAAAATGTAGCCATTCTTATATTTCTGTGTACGGATTTTAATGTTCAAATGAATTGGTGCATTTTAATATACTGAATTCAATTATCATGATGCCTTCCTTTTCAGAATGTCCGTTGTCAATATTCCAAAGAATCAAATATTATACGTTTTACATACACATTAATTTCTATTGTTTTACCTATACGAAAATTTTTGGCGTTCATTTCATAGTGTTTTGTCGAATGTTTCTATGTAACATAACATTTTTTTTTACTCCAATCAAAACTTTATAGACAATCAAACTTCACAGAGAGATAAGAAGCGCATCCAAAATTTGCAACGTTAGTAGATTTTATCTGCCATTCAAGGTCTTGGTAAATTTTAAATTTACATACATTTGCCTGTGGAATTTAGGAATCTTACCTAATGTGCAGATACTTGTAACATTCACTTTGCTTTTGAAATACTAAATTAATAGAGACCGGATTGTTTGTTTTATTTATATATGTTTATATAAATGAAGTGAGAAAATTATTGTACGCATATTTTTATTCTTGGTTACCTTTTAATGTTCACACAACTAATTAGTATCAATGTTCATTGTAATTAAAAATAGTATAATAACCACGTACATAAGTAGTTGGTTTGCTCTTGAAACTATTTGTCCGAATTTGCTGACATTAAACAAATACAAATTTAAAATCTGTTGAACTTCAGTTGTTACATTTAATAATATATGCATAATGCTGCTGTATATAACTGATGTTTTTTCTCAATATTTTTGTGAACAGATTTTAATGTTTTGATGAGTTTTTAATTGTTCTTTCTTTTGGTATACAAAATCTTATTAATTACAATGTTGCTTACCTCTCTAGAATCTCGAGATATTCGTTATTTATAATTCTAATTGTCTTACGTTTTATATTTCTCATAAACTGTTATCTTAAAAAAAATCTATATGATTAAATGTAACGTTTGCCATCTGCATTGCTCATTTATTGATTTCGATGATATGATTATGTCTCCAATTTTATTGTCATAAGATATGTTAAGATATCAAACATCGTGACTTTGGAACTTTCGATTCATATATTTTCAACTTTTGACTTAGGTTGTTGTATCTATCAAACGTTTCGGCCGTCTGTGTAACTGATGACTAAGAAAGATTTTCCGAACATATGGCACATCGAAATTTAACAGTTATTTTTGTTATAAAGTTAATAATAATGTATTATGTTTTTGCTTAGAATTTGATAATTGTGTTCGTACAATCTTCTAACAAATGATTAATATTTGTCCTCTAGGATAAGATAACATTGAAAATAACATAAAAAATTAAAAGTCAAAGTATAATGTATGGACGTTAAAGATGTTTTTGATTTTTTTTACTTAACTATGAAAATATTCTCTATAGATATGTTATAAAATATTCTCCGTTTATAAAGTATTTAAGTATTTTGTTAAGGACTTTTAGTTTGAAAAATTTAAATATTTTTCGATTGATACAAATTTGTAAATCAAAAGAAAGACTTTAACCTACCAATTGTTTTATATAAAATTTTAAACTTATGCAGTGTATTTTATTAAGCAACTCAACACTTAAGAAAACAATTAACTCAAAAGTATTCAAATCAAATAAAAATATAGAGAAACCTGTCACTAAATTTAAATTATTTTTACAAGTTTATTAGATTTGTATTTAATTTTTTTATTTATCATTTGAAGCTGATTGCAGTATATTTTCTTAGGCTAATCTACACTAAAGAAAACAATTTACTCAAGAGTGTTCATGTATTAGGATAATTGATTTAATATTATTTATAAAAGTGTAACAGGTTTTGCAAATTGTTGTAGATTTCACTTTGCTTTTGAAATACTAAATTTAAGAGACCGGATTGTTTGTGTTATTTATATATGTTTATAAAGACTGGTTGAGAATATTATTGTATACAAATACTTTTTTATTGGTCAGAAAATCAATTAATATCAAAGTTCATTGTATTTAAAGAATGGTATAATAATCACGTACATAAGTAGTTGGTTTGCTTTTGGAACAATTTGTCTGAATTTGTTCA
This sequence comes from Tegillarca granosa, assembly GCA_029721355.1. NCBI lineage: Eukaryota > Metazoa > Mollusca > Bivalvia > Arcoida > Arcidae > Tegillarca > Tegillarca granosa. The sequence goes on along the minus strand of CM056611.1, from coordinate 14,310,799 downwards.
TATTAAAAAAATGCAAATTTAAAATTGTCAGTTGTGTTACTACATTTTGTTAAAAGTAAATGTTTAATTATGCTATAATTATTACAATTTATAACAATTCTGTTCTAGAAAACTTTTTATAGATTAAGTGAGAAATTTATTGTACACATATTCTTATTCTTGGCTAAGTTTCAATTAGTATCAAAGTTCATTGTAATTAAAAAACTGTATAATAACCACGTACATAGTTAGTTGGTTTGCTTTTGAAAATATTTGTCCGAATTTGCTAACATTAAACAAATACAAATTAAAAATCTGTTCAGTTATGTAACAATATTTGTAAATAGCAAATGTTTATTTATATTATGATTATAACAATTTGTAGCAACTGTGATCCGCACAACTTGTTTTTTATTCATTTATTTCATAGTTACCTATTAATTCTATTGATCTTCAGTTGTTATATTTAATAATATATGCATAATACTGCAGTATATAACTGATTTTTTTTCTCAATATTTTGATGAACAGATTTGAATGTTTTGATGAGTTTTTAATTGTTCCTGTGTTTTGGTATACAGAATTTGCTCATATTAAACAAATGTAACCTTTAATTACATTAATTTTTTTAAGTTTATTAATTTTTAGCTCAGATGAGCTATTACTATCCATCTTCGTCCGTCGTGCTTCGTGCGTCAACCTTTTACATTTTAACACCACTAGGCCAAATTTAATGAAACTTGGTAACCATCATGCCAGGGTGAAGCCCTTTCAGATTTGCCCAAATGAAGGAGTTATGTCCCCTTTGGGCCCCATAAGGTGGGAAATAGTAAAAAAGTTTTAAAATCTTCTCCTCTGAATCTACAAGAGATATACATTAGTTATATCATTTACAACATCCTTAGGTCATCTTTTTTTAGATTTGCACAAATGGTAGATATGGGGCTCACAATTAGGAATTTGTAAGGGAAAGTGCTTCAAATTATGTATTTGTCACTATAACTTGAAAACTATTAACTTTTTGTATCGACATGTATATTAGAATATTATAGGTATTGACATGACGACCATTTTGATATATGGTTCAAGGTCATATGTTGAAAGGTCAAGGTCACAGCTGCAGAAGGAGACTAAAATTGCTAATTATCTTAAAAACTATTATTTTTTGTGTAGGCATGTATATTAGAATATTGTAGGTATTGACATGACAATCATATATGGTTCGAAGTCATATATGTTCAAAGGTCAAGGACATAGCTGCATAATTATACTGAAATTGATTAATGATTTGGAAATTATTCATTGCACTACAGTTACTTCATGCATATTATATAAGCCACTTATAAATGAAAAGTTAGAGGATATATTTCTGATTAAATTTTGTGAGAGTTCTACACTTGAGTTTCTGTACTTAATATATTGTCTATTGCACTTTCAAACAATATTGGACATATCTTCAGGCGAACGTTAAGGCCCATGGGCCTCTTGTTTTGTTTTAATTAATACGTTGTTTCATGTACCATTTGTAACTGATTACAGCATATTTTATTAAGCTACTCAACGCTGAAGAAAACAATTTACTCAAGAGTGTCAAAATAAGATAAATAATTGTTAATTATTTTCACTATTTTATAATTTTCTTTAATGAATACATTGTTTTATTGACCATTTAAAACTGATTGCTGTGTATTTTTTCAGCCGTTTACCCTGACGAAAACATTTTAATCAAGAGTGTCAATATAAGATAAATAATTTAAAATTATTTTTACTATTTTATAATTTTCTTTAATTAAATCATTTTTTATTTACCATTTAAAACTGATTGCTGTGTATTTTTTCAGCCATTTACCCTGAAGAAAACATTTTAATTAAGAGTGTCAATACAAGATAAATAATTTAAAATTATTTTTACTATTTTATAATTTTCTTTAATTAAATCATATTTTTATTTACCATTTAAAACTGATTGCTATGTATTTTTTCAGCCATTTACCCCGAAGAAAACATTTTAATCAAGAGTGTCAATACAAGATAAATAATTTAAAATTATTTTTACAAGTTTAATTTTTTTTTATTTCAAGTAATATGATTTTTATGTACCATTTGAAACTGATTGCAGTGAATATAGTTAGCTACTCTACACTGAAGAAAACAATTTATTAAAGAGTGTTCATATAAGATAACTATTTAAAATTATTTTTACAAGTTTATTAGTTTTTTTATTAAAATTAATTCGTTGTTTTATTTACCATTTGAAACTGATTGCATTGTACTTTATTAAGCTACTCTAAACTGAAGAAAACAATTTCATAACAATTTCAGGATGTTCATAAAAGATAGCTCATTCAAAATTATTTATAAAAGTGTAACATATTTGTAATTTTATTGATTTCAGATTGGATCCTTGAATGTATTGCAAAATTTTTTAACATTTTTATTGTGTGTTTATTGCATAAAAAATTCACAAGCATGTCTTTACAGTTAAAGGGAGGTTACTGTTTTAAAATACTGAGCAAAAAGCAATAACATACATAAAATCAATTTATTTTTATAAATTTAATGTAAAATGAAAAAAAAAAAAATAAATAAAAAACACCAATGGCTTGAAAGCTTTTATGTTCTATTATACATGAAAAAACTAATCAATTTTTTGAAAGTAACTAAGGTCTGTTCCCTCCTGCAAAACATTCCTTAGCTGGATTTTGATTCACATATTTTTGGAACTTTAGATTCATTAATTTGCAACTGTTTGGCGTATGTTTTTGAAACTATCAACTTTTTCGGCCCCTAGTGTCACTGATGAGGAATGATTTTCCGAAATGTGCACATCTGGCACATCAAAATTTAGCAGGTATTTGTTATATATATATAAAAATACAAAATGTCACTTACCTTTTATTAGTTTAGCTGTGTATTATGTTCAAATGAGTTGCAAAAAGATAAAAAGACATACTTGAGTTCACAGTATACTGTGTTAAATGCAAAAACAATATTTGTTTTTCGAGTATGATTTTCTTATTTTGTTGTGAAATAGATTCTTTTTACCGTATTTAATTAGTCTGTTGGTTTTCATCAAAGTTTTTTCGAACTTTTTTTTTGAATTATACAAAATTACATTCATTATAGAAATTATTTTTGGAAAATATAATCATGCATTTGTAAAGAAATACATATCTTTATCAAATATGATTAGGCCACAAATAAAAATATTTTTGTTTCCTCTTGCCCTACCCTTACTTCTGATTGGATAGGTGGGTAGGTTTTTTCACATTCTTCACACGTCACCTTGTGTGTTTACTTGTACATCTTCATAACTACGACGTTTGTATCGCATTGAATTTTAACTGTATAAACGTCTTGACAACTAAGAAGGTTGGTGACGTAATTGTGAAAAGGAAAGAGAAACGAAAGGGAATCTATTAGCACCGAATGGCGAAAAAAAAACAGCATTTTTCAATAATTTTTTTTAGTCGGCCGTATTTTTTATGGTCGGTCGCGCAAGGGGAAACAAACTATATTTTTATTTTGGCCTTAGTGTTTCAATATATTTGCATTGCTTATTATACTGAATGATTTTTAATATGATACTTGTGGCCATATTGTGCTGTTTTGCTCGATTTTTTTTACAAATAAATGCATAATATACACTGAATTGGATTGGTGTTTTCACTTTTAAAAGTCAACTTTTTTCCATTTGTGCTTGGTAATCCTAGCTTATCTGTGCCATAGCTCTTAAAGACAATTGAAACAAAAATCAATCAATCGCTTGAAAAAAATATCTTAAATTTGAGTATGAAAGGCTTTTTGTCTTTCAAATTAAACTGAAATTTGGTAACCTTGAACAAGTACAATATATTTAATAAGAATAAACGAAAAAAAGATGATTGAGAATAACCAACGGAAATGCCTGTTTTCTCTTGTGAACCTGCAGTGAATGGTTTAGTAAGTTGTTTTAAAGCTCGAGAAACTTGGAGATCCTTATAAGCCTTGTGATTATGAGCCGTTTCCATTGATTCACAAAAGGAAAATAATTCTAGTCTTCAGGCGGTTAGAGGATGAAATGTTAACGTGCCAAGGATTACAAGTAGATAAATATTCTAAATTATTCGAAAAAATAATAGAATCATTCAATTACGAACAGAAGTTTAAAAGAGAGTAGAAACCATAACAATATTAGTTCTCATTCACAAACTGTTAAACATAACATATTGTGTATTTTTTACATTTTGATTCAAGCTGTTTATCCAGTCAGTCATGTTGAAGCTTGTTTATTTATCAAAATAAGTTACATGACACAATTTATCAATCGTTGTAATATTGTTTTATAAATGATCAAACAAAACTGACAGACATTAAAGAATTAGTAGCCAATTTAAGTATTATTTCGAAGAAAACGTCATTAAGTTCCAAAAAAGTAATAAAATATCCAATGAAAGAACTCATCATAGCATGAGCAATTGATAAAACAGTAAACGCATGGAAATCTAAAACAAGCTGTCAATAATAAACAAACAAAACATGTCAATTTAAAGCATAAACAAGCAAAAACTGAAATACTCAGTTTGTTTGCCGAAAGATATTTGTTTGCTCAAGGTACTACGTTTTCCTTCGCCATTTCAAAACTTACCGCCTCGATATAATGAAAGAAGTTAAAATCATATTCTCTAATATTGTCTAATATTGAACGCATCACATATAAAATTACCACCTCGATATAAGTGAAAGAAGTTATAATCATATTGTCTAATATTGAATGCATCACATATATTGGGAAAAATTCTTCATTTAAATTGTGTCGCAGTGAATTAACTTTAATGATTAGGACCCCGAATGAATAGAAATTCGCAATAAGAGAATGTGTATTCGTTAGATGTAACAGTATGTTTTTAAGATTTATCTTATATAGCGTGCACTCAGGGTGATTTTAAAGTTCCAGTTTTAGACATTTTATACTTCAAATGAAGTTGAACAACCATTTTTTAATATTTCAAGGTGCTTTGTTGTAATTATAAGTCACTTTTTAAATTTTCATTAAAAAGCAGAAATTACAAATAAATCAAAAGTTACCGTACAAAAACTCTGTAAAACGCAAAGACATGGTTAATTCTGTATCGTCTTCTTCTTAAATGCTTAAAGTGTATTTGTTTAACAGAATGGTATATCACATTCCTCATATCTGGTAGAATTGTCAATTGTGTAACACCAGGGTCCCTTAGGAGATAAATCCGGGTTCCGACATTCGTTGCCTGGCAACTGATTGAAATCATGATCATTAGTTGAATCCATAATCCATGCTTGACTTTCCTTTCCAGTGCTCGTTGTATTAGCAAATCCAAAGAATTCTAATCCTAAAGTACTCGTTTTACACTTTTTTCAATTCCTTGAAAGAAAAAGTTTTATACAGGTATACATATAAATATATATCTTACTTTTGTGATTTTGACATTTGCCGATACGTCTGTTTTGAATAGTACTTAAAAAATTTGTAGCCAAAATGTCAACACAATGTTTGTGCTTAAGCATGCATCAAATAAATCGGGAATAAGTTTTGTATGGGACACGAAAAAGTATATTAAGAAGCAAGCATTTCTAACGTTATAATGAAATACTTTCTCTTGCTCCAGAGCACTTAAAATAGTTAAAATAAAAAAAAAAAGATTTGATGGACCAGATAAATAACTAAACAAAGATTAAATAATTCCAGTTTTCGATTTGTTCTTATTAGTTGTAGATGTCAAGATCACTTTGAAATCGTAATTACTTGTATATACGTTAGTAATAAAGAAATAGTAAAAACAAATTTTCGAATTAATACGTAAATTCAACTTACAAAATATTTGTTTTATTAAAGAACGAAATGGTACTCAAAAATATGGTCAATACATACGTTATATATCATATATAAAATTTCCAAACAAATTATTATTCGATGATGATTTTTATTCGTTTAACGAAAATTGCAATCAATATTCTGTTTTACAATGTTGTAGAATAGTCAACAACGAAACCATTTGATTTTCGACAGGGAAAGTATACAAAGTTCAATTTTCAAACAATACGAAAATTTTTTATAGATCGTTTCTTTCTACGTTTTTTCGTTTAACTGGCATAAATCTTTTAAGAAAATAGCCTACGTTAAGTCTTGAACTTATTATACTGATACAAAGAACTTTGCCATTACCATTGTTTTCACAAAGTTTGAACGCACTTTAGACTACTTTTTCATGAGACGTAACATTTTTAAAAAAGCTTTTATTGTTAGATATATAAGTTAACTCCAGGTTTCTTTGTAATCTCGAAATTGATATAATCAACAAACACAAAGCGATTTATAAAGTAAGAACTATGGAAACTGATTAATTAAGTTATAAACGTAACTTTAACCAGGTAAGTGAGTTTTGATGCTCAGGGTTGTGGTCATCTTTCTCAAGGTTGCTACATTCAGAACGAGCAAAAACAAACTTGTAAAAGGAAGGAACATAAAACTATTGGATGTCTAATGAAGCAAGAATTAGTTTTAAAAAGCCGCAAGTGAAGGGTGCATTAATCTTTTACAGGAAACATGGAACTGTATTACTGTGCGTTTATGCACTAAACTGACGTTGCTCTAGTCGAAACTAGCATTAGTTTTTAAAAAGCCGCACTGACGCTTGACATAATCAATTCAAATTCAGTCAAAGTGACCCACTACCTAAAAACAAAACATCTTCAATCGACGAAGTAAATGCATTTCTTAGATTTTCTGTTCCATTAAATACCTACTACTCTGGGTTAATATGTTAATATAAATAAAAATCCCACTTATCCATTGGAAGCATACTCATAATACTTACTATGAATACAAAATGGAACATCACTGTATTGCCACCTTGTAGTAGAATCGTTCGTATAACACCATGGTCCGTAAGACGCATTGTCTGGGTTTCTACAATAGTTAAAAGGTAGAAGATTCCATGGGTGAGCATGTGGCGTATTTAAACTCCATGGCTGACATAGTATACCGAAAGCTGTTATGTTTATTGTTCCACGATATTCTGTTCCTTTCAATGTATTCCGGCAATTTTCTAAAAATTACGTCAGATAAAAGACATTTATCACATTGTCGTAAAATTAAAACTAAAGCAATCAAAACCAATCAAAAAAAAAAAAAAAAAAAAAAAAAAAAAAAAAAAAAAAAAAAAAAAAAAAACATCTGTATCAAATGTTATATAAAAGTGTATTTATAGTCACACTATCCTCTGATTAAGCTGATGATTAAAATAAAGCTATTTAAAACACCTGAGGATTTATAATTTTCTTTAGGTACTGCAATTTTTTCTAAAATTTGTCTTTTTGAGGAGAGGCAATATTTTGTAAAATCTGTTAAATATTGCATAAAGATTACTTCAATAAAAGTCAATCAATAAATTTGCGGATTGATGCTTCATCTTTCATATATTGACATCTGATAATATAGAGATGATTAGTAAAAGCATTTATAAAATTGGCAGAAGTTTTAGTTAGAAAAAGAACATTCCAATAAAATAAAACATAAACATATAATATGTTACACTTAAATTTTAAAGTATGTAAAAATTCAAAACTCAAAATTAAAACGGTCATTTAAATTTTATCCTAATTGCTCTGTAATCAACCATACTTTTGAGTACATTTTTAATATGTAAGAAAGCAGTCTATTTCCGAATCAAACTATTAAAACAGGATTTAATGAAAAATAAAAAACAGGGTAAAAATAAACATAAAATTTCTGTCGAATAACTGATACTTAAGGTCAAGATGTGTAACGAACATAAAACACTGAATCAAGTGATGTACTATTGGTCCATAATTGTATGTAACATGTTTTTTTTTTCTAAAAATTCCTTTTATTCAAAACTTCCCTAATAAAAATAACAGTAAGATGAATTTAAAAATATTGATCTTACCATATTCTTTTTTGAAATGAAAAACATCTTCTCATAATTTGTCTGTACATAGACGGATTTTTTTTAACATATATGAGGCCTTAAAAGCCGATATCTTGTGTCAAGGCAGGGGTTGTACGTTAAAGAACCGTTCCTGCGCATTGCCCAAGGCGCACTGCAAAAAGGTGACTATACCTGCTACTCCACCTATAGCTGTGACGTCTCGAAAAAAGTGAAATATTCTTGACTTGGAGTAAAAACATATTTAATAAAGTAAAACTCTTGAACATATTATCAATCATTAAAGAATTATAACATACGCATACAGATGGTTGCTTGTCATTATTTACTAAGGTGAGTAGTATTCACCACTGCAGTTGACAGTGAGTAGTATTTACTGATCTGATTAAAGTACTCCACACTAAGTTGCTCCTTCAATCGATGAAAGAGTTAGATGGAAAACGTAACCTGATTAAGAATGCTTGAAACATGGCCAGTATTTCGTCGATATCTATTACCGGTGTATTTGATATTTTTCCAATAAATTTCGTTTGCAAGTCCGTTCGGGATATTGTTTACCTGGGAAACTATCGGGAAGCTGTACTGTGATAGAAAAAGATTATTTTCTCGTTAACGCATTCAAAATTCTGGTCTTTGTAAATCTTTGGTAAAAAAAAAATTGCACAATACGGATGTAATTTACTCGTGCAATATATTCTTTCTCAATAAACAACCACCTAATTACAAGCCCATATATAACACACAATATATATCTATATTCTTCCTCCTAATTACAAGTCCATATCTATACACAACGTATATACACCTTTTTTTTCTTTTTCAAGGCAATTACCACAGTGAAAAAAGAAATGTTATATGAGGCTAAAATTTATATCATGCCTATGAAGCAGTGAAATTGAAAGGTCTATCAGTTTACAAAGCGGGACGTCAGTATGGTGTCCCGGAAATTACTTTAAGAGATAGAACATTAGGTGTTGTTCAGCTTAATAGTAACCCTTGTCCCAACATAATACTTACCTATGATGAGGAATTGAAATTAAAACAACATGTAGAATAAATGGCAGAATTGGGATATAGCTATGCTGGGGAAGATTTTTTGAGATATCCTCAGATTATTCTAACATCCTTGGTAAAACTCCTAGTTGACTCAGACTCAGTAAAAACTGTTATTCTGGTTTTATGAAAAGGTGGCCCGACTAGAATATTGATGACAATGGTTTTTCAACTAAACATAATCCATCCAAAGTAGTTTGTAATGTCAACCTTAAAGTTTAGGCTATCACTTCTCCACGGCAAAGTAATATGGCTGTAATTGGTTCTAGAAACGTGCTAGGGACACCCTTGCCACCATATTACATATTCCATGGGAAGAAGTGGAACCCTTACTTCCTGAAAGGAAAACCAACAGGTTTAAATGGAGAATGCATAGAAAGTGGATAGTCCAACTATGCCGTTTTCAAACGATTTTTGCGGATACAAATTCTTCAATATGCACAAAGAAATAATGTCAGTCCACTTCTAGTCCTGTATAATGGGCATACTTCACATGTGAATCCTGGTTTAATTCAGTGGCCAAGAAGCAATTACATGATTTTTTCGTGTTGTCTCCACACATACTACATCTCTTTCAACCCCTGAATATTATGGACCACTTAAAATCAAACTACTGTGAATTCATAATTTTTTTGAAATCAAACCCGGCAAAAAATTAACCAAATATGAACAGGGGAGCTTTCTGGTTCTGCTTACACAAAAGCCATGCCACTATCAAATCTTTTTTCATCTTTCCGGAAAACTGGCATATTTTATTTCAAGTGTACAATACCTGAATTAGCAATGAGGCCAGTGACACTTACCATAAATGAAAATGAACCAAAAGAAATCCAAGCTACCAATGACAACATTTGAACTACTGCCTGCGATCACGAGAACATACAATCACTGCTCGTCGCTTTAAAAAAAGAAAAAGATGAAATAAAACAGATTAGCTCCACAATGTTTTTAAACGCACTTTCAATAAACAGTGAAACAATTAAGATAAAGAAATCAAACAACGACAAGAGACGCGATCCTACACGGGTAACATTGGAAAACGCAAAAAATGTTCAATTAACTCATCGGCTAAGAAACACAAAATGTGCAGATAAACAAATAAAAGAATAGTCAGTAAAATATCAAAAATACAGAAGCAGAGAAGTACACAATGTTTGCCTATTGCTGGGCCTTTAGGACCAACACCGTTTGTCAGCAACGAAGGGATCAATATAGATACTAGTGATAAATGTATAAGTGATGACAATGATAATGATGATGATAATGAAGTGTGTTGTGTTGCCTACGTAACAAGTTTAATCCAGATGCTATGTGTTGTTGCACTGGTCTCGTCATTTTGAAATGGATTAAGTGTGAACTTTGTGAGCATTAGGCCCATTTGATATACTGTTCTGCTGTCCACGTGATGCGTTTAGGTGACAAATTTAGATGCCCTCATTGCACAGATAAGTAGACTGTTTAGGGAAGTTGGTACTACCTTTCCAAAGTAAATATACAGTTGAAAAATATTACTGAATTAAATAATTTTAAGGTTTAAACAAATGTAATTTATATTTTTTACACTCTGTAACACCACATATATATACTAAAAACAAAATGCGAAACATAAGCATGAATAATAGCTTAGTTGATGGCAATGTATCCGTAGTCGGCGATTCTTTTTCTAATGCACCGGAATTAGGTCCTTTTTTTAACAAGTCATGTACGGAAGCTTCATTGGCGACTGACGCTGCTAACATCCAAGTGCCAATGCAAACAAAGTAATTTTACGAATATAAGGAAAAGATATTGTTAAGTTGTTACTGAGACAATGTGCAAATACTTTCACTGCTAATACATATAGACTCATAGCTATTATCACCACTGGTAATAGGTTCCTACACCATATAACCTGCTAAATTACTGTGAGTTGTTAATTTTACACGTTTCACATCACTTTCCAGAGTGGCTTGCCTAGATGTATTTATACCATTTGTGACCGTTACACGGTTATTTGTCTGTGTTCAAATTTGATTTGGATTGTTTGTATTTTTGTATTAAATAACATAAATCAAACAAGTTATTTTTTTTTCTCAGAAACTTACGCATGAAACATACTGGAGTGCTATTGAAACAAGAAGGTATCTGTTCTGTGTAGGTCAAATTAGACAAATTGGAAATGTCAACATTGAAATATCTGTGTGCTGGAAATATTTTCTTAATCACAATTTATAATAAAAATTGGGTTTAAATGAAAAGAGCAAAATATTTAAATGAAGTTAGGATGAAGTATGTCCACAAGTTAGGAAGTTTCTTGAACAAGACGATAAAATGTATAAGTCTAGCATGAGATTTTTTTTTCGAAAAAAAGTTAATATTTGGTTTATCTAGCAGGAATGATATACATTTACTGTGTCCATTTTTGAACTGTACATATTTATATCCTGATGGACAGTTTACCCCGGAACATGATCTATCCGAAATCTACAAAGCAGAATTTGACTTGGTTAAACGATGTATACTAGTATTTCAAGTCTAGAGCCAGATAATAGTTACAAATAATATAAGTTGTAATATATATATATATAATAAATAAAAAAGTACAACACGATTTTGTAAAGCATTAGCACTTTGATTACATCTTCCGACGCTTTACATAGTAACATTCACACCATGTTATGAATTATTATTATTATCATTATAATATAATTTTCAAAATTGTTTGAAAAAAGGCACATTGTAAGTAAATCATCATACTTACCGGTTGTATATCACTTTTTTCCTTGTATATGTAATTCTCATTTCTACTTAAAGGTTTTACGAAAGCATTTGCTACATTTAACTCGCATGCTTTATCAACGGCATTATAATTAAAAGAAAAATAATCTGGCATGGTGAAACATCTGTCAGCACACTGTTTGTACCCGAGCACAGCAATCTTTTCAAACCAAACATGTTCCATTATTTTACCATTTTGCTGCGCTGTCGTTTGCCTGGACGGACATGACTGTAAAAAACATTTCACTCACAAGTGTAAAAAACAAAAAAAGTGATAGTATATTTCCAAGCAAATCCACCTTGAAATAAAAAAATATTCGATAAAAAACAGTTCTTAAACTCTAGATTTACTAAGAGTTATTGTTTTTGTCAAAATTAGAATTAAAATGAGATTCAGATCAAATCAAATCAGATTGATAGTACACTGCAAATGATTTCTGAATAAAAATCAATATTTGTTTTTTGGATGATAAAAACCTGATGTCAAAATCGTGAACATGTGAAGCGACAAATTTCAGTAATATGAAAAATTAAAATTTCCCTGCGCATATACCGAAACTTATGGGAAGTAAAAAGCACAAAAAAAAACCATCAAATTAACGACGTATGAAAATGTTCTTTGATCTTTAAAAGGTTTAAAAAATTTAATTCATTTTTTCTCTCAGGCGATTTGTTTAAGTGTTGCCGATCGACAGGATTTTTAAAATAATTAATTGTTTCTGAGATAATTAAAATTTGTAATGTAAATAGTTTTTTATATATATAACCATATTATCCGCAATCATCAACACAAAATATTTAACTTCGCAATTAATGTAAATGATAAATACCCGAAAAGAATACATCATATATTATATGTGTATTTTTGATAATAAATATATAACTGTTAAAGTTTGATATGCCATTTGTTCACATTTCGGAAAATTATTCCTCATTAGGAACACTAGGATCCGAAAAGTTTGAAAGATACAGATCAAAAACCAAACAGTTGAAATCAATGCATCAAAAGTTCCAAAATCACATGAATCCAAATCCAGGTAACGAATACTTTGCATGAGGTAACAAACCTGAGACTGAAAATTTTGCTAAAAGGTATATTTTCTGACGGCAAAAAGTACTACCTTCATAGGTTTGGATACCCTCGGGGAGTTTCCTCCACCAGCAGCGGTACCCGTTTAGAAGTAATAAATATATAACAGGAATACCGTAGCATATATAGCATTTAAATATAAACTTTGATGCCATTTACGTTGAATAGAAGGTTTTTCTTACATTTTCACAATCATTTTGATATTTTCAAAACGTTCTTTGTATATGAATTATTTTTTCTTCAGCATTATTTTTGTCCTCCTTTACATTTCTTTAAAAATCATAAAATCCATTAAAACTACAATTATCTTTGGAGTGAAATCATACTACCCCACACCTCCTTTTTACCTTAAGATTTTTTACCATATGTTTTTTCTTTTGAATTCTACATGAATTGAAATTCATCTTGTTTGTAGCTACCGGGGTATAACAACGCTAAAAGTATTACAAATTGCATAATATCGCGTAGCTTACCTAAAATGTTTTACGCATAATTCCCGATAATTCCACATTGTTACACCCCAATAACTACGTAAAAATGAAATGCAATATAATAAAAAACCCGAAATTTAACAGTTATTATAACTAAGCTGACCTATATATCTGCATTAATCAGATGATTTTTCGAAAATCGATTTTACATGGTCGCTACATAATAATATGATAAATGTTATCTTTTAAAGAGGATAAAATGTCTTATATAAAACAAATTAAACATTGTTTTTAATTTATATATTTTTATTCAGTTTTGGTAGTTTCGGTGGACATATAAATAATATATCAATTGAATCCTTTTAGATAAATGAACTACGTTTTGTGTCATATAAACAACATACGGATAAACTGATTGAACAGCGTGTCAAAAAATTTAGGATGAAAATAATTAATTTACCAACCATGGCCTTTGATTGAGACGAGGGAATTTTGTTTAATGATGACACCGGCGGTACCTATAATGGCTGAAAATCAGCATCATTTAGCGTAGATATGGCAGTGGCTCTCGGACATTGCAATAAATATCTGACTATAATTATAATTTTTTGATATTTTTGCATGTTTGGAAAACATGCGTTTAAAAAATCTCATCCAACCATGTTCTGATTATTTTAGTTCACCATAATATTTATGACTGTATTCTGAAATATATTTGCCTTCTAGTAATAGAGAATCTCTTTTGTAGACCCGTCAGAAAATTCAAAATTGGTACACACTTAACACGATTTTTAAACGCATGTTTTTCAAACATGCAAAAAAAATCAAAAAATTATAATTTTAATTCTAGGTGGAATCTTTGCCGATCTCGAAGAAATTTCACAATACTCTATACCGTGTAACAAAGTGATAATTTTTTTTTTCAAAACTTAGTTTCAAAAATGTCCAAAACATCGTTAGAAAAGCAAAACCAAACACTTGTGGAAATAAAAAAAAATCAATTTTATATAAAAATGTGATTTAAAGCTTTTTTTAGTTCATTAATGGCAATTTAAATGTCAATCAATCAAAAGAATCTGTGACTAAAATATCATGAATTGATTGTCATACCCGACTTCCTAGTCACATCATAGCATTTTGATAACCGGACGATAACATGTAATTCCGAGGCCGAACACCAGGCAAGTCTGCAGTATCTAATTCTTATTAAGTTCTAGGTTTAACTCTGCAACGATAAGAAACCTCGGCAATTGGTGGACGCTTCCTTGACTTTTTAGAGATTTCATTAGAGATCGGGTAAGTTCAAAAAGCAATTAAGAAGCATGTGGCTGAAAAGGACCATGTCAAGCATATATTTTTAAAATAAAAATAAGACATTAAGTTAACTGATTATATTCGTACCGATTTCTATTGGTGCTGTATGCAGAACTGTTATCAGTTCTACCCTCTTCACTTAAGCTATATCAGTTTGGCCGTTATTACCCAGGTTTATTTGCTTATCTACTTTGTTGATTTGTTTAACCTTTTAATATAGTATGGATTTAAAGTATGCTTTTTCATTTCCAATGGTAGCTACGCTCCTCTTTTTTTATTGATTGCATTGTTTATATTGTTTATATATATATATATATATATATGTGTGTGTGTGTGTGTGTGTGTGTGTGTGTGTGTTCTGTAACTTGATTCTTTCCAGTACCTTTTTTAAGCTGCATTTTTGTTACAGAAGTACATGTAAAAATCATACATGTATGGAACATAAGAACACTTCAACAGTACAAAACAATGAGGTAAGATTGAAAACTTTTTTTGATTTGTTAATAAAAATGTTCAAACGTTTTTAAAATTTAACTAAAAAACAGTCTTTTGAAACGACTATTCCGAGGTAAGAGATAAAAATCTTAAGACCAAGTTTACAAATTTTTAAATATCAAAGACCATGTTAGAAACTGAAAACGACTTCATATACACATGAACTGCTAATGTGGTCGTGGGAATAACGCTATACCTCTTCATTCTGTAAGTTAGAACTTAGTTATTTATTATGCCAGTGAATACATTAACAGTTTTTGTTCACGGTATAATCGCATCAATGAAGGCTTGTATAAAACTATGATCATATAGTTGATAATGGTTTTCAATTTTAAACATTGGTGTAATATTGTAGTGTTTTGAAAATCCTTATTATTATGTACAGTATACATAAATCAGAGTGGATATATTATTAGTATTGAGTTCGTTAATTGTGTTTTTTTTCTAAAACAAATAAAATTGATAATTTTATTCTTACTTTTTGAATTCCGTTAAAAGGACAAGTAGTCTAGAATTTGTAGTAGTTGTTTTTAACAACATATACACTTGATCAAACTGATAAAAAAAAACTTCTAATCACCGGGCTTTTTACACAATCTGATCTAATAAAACCTAATTCATTTGACTACTTCAGTACATTTTCATAAATTATTTGCATATATTTACATTTAATACGCATTTTAACGCAACCAATGAGTTGTATGTGATTAATGGAACGTTTGTTATAAGTCATATAATTCGATCCGTTTGATTCTTTTTTTAATCAAAGAAGCTGCAATTTAAATCCATTAATAGATAACTGCTGAGTTTAAAAGCGTTTTATTACCCCGTTCTTTTTACGTTGTTTCAAGTAACTTTCAATGATAATTGTTTAGTAAATGGTGCGTTAAGTGTTGTATTTTGAGCAGAATTATTTTAATCTCAAATATGTTTATTATTTGGGTCGATCTGAATAAATGTGATAGTAGATTAACTTTTTTCACTCAATTGTGTGGATTTGAAACTTTTATTGTCTTTGATATAAGCTTAATACGTTCATAAAAAATTATGCATCTAACTTCGCTTCATTTAAAAATCCGTTCTTTGTATATCTTTGAAAAACGTCGCTTGATGTTTAGTCTGTCTATTGCCAATTTTAAGGTTCAACTTGTACTCCTTAGGAAAAGCTGCTGAATATTTTGTTTCACTGAAAATAAAATTCTTTCAATTTTAAATTTAATGATCACTTCACCTTCCTCTGTTTTAAAGAAAACAATCTATATAATGTACATCTTTCTAACAAATCTCTTAGTTTTGACATAGGGAAATGTTTTCTATATTTGCAAATTGCCTCAATTAATTTTCTAAAGCTTTCACTATTGACAGCAAGTTTCAGGCTAATTTTTGTTGATTAAGGGTTTCTGCAATGAAAAGTGAATACGTCAAGGCTAAATGATTGACGCTAAGATGAAAACGCAGCGTTCTATGACCATATCGTAAAACTAGTAATTAAATCACTTAGGATATTATCGCTATGAGTTCCTTGGTTTTAAATTCAAACTTGATAATATATTTTCAGCTAACAACAATTCCTCTGCTTTGTCTTTTGGATAATGTTTCTTGTATTCTTGAATGGCTTTGTTAAGTTTTTGACGGCTTGCACTATAAACGGCGAGTTTCAGCCACTTACGCCTTTGTCTTTTAAGGGTTTCTGCAATGCAATATTAGATGTTTGATAAAACATAAGGTACCAACATAAATCAAAGCTATGATATAAATAGATCAAACTTCAATAATAGTTCTAAATATTTAACACAAATACCCGTTTAATTTTGCTCCGCAGAATATCATAACAGAACACACGGCAAATCTATATAAGCTTGATATTAGATAAACCTAGATCAACTTCAGAAAGAAATCAAGCATGTTAAACCTACGCCGATGTGTCAGTCGTCACTTGCGATTGTCATAAGGAATATATTATCTTGGTATTTAATTCTTTACTGTATTATAAAACGGCATTAATTCTAGCAAATATCATCACAATAAATAAACAATGAATAAGAGTTTCGTTTACAACCACTGTGGATTCATTTATTAAAATCTAGATTGTGTGGTAAAGGAAGGTAATGGGTGACTTAAGAAAACATCCGGCTTACAAACTGACATAATTTCTCAAACAATAATGTTTTTAGGTGGTGCGAGTTCCTGTTACCCGTAAGCGCTCAAGATCAAAACAACAACAACAACAACAACAACAACATACAAACAAACAAACAAACAAACAAACAAAAAAAAAAAACAAACAAAAAAAAAAAAACGAAGAACTTAAACAAAAGAAAATATATCTTTTGAGTAATTAAAAAAACATATTATTGTTTCTATGCTCAACTGCTTTCACTCTTCATTAAGTAAAAATTTATTTTTCATCTGCATCATAGCAGTTGGTTTTGGCAAACAAAAAGGGTCAATTTCAGGAATTCCGTTGGTTGTGGAAAAATTAGTCAACAGTCAATTAGGTTTTTTTCCATTAGGTAATAGCATCAAATTTTAGTAATTAAATAAGTATAAGGACATGCCATAGACCCTTTAAAAACTCTGATTTTTTTTCATATGTTAGTCGGTCTTAATGAAGAAGTAATTAAAAATCTGCAAATCTAAAATTCCGAAACTCCTTTATACTTAACAATAAACTTATTGTAGTGTAACGAAATGTTAAGCATGTGAATATCAAAAATAAGTACCTTCTTTTGTTATTGCTTTGAAGGATTTGCTGTCTGATGTTATCTGAAAATAATAAAAAATATTTATATTAATATACGCAGTTATTGTCGGTTTTAGTTTTATTCTTTCTAATTTTTTAACTTTGTTTTTGCTGTTTCAGAATTGCTTTCGTTTTGTGTTATTGTACAATCGGCAGTTATCAAGCGGCTTTGTTATATTAAGCATGCAAATTGTATCAACTACTTCGATATTTTTACATATATACAGTGTATACCAGTTTTCGATCTTTCCAAATGAAAAGAAAATATTTACTCTTTCATGTATCACTACTTACATCGAAAAATACCGTGTGTATCTGAATAATACTATTTATGCAATGTAAACTTCACTTTTTTGTCAATATCTTCCTGCAAGTCCCTATGAATTTTCAAAATGACAAAGATTTTTTTTCAAATATCAAAAGGAGAAAATTAAAGATGAGTTGTTATATTCTGAAGCAAATGTCAAAAGCGAAACTTGGGGTACGGACCAGGACAAAATACCCATTGATCTTAAGATTAAGTGTAAAGGTAGGCTAACACTTTCAAAGACATTGAATCATATATTTAATGTTACAATATTAAACTTCCTTCAATGTTACTGAAGCAAATTTTCTCGAATGGCTTCAACGTTACTATTCTATGATGTTGTACTTAAATTGTGATATCGATACATCGACTTTGATAATCAATGTAATGTTAATGATTTATGCAACCCTATCTTTTAAAGGATTGATGCAGTTCTATCTAATTTATGACTTGTAAATTTATAACAAATTTCTCTTTAGTGATTTTAAAATTTAAAAAAATTATATTTAAAATTTAACAATTATTTTTAAAGTTTTTTTTTTTTTTTTTTTTTTTTTTTTAAAGTTAACAATAAGATGTTTAATTTCGATGTTTCACATGTGCACATTTCGTAAAATGCATCCTCTCAATATTCTTTCAAATCGATTTTATCAAATACCCTTTTTTGAAAAAAAAGTGTTGGACGTGCAGTTTAATTATAAATTATGGTTAACAAGCGATCATTACTTAAAAAGTCTAATTAAAGTCAAGTGTAAAATGATTTTCTATATTTAATATTTTGCTTTGTGATTTTGATTTAAATATAGACCGATTTGTTTGTGTTTGCTTAACATTAAAAAAGGATAACATTATAATTTAAGGTCTTTGCAATTACTGTTTTTGGTTATTAGGGAAATTAATGAATGACCAAAGTTAGATTGCAACCTTTTAAAACTATTTTACCCATTTACCTGTAAATCTCCAGGTGCATACAAGCGTGATATTTCACCTGTAGTATCATTGTACTTTAATTTCTCTTGCTTTACTAGTTGTATTATCGTTTCTTTTGCTGTTTTTATTCTCTCTTTCTGTATATTGAGTAATTTATCATCAGATTCTTTAGAAACTGCCTGCAAAATAAAAAAAATTAAAGAAACAAGATACAACTAATACAAGTATTTCAATAAAGCAACCCTAAATCCAAGCGACAAACAACGAAGGCAAAAAATGCCATTAATTAAACTTATCCTTGTTTCAAAGACTTACCTAAAACGTTCGTTTATAGTTTAAAATTCCTAGTAAACATATTACAATTTTTGATAACAATTATTAATCATGTAGGTCAATAATGGCTTGTTTTTTTTTTCAATCTGCAAACCAATTTTATAAACGCACAGGCAATGTTAAATGATAATTATAAGGAATTCTGCATAGGTGTACTAATCGTAAGTGTTATGGAACAACAAGCATAATGAGAAAAATACGAAAACTAGATATTCAAATATATTAAAATGTCGGTGATTTGGTGTAAATACTCGCATGACAACAATTTTTCCATCAAAATTAAAAAATCAACGTGTGTCATTATTTGTAAAAATCTTAATAAGATATAAATATAAATAAAACCGCTTGAGTTTAACTCTTGATGGGGTGGTTTGTGGTCTTCCAAAAAATTATAATATAAAGATCACATCGCTTTACAAAAAATCAAAGTCTGGAATTTAAATGTCAATGAGCTTTTGAATTTATTCTTTGTTTCTTTTCATAAAGTTTATTGTTTCGTGTTCATGGTTGCATTGTTTTATCCCAAATAACTTGCTTCGGTTTCAAAATGGTGTCTAACTAAACTATGATTGATTATAATCAATAAAAGAACAAGTATCAACATATGAGAAAATAGCTCTATTTACATTAAAAACAAAATAGGCAGACACAGGATAAAAAATAATTGCATGGTTTTACGTATTTCTGTAGGGCATTAACCATTCTATTTTAAATTGTCCATTTAAAAATACCTCTGTATAAAAAATTCCCTTACCAAATATTTATATAGCGTTACAAATTTTGTTGAACCTTTTTCGGTGGAAGCTGCAATTTCTAATTCAAAGTCAGCCTCCGGTGACATCAGTGTACCCTGCCACAATCCTCTTTCTTTTTCAACAAAATGTGTCCACTCTTCAAATGAATGTGTCCATTCCTCGTAGCTTCCTATTGCCGCAACATCTTCAGCTTCTTTACAGAATAATTCAATTGTAACTTTTTTATTCTCCATTATATTTTTGGACAACGGTTTATTCAATTTACAAAACAATTCGGACGAACACTTAGTAGCGAATGGGGAGTAGAATTTACACGGAATTACTGATTGTAATAACGCAGAATACAATGGTCGGGCGTTTTCATTGGATAAATTACTTCCCAGAATAGATAAACCGTAAAGTCCATGAGTAGACGCTCTAATACGGCAACTAAGTATATTATTATATGATTCTAAAAGTATATATTCAGGTAAGGACTGTATCTTTTCACCAGCTAGCAATAATTGTGCCTGAAAATACATAACACCTTTATACTGCAACAAATATTCAATTTCACCTTTTTCTGGAAAACACATAAAAGATGTATTCTTGTCCAGCTGTTTTAACTCGAACAGTCTAAAGT
Organism: Tegillarca granosa; assembly: GCA_029721355.1. Lineage (NCBI taxonomy): Eukaryota > Metazoa > Mollusca > Bivalvia > Arcoida > Arcidae > Tegillarca > Tegillarca granosa. Next base: position 14,290,065 of record CM056611.1, on the reverse strand, counting down.
CTTTAGTAGTTCCTAGTTGACCTCCTAAAATCGGAGGAAATTGGTATGAAGGTAAAGTATTTCCGGTAACTTTTATCAAGTAATTTGCTACGTGTTTAAACTGGATATTGGAATTTGAATTCATTTGCCTGCAGTATATTGACAACGTATATTCTGTTTTATCTGGAACACGAAGGGTAAAAATTGCAATTTTATTCTCAATTCTCATAAGAACACAGTTTTCTAATGTGATATCTCCTTCGCCATTTTCAACGAATTTGTAAGAAAAATCTAATTCTTTGTCAAGCTTAAATCTTATTTCAGCCTCTCCGTCGATTGCATATATGGTACCTGCTTCGTGCGTCAGAGGACGTATTCCATGTTCCGCCATATTTGGTCCGGCACCCCATTCTCTACAATCCTGAGTATGATACGGAACAACAGAATCATGGAAGCCGGAAGATATAAAATAAATAGTACATAGCTGTGGCATATACTGGTCACCACCAAATATTGAAAGTTTGTATCGACCTTTCAAAGGACATTTTATATTTAGGTTTAGTGTATGTTTAGATTTTATATTATCCATATAGACAAATCCGTCAGGACTCGCTGAATAATCTTTGGCATCAGATAGGCCAATTAAAAACTGGTAATTAAAATTACACTTTTGCTGACTTGGATATTCAATATCTATAGATGAAATACCATCCATACAATCTCTTATGCATATTCCTTCTTCTTTGAATTTTAAGCCTAATTTGAAAAACGTGTCTTTTATTTCTACCAATTGAAACCACTCTGCTTCAGAAACAGAACGTGCAAGAAGCTGCCATTTTCTGTCATCTGGGAAATGGGTATAAATAAATTCTTCGGGATCACAGAGGAAATAGAAATCCCGGAAATTATACTGCTTGCGAGAACTAGATGGCGCTGCCCAGCTGTCTCTGAACTTATCATCACGTGATCCAGTTAAATATGAGGACGCCCAACCAACGTCAAGAAGACGCCACGATTTATCTACAAGTACAGCGGACCATGATGATCTACCAGCTTTTCGTTCAAAAAGCATTAAAGTTCACTCCTTTTACCATGCCTTTAATAATACATGCTTTCACTCCAGTACACCTTTAATAATAATAATAATAATAATAATAAATTCATTAATTCATTAATTCATTTACATGTATTCATTCATTAAGATTTTGACAAACTTTGAATTTTTTCATGGCTTCAAAATTAACAAAAATAATACATTTTAGATTTGTCTGATAAAAGTTCAGGAAAACTTTAAAGGAAATTAACTATCAATCTAGTGTTTTGTATTTAAAACTTTTCTAATATGGCACGTACTACTCTTTGAAATGTGTATTTTATTCGTAGCATACATATTAGGCAAATTTTGAGAGTCTTTAATGTTATGAAAGGTCACTAATTACATTTTACAACAATAAGTGAGCATTTTTTTATTTAGATTGCCTCTTTTTTTAACAATTTTTGATGATTATGCTTTGTCTGATAATCAACAATAATTATTCTTACTTACTCGCACATATTACAAAATAACTGGTCCCTACTAAGGTGGCGTTGTTTTACATCTGTCAACATAGCTCCAACTGTGTGCGGCGGATACGATTTTCTTTTAGCGTCTTTTGGGAATACGGTATGTGACGTGATCCATCTGAATATTACCCGGACTTGTTCTAGTTCGTCAGTCGTTGGTTCAACTAAATATTCTGTTAATCTATTTAAATCTTCTTTAAGAAAAATATCCGGAGTCTAAAATAAAAATCGACAGAGAAACTTATATAAACTTATTCATGGACATTGTTCTAACTGACTACAATAGATCATCTATGCTGTCAAATTGAACCCTTCCAAATCACTTTAAGGTGTTCAATAATTGAGGAACTCACAAATTATCTGTATTTGATTTTTTTACGATGCTTACAAATCTATACTAAATATAATAAAGTCTCTTAGTACCTGAACTTATATCAACTTACATCAATTAAAGTGCATAAAATAAACAACTAAATATTATCTCTAATTGATCCGGAAATATTCTTTTTATTAAAATATTCTTAATTTTTTCTGGTCCGAGGTCCAGCCATCAATTGTCTTATTGCATATGAAGATGTTTTGCAGATGCTTGGGATGTGATTCAAAGGAACTGCATGATAGTGTGCTACGTTTTTAGAACGGCTTTTTATTTCACATTGATTAATCTACTCGACTGCCCACAGTAGAATTATTTGCGGTTCGTCTTGCGATTGACTTGCCTTTTTTGGAGAGATTTGTTCACTTCTTAAGTGACATCAAAACTGCAGTAGGCACAATCTTAATCTGCCTATAAGCTTTAAGGAACTTCCTTTTTCAAAAACTGTCCACAAGTTGTGAAAAGTACAACGACTTTTGCGCATGTTCAATATTTTCGTAATAAGACCGAATCCAAATGATTAAATGACGATTATCAAATTAGACCACAACTGTATCTTAAGGAAACAAATGACACCATTACTGAATAAATTAATATAACATACAGTGGATGATTAATAAAATAATCATATGTAATATATAAAAATGTACTTGGAGTACATTATAATAAAATGCCGTCATCATGCAAAAAGGAAAACATCAAAATTCATTATACAGGTGAACGAAACTTACGTTTATAGCGTGTTCATCAATTGTATAAAATTCTTTCATTTCTAGAAATTCTGTTTTTGTTGTTCCTGTAGGGTGTTGTGCTGGAATATTTAAACTGTCATGTGGCGGGGTGATCTTCCCACTACGGTACCAGTTCTGAGCTTCTCGCAACATTTCGACAGAGGGAAACTTCCCAAAATATGGATGACGGTTGAAGTAGCGGTATATTTTACGTTTAAACTCCTCCGGCGTGGTTTCCGGTCTAACATCAATTTTGGCCCTTATCTAAAAGAATTTATTATTTATTTACTTTTGAAAGGAAAATATGTTTCCACGACTTTTTGTTTATTTCAGTTGAAGAAAACTTGTTTTTACAGGTCATATGTGTTTTTTTAACTTTTTTATACTTTTTTATTCTCTATGCAAGACATAAATATATGAGTATACAAAAGTCGTTGACAAAACACATGTTTGTTTAAAAGGTCAACAAACTGCCAAAGACATTTTTTTCTATTTCTCAAAATATGTTGTTTTTGTTGATGTTTTCTTTGAGAAAAGATTTTTATGAGCATGTTCATTGGGTTGTTGTTGTTGTTGACACTGTTGTTGCATAGGTTGTTAATGGTGTATTTGTTGTTGTTGTTGCTCTAAATGTTGAGGTTATTTTGGTATCGTTGTTGGTGGTGGTATTGTTTTTACTTAATGTTGCTTTTTTTTCTTTTACTTTATTTAATTTTTGTTCACGGCACCAAATGTTTTATACACTGTCTCGTGTATCACATCTAAACTAATACCTTATCAAGATTTCTGACATTGAATTCTTGAACATCGTCTTCTGTATCAGAAAATATAACCTCTGTATCCGACTCTTCAGCCTAAAATAGAAAGCACAAAAGCATTTGCTTCGACATTGTCGATGAAACAATCTAATTATCGAGGATTTAATAGGATTAATTAACTACTGAACTGTTAAAATACGATGTTTAGAGTCAATATGAATGTAAAAAGTTTTTGGCACTCATATTAATTGACAATAAACATGATTTTAAAACAGTTCAATTGTTTTATTTCAGTAAATATATTTTTTAAAAAAAACATTATTTATTGATTTCAAGACTCAGACAATTCCCTTCTATAACATATGCACGTCAGGGCAGTCCAGTAGACGCAACAGCCACGAAGAACGTGTATTTTAGACCGAGAACAACCGGTTATTAATCCGCACTATTTTTGGTTGGGGAAAGTGGTTTGAAAACAATAGAGTTATCAGGTATTTTCTCGATTTTTTCATTAACATAATGTATTTCTGAGAATATTGTATATAAAATAACAATAATTTGAATATCATAAAAAATGTGTTATTATTTGTGGACTATATTTCGGTCGAAAGTTAGGTACACCCGTGTGGCGCCATTTCAATTATACAAGTTAAAAGTGCAATAACTGAAGCGAGAATTTGCAAAGAAGTTTGCATTAAAAGATTGTTGACTATGAGATTTTCTGTTTTAAATGTACATAAATAATATATGCCGAGCTTTATACTCGGTATCGTTGCAAATGCTGGAAGCAGTGAGTAGTATTCGCCTAATGCAGGTGCAAATATCTCTTAAAAAATTTTCCGATCAACAAACGAAGCATGTGTAACGGACAATTTTTACTGGTTGTGGCATACATATGTTTCTGAGACATGTCGTGCATGGGTGCCAAATCCCCTTGTAAATTTTCTGTTGTGTTTCGTGAATCTAATTTTAATTGTTTATGAAATTTACATTCCACAATCAATTTGACCAATTGTACCGATTAGACATTGTCTCAAAATTATAGGGGCTTTGTCAAGGTAGGAAGAAATTTTTATCAGATCTTTTCGTTCAAGATTTTTTCTTTTTTTCTGTGTGTGTGTGTGTGTGTATGTGTGTGTGTGAGAGTTTTGTTGGTTTTTACTGACCAGTCCTTGTCCGTTCTTTCAACAGGCATTAAAACATCATTTAGTTGTTTAACTCTGTCTCTCACATTGCCAATATATTACGGTGTATATCAGACAGGTACCTATTCATGTTGTTAAACTTTTATTTGATTAATTTAATTGATTTAATTTTGTGCATTTTACCATTAAACTGTCAATATAAAATCTCGTAAATGTCTCGAATGTTATCAAAAAAATGACATTGCAACCATGTTCGTTTAACTATGATAATGGAGTTCCGGATTGTGTATTGCATTTTATATGTATCCATACACAGAGTCACGTAGTTAATGTGATTGACAGTCGATATGAACACAAAGTGTATCAATCTTGCAGAAATAGTCGTTTCACAAGTTAAACACAAATATTTGTGTTTTACGATCCATTCAAGATCTTACTTTTTTGTGTGTAACAAACGTAACTTGAGATGTGATTGAAACAATGATGGGTTTACTATTCAGTCAAGATATTGCATTGCTTTAAGTAATATCTGTAGTAATCACAGTTTAAACTGGATTGACGGTTTTAAAGCACCTATTAAGAGTTGAGTTGGGTAATGGTGTTTAACGTCCCAGCCAAGAATTTTCACTTATATCGAGACGTCGCCAACTATAGGCGAATTTTGCCAGTGCGTTGCGCTGATGGCATTATACAGCAGGGTTCTTTATCGTGCCACGCCTACCGTGACACGGGACTTCGTTTATATTAAGTTCCCATCCGAAAGAACCGTGACTTTCATTTCGTAATGCCGAGTGCTTGGCGAAAGAACAGTCACTACCCACTTTCAAGTCTATGGTCAGACCCGGCCGGGGTTCCAACCCACAACCTTCCACTTACGATGCGAGCACTCTACCAACTGAGTCACCGCAGTGGCACTCCTATTAATATCTTTCACACATATTAAAGCGGTGAGTGCTGATAGAAAACCGTCAACCCTTTTCAAGCCTAATGACAAAATCTTAAGCTAAATCTATTCTATTTAGATTCAAACCCAGACCAGAAAAAAAAAACATTGTTATCACGTTTTCAGTAAGTGCATGCTTCAAACCAATCATGTCACCGACAATCTAAGTAAAAAAGGACACGTAAATAAATCATATACACTTATTATTTCTTTACCTCATTTTTGTCAATCTCTTCCTTCACAGATGCTGTTAATGCTGATATTGTTAATTCTCTCTCCAAGGTTTTTCTTCTGAGGATTTCTATGTCCGTGTGGTCCTTTGCTAGATAGTACAGGTTGTCTGTTTCCTGTAGATTATATATATATATATATATATATATATATATATATATATATATATATATATATGTGTGTGTGTGTGTGTGTGTGTGTGTGTGTGTGTGTGTGTGTGTGTGAACACGATTAACATAAAATTTCTACTGTAACCGAGTGCCTGAGCGTCTCCATCGAAAGCTGGCGGCTGTGTGTTCAAACCTGGTCATGTGATCGATTGGAATTTAAATTTAAAAAAATCAGTTGACTTTTTCTTGGTTGACGTTATGCATTTCAATGTTAAATATCAACTGATTCACCCGATAGTAGGATACTATGACTGGGGGAGTGGTATTATTATTTGCAGCATACTGACTCGGTGAGATAGCACTAAACAAAAAGTTAAAAGTATCCCTGATAGAGCGCTACTACAATGTGGATCATTATATAACACTCTCGGTTTTTATTGAAGAAAAACATTGAGAGAGAGAGAGAGAGAGAGAGAGAGAGAGAGAGAGAGAGAGAGAGAGAGAGAGAGAGAGAGAGAGATCACTTTTTATTTTAACTTACAGACCGTTCTTTCGACTGTACACATCCCATTTTGAAACTGGCTAAGAAACTATTTTTATCTACAAAATATATGTAAAATTTTCATATCGAATAAAGACATATAATATGATAAGATAAATTCTGACTATAAGACTGTTTAGTTTTAGGCGGAATATAACGAATTTATAGATTAACTTGTAACAAAATTATTATTTTCAATTCAACCAAAATTAATGTTCTATTCAATTTTCTCAATAATAAATATCATCCATTCTTAACACAAGATACAAAATAAAAGTGAAAACACTCTCTCTCTTTTTCTCTCTCAGTAAAAAGTATTTCACTTATAACGAGGAGGCCAATAGCAGAGAGCAACGTGCTTTTGAAAGGAAATATGTAAAACTTTTACTGTAATATATTTTTAAATTTGTGTAAATTATCAGGAATGGGAAGTTTTAATGGGCGTCACATTGGTGACTAAACTGGTAATATCACTTATTCCAACTCAAATAGGCGAATCGTTGTTCAGCTATGTGTATACAACAAGAACAATAACGGTTCACTTGAATAATTTCGATGTTTTTTTATGTTAAAACAAACCATGCGCAACAGTCTAATGATTTAAGTGACAATAACAAGTCGTGTGTAACATCAAATATTTAAGTTAAGTGATGAAAAGATTTGTATTTTTATACTCCAATTAATTGGTTTATTTTAGACATATATATTATATATCATGTAATCGCATCACGTAACAAATTTAATTGTTTATGTCATGCTGACCTCATTATATTTTTCTGTTTATTGATCATGTTACCTGAATTTTTTATGCTATTTACCCATGTTATCCGTTATCTAATGAATTCCAGAGCTGTTGAATTGTTAAGTTTTTGTTTTGTAATACCGTGTTAACGATCCATTCCATTATTTTGAATTATTTTAACTCCGAGAGTTGTCCGTTTACATTTATGTGTAACGGAAAACGTGCTCTTTGTTTCTGTTTTAATCTAATTATCGTCCTTTTATCGACACTAGTGTATTGTTAATCACAAAGTTGTGTTACTCGGGTTAAGCAGAAGTTTACCGGATCGCCGTAAATACACATGCAATCAATTAGATCTTTTGATTTTAAATAGATAAAATAAGAGTCGGCGTTTTTGTATTATTTATTATTATTTTAATTATTTTTATTTTATCAAAATCGGTTAATAATGTATTTTTGGAAATGTTATATTTTGGGTCACTAATGTAAACTACACTAATGATACCGTGAGAATGTCTGGTGTGAAAAGAGGCGGAGCTTAGCAATCATCTCGGCATGCTTGCTCTCCGTACGCGTGCGGTCAAGCACATGCAGGTGATTGGACGTACTGCGCATGCCAAGAAGCATCTCTACATGCATGTTGTAGTACTATAAATACGAGACCTGTGGTCAGCATCAGTGGGTTTGCGAGTTTCCAAACCTCAGCTTTTTCTAAAACTAGCGAGATTCCTAGTTTTTCAACTAATCTCTGAAATCATCTGGTGAGTTTATTCAGTTAAATCTTAATTATATTGGATTTTTATAAGATAAAGCCGGCAATTTTATCAATGAAAATTCCCCGTTCTAATTAGTCATGCATCGCCGGTCGCATTTGTAAACAAAGAAACGACGCTAAAAGTACAATTTATTTTGCCCTGTTTAAATAAATAATTAGAAATTTACAGATATATCAGTACAATTTTTTTTAATTATTATTATTATTTGCAAATGTTTGATTAGTTTATTTAGCTTATTATTATTATTTATTATTATTATTATTATTCCGGTATTAATTTAATACCGAGACTGAAAGTAATCAAAAATAATTTCATCTATTTAAATTTTTGAACAATCGTCACCATTCATCCATGGCAAACCTCTTCTCTTTCTTTCAACCTTTACTAACAATACTGTGTATTTCCAGTATTGTTAATTACTAATTACCCTGCAATACTGTGTATTTCCAGTATTGTTTATTACTAATTACCCTGCAATACTGTGTATTTCCAGTATTGTTTATTACTAATTACCCTGCAATACTGTGTATTTCCAGTATTGTTTATAACTAATTACCCTGCAATACTGTGTATTTCCAGTATTGTTTATAACTAATTACCCTGCAATACTGTGTATTTCCAGTATTGTTTATTACTAATTACCCTGCAATACTGTGTTTTTCCAGTATTGTTTATTACTAATTACCCTGCAATACTGTGTATTTCCAGTATTGTTTATTACTAATTACCCTGCAATACTGTGTATTTCCAGTATTGTTTATTACTAATTACCCTGCAATACTGTGTATTTCCAGTATTGTTTATAACTAATTACCCTGCAATACTGTGTATTTCCAGTATTGTTTATTACTAATTACCCTGCAATACTGTGTATTTCCAGTATTGTTTATTACTAATTACCCTGCAATACTGTGTATTTCCAGTATTGTTTATAACTAATTACCCTGCAATACTGTGTATTTCCAGTATATTGAATGTGTTATATCACCCCCTCTTCTTTTCAATACTGCGTGTATTTCCAGTATTGTGTATAGTGTCCCACCTGCAGTACTGTTTTCAGTAGAAGTCCTATTTTTTTGTACCCTGTTTTAATTACACTTGATCAAATTTTCACATGATAGTATAATTTTGGACCATTTTCTAAATTATATATTTTTGTAGTTATTGTAGATTCCTAGTTTATTAGTATATAAGATAGAAAGTATAGTTAAAGTTACCTACTAGTCATATCTTAGCCTAGCATTTAGATTTTTTTTACAACTCTATTTTTTTTTATATCAAATTTTGATAACAATGTTTTAATACGAATATTAATTTTGATGAGTTTTGAGGGCTAGTCTTGCCTGGGGAGTCATAGTTTAAAGAACTTCCTCCTAGTCTATTTTTTTATGAATAATTGATATGGTTGGTTAATTTTATCTAAACAATCTGTTTTCTTTTCTAGTCAACAGGCAAGTGTGGTTGAATAATACTTTATTGATTTCAATGATTTCTTGTTGGATCAAGAGTTTAAGTCTAAAATTGTTTTTTTTAAACTCAGGTTTATATTGAGTTACATCTTGAACTGAGAGCTTCCAGTTCAGGGATATTATTGTTCATACAGTTAAGGTTGTTAGTTGTTGAAACTAAATTATTCCAGAACTGCGGGATTCCAGTTCTGAGGTTATTCCAGGACTGCAAGATTCCAGTCCTGAGACAGTTTCTGTTTAATAAATTTCAATGTTTTGTACGTCTTTGTTTGTCTAGTTATTTTAGTTTAAGAAGTGGGTTTGTACTGAGTCAGTGATTGACTCTGCTCTAGTGTTGAGCCTATTTTAGTGGTTTTGTATTGAGTCAGTGATTGACTCTGCTCTAGCGTTGAGCTTATTTTAGTGGTCTAGTACCCTAGTCAGTGATTGACTTTGCTCCAAGAGTGAGCCTCTTTTAGTGGTCCCCATATGTGACCCATCCTTATATGAGGTGAGAACCCCTCTGTAGTTGCGCAACAGTTTATTTGAACCAGGTTGAGTGATTCCCTGTTCAATTTTTAATTCCAACCAGGATTGAGTGATTCTCCGGTTGGGTCCAATCAGGTTGAGTGATTCCCTGTTGGGCTGTCCTGATCCCTGTGACGTGTCAAACTGATCACTTGGCCGTTACATAGGAAGTTTTTGGTGTCAGAAGTGGGATCTAAGTGGCATTGTAATCATATGTGTGACAGAGTAAGGGTTAAGGATATCAAGTGAGAGTGGTACCTTTGAGGGGAAAAACATCAGCTCAGAAAATCCGTGGTTACATCCCTTGGATCCAGTGATACGAGCTTATGCTTATAGTTGTTGTTCCTTTAATTTACCTTGTTTGTGGGACTTGTGACTTCTCCTGTGGTATTTATAGCATTAATTGGAGTTGTAGGTGAGTTACTGTCCATAACAAGGAGGTGTACTAGAAACTGCACTGTTGGGCCAACATAAGTTTGGAACAGTGATTGCCATTTCAGTTTTAGTTACATATTTTCATATTGTGTGAAGTGGTTTTATTGTGTTTTTTTTTATTGGAGTCTCTTTTATGAGTTTTGAATAGTGGTTGTTCAATTTTTGAGAAGAAATTGAAGTTAGTGTTTTATTGAGAAGCGGAAGTGTTTGAAAATTTCAGGTTTTTTTTATACAGTTCTGTGAAGGAACTTTGTTTAGGTGAAGAAGATTGTTTTCTTTTCTAGTGTGTGTGTGTTGAATTTGTTATCGTCCTTTTGTTTGTATATTGTTAGTTGTAAATCCTAGGTACTGTCCTTGTTCTAATTGTACAAGTTCATATATTATCAACTTTTGTTCGACAATTTAAATTTTTTTAAGGTTATTTATTTTTCTACCACAATTTATTGCAACCTAAAACCACCATATCTTTTGTTCATAAAGTAAATCTGATATTTTGAGATACAGTTATCTTCATAACATTCTTATAAGTGCTTTTAGTAGTAGTCATGCCTAGCAGACGAAGTTATAATCTAAGAAGGCGAAGTAGAGGTCAAGAGCCACCTGAGGATATTGAAGAAATAAGAACTGATAGTCGACAAGGTCCAGCAAATGCCATACTAGATAATAATCCTTTTCGGGCGTTAGCAGTTCAAACTGATGCCTTATCCACAGATCTTCCAGGGAACAGTGCAACACTGACAGCAAGTGGTAATGAACACGAACATGTCCTTGTTCAAGCAACTGTGCACCAAGTGGAGAACGAAGATTTGACAACACAAGATGCGTCGAATTATGATATTCAAACTGCCAATAGTGATGAAGTCCCACTAAAGGCACAGACTGCCACAACAGATGTTGGTCCAACCCAAGATTCCATGAACCATATATTAAGTCTCATGACTAATATGCAAGAGAACAATCAGATAATGTTGCAGGAGATAAAACAAGCTATAACAGGGAGCAATGCCCCTGCACCCCAACCGAGTAAGTCAAACAAGAGTGTAAGACAAACAAGGCCAGTGGTAATCTCTGAAGATTCTAGTAGTGAGGAATCAACTGAAGATGAAAATAGTAATGAGGAAACAGATAATGATGACACCGAGTTATATAATATTATAAAGCCAAAAGATAAAGAAACCTTAGTGGTTAAAAGCACAAGATTACCGTCATTCAATGGAAATGAGCGGGAGCAATGGAAAGTGTGGAAGAATAGGTTTGAGACTGTGACTCAACGTAAGGGTTGGAGTAAGGAAGAGATGCTCACTGAAATACTACAGAAGATACAAGGAACAGCTGCAAATTTTGTCTTTGACCAGTTGTCTGCAAAGACCCGTTCAAATTATGACAAGCTTATACGTGAACTTGATAGTCGTTATGGTGTTATAGAAATGAGGAAAACCTTTAAGTCCCAGTTTAGCAATAGAGGACAAAGGTCAAGCGAAACCCCAGAAGAATATGCAGCAGAATTAAAGCGACTTTATGATAAGGCTTATCCAGACCGAAATGAGAAAACAAGACAAGAGGACTTACTCCGACGGTACCTGGATGGATTACTAGATAATAAGGCTAGATTTGAAGTTGAATATAATAAGGACCCGTCAACCATAGATGAGGCTGTGTGTCAAGTGGTCAACTTCATGGAAACCCGTCATCGGTCTGGCCACTATTCTGATTCCTATGATCGACATCATCGCAAACAAGCCCGTTCTGTGAAAGTAGCTGGTGGGAAAGGTTCCAGGCCCACTCATGGCCCAAGTAGACCTGTCAGTAATAATCACAGTAGTAAGCTTGGATGGGATAATAAGAAGCAAAGAAATGCTTCAAATGAAACCTTAAATGAAAAGTCCTCTACTGAAGCACATCTCAGCACTCTAATGGAAAAATTGAACCAGATGGAAAGTGAACTGAAGGTCTTAAAAGGCACTTATAGAGCCAGTTCTAACTCTCAAAAGGTGAACCGAACACAGAAAAATGTAGTATGTTACCGTTGTGGTGAACCCGGACACTATGCTAATGAGTGCAGTAGTCCACTTCAGAATCCTATGCCCTACAGCCAGAACAACCCTCGTCGGAATGTAACAAGTCAAAGTAATAACCAAGTTGTTTCTCCATGGCAAGCCATGAATCAACAAGGACAAGTAGATCCAAAACTAAATCTTCAAGGCCAACAACAAACATCCAACAAGACTCAACAAGCACCATTTACAGATAGCAGGCAGACTGCTACAACTGGTTTGAACCCTCCTGCACCATTATTTGCGTTAAACTAGAGAGGACTGTTGTAGAGGGCCAACAAACAGTCCACAATGATAGCAAAATTGGCCTGAAAGAAAATAACGAAGACAACATTATAAAATCAAATGAAGTTAAGTTGATACATGATGAAGAAAACAATATTTGCAGGCGAAAAAGAGTTCCAAATGATGCAGGTGTATATATAAGAGGAAAAATAAATGGTGTTGAGGTTATTCTTACTACAGATACTGGAGCATGCAAAACTATTATTGCTGAAAGAATATATAGAAGTATACCTACAGAAAAGAGGCCCACCTTATCAAAAGCATCCAATATCACTGGAGCTGGAGGTGACATCTTAAATAACCTTGGAAAAGCAGAATTTTTATTTCAGTTAGGGCCTGTCGAAGTGAAGAGTGAAGCAATTGTTGCTAAAATTCAAGATGATGGTTTGTTAGGGATGGATATATTGCAAAACCGAGATGAAGGACCTGCTGATATATTATTGAGTGAAGGGATAATACGACTAAATGGAACTGAAATTCCATGTGTACAAGTCGGCATGCCAGAAGAAGTTTGCCAAGTGAAGTCAGCAGATAATTACATAATACCCGGATATAGTGAGGCGATAATTGATACTTTTATTGAACCTAGACCTCCCTTTAAGGAAGTCCTCTTAGAACCAACAGCTTATTTCAATGACCATTATCCCCTTAAAATGGCATCAAGTGTGGTTGACATTGCTAAAAATGTAACAGTTAAAGTAAGAGTATTGAACTTGTTCCCCAATGAGGCCAATATTCATCTAGATGCTGTTATTGGAACTGCAGAACCATATAGCCAACTTCACATATTGTTGGATGAAGAGGGACACGATGAAGTAGAAAACTTTAACCAAGTACGGCAACTGAAATTTATAGATGCTCAGGAAAACAAGACCAAGGTAAAAGAAACTAAATTACCTGAGATGCCAATAAGTGACAATGAAATAAATGAGAGTAATCTAGATGTAGTTATTACATTACCTGAACACTTAAAAGAACTTTATAGCCGAGCTATAAAGAATTGTACTCCGACTGAAGCAAAGAAAATAGCAGAAACCCTTAAACAGTCTCAGGATGCCTTTTCCAAGAACGAACATGATTTAGGTCAAACTCACCTTATAGAACTTGCAATTGATACTGGGGATGCTCGACCTATCAAGCAAAGACCAAGGAGAGTGCCAATGGCATTTGCAGATGAAGAAAAGAAAATTATTGAACAACTTGAACAACAGAAAGTTATCAGACCCTCGTGTAGTCCATGGGCTTCACCATTAGTATTAGTACGTAAACGGAATGGAAAAATAAGACCGTGTGTGGACTATCGTCTTGTTAATCAAGTTACAGTTAAAGATAGTTTTCCCCTACCACGAATTCAAGATTGTTTAGATGCAGTGGCCGGAGCAACTCTGTTTTCGACATTTGATTTAACATCAGGATATCATCAGATTCCAGTAAAGGAAGAAGATATTCCGAAAACTGCCTTTGTGACTAAGTATGGTTTATGGGAATTTTCAACGCTCCCATTCGGAATGACAAATGGTCCGGCGTGTTGTCAGCGATTGATGGAAATCGTTTTAAATGGGTTACAATGGCAGACATGCTTGATTTACATTGATGACATTATTGTCTATGGGCGTAATTTTTCAGAGCACATGCAAAGACTGACAGAAGTCCTTAACAGAATGCAGGCTGCTGGATTAAAAATGAAACCAGAAAAGTGTCATTTACTACAAAAAGAGGTCCAATTTTTAGGACATGTAGTATCAGAGAATGGTGTGAAACCAAATATGGACAATGTTGCAAAATTATTACATACACCAGAACCCACTACCCCAACTGAAGTAAGACAAGTCTTGGGAATGGGCAGTTATTATCGGAGATTTATACCGAAGTTCTCTGAGTTAGTTCGACCTTTAGTCAAACTTACACACAAAAACAGCGAATTTAAGTGGACAGTGGATTGTCAACATGCCTTTGATAAATTGAAGCAAGTTCTAGCCAGTCCAGATATCATGGCATACCCAATGAATGCAGGGGAATTTATACTTGATACAGATGCAAGTGACTTTGCATTAGGTGCAGTACTGAGTCAGATTCAGGATGGTACAGAGAAAGTGATAGCATATGGGAGTCGAACCATGAGTAAATGTGAAAGGAATTACTGTGTGACCGACAAAGAATTGCTAGCTGTACGATATTTCATAGAGTATTACCGCCAGTATTTACTAGGCAGAAAATTCAGAGTGAGAACTGATCATCAAGCCCTTGTATGGTTGTTCAGTCTAAAGGAACCAAAAGGCCGTATTGCTAGGTGGATTGAAATTTTGTCACCATATGACTTCTCAGTAGAACATAGACCGGGATCTAAACACAAAAATGCAGACTTCATGTCCCGATGTGCTAGTCCACGAGAATGTGAATGCCACACGGCAGATAACATGGAATATCTGAAATGTGGACCATGTAAGAAATGTCAGAAAAGAAATTTGGAGATGTTGGGTAAATACCAAATTAGTCAAACAGAAAGTGATGTTTCCGTCACAGCAGAGGGTAATTCAAAAAGACAAACAGATGAGTTAGGAGATTCTAGGCAAAGCAAAGACGCTAGCTCAAGCAAAGCAGAGGGTACCCCCCAAGTTATTACCAGAATGGTTACCACTCGCTCACAAGGCAAAGATTCAACTATTAATCTACCACAAAGTGTACCAATGACATGGATTGACCATAATATAATTAAGATTCAAAAATTGCAAGAAACAGATTCAGATCTTGGTCCTATAACTAAAGCCATGAAAACTGGAGATCGACCGACATACTCTGCAGTCGTAACTTTAAGCCCAGCAACTCGACATTACTGGATGCTATGGGATTCATTAGAGGTTCATATTGGTATTTTATTTCGAAGATTCTTCAGAAGAGATGCTAGTGGAGAACATCTACAACTCATGGTACCAAAAGCTCTTAAACAAGAAGTGATGTATCAAATGCACAACATAATTATGTCAGGACACCTTGGGAAAAAGAAAACTAGGGAAAAGACCTTACAGCGGTTTTACTGGTACGAGCTCAGGGAAGATGTTAACAATTATGTTATGAAATGTAAAGTTTGTGCAGCCACTAAAACACCAGTTAGACATCCAAGAGCACCAATGGGGTCAATGACTGTTGGGGCACCTTTAGACAGACTTTGTACTGATATATTGGGACCATTACCATTGACACCAAGGGGAAATAGACATATTTTGTTGGTGACTGACCATTTTTCTAAATGGGTTGAAATATTCGCCATTCCAGACCAAACAGCTATCACTTGTGCTGCAGTTATTCTAAATGAAGTTATCGGTCGTTATGGTTGTCCATTATATATCCATTCTGAACAGGGACGAAACTATGAAAGCGAAAATTTCCAGGAGCTTTGTAGGATGATGGAAATAAAGAAAACAAGAACAAGTGCTAGAAATCCCCGTTGTAATGGATTGGCAGAACGTTTTAACAAGACTTTAGTGCGGATGATCAGAGCATATCTCAGAGGACAGCAAACAGATTGGGACCTTAATTTAGGTTGTTTAGCCGCAGCGTACCGTGCCACACCACAGGAATCAACCGGAATAACCCCAAATTTGCTTATGTTAGGCCGAGAAGTCAGACTACCAGCTGAGATCATATATGGTAGTAAGACAGATAAGCAGGCAGAAGATGTCACCAATTATGGGGAATATATTGATAAACTCCGGCACAACTTGCAGCATGCTCATGAAGTTGCTAGAAAACATCTTGGAACTGCAGCAAAACGTCAGAAAGATTCTTATGACGGTAAACTTTCAATGTATGCTTTTCAATTAGGCGATATAGTATGGCACTTAAATGAGGCCAGAAAGCTTGGAGTGTGTCACAAATTGGAACCAGCCTACGTAGGGCCTTGTCTAATTACTCAAAAGTTTAATGACCTGAATTATCAAATCCTAATAAACAAAAAGGGTCATGTTAGAACTGTACACCATAACAAGATGAAACCTTATGAATGTGATGATATACCTCGATGGCTGAAGAAAGAGCAGAAAAGACTGCTGAACCTAGCAAAGAATACAACTATGAATACTCTAAACACAAGGAAGAATACTACTTCCAAATGAACACATAAGATGTCTAACTGTCCGTCTACTTTATCTCTCCTCTTGTGTATGTCTTGTATATAGTTTAGTTAGCATGTATCCTAAGTAGTTAGAATTTTTGTCATTTTAGTAGATATTAACCAAAGTAGTTATGTGCTTGAATTGAAAAATGGTCATGGATGATGTTCTTTTTCTTTTTTTTTTCAATTCATTTTTTTAAATTTTTTTTTGTCTGTTACTTAAGAATTGTACAGTTGTACAGTTTAATTTTTTTATATAACTTATGAAAATCTTATTTGGAAATTTTTTTTTGATGGTCAACATTCTATATTTGGATGTCATGTTGTTGATCAATGCCCTTGGTCCAGTGATCCATCAGTTAAGTGATGAGATTCAGCAAATATACAAAAAGCTAGCTAAATATCACATTTTTTTGCAAGGTAATAAATCACCTCATGATATATAATTATTTAAGTTTCATGATCATGGTCTTATGTACTTTCAGCCTTATCAAGAACAATGACTAATTTAGCCTATCAGTGCTGCTACTGCAAGGAGAAGAACTATATTAATACAAAATCTAGAATAAAAACCCACATTTATAAATACCATCTGCCACTGGAACAAGCCCCGTTTTATTGCGGCCTGTGTCTATTTCGATGTGAGACACAACTGACCTACAGCGCCATAGAATTAGTTACCCGTTGCATAGGCAACGAGTTAAAGATTATAGTAACTCTAGTACTAATTTGATGATGCTACTTACTTACACAAATCCAGCAGACCTTACATATTAACTAATACAGATTTTGTCTGCTTAAACAGGCCATATGTGGGACAAAAGAAGAAGCATTGTGTCTCAAATAATGTTGCTTCAACTAAAGACAAAGAATCGAAGGAAACCTGTAAAACTAAAAGTCTAGCAGCCTCTGACCATGAGGTTGCAACTACAAATACGCAGGTTAAAGCCAGCTCCTCATCTACCTTGTCGACAGCTTACCGCTCACTGAGCCTGTTGTAACAGTAAGTGCTGCTTTCCGAGATCCTGGTGCCACAGACCAAGAAGACTGGATGGTTCGCAACCAATTCTCTCCATGCCCTATTTGGATGACATCATTGATAGTTTATGAACCATCTCTAGCACCAGTAACAACTTCCACAATGTTTCCAATCTTATCGTTAGACTGCACCGTATCTTACCCAGAAACAAGTAGAAATTCACCATCTTCTGATTTGGCTGCTACGTTAATTAGTCCGGAAGTTAAATCATCAACTACGTCTGCCACTATAACATCCTCATTATCACCAGCTATTAATACTACTGCAATGTCAATACCCACCATCATCACAAGCTCAACACAAGTAATTTCTAGCACCATAACACAACCTCAAGTTACCCACCAGCTGAGGATCATTTTCAGTTTGATCTGGATGAACAGCACTCAGCTGCCTTTTCTCCAATACCATCTTCACCATCACCAAGTTCATCAGACTCTGATTCTGAATCTGACTCAGACTCCGGATTCCCTATCAACCAGGTGATAGAAAAGTTAGATTTAATTTTAGAAAGGGTCAGAAAACAGGAAGAAACAATCAAAAGTTTAGAAGGATCAATCAAAAACCTAGAAAACATTATTAATCATCAGGGAGAAAGGCAGAGGGGCCGAACAAGGGAAAAGGAAAATGAGAGGCGGCGTTATAGAGAACGTTCACCCCTGCAGTCCAGGACGGCTATCGGTAAAAAGTGATTGCTATTTTTGGATTAAAATTTGTCCATAAATATATTTGTACTTAATTTCTTCAGGTGATTAGAGCTTACTTAATTTGTGCATAGTATGCATCTTTTGATATATATATATATATACATATTTATTATTAAGTATCTTGAAATTGATAAAAGATTGAGTCAGTTTATATTATTAGCAAGTGCTAGTTTTCCTATACGTTTATTATTGTGGTGTTCATGAGGTCATTGAACACTTAAGCAGAGGGTGATGAAAAGATTTTTATTTTTATACTCCAATTAATTGGTTTATTTTAGACATATATATTATATATCATGTAATCGCATCACGTAACAAATTTAATTGGTTATGTCATGCTGACCTCATTATATTTTTCTGTTTATTGATCATGTTACCTGAATTTTTTATGCTATTTACCCATGTTATCCGTTATCTAATGAATTCCAGAGCTGTTGAATTGTTAAGTTTTTGTTTTGTAATACCGTGTTAACGATCCATTCCATTATTTTGAATTATTTTAACTCCGAGAGTTGTCTGTTTACATTTATGTGTAACGGAAAACGTGCTCTTTGTTTCTGTTTTAATCTAATTATCTTCCTTTTATCGACACTAGTGTATTGTTAATCACAAAGTTGTGTTACTCGGGTTAAGCAGAAGTTTACCGGATCGCCGTAAATACACATGCAATCAATTAGATCTTTTGATTTTAAATAGATAAAATAAGAGTCGGCGTTTTTGTATTATTTATTATTATTTTAATTATTTTTATTTTATCAAAATCGGTTAATAATGTATTTTTGGAAATGTTATATTTTGGGTCACTAATGTAAACTACACTAATGATACCGTGAGAATGTCTGGTGTGAAAAGAGGCGGAGCTTAGCAATCATCTCGGCATGCTTGCTCTCCGTACGCGTGCGGTCAAGCACATGCAGGTGATTGGACGTACTGCGCATGCCAAGAAGCATCTCTACATGCATGTTGTAGTACTATAAATACGAGACCTGTGGTCAGCATCAGTGGGTTTGCGAGTTTCCAAACCTCAGCTTTTTCTAAAACTAGCGAGATTCCTAGTTTTTCAACTAATCTCTGAAATCATCTGGTGAGTTTATTCAGTTAAATTTTAATTATATTGGATTTTTATCAGATAAAGCCGGCAATTTTATCAATGAAAATTCCCCGTTCTAATTAGTCATGCATCGCCGGTCGCATTTGTAAACAAAGAAACGACGCTAAAAGTACAATTTATTTTGCCCTGTTTAAATAAATAATTAGAAATTTACAGATTTATCAGTACAATTTTTCTTTCATTTTTAATTATTATTATTATTTGCAAATGTTTGATTAGTTTATTTAGCTTATTATTATTATTTATTATTATTATTATTATTCCGGTATTAATTTAATACCGAGACTGAAAGTAATCAAAAATAATTTCATCTATTTAAATTTTTGAACAATCCTCACCATTCATCCATGGCAAACCTCTTCTCTTTCTTTCAACCTTTACTAACAATACTGTGTATTTCCAGCATTGTTAATTACTAATTACCCTGCAATACTGTGTATTTCCAGTATTGTTTATTACTAATCACCCTGCAATACTGTGTATTTCGAGTATTGTTAATTACTAATCACCCTGCAATACTGTGTATTTCCAGTATTGTTAATTACTAATCACCCTGCAATACTGTGTATTTCCAGTATTGTTAATTACTAATCACCCTGCAATAGTGTGTATTTCCAGTATTGTTAATTACTAATCACCCTGCAATACTGTGTATTTCCAGTATTGTTAATTACTAATCACCCTGCAATACTGTGTATTTCCAGTATTGTTAATTACTAATCACCCTGCAATACTGTGTATTTCCAGTATTGTTAATTACTAATTACCCTGTAATACTGTGTTTTTCCAGTATTGTTTATTACTAATCACCCTGTAATACTGTGTATTTCCAGTATTGTTAATTACTAATTACCCTGCAATACTGTGTATTTCCAGTATTGTTTATTACTAATCACCCTGTAATACTGTGTATTTCCAGTATATTGAATGTGTTATATCACCCCCCTCTTCTTTTCAATACTGCGTGTATTTCCGGTATTGTGTATAGTGTCCCACCTTCAGTACTGTTTTCAGTAGAAGTCCTATTTTTTTGTACCCTGTTTTAATTACACTTGATCAAATTTTCACATGATAGTATAATTTTGGACTATTTTCTAAATTATATATTTTTGTAGTTATTGTAGATTCCTAGTTTATTAGTATATAAGATAGAAAGTATAGTTAAAGTTACCTACTAGTCATATCTTAGCCTAGCATTTAGATTTTTTTTTTTACAAATCTATTTTTTTATATCAAATTTTGATAACAATGTTTTAATATGAATATTAATTTTGATGAGTTTTGAGGGCTAGTCTTGCCTGGGGAGTCATAGTTTAAAGAACTTCCTCCTAGTCTATTTTTTTTATGAATAATTGATATGGTTGGTTAATTTTATCTAAACAATCTGTTTTCTTTTCTAGTCAACAGACAAGTGTTGTTGAAAAATACTTTATTGATTTCAATAATTTCTTGTTGGATCAAGAATTTAAGTCTGAAATGGTCTTTTAACTCAGGTTTATATTGAGTTACATCTTGAACTGAGAGCTTCCAGCTCAGAGATAATATTGTTCATACAGTTAAGGTTGTTAGTTGTTGAAACTAAATTATTCCAGAACTGCGGGATTCCAGTTTTGAGGTTATTCCAGGACTGTGAAATTCCAGTCCTGAGACAGTTTCTGTTTAATAAATTTCAGTGTTTTGTACGTCTTTGTTTGTCTAGTTATTTTAGTTTAAGAAGTGGGTTTGTACTGAGTCAGTGATTGACTCTGCTCTAGCGTTGATCTTATTTTAGTGGTCTAGTACCCTAGTCAGTGATTGACTTTGCTCCAAGTGTGAGCCTCTTTTAGTGGTCCCCATATGTGACCCCTCTTTATATGAGGTGAGAACCCCTCTTTAGTTGCGCAACAGTTTATTTGAACCAGGTTGAGTGATTCCCTGTTCAATTTTTAATTCCAACCAGGATTGAGTGATTCTCCGGTTGGGTCCAATCAGGTTGAGTGATTCCCTGTTGGGCTGTCCTGATCCCTGTGACGGGTCAAACTGATCACTTGGCCGTTACATAGGAAGTTTTTGGTGTCAGAAGTGGGATCTAAGTGGCATTGTAATCATATGTGTGACAGAGTAAGGGTTAAGGATATCAAGTGAGAGTGGTACCTTTGAGGGGAAAAACATCAGCTCAGAAAGTCCATGGTTACATCCCTTTGATCCAGTGATACGAGCTTATGCTTATAGTTGTTGTTGTTGTTTTAATTACCTTGTTTGTGGGACTTGTGACTTCTCCTGTGGTATTTCTAGCATTAATTGGAGTTCTAGGTGAGTTGCTGTCCATAGCAAGGAGGTGTACTAGAAACTGCACTGTTTGGCCAACATAAGTTTGGAACAGTGATTGCCATTTCAGTTTTAGTTACATATTGTGTGAAGTGGAATTGTATAGTATTTTTTTTTATTGGAGTCTCTTGTATGAGTTTTGAATAGTGGTTGTTCAATTTTTAAGAATAAATTGAAGTTAGTGTTTTATTGAGAAGCTGAAGTGTTTGAAAATTTCAGGTTTTGTTACAGTTCTGTGAAGGAACTATGTTTAGGTGAAGAAGATTGTTTTCTTTTCTAGTGTGTGTGTATGGAATTTGTTATCGTCCTTTTTGTTTGTATATTGTTAGTTGTAAATCCTAGGTACTGTCCTTGTTCTAATTGTCCAAGTTCATATATTATCAACTTTTGTTCGACAATTTAAATTTTTTTTAAGGTTATTTATTTTTCTACCACAATTTATTGCAACCTAAAACCACCATATCTTTTGTTCATAAAGTAAATCTGATATTTTGAGATACAGTTATCTTCATAACATTCTTATAAGTGCTTTTAGTAGTAGTCATGCCTAGCAGACGAAGTTATAATCTAAGAAGGCGAAGTAGAGGTCAAGAGCCACCTGAGGATATTGAAGAAATAAGAACTGATAGCCGACAAGGTCCAGCCAATGCCATACTAGATAATAATCCTTTTCGGGCGTTAGCAGTTCAAACTGATACCTTATCCACAGATCTTCCAGGGAACAGTGCAACACTGACAGCAAGTGGTAATGAACACGAACATGTCTTTGTTCAAGCAACTGTGCACCAAGTGGAGAACGAAGATTTGACAACGCAAGATGTGTTGAATTATGATATTCAAACTGCCAATAGTGATGAAGTCCCACTAAAGGCACATACTGCCACAACAGATGTTGGTCCAACCCAAGATTCCATGAACCATATATTAAGTCTCATGACTAATATGCAAGAGAACAATCAGATAATGTTGCAGGAGATAAAACAAGCTATAACAGGGAGCAATGCCCCTGCACCCCAACCGAGTAAATCAAACAAGAGTGTAAGACAAACAAGGCCCGTGGTAATCTCCAAAGATTCTAGTAGTGAGGAATCATCTGAAGATGAAAAGAGTAATGAAGAAACAGATAATGATGACACCGAGTTATATAATATTATAAAGCCAAGAGATAAAGAAACCTTAGTGGTTAAAGGCACAAGATTACCGCCATTCAATGGAAATGAGCGAGAACAATGGAAAGTGTGGAAGAATAGGTTTGAGACTGTGACTCAACGTAAGGGTTGGAGTAAGGAAGAGATGCTCACTGAAATACTACAGAAGATACAAGGAACAGCTGCAAATTTTGTCTTTGACCAGTTGTCTGCAAAGACCCGTTCCAATTATGACAAGCTTATACGTGAACTTGATAGTCGTTATGGTGTTATTGAAATGAGGAAAACCTTCAAGTCCCAGTTTAGCAATAGAGGACAAAGGTCAAGCGAAACCCCAGAAGAATATGCAGCAGAACTAAAGCGACTTTATGATAAGGCTTATCCAGACAGAAATGAGAAAACAAGACAAGAGGACTTACTCCGACGGTATCTGGATGGATTACTAGATAATAAGGCTAGATTTGAAGTTGAATATAATAAGGACCCGTCAACCATAGATGAGGCTGTGTGTCAAGTGGTTAACTTCATGGAAACCCGTCATCGGTCTGGCCACTATTCTGATTCATATGATCGACATCATCGCAAACAAGCCCGTTCTGTGCAAGTAGCTGGTGGGAAAGGTTCCAAGCCCCCTCATGGGACAAGTAGACATGACAGTAATAATCACAGTGGTAAGCTTGGATGGGATAATAAGAAGCAAAGAAATGCTTCAAATGAGACTTTAAATGAAAAGTCCTTTACTGAAGCACATCTCAGCACTCTAATGGAAAAATTGAACCAGATGGAAAGTGAACTGAAGGTCTTAAAAGGCAATTATAGAGCCAGTTCTACCTCTCAAAAGGTGAACCGAACACAGAAAAATGTAGTATGTTACCGTTGTGGTGAACCCGGACACTATGCCAATGAGTGCAGTAGTCCACTTCAGAATCCTCTGCCCTACAGCCAGAACAACCCTCGTCGGCATGTAACAAGTCAAAGTAATAACCAAGTTGCTTCTCCATGGCAAGCCATGAATCAGCAAGGACAAGGAGATCCAAAACTAAATCTTCAAGACCAACAACAAACATCCAACAAGACCCAACAAGCACCATTTACAGATAGCAGACAGGATGCTACAACTGGTTTGAACCCTGCTGCACCATTATTTGCGTTAAACTAGAGAGGACTGTTGTAGAGGGCCAACAAACAGTCCACAATGATAGCAAAATTGGCCTGAAAGAAAATAACGAAGACAACATTATAAAATCAAATGAAGTTAAGTTGATACATGATGAAGAAAACAATATTTGCAGGCGAAAAAGAGTTCCAAATGATGCAGGTGTATATATAAGAGGAAAAATAAATGGTGTGGAGGTTATTCTTACTACAGATACTGGAGCATGCAAAACTATTATTGCTGAAAGAATATATAGAAGTATACCTACAGAAAAGAGGCCCACCTTATCAAAAGCATCCAATATCACTGGGGCTGGAGGTGACATCTTAAATAACCAAGGAAAAGCAGAATTTTTATTTCAGTTAGGGCCTGTCGAAGTGAAGAGTGAAGCTATTGTTGCTAAAATTCAAGATGATGGTTTGTTAGGGATGGATATATTGCAAAACCGAGATGAAGGACCTGCTGATATATTATTGAGTGAAGGGATAATACGGCTAAATGGAACTGAAATTCCATGTGTACAAGTCGGCATGCCAGAAGAAGTTTGCCAAGTGAAGTCAGCAGATAATTACATAATACCTGGATATAGTGAGGCGATAATTGATACTTTTATTGAACCTAGACCTCCCTTTAAGGAAGTCCTCTTAGAACCAACAGCTTATTTCAATGACCATTATCCCCTTAAAATGGCATCAAGTGTGGTTGACATTGCTAAAAATGTAACAGTTAAAGTAAGAGTATTGAACTTGTTCCCCAATGAGGCCAATATTCATCTAGATGCTGTTATTGGAACTGCAGAACCATATAGCCAACTTCACATATTGTTGGATGAAGAGGGACACGATGAAGTAGAAAACTTTAACCAAGTACGGCAACTAAAATTTATAGATGCTCAGGAAAACAAGACCAAGGTAAAAGAAACTAAATTACCTGAGATGCCAATAAGTGACAATGAAATAAATGAGAGTAATCTAGATGTAGTTATTACATTACCTGAACACTTAAAAGAACTTTATAGCCGAGCTATAAAGAATTGTACTCCGACTGAAGCAAAGAAAATAGCAGAAACCCTTAAACAGTCTCAGGATGCCTTTTCCAAGAACGAACATGATTTAGGTCAAACTCACCTTATAGAACTTGCAATTGAAACTGGGGATGCTCGACCTATCAAGCAAAGACCAAGGAGAGTGCCAATGGCATTTGCAAATGAAGAAAAGAAAATTATTGAACAACTTGAACAACAGAAAGTTATCAGACCCTCGTGTAGTCCATGGGCTTCACCATTAGTATTAGTACGTAAACGGAATGGAAAAATAAGACCGTGTGTGGACTATCGTCTTGTTAATCAAGTTACAGTTAAAGATAGTTTTCCCCTACCACGAATTCAAGATTGTTTAGATGCAGTGGCCGGAGCAACTCTGTTTTCGACATTTGATTTAACATCAGGATATCATCAGATTCCAGTAAAGGAAGAGGATATTCCGAAAACTGCCTTTGTGACTAAGTATGGTTTATGGGAATTTTCAACGCTCCCATTCGGAATGACAAATGGTCCGGCGTGTTGTCAGCGATTGATGGAAATCGTTTTAAATGGGTTACAATGGCAGACATGCTTGATTGACATTGATGACATTATTGTCTATGGGCGTAATTTTTCAGAGCACATGCAAAGGCTGACAGAAGTCCTTAACAGAATGCAGGCTGCTGGATTAAAAATGAAACCAGCAAAGTGTCATTTACTACAAAAAGAGGTCCAATTTTTAGGACGTAGTATCAGAGAATGGTGTGAAACCAAATATGGACAATGTTGCAAAATTATTACATACACCAGAACCCACTACCCCAACTGAAGTAAGACAAGTCTTGGGAATGGGCAGTTATTATCGAAGATTTATACCGAAGTTTTCTGAGTTAGTTCGACCTTTAGTCAAATTAACACAAAAAAACAGCGAATTTAAGTGGACAGCGGATTGTCAAAATGCATTTGATAAATTGAAGCAAGTTCTAGCCAGTCCAGATATCATGGCATACCCAATGAATGCAGGGGAATTTATACTTGATACAGATGCAAGTGACTTTGCATTAGGTGCAGTACTGAGTCAGATTCAGGATGGTACAGAGAAAGTGATAGCATATGGGAGTCGAACCATGAGTAAATGTGAAAGGAATTACTGTGTGACCGACAAAGAATTGCTAGCTGTACGATATTTCATAGAATATTACCGCCAGTATTTACTAGGCAGAAAATTCAGAGTGAGAACTGATCATCAAGCCCTTGTATGGTTGTTCAGTCTAAAGGAACCAAAAGGCCGTATTGCTAGGTGGATTGAAATTTTGTCACCATATGACTTCTCAGTAGAACATAGACCGGGATCTAAACACAGAAATGCAGACTTCATGTCCCGATGTGCTATTCCACGAGAATGTGAATGCCACACGGCAGATAACATGGAATATCTGAAATGTGGACCATGTAAGAAATGTCAGAAAAGAAATCTGGAGATGTTGGGTAAATACCAAATTAGTCAAACAGAAAGTGATGTTTCCGTCAAAGCAGAGGGTTATTCAAATAGACAAACAGATGAATTAGGAGATTCTAGCCAAAGCAAAGCCGCTAGCTCAAGCAAAGCAGAGGGTACCCCCCAAGTTATTACCAGAATGGTAACCACCCGTTCACAAGGCAAAGATTCAACTAT
Source organism: Tegillarca granosa (assembly GCA_029721355.1). Lineage (NCBI taxonomy): Eukaryota > Metazoa > Mollusca > Bivalvia > Arcoida > Arcidae > Tegillarca > Tegillarca granosa. The sequence continues at coordinate 14,263,148 of CM056611.1, read as the reverse complement.
TAATCTACCACAAAGTGTACCAATGACATGGATTGACCATAATATAATTAAGATTCAAAAATTACAAGAAACAGATTCAGATCTTGGCCCTATAACCAAAGCCATGAAAACTGGAAATCGACCGACCTACTCTGCAGTCGTAACTTTAAGCCCAGCAACTCGACATTACTGGATGCTATGGGATTCATTAGAGGTTCATAATGGTATTTTATTTCGAAGATTCTTCAGAAGAGATGCTTGTGGAGAACATCTACAACTCCTGGTTCCAAAAGCTCTTAAACAAGAAGTGATGTATCAAATGCACAACATTATTATGTCAGGACACCTTGGGAAAAAGAAAACTAGGGAAAAGACCTTACAGCGGTTTTACTGGTACGAGCTCAGGGAAGATGTTAACAATTATGTTATGAAATGTGCAGTTTGTGCAGCCACTAAAACACCAGTAAGACATCCAAGAGCACCAATGGGGTCAATGACTGTTGGGGCACCTTTAGACCGACTTTGTACTGATATACTGGGACCATTACCATTGACACCCAGGGGAAATAGACATATTTTGTTGGTGACTGACCATTTTTCTAAATGGGTTGAAATATTCGCCATTCCAGACCAAACAGCTATCACATGTGCTGCAGTTATTCTAAATGAAGTTATCGGTCGTTATGGTTGTCCATTATATATTCATTCTGACCAAGGACGAAACTATGAAAGCGAAATTTTCCAGGAACTATGTAGGATGTTGGAAATAAAGAAAACAAGAACAAGTGCCAGAAACCCCCGTTGTAATGGATTGGCAGAACGTTATAACAAGACTTTAGTGCGGATGATCAGAGCATATCTCAGAGGACAGCAAACAGATTGGGACCTTAATTTAGGATGTTTAGCTGCGGCGTACCGTGCCACACCACAGGAATCAACCGGATTAACCCCAAATTTGCTTATGTTAGGCCGAGAAGTCAGACTACCAGCAGAGATCATTTATGGTAGTAAGACAGATAAGCAGGCAGAAGATGTCACCAATTATGGGGAATATATTGATAAACTCCGGCACAACTTGCAGCATGCTCATGAAGTTGCTAGAAAACATCTTGGAACTGCAGCAAAACGTCAGAAAGATTCTTATGATGCAAAACTTTCAGTGTATGCTTTTCAATTAGGCGATATAGTATGGTACTTAAATGAGGCCAGAAAGGTTGGAGTGTGTCACAAATTGGAACCAGCCTATGTAGGGCCTTGTCTTATTACTCAAAAGTTTAATGACCTGAATTATCAAATCCTTATCAACAAAACGGGTCATGTTAGAACTGTACACCATAACAAGATGAAACCTTATGAATGTGAAGATATACCTCGATGGCTAAAGAAAGAGCAGAAAAGACGAAAGAGCAGAAAAGACTGCTGAACTTAGCAAAGAATACAACAATGAATACTCTAGACACAAGGATGAATACTACTGCCAAATGAACATATAAGATGATTAACTGTTTTAGTCCCTCTACTTTATCTATACTCTTGTGCATGTCCTGTATATAGTTTAGTTAGCTTGTATCCTAAGTAGTTACAATTTTTGTCATTTGAGTAGATATTAACCAAGGTAGTTATGTGCTTGAATTAATAAAGTCATGGATGATGTTCTTTTTCAATTCATTTTTTTAAATTTTTTTCTATTACTTAAAGTATAGTACAGTTGTAAAGTTTAGAATTATTCTGTGTATAACTAATGAAAATCTTGCTGCTTATTTGGAATTTTTTTATGGTCAGCATTCTATATTTAGATGTCATGCTGTTGATCAATACTCTTGGTCCAGTTATCCATCAGTTAAGTGATGAAGATTCTGCAAATATAAAAAAAAAAAAAGAAAAAAAGCTAGCTAAATATCACATTGTTTTTAGCAAGGTAATAAATCACCTCATGACATATGATTATTTAAGTTTCATGATGGTCTTATGTACTTTCAGCTGTACCAAGAACAATGACTAATTTAGCCTATCAATGCTGCTACTGCAAAGAGAAGAACTATATTAATACAAAATCTAGAATGAAAACCCACATTTATAAGTACCATCTGCCACTGGAACAAGCCCCGTTTTATTGCGGCCTGTGTCTATTTCGATGTGAGACACAACATGACCTACAGCGCCATAGAATTAGTTACCCGTTGCATAGGCAACGAGTTAAAGATTACAGTAATTCCAGTACTAATTTTGATGACGCTAGTTACTTGCACAAATCTAGCAGACCTTACGTATTAACTAATACAGATTTTGTCTGCTTAAACAGGCCATATGTGGGACAAAAGAAGAAGCATTGTGTCTTACACAATGTTGCTTCAAATAAAGATAAAGAATTGAAGGACACCTGTAAAAGTCTAGCAGCCTCCAACCATGATGTTGCCACTACAAATGCTCAGGTTAAAGCCAGCTCCTCACCTACCTTGTTCTCAGCTTTACCGCTCACTGAGCCTGTTGTAACAGCAAGTGCTGCTCTCCGAGATCCTGGTGCCACAGACCAAGAAGACTGGATGGTTTCGCAACCAATTCTCTCCATGCCTTATTTGGATGACATCATTGATAGTTATGAACCATCTCTAGCACCAGTAACAACTTCCACAATGTTTCCCATCGTATCGTTAGACTGCACTGTATCTAACCCAGAAACACGTAGAAATTCACCATCTTCTGATTTGGCTGCTACGTTAATTAGTCCGGAAGTTAAATCGTCTACTACGGCTGCCACTATAACATCCTCATTATCACCAGCTATTAATACTACTGAAATGTCAATACCCACCATCATCACAAGCGCAACACAAGTTATTTCTAGCACCGTAACACAACCCTCAAGTCACCCACCAGCTGAGGATCATTTTCAGTTTGATCTGGATGAACAGCACTCAGCTGCCTTTTCTCCAGCACAATCTTCACCATCACCAAGTTCATCAGACTCTGACTCTGAATCTGACTCAGACTCAGGTTTCCCCATCAACCAGGTGATGGAAAAATTAGATTCAATATTAGAAAGAATCAGAAAACAGGATGAAACGATCAAAAGGTTAGAAGGAACAATCAAAAACCTAGAAAACATTATTAACCATCAGGGAGAAAGGCAGAGGGCCGGACAAGGGAAAAGGAAAATGAGAGGCGGCTTTATAGAGAACGTTCACCCCTGCAGTCCAGGCGGTATCGGTAAAAACGGATCCTATTTTTGGATAAAATTTGTCTATAAATATATTTGTACTTAATTTCTTGGTGATTAGAGCTTACTTAATTTTTGCATAGTTGCATCTTTTGATATCTATATATATACATATTTTATTATTAAGCATTTTGAAATTGATAAAGATTAAGTCATGTTTATATTATTAGCAAGTGCTAGTTTTCCTATACGTTTATTATTGTGGTGTTCATGAGGTCATTGAACACTTAAGCAGAGGGTGATGAAAAGATTTTTATTTTTATACTCCAATTAATTGGTTTATTTTAGACATATATATTATATATCATGTAATCGCATCACGTAACAAATTTAATTGGTTATGTCATGCTGACCTCATTATATTTTCTGTTTATTGATCATGTTACCTGAATTTTTTATGCTATTTACCCATGTTATCCGTTATCTAATGAATTCCAGAGCTGTTGAATTGTTAAGTTTTTGTTTTGTAATACCGTGTTAACGATCCATTCCATTATTTTGAATTATTTTAACTCCGAGAGTTGTCTGTTTACATTTATGTGTAACGGAAAACGTGCTCTTTGTTTCTGTTTTAATCTAATTATCTTCCTTTTATCGACACTAGTGTATTGTTAATCACAAAGTTGTGTTACTCGGGTTAAGCAGAAGTTTACCGGATCGCCGTAAATACACATGCAATCAATTAGATCTTTTGATTTTAAATAGATAAAATAAGAGTCGGCGTTTTTGTATTATTTATTATTATTTTAATTATTTTTATTTTATCAAAATCGGTTAATAATGTATTTTTGGAAATGTTATATTTTGGGTCACTAATGTAAACTACACTAATGATACCGTGAGAATGTCTGGTGTGAAAAGAGGCGGAGCTTAGCAATCATCTCGGCATGCTTGCTCTCCGTACGCGTGCGGTCAAGCACATGCAGGTGATTGGACGTACTGCGCATGCCAAGAAGCATCTCTACATGCATGTTGTAGTACTATAAATACGAGACCTGTGGTCAGCATCAGTGGGTTTGCGAGTTTCCAAACCTCAGCTTTTTCTAAAACTAGCGAGATTCCTAGTTTTTCAACTAATCTCTGAAATCATCTGGTGAGTTTATTCAGTTAAATTTTAATTATATTGGATTTTATCAGATAAAGCCGGCAATTTTATCAATGAAAATTCCCCGTTCTAATTAGTCATGCATCGCCGGTCGCATTTGTAAACAAAGAAACGACGCTAAAAGTACAATTTATTTTGCCCTGTTTAAATAAATAATTAGAAATTTACAGATTTATCAGTACAATTTTTCTTTCATTTTTAATTATTATTATTATTTGCAAATGTTTGATTAGTTTATTTAGCTTATTATTATTATTTATTATTATTATTATTATTCCGGTATTAATTTAATACCGAGACTGAAAGTAATCAAAAATAATTTCATCTATTTAAATTTTTGAACAATCCTCACCATTCATCCATGGCAAACCTCTTCTCTTTCTTTCAACCTTTACTAACAATACTGTGTATTTCCAGCATTGTTAATTACTAATTACCCTGCAATACTGTGTATTTCCAGTATTGTTTATTACTAATCACCCTGCAATACTGTGTATTTCGAGTATTGTTAATTACTAATCACCCTGCAATACTGTGTATTTCCAGTATTGTTAATTACTAATCACCCTGCAATACTGTGTATTTCCAGTATTGTTAATTACTAATCACCCTGCAATACTGTGTATTTCCAGTATTGTTAATTACTAATCACCCTGCAATACTGTGTATTTCCAGTATTGTTAATTACTAATCACCCTGCAATACTGTGTATTTCCAGTATTGTTAATTACTAATCACCCTGCAATACTGTGTATTTCCAGTATTGTTAATTACTAATTACCCTGTAATACTGTGTTTTTCCAGTATTGTTTATTACTAATCACCCTGTAATACTGTGTATTTCCAGTATTGTTAATTACTAATTACCCTGCAATACTGTGTATTTCCAGTATTGTTTATTACTAATCACCCTGTAATACTGTGTATTTCCAGTATATTGAATGTGTTATATCACCCCCCTCTTCTTTTCAATACTGCGTGTATTTCCGGTATTGTGTATAGTGTCCCACCTTCAGTACTGTTTTCAGTAGAAGTCCTATTTTTTTGTACCCTGTTTTAATTACACTTGATCAAATTTTCACATGATAGTATAATTTTGGACTATTTTCTAAATTATATATTTTTGTAGTTATTGTAGATTCCTAGTTTATTAGTATATAAGATAGAAAGTATAGTTAAAGTTACCTACTAGTCATATCTTAGCCTAGCATTTAGATTTTTTTTTTTACAAATCTATTTTTTTATATCAAATTTTGATAACAATGTTTTAATATGAATATTAATTTTGATGAGTTTTGAGGGCTAGTCTTGCCTGGGGAGTCATAGTTTAAAGAACTTCCTCCTAGTCTATTTTTTTTATGAATAATTGATATGGTTGGTTAATTTTATCTAAACAATCTGTTTTCTTTTCTAGTCAACAGACAAGTGTTGTTGAAAAATACTTTATTGATTTCAATAATTCTTGTTGGATCAAGAATTTAAGTCTGAAATGGTCTTTTAACTCGGGTTTATATTGAGTTACATCTTGAACTGAGAGCTTCCAGCTCAGAGATAATATTGTTCATACAGTTAAGGTTGTTAGTTGTTGAAACTAAATTATTCCAGAACTGCGGGATTCCAGTTTTGAGGTTATTCCAGGACTGTGAAATTCCAGTCCTGAGACAGTTTCTGTTTAATAAATTTCAGTGTTTTGTACGTCTTTGTTTGTCTAGTTATTTAGTTTAAGAAGTGGGTTTGTACTGAGTCAGTGATTGACTCTGCTCTAGCGTTGATCTTATTTTAGTGGTCTAGTACCCTAGTCAGTGATTGACTTTGCTCCAAGTGTGAGCCTCTTTTAGTGGTCCCCATATGTGACCCCTCTTTATATGAGGTGAGAACCCCTCTTTAGTTGCGCAACAGTTTATTTGAACCAGGTTGAGTGATTCCCTGTTCAATTTTTAATTCCAACCAGGATTGAGTGATTCTCCGGTTGGGTCCAATCAGGTTGAGTGATTCCCTGTTGGGCTGTCCTGATCCCTGTGACGGGTCAAACTGATCACTTGGCCGTTACATAGGAAGTTTTTGGTGTCAGAAGTGGGATCTAAGTGGCATTGTAATCATATGTGTGACAGAGTAAGGGTTAAGGATATCAAGTGAGAGTGGTACCTTTGAGGGGAAAAACATCAGCTCAGAAAGTCCATGGTTACATCCCTTTGATCCAGTGATACGAGCTTATGCTTATAGTTGTTGTTGTTGTTTTAATTACCTTGTTTGTGGGACTTGTGACTTCTCCTGTGGTATTTCTAGCATTAATTGGAGTTCTAGGTGAGTTGCTGTCCATAGCAAGGAGGTGTACTAGAAACTGCACTGTTTGGCCAACATAAGTTTGGAACAGTGATTGCCATTTCAGTTTTAGTTACATATTGTGTGAAGTGGAATTGTATAGTATTTTTTTTTATTGGAGTCTCTTGTATGAGTTTTGAATAGTGGTTGTTCAATTTTTAAGAATAAATTGAAGTTAGTGTTTTATTGAGAAGCTGAAGTGTTTGAAATTTCAGGTTTTGTTACAGTTCTGTGAAGGAACTATGTTTAGGTGAAGAAGATTGTTTTCTTTTCTAGTGTGTGTGTATGGAATTTGTTATCGTCCTTTTTGTTTGTATATTGTTAGTTGTAAATCCTAGGTACTGTCCTTGTTCTAATTGTCCAAGTTCATATATTATCAACTTTTGTTCGACAATTTAAATTTTTTTTAAGGTTATTTATTTTTCTACCACAATTTATTGCAACCTAAAACCACCATATCTTTTGTTCATAAAGTAAATCTGATATTTTGAGATACAGTTATCTTCATAACATTCTTATAAGTGCTTTTAGTAGTAGTCATGCCTAGCAGACGAAGTTATAATCTAAGAAGGCGAGTAGAGGTCAAGAGCCACCTGAGGATATTGAAGAAATAAGAACTGATAGCCGACAAGGTCCAGCCAATGCCATACTAGATAATAATCCTTTTCGGGCGTTAGCAGTTCAAACTGATACCTTATCCACAGATCTTCCAGGGAACAGTGCAACACTGACAGCAAGTGGTAATGAACACGAACATGTCTTTGTTCAAGCAACTGTGCACCAAGTGGAGAACGAAGATTTGACAACGCAAGATGTGTTGAATTATGATATTCAAACTGCCAATAGTGATGAAGTCCCACTAAAGGCACATACTGCCACAACAGATGTTGGTCCAACCCAAGATTCCATGAACCATATATTAAGTCTCATGACTAATATGCAAGAGAACAATCAGATAATGTTGCAGGAGATAAAACAAGCTATAACAGGGAGCAATGCCCCTGCACCCCAACCGAGTAAATCAAACAAGAGTGTAAGACAAACAAGGCCCGTGGTAATCTCCAAAGATTCTAGTAGTGAGGAATCATCTGAAGATGAAAAGAGTAATGAAGAAACAGATAATGATGACACCGAGTTATATAATATTATAAAGCCAAGAGATAAAGAAACCTTAGTGGTTAAAGGCACAAGATTACCGCCATTCAATGGAAATGAGCGAGAACAATGGAAAGTGTGGAAGAATAGGTTTGAGACTGTGACTCAACGTAAGGGTTGGAGTAAGGAAGAGATGCTCACTGAAATACTACAGAAGATACAAGGAACAGCTGCAAATTTTGTCTTTGACCAGTTGTCTGCAAAGACCCGTTCCAATTATGACAAGCTTATACGTGAACTTGATAGTCGTTATGGTGTTATTGAAATGAGGAAAACCTTCAAGTCCCAGTTTAGCAATAGAGGACAAAGGTCAAGCGAAACCCCAGAAGAATATGCAGCAGAACTAAAGCGACTTTATGATAAGGCTTATCCAGACAGAAATGAGAAAACAAGACAAGAGGACTTACTCCGACGGTATCTGGATGGATTACTAGATAATAAGGCTAGATTTGAAGTTGAATATAATAAGGACCCGTCAACCATAGATGAGGCTGTGTGTCAAGTGGTTAACTTCATGGAAACCCGTCATCGGTCTGGCCACTATTCTGATTCATATGATCGACATCATCGCAAACAAGCCCGTTCTGTGCAAGTAGCTGGTGGGAAAGGTTCCAAGCCCCCTCATGGGACAAGTAGACATGACAGTAATAATCACAGTGGTAAGCTTGGATGGGATAATAAGAAGCAAAGAAATGCTTCAAATGAGACTTTAAATGAAAAGTCCTTTACTGAAGCACATCTCAGCACTCTAATGGAAAAATTGAACCAGATGGAAAGTGAACTGAAGGTCTTAAAAGGCAATTATAGAGCCAGTTCTACCTCTCAAAAGGTGAACCGAACACAGAAAAATGTAGTATGTTACCGTTGTGGTGAACCCGGACACTATGCCAATGAGTGCAGTAGTCCACTTCAGAATCCTCTGCCCTACAGCCAGAACAACCCTCGTCGGCATGTAACAAGTCAAAGTAATAACCAAGTTGCTTCTCCATGGCAAGCCATGAATCAGCAAGGACAAGGAGATCCAAAACTAAATCTTCAAGACCAACAACAAACATCCAACAAGACCCAACAAGCACCATTTACAGATAGCAGACAGGATGCTACAACTGGTTTGAACCCTGCTGCACCATTATTTGCGTTAAACTAGAGAGGACTGTTGTAGAGGGCCAACAAACAGTCCACAATGATAGCAAAATTGGCCTGAAAGAAAATAACGAAGACAACATTATAAAATCAAATGAAGTTAAGTTGATACATGATGAAGAAAACAATATTTGCAGGCGAAAAAGAGTTCCAAATGATGCAGGTGTATATATAAGAGGAAAAATAAATGGTGTGGAGGTTATTCTTACTACAGATACTGGAGCATGCAAAACTATTATTGCTGAAAGAATATATAGAAGTATACCTACAGAAAAGAGGCCCACCTTATCAAAAGCATCCAATATCACTGGGGCTGGAGGTGACATCTTAAATAACCAAGGAAAAGCAGAATTTTTATTTCAGTTAGGGCCTGTCGAAGTGAAGAGTGAAGCTATTGTTGCTAAAATTCAAGATGATGGTTTGTTAGGGATGGATATATTGCAAAACCGAGATGAAGGACCTGCTGATATATTATTGAGTGAAGGATAATACGGCTAAATGGAACTGAAATTCCATGTGTACAAGTCGGCATGCCAGAAGAAGTTTGCCAAGTGAAGTCAGCAGATAATTACATAATACCTGGATATAGTGAGGCGATAATTGATACTTTTATTGAACCTAGACCTCCCTTTAAGGAAGTCCTCTTAGAACCAACAGCTTATTTCAATGACCATTATCCCCTTAAAATGGCATCAAGTGTGGTTGACATTGCTAAAAATGTAACAGTTAAAGTAAGAGTATTGAACTTGTTCCCCAATGAGGCCAATATTCATCTAGATGCTGTTATTGGAACTGCAGAACCATATAGCCAACTTCACATATTGTTGGATGAAGAGGGACACGATGAAGTAGAAAACTTTAACCAAGTACGGCAACTAAAATTTATAGATGCTCAGGAAAACAAGACCAAGGTAAAAGAAACTAAATTACCTGAGATGCCAATAAGTGACAATGAAATAAATGAGAGTAATCTAGATGTAGTTATTACATTACCTGAACACTTAAAAGAACTTTATAGCCGAGCTATAAAGAATTGTACTCCGACTGAAGCAAAGAAAATAGCAGAAACCCTTAAACAGTCTCAGGATGCCTTTTCCAAGAACGAACATGATTTAGGTCAAACTCACCTTATAGAACTTGCAATTGAAACTGGGGATGCTCGACCTATCAAGCAAAGACCAAGGAGAGTGCCAATGGCATTTGCAAATGAAGAAAAGAAAATTATTGAACAACTTGAACAACAGAAAGTTATCAGACCCTCGTGTAGTCCATGGGCTTCACCATTAGTATTAGTACGTAAACGGAATGGAAAAATAAGACCGTGTGTGGACTATCGTCTTGTTAATCAAGTTACAGTTAAAGATAGTTTTCCCCTACCACGAATTCAAGATTGTTTAGATGCAGTGGCCGGAGCAACTCTGTTTTCGACATTTGATTTAACATCAGGATATCATCAGATTCCAGTAAAGGAAGAGGATATTCCGAAAACTGCCTTTGTGACTAAGTATGGTTTATGGGAATTTTCAACGCTCCCATTCGGAATGACAAATGGTCCGGCGTGTTGTCAGCGATTGATGGAAATCGTTTTAAATGGGTTACAATGGCAGACATGCTTGATTGACATTGATGACATTATTGTCTATGGGCGTAATTTTTCAGAGCACATGCAAAGGCTGACAGAAGTCCTTAACAGAATGCAGGCTGCTGGATTAAAAATGAAACCAGCAAAGTGTCATTTACTACAAAAAGAGGTCCAATTTTTAGGACGTAGTATCAGAGAATGGTGTGAAACCAAATATGGACAATGTTGCAAAATTATTACATACACCAGAACCCACTACCCCAACTGAAGTAAGACAAGTCTTGGGAATGGGCAGTTATTATCGAAGATTTATACCGAAGTTTTCTGAGTTAGTTCGACCTTTAGTCAAATTAACACAAAAAAACAGCGAATTTAAGTGGACAGCGGATTGTCAAAATGCATTTGATAAATTGAAGCAAGTTCTAGCCAGTCCAGATATCATGGCATACCCAATGAATGCAGGGGAATTTATACTTGATACAGATGCAAGTGACTTTGCATTAGGTGCAGTACTGAGTCAGATTCAGGATGGTACAGAGAAAGTGATAGCATATGGGAGTCGAACCATGAGTAAATGTGAAAGGAATTACTGTGTGACCGACAAAGAATTGCTAGCTGTACGATATTTCATAGAATATTACCGCCAGTATTTACTAGGCAGAAAATTCAGAGTGAGAACTGATCATCAAGCCCTTGTATGGTTGTTCAGTCTAAAGGAACCAAAAGGCCGTATTGCTAGGTGGATTGAAATTTTGTCACCATATGACTTCTCAGTAGAACATAGACCGGGATCTAAACACAGAAATGCAGACTTCATGTCCCGATGTGCTATTCCACGAGAATGTGAATGCCACACGGCAGATAACATGGAATATCTGAAATGTGGACCATGTAAGAAATGTCAGAAAGAAATCTGGAGATGTTGGGTAAATACCAAATTAGTCAAACAGAAAGTGATGTTTCCGTCAAAGCAGAGGGTTATTCAAATAGACAAACAGATGAATTAGGAGATTCTAGCCAAAGCAAAGCCGCTAGCTCAAGCAAAGCAGAGGGTACCCCCCAAGTTATTACCAGAATGGTAACCACCCGTTCACAAGGCAAAGATTCAACTATTAATCTACCACAAAGTGTACCAATGACATGGATTGACCATAATATAATTAAGATTCAAAAATTACAAGAAACAGATTCAGATCTTGGCCCTATAACCAAAGCCATGAAAACTGGAAATCGACCGACCTACTCTGCAGTCGTAACTTTAAGCCCAGCAACTCGACATTACTGGATGCTATGGGATTCATTAGAGGTTCATAATGGTATTTTATTTCGAAGATTCTTCAGAAGAGATGCTTGTGGAGAACATCTACAACTCCTGGTTCCAAAAGCTCTTAAACAAGAAGTGATGTATCAAATGCACAACATTATTATGTCAGGACACCTTGGGAAAAAAGAAAACTAGGGAAAAGACCTTACAGCGGTTTTACTGGTACGAGCTCAGGGAAGATGTTAACAATTATGTTATGAAATGTGCAGTTTGTGCAGCCACTAAAACACCAGTAAGACATCCAAGAGCACCAATGGGGTCAATGACTGTTGGGCACCTTTAGACCGACTTTGTACTGATATACTGGGACCATTACCATTGACACCCAGGGGAAATAGACATATTTTGTTGGTGACTGACCATTTTTCTAAATGGGTTGAAATATTCGCCATTCCAGACCAAACAGCTATCACATGTGCTGCAGTTATTCTAAATGAAGTTATCGGTCGTTATGGTTGTCCATTATATATTCATTCTGACCAAGGACGAAACTATGAAAGCGAAATTTTCCAGGAACTATGTAGGATGTTGGAAATAAAGAAAACAAGAACAAGTGCCAGAAACCCCCGTTGTAATGGATTGGCAGAACGTTTTAACAAGACTTTAGTGCGGATGATCAGAGCATATCTCAGAGGACAGCAAACAGATTGGGACCTTAATTTAGGATGTTTAGCTGCGGCGTACCGTGCCACACCACAGGAATCAACCGGATTAACCCCAAATTTGCTTATGTTAGGCCGAGAAGTCAGACTACCAGCAGAGATCATTTATGGTAGTAAGACAGATAAGCAGGCAGAAGATGTCACCAATTATGGGGAATATATTGATAAACTCCGGCACAACTTGCAGCATGCTCATGAAGTTGCTAGAAAACATCTTGGAACTGCAGCAAAACGTCAGAAAGATTCTTATGATGCAAAACTTTCAGTGTATGCTTTTCAATTAGGCGATATAGTATGGTACTTAAATGAGGCCAGAAAGGTTGGAGTGTGTCACAAATTGGAACCAGCCTATGTAGGGCCTTGTCTTATTACTCAAAAGTTTAATGACCTGAATTATCAAATCCTTATCAACAAAACGGGTCATGTTAGAACTGTACACCATAACAAGATGAAACCTTATGAATGTGAAGATATACCTCGATGGCTAAAGAAAGAGCAGAAAAGACGAAAGAGCAGAAAAGACTGCTGAACTTAGCAAAGAATACAACAATGAATACTCTAGACACAAGGATGAATACTACTGCCAAATGAACATATAAGATGATTAACTGTTTTAGTCCCTCTACTTTATCTATACTCTTGTGCATGTCCTGTATATAGTTTAGTTAGCTTGTATCCTAAGTAGTTACAATTTTTGTCATTTGAGTAGATATTAACCAAGGTAGTTATGTGCTTGAATTAATAAAGTCATGGATGATGTTCTTTTTCAATTCATTTTTTTAAATTTTTTTCTATTACTTAAAGTATAGTACAGTTGTAAAGTTTAGAATTATTCTGTGTATAACTAATGAAAATCTTGCTGCTTATTTGGAATTTTTTTATGGTCAGCATTCTATATTTAGATGTCATGCTGTTGATCAATAATCTTGGTCCAGTTATCCATCAGTTAAGTGATGAAGATTCTGCAAATATAAAAAAAAAAAAAGAAAAAAAGCTAGCTAAATATCACATTGTTTTTAGCAAGGTAATAAATCACCTCATGACATATGATTATTTAAGTTTCATGATGGTCTTATGTACTTTCAGCTGTACCAAGAACAATGACTAATTTAGCCTATCAATGCTGCTACTGCAAAGAGAAGAACTATATTAATACAAAATCTAGAATGAAAACCCACATTTATAAGTACCATCTGCCACTGGAACAAGCCCCGTTTTATTGCGGCCTGTGTCTATTTCGATGTGAGACACAACATGACCTACAGCGCCATAGAATTAGTTACCCGTTGCATAGGCAACGAGTTAAAGATTACAGTAATTCCAGTACTAATTTTGATGACGCTAGTTACTTGCACAAATCTAGCAGACCTTACGTATTAACTAATACAGATTTTGTCTGCTTAAAACAGGCCATATGTGGGACAAAAGAAGAAGCATTGTGTCTTACACAATGTTGCTTCAAATAAAGATAAAGAATTGAAGGACACCTGTAAAAGTCTAGCAGCCTCCAACCATGATGTTGCCACTACAAATGCTCAGGTTAAAGCCAGCTCCTCACCTACCTTGTTCTCAGCTTTACCGCTCACTGAGCCTGTTGTAACAGCAAGTGCTGCTCTCCGAGATCCTGGTGCCACAGACCAAGAAGACTGGATGGTTTCGCAACCAATTCTCTCCATGCCTTATTTGGATGACATCATTGATAGTTATGAACCATCTCTAGCACCAGTAACAACTTCCACAATGTTTCCCATCGTATCGTTAGACTGCACTGTATCTAACCCAGAAACACGTAGAAATTCACCATCTTCTGATTTGGCTGCTACGTTAATTAGTCCGGAAGTTAAATCGTCTACTACGGCTGCCACTATAACATCCTCATTATCACCAGCTATTAATACTACTGAAATGTCAATACCCACCATCATCACAAGCGCAACACAAGTTATTTCTAGCACCGTAACACAACCCTCAAGTCACCCACCAGCTGAGGATCATTTTCAGTTTGATCTGGATGAACAGCACTCAGCTGCCTTTTCTCCAGCACAATCTTCACCATCACCAAGTTCATCAGACTCTGACTCTGAATCTGACTCAGACTCAGGTTTCCCCATCAACCAGGTGATGGAAAAATTAGATTCAATATTAGAAAGAATCAGAAAACAGGATGAAACGATCAAAAGGTTAGAAGGAACAATCAAAAACCTAGAAAACATTATTAACCATCAGGGAGAAAGGCAGAGGGGCCGGACAAGGGAAAAGGAAAATGAGAGGCGGCTTTATAGAGAACGTTCACCCCTGCAGTCCAGGCGGTATCGGTAAAAACGGATCCTATTTTTGGATAAAATTTGTCTATAAATATATTTGTACTTAATTTCTTGGTGATTAGAGCTTACTTAATTTTTGCATAGTTGCATCTTTTGATATCTATATATATACATATTTTATTATTAAGCATTTTGAAATTGATAAAGATTAAGTCATGTTTATATTATTAGCAAGTGCTAGTTTTCCTATACGTTTATTATTGTGGTGTTCATGAGGTCATTGAACACTTAAGCAGAGGGTGATGAAAAGATTTTTATTTTTATACTCCAATTAATTGGTTTATTTTAGACATATATATTATATATCATGTAATCGCATCACGTAACAAATTTAATTGGTTATGTCATGCTGACCTCATTATATTTTTCTGTTTATTGATCATGTTACCTGAATTTTTTATGCTATTTACCCATGTTATCCGTTATCTAATGAATTCCAGAGCTGTTGAATTGTTAAGTTTTTGTTTTGTAATACCGTGTTAACGATCCATTCCATTATTTTGAATTATTTTAACTCCGAGAGTTGTCTGTTTACATTTATGTGTAACGGAAAACGTGCTCTTTGTTTCTGTTTTAATCTAATTATCTTCCTTTTATCGACACTAGTGTATTGTTAATCACAAAGTTGTGTTACTCGGGTTAAGCAGAAGTTTACCGGATCGCCGTAAATACACATGCAATCAATTAGATCTTTTGATTTTAAATAGATAAAATAAGAGTCGGCGTTTTTGTATTATTTATTATTATTTTAATTATTTTTATTTTATCAAAATCGGTTAATAATGTATTTTTGGAAATGTTATATTTTGGGTCACTAATGTAAAACTACACTAATGATACCGTGAGAATGTCTGGTGTGAAAAGAGGCGGAGCTTAGCAATCATCTCGGCATGCTTGCTCTCCGTACGCGTGCGGTCAAGCACATGCAGGTGATTGGACGTACTGCGCATGCCAAGAAGCATCTCTACATGCATGTTGTAGTACTATAAATACGAGACCTGTGGTCAGCATCAGTAGGTTTGCGAGTTTCCAAACCTCAGCTTTTTCTAAAACTAGCGAGATTCCTAGTTTTTCAACTAATCTCTGAAATCATCTGGTGAGTTTATTCAGTTAAATTTTAATTATATTGGATTTTTATAAGATAAAGCCGGCAATTTTATCAATGAAAATTCCCCGTTCTAATTAGTCATGCATCGCCGGTCGCATTTGTAAACAAAGAAACGACGCTAAAAGTACAATTTATTTTGCCCTGTTTAAATAAATAATTAGAAATTTACAGATTTATCAGTACAATTTTTCTTTCATTTTTAATTATTATTATTATTTGCAAATGTTTGATAGTTTATTTAGCTTATTATTATTATTTATTATTATTATTATTATTCCGGTATTAATTTAATACCGAGACTGAAAGTAATCAAAAATAATTTCATCTATTTAAATTTTTGAACAATCCTCACCATTCATCCATGGCAAACCTCTTCTCTTTCTTTCAACCTTTACTAACAATACTGTGTATTTCCAGTATTGTTAATTACTAATTAGACTGCAATACTGTGTATTTCCAGTATTGTTTATTACTAATCACCCTGCAATACTGTGTATTTCGAGTATTGTTAATTACTAATCACCCTGCAATACTGTGTATTTCCAGTATTGTTAATTACTAATCACCCTGCAATACTGTGTATTTCCAGTATTGTTAATTACTAATCACCCTGCAATACTGTGTATTTCCAGTATTGTTAATTACTAATCACCCTGCAATACTGTGTATTTCCAGTATTGTTAATTACTAATTACCCTGTAATACTGTGTATTTCCAGTATTGTTTATTACTAATCACCCTGTAATACTGTGTATTTCCAGTATTGTAAATTACTAATTACCCTGCAATACTGTGTATTTCCAGTATTGTTTATTACTAATCACCCTGTAATACTGTGTATTTCCAGTATATTGAATGTGTTATATCACCCCCCTCTTCTTTTCAATACTGCGTGTATTTCCGGTATTGTGTATAGTGTCCCACCTTCAGTACTGTTTTCAGTAGAAGTCCTATTTTTTGTACCCTGTTTTAATTACACTTGATCAAATTTTCACATGATAGTATAATTTTGGACTATTTTCTAAATTATATAGTTTTGTAGTTATTGTAGATTCCTAGTTTATCAGTATATAAGATAGAAAGTATAGTTAAAGTTACCTACTAGTCATATCTTAGCCTAGCATTTAGATTTTTTTTTTTACAAATCTATTTTTTTATATCAAATTTTGATAACAATGTTTTAATATGAATATTAATTTTGATGAGTTTTGAGGGCTAGTCTTGCCTGGGGAGTCATAGTTTAAAGAACTTCCTCCTAGTCTATTTTTTTATGAATAATTGATATGGTTGGTTAATTTTATCTAAACAATCTGTTTTCTTTTCTAGTCAACAGACAAGTGTGGTTGAAAAATACTTTATTGATTTCAATAATTTCTTGTTGGATCAAGAATTTAAGTCTGAAATGGTCTTTTAACTCAGGTTTATATTGAGTTACATCTTGAACTGAGAGCTTCCAGCTCAGAGATAATATTGTTCATACAGTTAAGGTTGTTAGTTGTTGAAACTAAATTATTCCAGAACTGCGGGATTCCAGTTCTGAGGTTATTCCAGAACTGTGAAATTCCAGTCCTGAGACAGTTTCTGTTTAATAAATTTCAGTGTTTTGTACGTCTTTGTTTGTCTGGTTATTTTAGTTTAAGAAGTGGGTTTGTTCTGAGTCAGTGATTGACTCTGCTCTAGTGTTGAGCTTATTTTAGTGGTCTAGTACCCTAGTCAGTGATTGACTTTGCTCCAAGTGTGAGCCTCTTTTAGTGGTCCCCATATGTGACCCCTCTTTATATGAGGTGAGAACCCCTCTTTAGTTGCGCAACAGTTTATTTGAACCAGGTTGAGTGATTCCCTGTTCAATTTTTAATTCCAACCAGGATTGAGTGATTCTCCGGTTGGGTCCAATCAGGTTGAGTGATTCCCTGTTGGGCTGTCCTGATCCCTGTGACGGGTCAAACTGATCACTTGGCCGTTACAATACACTACACTACAATAATCTACACTCCAGTACACTACACTACACTAAAATGCAATAAATAGCACTAGACTACACAACACTACACTACACTAAACTACACTACACTACACTACACTACACTACACTACACTACACTACACTACACTACACTACACTACACTACACTACACTGCCTTGCACTACACTATCTTTCTATAAGATAGAAAGTATAGTTAAAGTTACCTACTAGTCATATCTTAGCCTAGCATTTAGATTTTTTTTTTTTACAAATCTATTTTTTTATATCAAATTTTGATAACAATGTTTTAATATGAATATTAATTTTGATGAGTTTTGAGGGCTAGTCTTGCCTGGGGAGTCATAGTTTAAAGAACTTCCTCCTAGTCTATTTTTTTTTATGAATAATTGATATGGTTGGTTAATTTTATCTAAACAATCTGTTTTCTTTTCTAGTCAACAGACAAGTGTGGTTGAAAAATACTTTATTGATTTCAATAATTTCTTGTTGGATCAAGAATTTAAGTCTGAAATGGTCTTTTAACTCAGGTTTATATTGAGTTACATCTTGAACTGAGAGCTTCCAGCTCAGAGATAATATTGTTCATACAGTTAAGGTTGTTAGTTGTTGAAACTAAATTATTCCAGAACTGCGGGATTCCAGTTCTGAGGTTATTCCAGGACTGTGAAATTCCAGTCCTGAGACAGTTTCTGTTTAATAAATTTCAGTGTTTTGTACGTCTTTGTTTGTCTAGTTATTTTAGTTTAAGAAGTGGGTTTGTACTGAGTCAGTGATTGACTCTGCTCTAGCGTTGATCTTATTTTAGTGGTCTAGTACCCTAGTCAGTGATTGACTTTGCTCCAAGTGTGAGCCTCTTTTAGCGGTCCCCATATGTGACCCCTCTTTATATGAGGTGAGACCCCTCTTTAGTTGCGCAACAGTTTATTTGAACCAGGTTGAGTGATTCCCTGTTCAATTTTTAATTCCAACCAGGATTGAGTGATTCTCCGGTTGGGTCCAATCAGGTTGAGTGATTCCCTGTTGGGCTGTCCTGATCCCTGTGACGGGTCAAACTGATCACTTGGCCATTACAATACACTACACTACAATAATCTACACTCCAGTACACTACACTACACTAAAATGCAATAAATAGCACTAGACTACACAACACTACACTACACTAAACTACACTACACTACACTACACTACACTACACTACACTACACTACACTACACTACACTACACTGCCTTGCACTACACTACACCACACTACACTACATTACACTACATTACACTACACTTTACTAAACTACAATAAACTGCAATACACTACACTACATTACACTTCACTACACCAAACTACACTGCATACAATACACTACACAACACTACACTACACCACACTACTCTACACTACACTACACTTCACTACCCTACAATACACTACACCACACTACACCACAATAAAATGCACTACACTACACTACACTACACTACACTACACTACACTACACTGTACTACACTACACTACACTACACCACACTACACTACATTACACTACACTACACTACACTACACTACACTACACTGTACAAAACTACAATCAACTGCAATACACTACAATACGCTACACTTCATTACACCACACTACACTGCATACAATACACAACACAACACTATACTACACTACACTACTCTACACTACAATACACTACACTACAGTACACTACACTACACTAAAATGCAATACAGAACACTATACAACACAACACTACACTACACTTCCTTACACTACACTCCACTACACTACAATACACTACACCACACTACACTACACTACACTACACAACAATACACAACACTTAAACTACACTACACTACACTACACTACACTACACTACACTACACTACACTAAACTAAACTACACTACACTTACTACACTTCACTACAATACACTACACTACACTACACCATATAACACCGCAATAAAATGCACTACTTTACACTACACTACACTACACTACTCTATACAACACTAGACTACACTACACTACACAACACTACACTACAATACACTAAACTAAACTACACTAAACTTACTACACTTCACTACAATACACTACACTACACTACACCACACTACACTACACTACACTACACTACACTACACTACACTACACCACACTACACTACACTACACTACACTACACTACACTACACTACACTACACTACACTACACTACACTACACTACACTACACTACACTACACAACACTAAAATGCAATACAGAAAACTATACCACACAACACTACACTACACTTCCTTACACGACACTACACTACACTACACTACAATACACTACACTACAATACACTACACCACACTACACTACACTACATTTACACTTTACTACACTACACTACACTACACTACACTACACTACACTGTATTAAACTTCACTACACTACAATCAACTGCAATATACTACACTACACTACACTACACTACACTAAAATGCACTACACTACACTACACTACACTACACTACACTTTACTAAACTACACTACACTACACTAAATTAAACTAAACTACACTACAAAACACTAAACTAGACTAAACTGAACTGCACTGCACTACACTACATTACACTATAATACAATAATATGCCTACACTACACTACAATACACTACACTACACTTAACTACACTACACTACACTACACTACACTACACTACACTACACTACACTACAGTACACTACAATACACTACACTACACTAAACTACACTACAGTACACTACACTACACAAGAATGCACTGCACTACACTACACTACACTACACTACACTACACTACACTACACTACACTAGACTACACTACACTACACTACACTACACTACAGTACACTAAATTACACTAAACTACACTACAAATCACTACACTTGACTACACTGCACTGCACTGCACTACACTACACTACACTATAACACAATAATATGCCTACACTACACTACACTACACTACACTACACTAAACAACACTACAGTACAGTACAATACACTACAATACAATAATCTACACTCCAGTACACTACACTACACTAAAATGCAATAAATAGCACTAGATTACACATCACTACACTACACTACACTACACTACACTACACTACACTACACTACACTACACTACACTACACTACACTACACTACACTAGACAAGAATGCACTGCACAAAACTACACTACACTACACTACACTACACTACACTACACTACACTACACTACACTTTACTAAACTACCCTACACTACAATCAACTGCAATACACTACACTACACTACACTTCACTTATTACACTTCACTACACTACACTACACTACACTACACTACACATCACTACACCACAATAAAATGCACTATACAACACAACACAACACAACACAGCGCTACACTACACTAAACTACACTACAGTACACTACAATACACTACACTACACTAATCTACACTACAGTACACTACATTACACTAAAATGCAATAGAGAACACTATACCACACAACACTACACTACACTTCCTGACACGACACTACACTCCACTACACTACACTACACTACACTACACTACACTACACTACACTACACTACACTACACTACACTACACTAAACTAAACTACAATACACTTATTACACTTCACTATAATACACTACACTACACTACACCAAACTACACCGCAATAAAATGCACTACACTACACTACACTACACTACAATATATTACATTACAGTACACTACACTGTACTAAACTACAATACACTACAATAAACTGCAATACACTACACTTCCTTACACGACACTACACTACACTACACTACACTTCACTACACATCACTACACTACACTACACTACACTACACTTTACTAAACTACACTACACTACACTATATTAAATTACACTAAGATACACTACAAAACACTACACTAGACTACACTGCACTGCCCTGCACTACACTACACTACACTACAACACAATAATATGCCTACACTACACTACATTACACTACACTACACTAAACAACACTACAGTACACTACACTAAACTACACTAATCTACACTACAGTACACTATACTATACTTAAATGCAACAAAGAGCGCTAGACTACACTACACTACTCTACACTAAACTACACTACACTACACTACACTACACTACACTACACAAGAATGCACTGCACTACACTACACTACACTACACTACACTACACTACACTACACTACACTACACTACACTACACTACATTTCACTACACTACAGAACACTGCACTACCTTGCACTACACTACACCACACTACACTACACCAAACTACACTACACTACCCTTTACTACACTATACTACACTACACTACACTACACTATACTACACTGCACTACACTACACTACACTACAATACAATACACTACCCTACACTACATTTCACTACTCTACAGTACACTACACTACATTACACTTTACTACACTACACTACACTACACTACAATACACTACACTACACTTCACTACACTACACTACACTGAACTAAACTACAATAAACTGCAATACACTACTCTACACTACACTTCACTACACCAAACTACACTGCATACAATACACTACACAACACTACTCTACATTACACTACTCTACACTACACTACACTACACTACACTACACTACAGTACACTTCACTACACTACACTAAAACGCAATACAGAACACTATACCACACAACACTACACTATACTTCCTTACACTACACTACACTACACTACACTACACTACCCTACACTACACTTCCTTACACTACACTACACTACACTACACTAAAATACACTACACTACACTACACTACACTACAATACACTACACTAAACTACACTACACTTACTTCACTTCACAACAATACACTTCACTACACTACACCACAAAACACCGCAATAAAATGCACTACACTACACTACACTACACTACACTACACTACACTACAATACATTACAATACACTACACTACACTGTACTAAACTACAATACACAACAATAAACTGCAATACACTACACTTCACTACACATCACTACACTACACTACACTACACTTTTCTAAACTACACTACACTACACAACAATAAATTACACTAAACTACACTACAAAACACTATGTAGACTACACTGCACTGCACTGCACTACACTACACTACAATATAAAACAATAATATGCCTACACTACACTACACTACACTACACTACACTTAACTACACAACATTACACTACAATACATTACACTACACTCATCTACACTACAGTACACTACATTACACTAAAATGCAATAAAGAGCACTAGACTACACAACACTACACTACACTTCACTACACTTCACTACACTACACTAAACTACACTACACTACACTACACTACACTACACTACACTACACTACACTACATTTCACTACACTACAGTAGACTACAATACACTACACTACACTACACTACACTACACTACACTACATTTCACTACACTACAGTACACTACAGTACACTACACTACACTACACTACACTACACTACACTACACTACACTACACTACACTACACTACACTAAACTTACTACACTTCAATACACTACACCACACTACACCACATTGCAACACAATAAAATCCATTTCACTTCACTACACTACACTAAACTACACAACACTACACTACACTACACTACACTACACTACACTACATTTCACTACACTACAGTACACTACACTACACTACACTACACTACACCACACTACACTACATTACACTACACTACAGTACACTACAATACACTACAATAATCTACACTACAGTACACTACACTACACTTAAATGCAATAAAGAGCACTAGATTACACATCACTACACTACACTAAACTACACTACACTACACTACACTACACTAGACAGGAATGCACTGCACTGCACAACACTACACTACACTACACTACACTACACTACACTACACTACACTACACTACACTACACTACACTACACTACACTACACTACACTGTACTAAACTACCCTACACTACAATCAACTGCAATACACTACACTACACTACACTACACTTCACTTCACTTATTACACTTCACTACACTACACTACACTACACTCCACTACACTACACATCACTACACCACAATAAAATGCACTAAACAACACAACACAACACAACACAACGCTACACTACGCTAAACTACACTACAGTACACTACAATACACTACACTACACTAATCTACACTACAGTACACTACATTACACTAAAATGCAATAAAGAGCACTAGACTACACAACACTACACTACACTAAACTACACTACACTACACTACACTACACTACACTACACTACACTACACTACACAACACTGCCTTGCACTACACTATTCCACACTACACTACATTACACTACATTACACTACACTACACTTTACTAAACTACAATAAACTGCAATACACTACACTGCATTACACTTCACTACACCAAACTACACTGCATACAATACACTACACAACACTACACTACACCACACTACTTTACACTACACTACACTTCACTACCCTACAATACACTACACCACACTACACCACAATAAAATGCACTACACTACACTACACTACACTACACTACACTACACTACACTGTACTACACTACACTACACTACACCACACTACACTACATTACACTACACTACACTACACTACACTACACTACACTACACTACACTAGACTACACTACACTGTACAAAACTACAATAAACTGCAATACACTACAATACATTACACTTCACTACACCACACTACACTGCATACAATACACAACACAACACTATACTACACTACACTACTCTACACTACAATACACTACACTACAGTACACTACACTACACTAAAATGCAATACAGAACACTATACCACACAACACTACACTACACTTCCTTACACTACACTCCACTACACTACAATACACTACAGCATATGTTATTGAAGTATGCAGTTTCAGAATTTCACTAATAAGAGGGTGATCAAATTTTCCACTCTTTATTGCCCGGAGTACCGATAAAGAGTAGAAACATATAATAATGTTGTTATGAGGCGATTTTGAAATATATTGTAAAGCAAAAATTATTTCTTTAGCCTAAGCTGTAAATATAGGACTTTCATTATGAATACGAATACTAATTGTTTAGTCTCCAATTATGGCAGCAGAAGCTACCCGGCAACGATCTTTTGATCCATCTGTATGTATTGAAAGCCAGTGACGAAGGTCTTCTCTTATTACAGCAGAAATTAATCTATTATATTTGTCTTTAATGACATGCTTCCGACTTTCTATGCCTTGCAAGATCCAGATTGACTTCTGGTTTATTAAAAAGCCAAGTAGGATCATTTGTTAAAATGTTATTTTGAATCGAGGTTTAAACCACATTTCTCCAATTTTGGATTTAAACGAATACCAAAAGGCGCAATAGCGTTGACCTTTTTATTGTAGAGGTCTTGATTAGGATGATGAAATACACAATCAAATGCCGGATTAGATGGATTTGCATATAATTTTGTAACATACTGCAGAGATAGTTTACTGCGCCTTCAATGTAATGGAGGCGCGTTTGCCTCAACATAGACTATCAATTGGAGACGTTTCATAAGCTCCTAAACAAATACTTAGCTCTTGGTGATGAATTGTGTCAAGGTCTTTTAAATATGATTTTCAAACAGAACCTTCTATGACCATATATATAATGGATTTATAATCAGGTTTTGATCTTATAAGCGATCTGTTTAAATAAAGTAATGCAGGTTGATCACCATCCCAATTTGTATTAGATAAAACTTTAGAAATATCTAATTCAGCCTTAAGGCTTTTTATTTAAGGGATAGAAGTTCATTTTAAATAAAAAAATCATATAAACTTAACTTCTTTTACAATTTTTACTGTTGATTTTGATACTAAAGTAACATAAAATACTACCTGAGGGACACCCATATGTTGCTCGAAGACATCAGAGAATATTGACCCTAAACGAACTTGAAATTCTCAATTTTCGAGAATTTTTTAATAAAATTAGGGGTATGGCCTCTTAGACCCATGTCGTGCAGATCTTTTAGAATGCCATAAATCCAAGTCGTATCATATGCCTTTTCTAGTTCGAAGAAGATTGAGATGGCATGTTGTTTGTTAATAAATGACTTCACGCGAACTAAGTGATCTAAGGTACTCCTGTTGCGCCGGAAACCGCACTCAATAAAAGTAAGAAGATTGTTAGACTCAAGATAATGAAAGGGTCTATTATTTATCATCCTATCCATGGTTTTACAAGACAGCTAATAAGGCAATAAGCCTATAATTAGATGGATCAGAGTGATCTTTGCAAGGCTTAGGGGTAGGGATAATAATTGCTTTGTGCCAAGATGATGGAAAAGTATCACTCTGCCAAATATCATTAAAGAAATCCAACAGAGTGAAAAGACACTGAGGAGGCAAATTTTTAAGAAGTTGATAATGCACATCATCTGGGCCAACTGCCGTATCATGTGTTTTGGAAAGTGCATTTTGAAGTTCTTCATATGAAATTATATCATTATATTCCCCAGAATTATCCGATTTAAAGGACAATTTATTTCGTTCTTGGATCTTTTGATATTTTTGAAAATCTTAGGTATAATTAAATGAAGACGTGTTTTTTTTATATCGTCTCAACAATTTTTTTATGAAGTGTCTTTTTTCAAATGTTAAAATTATACCATTTGTTTTCAGGTGTTCAGCATTATCGGAAGAACCTTTACTTTTAATTTTACACACCATACTACAAACTTTATTTAATGGAGTACGAGAATTGATCTTGGAAACATATTTTCTCCAATAATCTCTTCTGCACTTTTAAGCAGTTTTTCGAGCTTTAGCACGAAATATACTGAGCAAATAAATTATTTTGTGTTGGAGACTTAATAAATTGTCTCTCAGCTTGTTTCATATTTTTCCTAGCTTATTTGAATTCCTTATTAAACCATGATTTATGGATTCGAAAATTTGCAGAGGTTTTAGGAATGCAAGTATTAGCAATTTCTTTAAGGGCGTCAGTAAAACTCTGAATTTTATCAGTTTCATTTTTAAATCTCTTAATAGAAATCTTTTCTGCACAGAGATTGCGAAACTGATTCCAATCAGCTTTCGTCAAATTCCATCTACGGATAGTTGCATCATTTGACCAAGATGTATATTTCAATATAATTGGAAAATTATCGCTTCCACAACGATGAACATTGACTGTCCATGAGAAATCATTCAGAATTTTGGGATCAGGAATTGACAGATCTATCGAAGAGTAAGTACCTGTCGCATCAGATAAAAAGTTTTTGACCCACCATTTAATATACAGAGGTCGTTGTTTTAAAGAAACGTGTTATAATTCTGCCTTTTTTATCAAGTCGAGGACTTCCGCAAAGAGGATTATGACCATTAAAATCGCAAACTAGAAGAAATGGTAACTGCTCGACTAAGTTTTTTAAACTGTAATACAAAAGATGGAGTTTTATAAGTCGAAACATCGTTTAGGTATTTACGAGAGATTGCTTCGTCATCAAATAGAATACAATAAAATCTTCTTTCAAATTCAGCTTAAAGTTTTATCTATTCCGGAAACATAATCTATATTCTAAAATACAAATCGGAAAATGTTCAACAAACAATCAATCCCGGAAACCATCAGATTTCGATACCAGTAGATATATATAACAGGAGGAATATAAATGAAACATAATGTTATAGTAACTTGCAACGTCAATCTTTCTGCAACCGCTTGTTATTTGTTATAAGAGAAATGTGACTATGAATTGTCCCATTGCGAACAAATATTGCAGCCCCCTCCGATGGTCTTTCAGTATTGGTTGAAAAGGATAAGTATTGGTTATAATATCGGAATTGAATATCTGTATCGGACTCATTTATATAGGTTCCTTGAAGACAAAATTCTACAGCATTAAAATCTTTAGTTAGGAGTGCAATTTCGTCCAAATTATTTCTAAAACCTCTGCAATTTTATTGGATTATATTTGTTTTATTCATTTTTATTTGGTGTTCGTATTGGTTATTTTGACTGAGAAGATGAAGTACATTCCATCTCCTAATCTGAAGGGACATCCCTTTTTCTCGCAAGAACATTAAATCGATACAAACAATGCTTGGATTTAACGGGTGTAAAACCGTCTTAATCCGATACTAAGAAATCTTTTTTGAACGGTTGTGTTTTTTTTTATTTTCAACTCATGCAGTTTTATCTTGATCGGTTTCTGCTGCAGGTTTGTCTGCAGCATTGGGAGCAGATGTTTTCTGCTCTTTTGATTCATTTTGAGATTTCGACTTTCAATACTTTTAGTTTTTCTTTATTTTTCTATCTTCTAAAATGTTTTCTTGTCTGCGACATAGTAGTAGATTTTTCTTTTGTTTTATTTTTTCAATAATGTTCTTGTCAGTATTAACAAGCGCAGCCTCCGTTTGACAGTAGAGAACCAGATTGCAACTTTTTAATATTAGCAACAGAACCAGCTATGTCGCTCACAGATTTTTGCACTGCAAATAGGTTTATCTTTATATAGTCATTTGTTGCAGACTCTACTTCATGAAATTTTGCCCATGAGGTTCATTTTTCAGTTAAATTATCATCGCTATCTTCTCTTAATTTTTAAAAACTATTTTAGTTTTTATTTTGTGATTCCATGGTGTTGTTAGAAGGTTTATTTTTCTTGCTTCCCACCCGCCCATCAGGAGTGCCAACATACAGCGCCGGAGATATTTTGTACATGACTGCATATATTGACGTCTCTCCTGTCCATACTATCACAAGTGACATTTTTATCTAAAATAACTGCATATATTGTCGTTTTCTAACTGTACATACTATCCAATGCAATATTTTCCCTTCACTAGCCATAAATTACATCGCTCCTGTACATGCCATTGTCTTCGATATTTTGTACCATATTGTCGTTTCTGTAAAAAGCAAAATAACGATTCGGACAGCATTAAAGAATGCCATGGCAAGAAATTGTAATTGTATACTATCGGATCTGTTATTTGTAATTGTATAGAAAATTTACAAAATTTCCCCGTCAGGTCTACAGTTACATTTATATCTTAAATGTTAATCTGTTGTAGATTATTACTGAGTGCTATCTTATTCTTTTTTATTATAATTAAAGATCGTGAAAATACCCTAAATTTAACGTTCAGTTTGGCAAACTATCTGGTAATACTACACGATCTTCGCCAAATTTTGGGGCCCCGTACACAAGATAAGATAATTTCTTCAGTTTGTGGGTCTTTTTATAAAATTTCCGAATGCATTATGAACCGAACCATCAATCAACCATGTTGCATTTGTAACAAAATATAGGCATATTATTTACCTCTAACTGGCCAGTACTGGATGCAGTAATAGTTCTCCAGTGTAACTGACAGAGAAGAGCGTCAAATTGCCATGATAATATGTGTATATGCATAACAGAATAAGCTTGTAAAGTGTCGTGTAGCCTTGAGTATCAAATTGTATTGGCTCTTAATACTGTAAATGATGTTGACGATTGTAATGTACATGTATATATTAAGCAAACTACCTGCTTAATTTGCATTTGCCATAAAAATTTATTCCTCATCACCGACACTAGAACCGAAAAAGTTGTTAAATATAAAAAACGATAAACCAAACAATTAAAAATTAGTGAAACCAAAGTTCCAAAAGTTATATAAATCCAAATTCAGCTATAGAATGCTTTGCATGAGGGAACACACCTTAGTTTTTTTTTTAATACGGCTGAAACTGTTGTATACTATTTGCGAAAGTTAACAGTTTTGTGCGGGGATATTGATAATAGTGTAGACAAAACTTAAGCATGTATTATTCACGGACGTTAACCCTGGAAGAAGACAAGGAGGTTTAGTATACACTGTATGGAAGTTAATAATTTGGAAGAGATGTTGGCGATTCTTTGGTCATAGTTTAACTCAAATCTGTACGTCAGTTTACATTAATGTGTTTTGATGTTAAAGATGTTTTACGTATAGTTCAATATCAGGAGGTAACCATTTAATCCGCCAAGGTTAAAATAATTTAACAAACGTCAATTGCATAGTAAAAAATATCGTGCAATTATATAAAGCAATTCTGTGAACATGGGTAAAGTATACAATGCGCGAAAGTAAACAAAATTGTGTGGCAGTTCGACAATTTAAACATACCCTGGTCATAGGTTAACTCTAATCCTTGCGGCAGTTACCATTAATGTTTTTTGGGATACAATGTTTTAGAAATAATTTAATGTACAATTTATCAAAATTTTCAGTCGTTTAAATTTTTAAATTTATTTAAAACGAAGGTTTGTTCCCTCATGCAAAGCATTCATTAGCTGGATTTGGATTTATATAATTTTGAAACTTTAGATTCTTTATTTTCATTTTTTTGGCTTATTTTTTTTTTGTATCAAACTTTTCGGTCTTAGTATCACTGATGTGGAATGAATTTCCGAAATGTGCACATCTGGCACATCAAAATTTAACTGGTATTTGTATAATATATTTACTACACCTGAGCGGGTACCGCTGCTGGTGGAGTAAAACTCCCCGAGGTTATCTATAAGTCAGTAGGCAGTACTTTGTGCTGTCAAAAAATGTACCATTTAGCAAAATTTAACTGGACTTAACCATTTTATCCAAGAAATGATTTTACAAAGGTTAATTGAATAGCAAAGTTATCGTGCAAATATGGTTAGTATGTCGCTAACACTATTATATAAAGATAAACATTTTTCATACGTCTTTCCAGCAAGTTATTAAATGGATATTTTGTTTTCATTCTCAACAAAGGGCGTTTTCTCAAATTTTAAAGTTTTATGTTTTACTTCATCATTCGCAGATGTAAACTATTTTTATATGAATATATTTACATTTGCTTTACAATGTTACTATATAAACATTTTTAGACATGTGGCAAATACGAAGCAATAACTGACATTGATTACATGATCATAACACTATGCGTAAGAATATTTCACTCTCTGGACTATTTTTCTAAAACGTTTCATAGAAATACAACAACAGAACCTGAAAAAAATTGCATTATTTTAGATATACATTGAATTAAATGCACAACAGATATTTCCAATTATCTTCAAAGTACACTCATTTCTCCCACAATACTAAAACAATGTGTATGGTACCACCTGTTCTATAAATTTTATTTCTCGAGCTATGTAATTTCACCATCAGTTCAAACCACAGTCATAACTGAGTTTCACAATGAGGATCTGGAGAATATGTCACTTTAAAACATGAAATACCACGAAAAGAATTTGAGAGGCGGATATCTTGTACACACCAAAATGGCAGATGTTAAAAAATATATATGCAACTGAGACGGTCGACTGTCCTTTAAAAATGTTAAACCACTACTTCAGTGATTTGATAAAACTGACAAAAATCTCAAAGTTTGTTTATGTTCAAGCCACTTTCAAAACGCACCTTTGCCCGTTTTTATCCGACATATTCCATGCTACTAAATTCACTTCTCGCTGTTTGCAGGCGACGACCATTTAGCATCTCAATGACCTGGGGTACAAAGCTCGGCATATAATGTTTATGTCGAACCATAAATGAGAAGCTTCTCCTGATCCTACAACATAACTGTCTCAACACAACAGAAAAAACGTCTTAGTAACTAATTATCAGAATTAACTCGCCCTGCAAAAAATTTAAACCCTGAATCAGCTTTTATTTGATTATAAATGCGTTACCTATGCCCGGCAGACAAATCATAACGCGCGTTATTCAGTTCGCCTGGCAGGGCTATGGCATTTATTATCCGATAACTGCTATAGCAATGCTGTTCAGTGGTTATATTTACTTTTAACTGCACATTATTTTGTGGTTTGAAGCAAAAAATTTTAACAGATTTTGTTTAACATCTTTGCAGCTTTGGAGACTTTTTTATGCAGTTCTTTAACTTTTCTGTTTGTTAACTTGAAGTTATCATCTTCTGTAACTGTTTCTGGTAATGAACAGAACAATATTACCCTTTGCATACTTTCTAGGTTTAGTATAAAACAACTGCTAGATTTTTAACATTTTTATTTTTTTTATTATTATTTATTTATTTATTTTTTTTGGGTTTTTTTTTTTTCTTTGGTTTTTTTTTTGTTGCTAAAATGATTTGTACATATTCAATCCCAAAATCATCAGATCGTACCTAAATTGTATGTTCAGGTTTACCCTACCTAAGTGCAACATTAGAAAAACCAAATCTTACACTGTAAACCTTATGCAGAAAAGCCTTCAGTCTGTTTTAAAACTTAGAATTGAACATTTACTTTCAAAGGTGGAATTCAGAATCAGTCAGCATGTTAAATGCCTTTCAATGGCTGCACAAATGCCAACGTAGCTGACTTTGACAAATGATTTTCCGTTTGCATTGCACACTTCAGTATAATTCTTTTTAGTTTGTTCTTGTACAGTAATAGAAAGGTCTTCTAACTAGAGAGCCATATTTCTTGCAGTCATTTTTTTAAAAAATGTTGTTGACTTTTAAATATTGATCTCCTCATATAATGCTTATTTGATAACTTTTATTTATACAGTGATATATTGCAGTATAAGAAATTAAGAAGAAATTCATCTATTAAGGACAATGGCAGTTTCAATATAAAAAAGAAATCAATGTATTAAGAGGAAAATGTTTTGTGTACATTGTTTTTTAACTTTATTTTTTCAAAATTACTAATTTCATCATCTTTTGTATGTCTTACTTTTGAAACACTTTAAATCCTTTTTTTCTGTTAAAATCGGAAACACTTAAGTTTCACTATGTTGGACAGAATGTGTATATCTACAATCAATAGAATTATTTTCAAATACAGAAATTATGTTGCCTTTACTAATGTAATTAATGATTTATATAAACTAATGTGTAACTCGCTTTCTGACTTTGAATTTAATAAATAAAATGGTTGAATAAGTTTCTAGTTTATTCTTATGCAGATTAAATTCAATTTCTCTGACTTGACGTCTCTATCTGAAACAGAAAAACAAATTAAAGAATTTTATGGATTGATAAGATAGTTAAATAACGGTATTTATACCAAGTAAAGACCCCTTCACTTATATCCAGGCAGTAAAGTCTGGAATTGCAGAAAAAACCTAAATGCCTTAAGAGTCGACGGTGAGTCATATATGTTTTTCCGCAGTTCACAGTCATCGAATTGTCTGTAATTGTGCTTTGTAAAGCATATGTACTCAGCAGATGGGAATACATCGCGTATTCGAAACCTAGATAGCGCGCGCCATCTTAACTCCGACCATTAAAAAAAAATATTTAACTGCGATCAGGCCCCAATCAAAATTAGGTTTTACATTGCATTATAATTTATACTTTTGTTTCATATTAGATATATTAAATGATTTAAAACAAGGACATATTTATCAGAAATCTTATTTATATACAACATAATGTAATTCAAAAATGTCATATAAATATTATAAGACAATTCTTTATTTGTCTTCGAGACATATAGTGCTCAATTTATTACACTGAACAATATAATTTGGTAAAGTTAGTCACAACTATTTAACAGATCCTCCAACAGAAAATCCAATATTAACTGGATATGACGGTTCTGCACGTTATAAAGGTGATACAATATCAGTTACATGTCAGGTATCAAGCTCCGAGACAGCGTGAACCTCCTAGCTCCGTATGTCGGTAGACGCTGCAGACAGCTCTAAAAAAAATTCACGATTCGTGAAAATTTTGGAAATCGGTTTTTTAAGAATTTTTCTCTTACAGAATCACCGTTTAAGAACTTTTTATCTAAGTCTTATGGACTTTTAAGTTGATTCAATACCAAAATACGATATTCAATACATTTAATATCTGAATTTTTACGATGTTTTGAGGGAATAATTTGTTCATTTGTGGTAAAAAAGTTTTGTGCGAAACTTAATCCATGGATAAATTGCCAAATAATGGACGGTATCCGGCGTTCCTCGCAACACGTTTACATCCATATTCGTTTTAAACTAAACAAAATAGACAATTAAGGTTATTAAAACCCGATAAAGTTATTGTAAATCTACTTGACGTATGATTGAGATAGTTTTTCCATGTTCGCTAATTGAAATTCCATAAGAATCGAAACACTGACTACGTTATTATGACACGTAAACAAAAGTCGTGTTGTAGATCCCATTGAGATGAGGACCTCGGTAGCCAAGTGGTTACGCGCATATTGATCAAAGTGCCTCTCATCGCTTAGGTTATAATCCCGCTCGACAGATACTAGTGTAAGAAAGTTTGTTAGTTAGCATGCAAAAGGTCAGTTTTCTCGGGGTCCATCTCTGAACTGATCGCCTCGAAATATAAGTGAATTTTTACTGTTTTAACACCATCGGTCTTATTCACTAAATATGGTGATTGTATAGCTCAATGTGTAATCTTTTCTGTGTTACCTGAGACTGTTTACATAAAAAAAATATTATTCCACCTTTAGCTGTTTCTTTTCCTAGGACATAAAATCATATACAATCAATCAGCCATCAATATTGCTTTAATAGAGGATACTGTCTAACACAAGGAAAAAAGCTGCAAATTACCAACAGAGAATGGAGTGGGTTTTCTAGTGATAAAATGCGCCTTAATTCACAACTATTGCAGCATGATCTTATACCTTCAGAAACACAGTTATCAGGTTCACCTCATTTACTTAACTTGTCATTTTCTTATACAAAAAAAAGTAAATAATAAAGGTGAAATTTGATGGACTGCAGTTGAACTCT
This sequence comes from Tegillarca granosa, assembly GCA_029721355.1. Classification (NCBI taxonomy): domain Eukaryota; kingdom Metazoa; phylum Mollusca; class Bivalvia; order Arcoida; family Arcidae; genus Tegillarca; species Tegillarca granosa. The sequence goes on along the minus strand of CM056611.1, from coordinate 14,228,365 downwards.
GCTGGTTGTTGTATCAGACCTTACAAGTGAAGTCTCGTCTCTTGCAATATTAGTTCTAACTGTTAAAATGACCAAATTTCAAACTCTGTAAATTGCTCATATTTATATATACTTTTCATAGAGGTAATTTCTGTAATTTAGGTCTCTTTACATGAGATGCTTAGGTATAAGTGAAATTTTTTCATTGAAATCTACATTCTACGAAAAAAGGGAATTAATACCTTAGAAGTTTTGATATTATGACGGAAAAGAAAAAAAACATCTTGTGGCTTGAATATTAAACATAGCAGAAAAATCTACTAATCCAGTTTCAATGTCTTACAAGTAAAGTGATACAATCACTACCAACCAAACTAATGAACTTATTTCACCATCCAGATCTGGCTAAAGAATTTGGTTCCAATTCAGGTTTTTAGTGTCACATTATTGTATGTCATCAAGTTTATAGTCAGTGATTTCAGCCTCTCAAAGGTTTTTTCAGCCAGTTTTTACTTTATATCAATTTATTTAATCTAAGTAATGACAACAGCATTCCTCTCTGCATACATGTGCATTCTGAATTATCAAAATCAAATTCAATGTTTGACCTTAATTTTTAATTTTAGCTCACCTGGCTGACATATCATTTGAGATTATCATTATGGTATTACACAGCTTGTTTACAGACATGCATCATCATCATCATCATTATGCTATGTGTTATTAGGTAATCAGATGATTGTATAGTGAACAACTGTAACATTTATTATCTAATAACAAGTAAAAGAATAATTAATGCTGCATGAAAGGTTGAAAGTGCAAATTTACATCATTTGCCTTGCTTCTATCAACTTGCTGCCCTTCACGTTTCACTTTTTTTCTTTTGCATGGTCTTGAGTCTTCTACCGTTATTTTGTTTTGTCCTCAGAGACATTTTGACTTATTCTGATTGCAATGTAAGTCTTAAGTCAAATCAAGATTACAAAATTTTAATTTCAAACTTAGATACTGTAATGATGAACATTTTTGAGAAATTGTTAGTTTTATATATCTTTTTTTCAAGGACACACACACACACACACATGGTCAAGTGGTCTAAAGCACAATTTAAAGGATCACAGTGACTCTAACCACCTAGGTTCAAATTAACTTGGAGAAAATCCTAATGAGAGAAAGTTTGTCAGTTCTCTTTGTTTAAGGTTTTCTTTAGCCACTCAGGTTCCACAATGAATTGCAAAAATGATCAAAAATGGTCAACATAAGTAAAGTAAAGAAAAAGTAAAAGGTCAAGGTAACCTAGGGGTCCAAAAATCTTGAAAAATCCTCTTTTCCAAAACTGATGATGGGAGAAAAAAACTGATGTGATATTTGGTTTCTCTAGGTTCTTAAGCCTATAGCTTGTTCATTTCGTGAAATTTTGTCGAAAGATGGGTTACGCGTTGTTTGCGTTTAATTTTAAACATTTCGTAAAATGGTTTCAAATTGCAATAACTTGATTTTTGAACAGATATTGATATGGAGTTTTCAGTTTTGACTTTTTCTTGAAATGACATTTAAAATAGGATCAAAATCACAAATCAACAATTATGACCTAATTTGTGATTTATGCGGTTTTAGACAATTTTATTGCAAATATTAAGATATATTTGAATTTAGAACATTGTTGAAATGTTCTCAATGACACAATTTAACAAGATACAAGTTTTGTAACTATTTGATAGGAGTTTTTGCCCCTGAAATGTTATTCTTGGCATATAAATACTTAAAATGTGCATTATCTTGAAAACTATAAACTTTTTGTATAGGCATGTATATCAGAATATTTTAAGTATTGATATGATAATCATTTTGATATATGTTTCGAGGTCAAGTTCAAGGTAATAGCTGCATTATTGTACTGAAATTGTTAATTATCTTGAAAACCATTAAATTTTTGTCCAACTATATATATTTGAGTATTATAGGTTTTGATATTACGACCATTATGATATAACGTTCAAGTTCATATGTTCAAAGGTCAAAATCATGGCTGGATAACCATATGGTTAATGATTTGGAAATTATTCATTGTACTATAGTTAAATCATGCATATGAGCCATTTATAAATGAAATGTGACTAGACAATTCTGATGAATTATTGCAGGATTTCCAAGCTTAAGGAATTAGTAAGTTTTTGGATATTTCCTCAGGTGAGCGTTAAGGTCCATGGGCCTCTTTTTTTTTTTTTTTTTTTTTTTTTTTTTTTTTTTTTGGCATATGCATTATAAAATAAAAATTCTGATGTAGGGACTATATCTGGTAACTTTCGAGTTTCGAGGTTATTTAAATTTTTAGATGATCTTAATCAAATTTCAAAATGATTTTTTTTATTCTTTTTTTCATTTTTATTGTGTTTTCATGGGAGTAACTCAAAACTGTTCTAGCTTTACACACACGAGTGAAATTTTTATGCAATGACTAAAATGTACTTGTGCAATTCCAAAAGTACAATCAAATACTCATCAGTAAAGGAGGTTATGCACTATAGGCCATTTTTGGCCCCATATCAAAATGTTATATTTTTTTTTATAAAAGACACTCTTAGTTGTAGTCTTTACAAAAACATACCAAATTAAGTGTTCCCATGTATTGCTGCCTAGCAACAGTGCTTGGAAACAGACCCCTAGCAACTCTAAATTTTAGACATTTTCAGACATAATCTTAACCATTAAAGCAGATTTTTACTGCAGTATGCAACAAATGTGTAGTTTGTAGTTCTACATTAACAATTAATGTAATTGGGAATCAAAATAAGCTTGAAAAATATGGGTTTCCATAGCAACAGTACCTTCATGTCCATAGCAACGGATGGTATAATGTACTCATATGCATACAAAAATGAATGGATTTATGCCCACAGCAACTGAGTGTTTAAAATAACTCATAGGTATCACAAACTAAATAGTTGTATTGTTTAATACTTATTTTATAAACTTAATATTTATATGCAGTGCCCTTCCATATATATTGTGTGGAATAGTTACAGGCCTTTGAAATACTCGAACTACACTTTTTCATGCAATACGAGACATCAATTGCAGACTTGGATCATAGTGACCGATTACAATTTCAACCCTCATTGTCATATTAAAATGCAACTTGACATTATTTTAAGTGAGCAAATTTGTAAGCTTGCTTAAAAAACCAGTTTGTCCGGAGCTAGCTGTATGCCTTAATAGCATGAATACAAAGCCAACTTAGATTGTGAAATACAATTTAATTAACAGGTTTTCTGTCTTTAATAGTAACATGTTTTCTTGATGTAGTGTCTTGGCTGTTTCAATACATTTTTATACTTACTATTTCTTATTTAATAGTCAATCAGTGTTTACCACCATTCCATAGTATTTTACAAATACAAATGACAAGTGTTAGGCGTCAAACTAGAAGCAGTATACAGACAAAGCTGTGTGGTGTCTCACTGTCAGTTTACTGACTTCAAATATTTATCCCAGAACGCAAAAATTGTTAAATCTAACATAGCTAGTGGTGCTGGTATTAGAATTATTACTTTTATGTGTTGCTGATGTTGTTGCATAGGAACACTAATTATAATAACTTGGGCAATACAAAATACAATGTAATCTAGTCACACCACTGGTCACGATGACTCGTGTTTGTACAAAGACAAGAGTTTTATTGCCATTTTTCCATGTAACTGCTACATTGTATTATGGCTAGTGTTATTTTGAAAACTTATGGAATCTGGTCCCATTCCAAGTACATTTATCAGCTTATCATTTATTTATCATTATTTATAGTATAATTGAACATGCAAGTTGTAAAATTCACTTCCACATTTATTATTAAAGTATGGAACATCTGATTCAAAAACGAAAAAAAATCAAAGATTGCTTTGACTCTTAATTTGTGTGAGTTCATTTACTCAAAAATAAAAACATTAAAAATCATACATAAAATGTAGTGATTCATGACAATAATAGTAACAATTTTAAAACATTGCAGCATTATCAACAAGGAAAAACTTTAATATGTGAAGAACGTATCAACAAGGTAAAAGGAAAAAGTATCAACAGTTTAAAATATGAATAACTCGAACATTGAAAAGAATGAAGGAAAATGTTAAAACAACCAGTGACCTAAACTTCTATTTTGCATTTTAACAGCTTACTCTATCCAAAAAGATCTTATTACATTTAACAGTCAATTTAACAGTATTAAACACTGTAATAACGGAATTAAGATTTAGTTATGTAATATAAAATCATCTTAAAGTTCATCACTCTTCAATAACATTGTCTACACAACATGACACAGCATCATGCAGAGTCTCCTCTAATGAAGATGTCTTTGTAAAAAGCTGATCTTGATGACGACCATAACCCAAGTACCACAAAACGCTTGCTATATGTGCACAACACCCAATAATTCGCGCTCCTACTTTACATGTACAATACCACCCAGACACATCCTGTTCATCCACATCATATCGTATCCAGAGTGTGTGGATTGTGTTCTTAGAATGACGTGACTGAATTTTAACTCGTAGTAAACTTGGGCATTCTTTACAAACCATCAACTCATATGAGCCATCTTCTTTCAAGTGTTCTCTGCTGTAATGAATAGACTGCTTGATCTGGTAAATACCCATTGTTATATCTCTTAGTTTATCCATTGTCAATTTTGGAAAGTCTATCAAGTCCGTGTCAGCCACTTCAACACATTTGTATGGTGTTTTCCTTTTTAAACGATTGTTTTCCTCTACAAATGTTTGAATGGAGTTTGATTGATGAACTTTTTCCAACATTTTCTGTGCGATATGTTCGGATTCCGGATCCATACTGGCAAGTGGTGGTCTAAATTTATTGCATAACGCGCAAATAATTCGAACAAAGTCACCAATTTTTGGCACAAGTGTGTTTGGGACAACTTTATCAAGAAGTTTCCATTGTTTTATCCGTCCATTTACACTCTCAACGACCCATCTAACTTTGGTCACTAAACGAGACAAGTTTGCTTCTTCTGTGCTATGCTGTTTATGTCCCTTTGAAAGATAAGAGGGCATTTCCACCTTGAAACCATTTTCCTGAAGATAGTTCACAGCATCACGAAAACCTCTGTCAACCACCATTACATCATTCTCTTGTAACCAATCTGAAAGTAGTAAATATATAAGTGTGCATAGCATTATTTAATATTATTAAAGATACTTGTCTTAAAATAAAAGTACAGTCAATAACACCCATCTAAGAAAATTTAGTTTAGGTCCCTCTTATTGTACTATAACCACACATCTGGACATTAACTACAGTACCAGTCCACAGTCAGGACTTTTATAACAAGTGTTTTCAATGTGATTGTACTTTTTTGTCTTGTTTGACTGCTATTATTGTTTTTGTTGTTGATGTTGATTGTATTGTACAATGTTTTCCAATGTATTGGCTGGTTCTAAGTACACATTTTTCATTTAAAAATCTCTTTTTTATTTCATAAGCAAATGGTATTCATTTACAATTAAATTATGACAATACTGGCATCACCCTTTGATCTAAATTAAAACCCTAAACAATAAAGTTTTTTGTTGTTTTTTTTTTAAAAATGAACACATGAAGTTTACAGTGTTTGTATATATTATAAATAAAAATTTGCTTCTAATCTAAGCAAAAAAAAAAAAAATTTTGAATAGACAATTTAAGTATTTTTAACAAGTACAGAGTAATTATTTTTCACAAAAAAGTACCAAATTGAATGAAAAAACTGTTAGGCAAACAAAACACAAAAAAAAAAAACTCCAAGAGATGTCAGATCAAGTATTAAAGAACAATTAGAATACAATAGTGATATCCGCTATTTGACATTAAATGATAAGATCTTACCTTTTATGTCATCACTGTTGGTTTCCATCATATGTTTTACAATATTTGCATCATTGTTATAAAAATCTGCCATATACGGTCCAATCACACTCAGTATGTATCCATCAGTCCCCACTATCATCATAGGTTTTACAAGAGGTCTGTTCTTGTGCAAGCTATACGATTTGCGCTGAAAATGGTAGTCACTGCTTTTCTGAATGTATACATAGGTTCCATCTAAAACCAAAACAGCTTCTTTACTCTCATCGCTATTACTTGTGAAGAGAGTTTTAGCAATTGGTGTTGTATGTTTTACACAAAATTCATCGTGGGATATGTGCTGAAAACCTAAATGAAGTGGCACAAAATTTTCCATCAAACTATCACAAACAGATGAAATAATTCTTTGAACCTGTGAAATTGAGAGCGAAAACAAAGAAGAGAGTATCGAGTTGGTAAGTCCAGTTCGTAGTTTTGTAAGGAACACTGCAAGGCATGTACGAATAGATCTGGTCAATGTATTTCTGACTGATGGTAAAAAAGTAGTAAGCTCACTGAACTGTTCTCTAGATATGCCAGTCAAGTTTCTGTAGTCTTCATCACTCAAAGCTGATGGTATATCAAAATTAATGTTTGATGTTGTCCTCATAAGATTTCTTACATTTTCAATTAGGTTGGAAATATCAGTCCTTGAGAAATATTCAGTTTCCTTCGTTGAATTTAATAAAGACAGTGTTTCTGAATTAAAATATCCATTATCAAGATGAAACTTGCAGCATCTACTGTCAGAGTTGATAAAAATCCCTGTATAAACAAAAGTTTGAGTGATTGCTGATGATGGAATTACTACATGATGATTCCGGTGTCCAGATGGCTTTTTGCATATCACACAATTCTTGTGATTCCGAGGTGTGGAATTTATCTGTAACTGAATAGATTTTGGACTTTTAATGATGGATGCAGAAAATGGTGCTGGAGGTTGATAGTCAGGATCAATTGTATCTTTATGTTGATGTTGTACATCTATCGCCAAATCCTTTATTCTTGCTAATCTTCTTCTGCATGCAGAACAAATAACATCGCCAGGTTCTAAAGGTCTGCCAAGGTCATTTTCTGTTTGTGTCCTAAGATGAGACTGTACTGGTCTTCGTTGTGCTGGATCTGATTTACACCTTTTATGGCAGCGACAACATGTGAAATGTTTTGGCATTATAACAATCTACAATAGATATTAAATGATAATTATTAACTAACAATATATTATCTTGAGGAACACATCAAACTGGTGTGATGAAACTCCAGATTAGGATGGGCACTGGTCCAATATGATTGGATTGGATTAATGGTGTTTTATGCCCCAGTCAAGATTTTTCACTTATTTCGAGGCGGTCAGTTTAAGGATGGTGGAGGAAACCGTAGTACCGGCAGAAAACCACCGACCTTTGGCAAGCGAACTGACACTAGGATCTGTCCCGAGCGGGATTCGAACCTAGGCGGTGAGAGGCACTGTGATCCATGAGCACGTGCTTTAGACTAGTCGGCCACCAAGGCCCCTCACTGATTATATGAAAACTAGTGTCTCATAGTGTGGTTTTAACACTTTTCAAGGACAAAATATTGGTTGGAATGTAGTTTAATCTCGCATCAACAATTTTCCAGCTATATGCCCAAGATGTGCGAGAATGTATTATGGTCTGCCATGTACTAGCGCATACTCAGATCATCTCTTTTGTTGAGGTGGTAGCTCACTAAGTCAATATGCCACACACAAGTATATGTAACAGGAATGAGAAAATTGCAGGGTTGGACCTGGGATCAAACCACACAATTTGGGAGATCTCATTCATACTCTCGGATGGACCTAGACGTTTGCCCATCACTTCTGAGGACCACACTGGCAAGGAGAAAAATGCAGGGTTGGACCTGGGGAGCGAACCTTGGACCTCCTTCACTATAGGCGAGTGCTCTACCAACTGAGCTACCCAGAACTCTACACATACTATCACCTAGTCACATTATCTTGACACACGATGAAAAAGTCAATACAATTGTACTCTATCCTTTTAAAACCGAGGGACAGGTGAGAAAGCAGTATATCAAATTCTAAAGTTTTATGTATTGCCCGGTCAGAGTTTGAACCAATGACTCCCCAGGTCTTGAGGCCGACACTTTACCACTGAGGCACCGAGGCGGTTCAAAGAGAAGTGTCTGCATTGTTTACTAGCATTTTTAATTATAATTCTAATTAGATCTAAGATATGATATTGTGATACATGCTAAAAGTACACTTATATGACAGGCAAGTAAACTTGGAAATCGGTCCTGTGTTAATTTTGACCAAAAATAAATAGATAAATAAAAATGCACACTGCATAGTTTAAAAAGTTTGCCAATGATTTTTCATGCTGTACTTATTTTTAAATGGTTGATTGAATGGAATTTTGTGTCTATCGTAAATAGAAAGAGAGAGAGAGAAAAAAAGAAAGATAGAGGGAGGGAGAGAGTGTGTGTGTGAGGGTGTGCGTGTGTGAGGGTGTGTGTGTGTGAGGGTGTGTGTCTGAAAACCATATTCCAATACGTAAAACTCGGAAAAAGTCTAAAAGTATTAAAGGATCTAATAGATAACAATGTAGACTTAAGTATTTAACAAGTTACACCATATATGTTGTGTACTATGTTATGCTTGGGTTGAAAAAAAAAAAAAAAAAAAAAAAAAAAAAAAAAAAATAATAATAATAATAATAATAATAATAATAAAAAATAAAGAAAGAAAAAAATGTGGATCGTTGGGGATTTAAACCTCGAAACCACGAGTTTGCAGTCAACGACTATAACCATTGCGCTACAGCACATTCAATGAAATTGTGGAAAAGTTTGGTCATATCAATATATGCATACATTCTGGTACGTTCAGAGTGAAATTAATCCACACTCTGGAAACATTATATATATTATTATTTTATTTTCTGTTCTATAACAACGATGTCATCAGAAGCTATCAATCGTGCATATCTTGCATAAAGCTTTTCTAACATTTTATCGATACAATGACTCTCCCGACTACTGAAATGTGTGCACATACTTACCATCACGGGAACCGCAATTATATTTAATATATATGAAATAAAATGAATAGGGATACTTACAAAATATATACCCAACAATGAGATCAGTAGATGGACACTAGGCAATATAAAGTGCGTCGTTGCGTTGTACGTTGTTTACGAGTTCTTTCTTCCAGCGTTGTTGATGTGCTTGACAACGTCCGACAAAATCAAACGTTCTAAAATGTGTAGCATCTCGCCCTCTTTGAATTTTAGTAATTATCGGAGTCTTTTTTATACGAATTTTGTAAATATAATAAATTATATATATCCGATTGATAATATGCAATTTATCGACATAATTTTTTATCTTTTTTATCTTTTTTGCGTCATATTTATCAAAACCATAACGAAGATAAAATAAAATAAGCGGCGAGTGTAGCAGTTTTTTGCTACACAATTTGTGTTACTCCGTACTACTCGATTTCATCAGGCAAATTTATTGCCTATTTTTTAAATATTGCACTATGAGCGCAGTCGTGCTCCACTACAATATTTTAACACAGATTTCTTTTATTCAACATTTATCTATATGTCAAATATCTTTGTGGAGCATGACTGCGCTCACAGTGTATTTTACAAAAATATCCTTGTAAAACGCCAGTATTTTGTTATTTACACAAAACACCATGTATTTTGGTGATAAATATCGGCAGTTTAAACGATTTTTCGAGGAAATTTTTTATGGATTTATTACAATTGTACAATCCACAATGCCATTAGTGTCAAAACATACATATTAATTCCCTTCGAAAATTACTAAAATTGTGGTGCTGGAAAGGGCCTATAGTGAATAACCTCCTTTGTACATTTTATAAAAAACCATTTAAATCCATACTTAGATACTTGGTTTCTGCATTGCAGATGCTACTGTGAATTTTTCAAACTTAATCTAGGATTAAGACTGCATATAATGTACACACAAGTAAAATATATAACAAATACCAGTTAAATTTTGATGTGCCAGATGTGCACATTTCGGAAAATCATTCCTCATCAGTGACACTAAGACCGAAAAGTTTGACAGATAAAAAACATAGGCCAAACCGTTGAAAATAATGAATCTAAAGTTCCAAAATTATATAAATCCAAATTCAGCTAAGGAATGCTTTGCATGAGGAAACAAACCTTAGTTTTAAATAAATTTCAAATTTTAGAGGGCTGAAAATTTTGCTAAATGGTACATTTTCTGACAGCACAAAGTACTGCCTACAGAGTTATGGATACCCTTAAATCTCAGAAAAAATGATACCTTTTTTAATCAGTTTTATTTTACTATGCCAATGAATCACATCGAGAAGATGATGATGATGATGATGACGAAGACAATGATGATGAAATATTGTAAAAAAGAACTGTTCACTAAACCAAACTAAAAATTGATGTGTTGTAATAAGTTATAGAGTAGAAATAGAAATGCAGAACACGTGCTATAAGTAATTTTTAAAAAATAAATTTTGACACACAATGTTTGTTTCAAATTATAAAACATGCCATTTTGGTAAATTAAGCATAACTAACAAGAGACATGTTCCATACTAGCCAATACCACCTCATCTCTTAAAGTCCCTCAATGATTTTGGTTTAAAGTAAAATCTTGTTATAATAAACCCTTGATATCTATATATGTTTATTTGTTTGCATCAATAATTGCTCTATAATGCCAAAATCTAAGTCAAGAAATGGAGGTACCTGTTGTCAATGTTATGTGACTGACTGGAGGAGTGGCTAGTTTATCTTAAGCGTAATGATTTAGTGAGTTGTCAGGTTAAAGTTGCCTTGAGTTTGTGCTAGTGCAAGGCAGACCATATTCACTCATTTGTAAAACTCGCTAAGGTTTAATTGTATTTTGTTTTCAATAGATAGCTAATAGAGTGAAAGCAGCGCCTGTATAAAACCTGCTTAAAGGTTTCCTTATTTAATATGTTTTACCCTTTATCAACTATTAGTCTAGCGAATTTGAATTTTTAAATTCACTTAACCTAAAACTGGGTTAATATATCAGCAAAATTTTCCAAGATAAATTGATTACATAAGTAAAAAAACTAAAATAAATGAAACAAGAAGGAACGGATTACAAGTATTTTTGAAGAAAAATGAATTATTTTTCAACAATTCATCATTCAATTAAAAAATATAAATGAAAAAAGAAGGAATCAGACAACAGTAGAACTTCGATGACTCGAAGTCCAAGGGACTTCGACCAAATATTCGAGCCATCGGGGGGTTCGGGAGATCGAACATCGAGACATGAATGGATGAATGGAGGTTCAGGTTCTCATGATTATCGACGGACAAAGAATCTTTAAATTTGTATATATGTTAATGTATTTAAAGGTCAAATAATGAAATTTTCGAATTAAAATTGCAGTTTTCATCCTGAAATATTAAAAATTTTAGATAATAAACGGTAAAAACGTGCCAATTTAAAATTCATTATTTATGAAGATATCTCGAAAATATTTTCAAATGTAAATGTTGGGCTGTGATCTGCCGTATGATGTTTTATGGCTACGGTACGGGGCTAAAACATGGTACTTTATTTTAATTTCAACAAATGATGATACAAAATAAACTTACTTTATTCTAATAACAATACAAAGCTCAGTTAATACCGGTCATTTTAATCATTCTTCTGTGATATGTAAATTACAGAATCTTTTGTGCAATTATCAAGGTGGGCGACTGAGATGTTTTACCGATCAAACAATTCCACGTGTCGTAATCGGGTTAACAGATTAAATAACTGTGTATATCGAGCACTGTCTTATTAGGTTAATTAATAATCTCGAGTAGTACTCATTTTAAGTAACTGTCTAATCGAGGTATGTTATACATTGCATTTACGATCTTACCACCGGTCTTAACACCGGACCTAGTGCGCTTGCGCGACCGGCTCGGATTTGTTGCTCTTGTCGTTTCCAATTCAACATTTAGTTTATTATTATTGTTTTGGTACCCCACGAAGGAAACCTGGTAGTTTAGATTCAATCAGTTGACCCTCTCAATAGAATTGATAAGGTCTGAGTTTCGAGTCCCGATATGGACTGGAACAAACATATGTCTGTGGTGTTAAAAAGGCATTAGCACCGTGGTTCATATATCATTAAATGCGATGTATGACCCTATCAACGGGGTTGATATACCAATAATTGTGATGTAAAACCTTATCACCAGGGTTGATATATCATTAACTGTGATAAATAACCTTGTCACCGGGGTTGAAATGTCATTTACGGTCGTGTATAACCTTATCACAGATTGGTATGTCATTTACTGTGATGTATAACCTTATCACCAGGGTTGATATATCATTACCTGTGAGGTATAACCTTATTACCGGGGTTGGTATATCATTTGCTGTGATGTGCCCACTTAACACCAGGTATTGATATATCATTTACTGTCACGTATAACCTTGTCACAGGTTGGTATGTCATTTAATGTGAGGTATAACCTTATCACCGGGGTTGATAATTCATTTGCTGTGATGTATCACCTTATCAACGGGGTTGATATATCATTTACTGTTAGGTATGACCCTTTCACCATGGTGGATATTTCATTTATTGTGAGGTATAACCTTATCACCAGGGTTGATGTCATTTACTATGGAGTCTGACCTTATCACCGGGGTTGATATATAATTAACTGTGATATACTGTGATGTATACTATAAGCACTAATGTTTACTGTTATGTATCAATCTATCATTGATTTTATTATATTTATACTGTCACTACAATTTATATTACGTATTTTACAATTTGACATTTTTGAAGGTTAGGGTTTTTTACTGACAGATATAGAATTTAATGCGCATTAATATTCAATTTTTGTTTTTTTTACTTTACTTTGTTTGATGGTTTGATGTTAAAAGAGATAAACTACAAGTATTTCTATTTTGTTGATGTACTACATCTAGCTGGTTTTGAAGAAGGCATGTTACAGTGTAACATAGAATTAGGTTTGTACTGACAGCTGTCATACTATATTTGCTTCAATAATGCCCTGTTAAGTTAAATCAAAATGTTTTTATCATATTTGAGACTGACTTAGTGTCATAAGTCAGTAAAAGCTTCTGTGTTCCATAAATGCCAACTTTAGACCACTTGGCCACCTAGGCCTAAAAAATCAGGACATGTATTTTGCTAGTAAATACCTTTATGAAGTCAATATAATGCAGTATAATAATGAAGAATTGTTTAAAACACACTGCAGCAATGATTTTTTCACAACATTAATTTTTATAATTAAAGTCAGTGTAATTTGTTATGAAAAAGGAGTTCAGTTACCAGTAAGTACAATGAGGCTCTAATCATAATTATTAAATATGTCTTTCTGTATATACATAAGTTTTTTGCATATTAAACATATTTTTACTTAAAATATATTTACACAATTCATACATTAACAGCATAAATACACATACTGCTGTACAATGAGGGATCATGTCATTTGCTATGGTGTATAACCTTATCACTGGGGTTGATATGTCATTTACTATGATGTATTACCTTATCACCGGGGTTGAGATGTCATTAACTATGGTGTATAACCTTATCACCGGGCTTGATATGTCATTGACTATGGTGTATAACCTTATCACCAGGCTTAATATGTCATTTACTATGGTGTATAACCTTATCACCGGGGTGATATATCATTTATTGTTCGAGCGAGCGGGGGTATTAGAGCATTTATAAAAACATGTATTAAGTGGCACATATGTATTTTGTGTTTTATTTATTAAGATTCACCTAGTGTCCCATGTCTATACCCGTCAACATCAACACCATTTCCTTGGGTTAAAGCTGGGCAGGGGACGTTAGAATGTACATCCCAACCAGGAAATCCGCCAACAATAACATATCAGTGGATAAGAGAAAATCAAATATTACATAATACAAGGAGTGACAGCTCTTCATTGGTAGTAACTTCCTTGACAAAGAATGATAATATGAAGAGTTATTAATGTGAAGATTTTACTGTACACGAAAAGAGGATCTAATATCGCAACTGGAAACAACTGAAGTTCAACCTTTGATTTAAGTGTCCAAACTACAGATTTGTAAGCATATTCTGTGTAGCTAGCTTGAACCGACATAAAAGAAATCAAAATGGAGAATAAAATGGAAATTAAAAACATAGTGGATGATTTTTGGCATAGTGACATCATACTTATCAACAATGACGACAGACAATAAACTTTTAAAAAACTGATGATAACACATATGTAAGAATCTCCTTGTGATGTAGAAGGTTCCTGTAGTGGGAACAAGCTCTATCATTCCGTATTAACTGTACAATTCTATTTTAATTTTTTTGTAATAAACTGATATTGCAGTCTAATACTGCCTTGACATATTGCATGTTTCCATAGAATTTTACACAGATTGGCCTACATTTTAAATATCAAACTTTTCGGCCTCTAGTTCACTGATGAGGACTGATTTTCTGAAATATGAACAAAGGCAAAATTTACCAGGTCTTTGTGTTGTATATATATTGCATGCACAATTGATAAACATTATATTAAAATATTCTTTTTAATGAGGAACCAACTGGACCTTATATATGTAGAGCACAAGCCCAGTCAAAAGGTTCACATGGTTTAATATCCAATCGGGCTGTACTGAATAATTATAATTGTACAATATAAGTATTAAAATTTAAAAAAGACTGTATGTCAGACTGGACCTTTTACCTATATAGCTCAGACATATTAAAAAGGTTGACATGGATTATCACTAACCAGGCTGCCCTGAATTAAATTATGAGTAAATACTTAAATTTCAATAAAAATTGTAAATGAGACACGACCGTGTACATGTAAAGCACAGGCTCAGTCCACTCAGTCTATTCTGAATTTAATTGTGCAGTGTAACTTAAATGTTCATTTAAGTATAATAAAATACATTCTGCTATGTATATTTTGTTTATGGTCAACCAAAGTTGTGTTTGCACATCGTAATTTTATTAAAATATTAAATATAAATATTTATGGTGTTTATTTATAGAATTGTTCCAATATATAAAGGGTATTTCATAATTTATACAGGGTAATCCATATGCCTGGTTTTAATGACACTGTATTATAAAAATAATAAAAGTAGTCAACATATATATTCTCTCCTAAAAATCATCGTAACAATCTGAAAAGGATATACTTCCTAATATTTTGAATGTATAATTGATCAAAATAAGAATCTTTTATAATAAAAAAAAATGTTTTCTGTGGTTAAGTTTGTTTAATAGAAATAATGAATATTAACTTACGTTGTTTTGAGCAATTATTTATGAGATCCACCTAGTAATCCTTTCTCGGACAAGTATCAAAGAAGGTCAAGATGTCATTATGGTTTGTCTTGCCAAATGAGTTTCTGATCAGTATATATACAATACTTTGCCACATATATACAGAAACCAAATCATTCGATGAAGCAATGTCTTCTCAACATTATCACAGAACAAAAGAAATCTGACATTATCAGGAGTGTCCTACAGGATAAAGGAACATACAGATGTTCATCTAGCAATGGCATACCAGATAAAGATGGAAACCCAAATCAGACAGGTGAAAAAAACCTGGATATCAAATGTAAGATTTTAGTAATATCTGAAAATTTTATAACACTTTTAAACACTCTAACTGATTTGAGAAAATATTTGTTTCTTTTAAATAATGAAAAAAATTTATAATGATTTAACTTGCCTGCGTACAAGAAAAATATAAGGCGCTACTCTTTGACAGACAAGATACTACTTATTTATTGATATTGTTTTACTCACCATTTGTTTGTTTTGGTTCATAGTTATAATACATAAAACATAATTGCCATTACAAGCTTATAAAAAACCGAAATTCAGCACAATTATACATGAATCTACATTTCAATATGTTTTAATTGTTGTCTATTTTACAGTTTCAGTAGTTTGCTACAGTTCAAGATCATTATTTCATTTTGAAATAAACAGAACAGTTAAGATAAAGATACCCTATCTATCTATTCTGTGGTGGCAGCAAATATCTCTCAAATTTGGTCATTATCTTTTACGGGAAGGTCATCAATGTCAATGGTCAGGAAGTTGTTGTAACATTACATTTTGTTTTGTGGTAAACTACAAGGAAATTACAACTGGAGTGAAAAATATCCAGGAAGGGTCATAATCAACTTTTTGATTTCAAATTAAATACATCTCATGAAAAGCTGTTAATTTTATTTTTAAGATTTTATCAAATACCAATGGCTGTTACATTGACATTATTAAATTCCATGGGACATTAAATCTATATACTTCGAAGTCATGCATAGAAAAAATTCGTGGTTAATTCTCCAGCAAGGTTTTCAGACTTTCAACATGTAACATTTTGCTAAACCTATCTGTAGCTAAAATAATTATAAATTAATTCACTTGCAACAGAACATACAACATAAAATAGGTCATTAGAAATAATGAGTTCTGTACGGAATTCTAGATTGTGGTTTTCAGTTTGGGAAGCATAGAAGTCGAGAACTTGTTTCTCACCTATAACTTCATTTTTTCACCATACTTTTATTACAAGAAACATTGATAGGATATACTAGAAAAAACTTATGTTTGGAAGAAATATTCTTTTGAAAAACTAGTGGCAGTAGTTAGTTTACTTATTGTATTTGTAAGGAAAGTAAATCATATAATATTTAAATGATAAATAATTCAATGATAGAATAACAAATCTTGTATTTTTCTCTTAAATCTAGCGATTTTCTAAAAGATGAAAGCAGTGTATCAGAACGATGAATTATGAATTATAATCAAAGTTTTTGTTTTCTTAAAATTGCGAATGAGGTTTCTATTATGTGAAGTCAACTACCCCTACCGTTTAAAAACAAAAACCTTACAAATATGCAAAAAATTGATATTTCTCAATAATGTAGATGTGGCAAAGCAGAAATATGTCAATTTCTACAAATTTTTATATATATTTTGTTAAATAAATTTCACCTAAAGTTTTCAGTCCAGATTATCAATAAATCTGTTTTATAAAAGTTTATAAAAATGAATTGCTAGATTTGAATACATGTAATATATATATAAATATATATATATATATATATATATATATATATATATATATATATATATATATATATATATATATATATATATATATATATTTACAATTGCTGATTTTTTTGTTTGACACGAATAATGTTTACATTTCAGTAAACTAGATTAAACCTGTCAACCTCTCGTCAAGTCGCGCAATATTACATATAAAGTGAAATTTCAATTCGGGAGTTCCCCTTTCATTTTCCATAACAATTTTTTTTAGCAACATTGATAAAAATCAATAAAATCCCGAATTTTCACGTTGAAAATGCGATATACTAACAAATTCAGATAAGAAAAAACTAAATAAAAATATTATAAATAAAAAAAATATATGTCAATAATAAATAAAAATGATAATATAATCAACACATGAAACAATAATTAATGAAAATATTAATCAGTATATGAACAAAAATAAACCAAATAAAAATCGTCTGCAAATATTTGACGCAAAATGGAGCCACACTCGGACTCGAACGTAGAAGTTAAACATGGAAACTTCAAGTTAGAGCTTGCAGATTGTGTATTGTTCAAAGATTTATTGACAAACAACCAGGCACATGGTTTAAGAATGATCTACGATCAAGGGGGTCCTGAACAATAAGTACCAGAGGCCTCAAACCAGGTCCAGGGGGATTCTGTTCACGTTTATGAACCAATGCAATGGCCTAGTTCGAGGACTCTCCTTTTTACCCCGAGCTTGATGATATTGTAGAGGCTATGGATTTTCCGAAGGAAATGTCATGAAGTTCAACGATTATCACTTTAGAAATTCAAAAAAATTGCACAAGAACTAAAGAAAGCTGCCTATCCTTTCCTCCTCCACCCGGAGTTTCATTATCTCCATCCAACGTTAATCCACCAAGTGCTGAGACGACTGTTCCTTCACACAACGAAGAAAGGAAATTCAGATTTTCCACAGTTGTCTGGAATGCAGAAATCAAAACGCTACAGTCAATGCGACAGAGCGAGTCGACACAAAATTATTAATACAGTTGATTTTTTGTTTATCTGCAATGTCTTATGACCTATGAAGTCACGAGAATATGCATATTTGTCACACGAGTACAACAAAATGATCAAGGAGGACTATTAATGCAGACAGGCGAATATATGAGATACCTGGTTCTCAGGCATGTCTTGTCCGACTTCTTAAATTTTGCATGTCGAAAACGCCGGGTCGCTCATCGATAAACTTCACTTCCCCGCCATTATCTCTCCAAATAAATGCGAATTGTGGTTCACAGACTCTGGTCTGAAAAAACTACTTTCAACGGTTTCCTTGCAGATATATGCAAAGCTGTACACCGCTGACTGTATTGGATGGACATCTATTCAGGTAATGCGCAATGCGGGACAGGAAACGCGCCGAATCATGTTTATGAGTGGACACAGATCAGAGGCATCTGTAAGGTATAACAACAGGGGTTTATCTTCGAACCAGAAGCAAGAAATAAGTTCAATACTTGCAGCAGCAACTAATTAATAAAAAAACAATTATAAGTTTGAATAAAACCTTGTTTTTGAAGTTTCAGCACTGCTTTGTGGTTTGTTTATGTGTGACGTCAAAGTGGGCGGAGCTAAACGCTCTGAATGAATGAATGAATGAATGAATGAATGTATAAATGAATGAATGAATGGTGCTGATCCGTTCACTGACAAAAATCAGCGAATAAAAAAAATGAAAAACAGTATTTTGTAATACTAAAATAATTGACCTTGTGCAAATTCTTAGCAAAAATGTCAAATAATTAATATTGTAAATATAAAAAATAACTAAAAATGTCCAATATATATTTATATATATTTAGGACCACCAGAATCCCCGAGGTATTTTTGTATACTTAGCACAACAAGCAATAGCGTAACAGTCACAAGGTTGAGGGGATTTAATGGAGGTCACCAACAAACATTTGTTGTATTGTAAAACAAATTATTATTTAAAGAAATTTATATATTAGTCATCATGAACCTATTGCCAGAAACAGAACATGATTTTTGGATATATTCCTATAATATTAAATGAAATAATTCTACTGATTTTTAAAGTTTTAGTCCAGTAGCCATACAAACAACAGGTCCGATAACAATATTTTAGTGGTAATTGAGATTAGGCTGTATTGTACTAAAAAGCTTTAAGTTTTTATTTTATCTGTAAAGAAGTCTAAGGACTTATAAACTGATAAGTTAGTATTTTAAATAGATAACGTTGGGATTGAATTATTTATGAATCCAGTAAATAAACATGCTGTACGAAGTTCAAGATAAAAAACTTAGTTTTCTATTATATATTTGTATTCCCATTGTATTATATTCTGGATGCATTAATTCTTAAATAAATAGTTTCTTTTTTAATATATGAGATATTCGTATGCATGTGTGTTTAAGTGAAAGAGTTCAAATAGACCAGTGCATTTTCAAAGTAACACCGATAGGAAGAGTAATTGGTTTCATTGATGATATATTAACTGTAAGCCTCGTTATTTGATTATTGCTTTGGAGAAAGACATTATGGAATGAATGTTAATGTAATCAAAGTATTCTTAACTTATCATATTAAATTAAAGATGTATTAATCTAAACGTTTTGAATGATCTGAATATAATATTTAATCGTTAATCAGTTAAAATGTTGTCCAAAATAAAAAAGGAAAATCTTTTTTATCCTTTTTACAGGGTCTATTTCCAGGTATTAAAATATATTAAAAATCAGAGTAAAATCATAGAAAATTTCCCATGAAAGATTCATAGACTTTCATGAAGAAGATTTTATGGGAAAATTTACTACCAAAAATCATGAAATCGAAGTACTGACTGCAAAATACAAAATTTCAGTATACATTTTCCAGAAAAAAATACAAGAGTTTCAAGGATTTAATGAAAGAAGATTTCAAGGGGGAATTTCCCCTGAAAACTCTTGGACTTTACATAGAACCAATTTCAGGGGAAATTTCCCCTGAAAACTCTTAGACTTTACATAGAACTGATTTCAGTGGAAAATTCCCAAAAACTCTTGGACTTTACATAGAACTGATTTCAGGGGAAATTTCCCATGAAAAAATCTTTTGACTTTACAAATAGCAGATTTGGGGAAGATTTGTAAAAAAAATGTTTAATCTTTTTACAGCACACTTGGTAAAAGCCTTATTTTACCCGAAAAAAAATGAAAAATTTGAATAAGGTATTATCTGTTAATTGCAAATTGGTACCAAGACTATTACTGTCATAACTCATGTTGAAGCATGTGTCCTTGATTTTGAGAAATGTTAGATAGTTATTAAATAAGTGAATTATAACAAACTTATGTTTTTAATTGATAATAATTGATAATAAGACACTCAAGTTTATTCTCCCTCTTAACTCTATATTTGCAGAGAAAAAATATGAGACCTTGTAATTGATAAATAGAGGATCTTGCATGAGTGTTTATGTAATATTGAATTTATTAAACGAGTTGAATAATTTTTTATGCAACAAGCCTTGGCGAGTTGCATAAAACATTATTCAACTCGCTTAATAAATTCAATATTACATAAACACTCATGCTAGATTCTATTTATTATATAATCCCATAAAAAACGGCTTTTTCACAGATTTAAAACTTGTCTTCTCATTATAAGAAAACAGCTGATTGACCGAAACACAACAAGTTTACGTTATCGTGTACATGCGCCAAAAGTAATCCTGCTGAAATATTAAAAGTAAACAATAGTCTGTCCGCAGGATACAAAAACAAAACAAACATTTTCAATTTAAATACAATATATCTCCTTTTTAGAAAAAAAGTAAAAAAGTATCAGCTTAAATTATGAATCAACAAACAGTGTGCCACTGTGAACTAGGTGAATTGTGTGACGTCATAGCGTGCGCAATCTGGAATGTCAACAACCTGGACAAGGATTTACAGACACATGTTACTCGGAATCGCTATCCATGATTATTCTGGCGCTTTTTTAGGAACTAGTGATTTGTTTTGATAAAAATGTATTTAAATGTTTCCTCCGGTGACTGTTCCTGCAAAAATGCTTTGGAATCCGCCGTGTAAATACCCGTGCGTTGTGCGGAAGGATATAACCTAATTCGCACGCTTTTATGACGTCGCACTCATTCAATACGATTTTTATTGTATGACCGTATTACATGGATTATTGAGTAGATTATATAATAAAATGTTTTATTGGAAGCAAGAACTATGCTGTGCTGTTAATTTCATTATGTATTCTTTAAAGGTAAACACTGGGGTCTGATTTTACCATGCTTAAATTTAGTCTGATGACATTCGTTTTTGGATAAAGATATGCCTTATCACATACATGTACATGTTCACTATAATGTTCTATAACATTTTATTTATATATAATATAGCGCATCCATATTCTTAATGAGCTTTTAAAGCAATTTGATAGCCAGGCAGTATCTAGCAAACTATAAAGATGCTTAAGCTACTTCGATGAGTTAAATGAAATTAGCATTCTGGGAATATTGCATGTCAATATAAAGATCTCAACCAAAACTCATCTACTCTACAAAAATTTCTCACATAGAAAGAAAAAATTAAATTTAACTGGTATTTGCATTATATGTGTACAACTATACACATAATGTTAAACTAATATTTACCACTAGTGTGAAGAAAAAACTGCAGAGAAAGGTTCCAAATTCATTCATACATATTCTTTATAAGTACAATAGTCATAAGTTGATTAATCTACTGCCAGAGTTGCTCTGATTCTAAGTGATAAATCGCATAATTTTCACAGAATTCATTAAATTGTAAGTAATTTCATTTATTGCCTACTCGCTCGCTTTCTATAAATTCCAATCTCTACCTGTGATACCCCTTATGGTGTCTCCCAACTGGTACAAAAAATGGAGACAAAAATTTCATCTAAAACACACTCTATATTTACAACAATGGACACAAAAAGTTTGGAACTAAAACACAATATTTACAATAAAACCGAGACAAAATGAATTGGATTTACATTAAATTCTGACTGTAATACTATCTTATACAATACATAGACACACAATTTGTTTAATAAATTGTTACTTAAGCACAATCTGTATAAATTAAATGAACATAATAAATTCGTAATAAAAATTAGTCATTTAAATTGATATAATTTTTAAAGAAAATGGATACTACAAATTTGAAGATTTTCATCTTCAATGGTTCAATACAGCGGATAAAAAATAGTTGAAATAATTTCTATTGAAGAACATTACTAAGCAAAAGCAAATGCAACCAAAAAAGAAGTTTCAATATATATCAAATAAAGTAATAATTAATTAGTTAAATACAGAGACCATCAATACTAAAATTTCCGACTTTGGAAAAGACACAGGTGTCAGTGTATAACAAACTGACTATACATGTAGTACTTTACAGAACCTTAAACCATTTCACCAAGTTATCAAATAGTGGTTATTTTAATATGGCTATTGGCTGGAATAGCTCATTTATTTATAGAAAGAAAAAAAGCTTTGTGTGGAAAAGTAAAAATATGTATTGCTTTCTTTTTAAAAATACGCCAAATTAAAAGTCATTATTGAGATGAATAGATATATTAAACTTTAAAAAGATGAATCAAATTAAAAAAAAACTATGAAAGATATTTTTCTAAACAAGAGAGAACATATTGTTGTAAATTGAATGCATTTATTATATTAATGCATCCATCTTTTATCTCATAAAAACTTTTTGGAACTTTTGAAATTATAAAACTGGAATCATATGTGTAAATTTTCTTCTCAAAAACAAATTTTGAAATTCTGGGGAAGTTCTTTTTAAGTATATTTTGACAAATAGGTTTCGTTGTATATTTGTTCTCCTGATCCCTAATTGCTGCTATATAAACTGATTTATTGGTGTATTCTACCAGGTAGATGTCTTCTTCCTAAAACAAAAATTGAGAATCTGATAAATCTGTGAACATTTCATATTTTTAAACCAGCTATTCATTAAAAGCGGTAATTTTTGAAATACCAGAACCATAAATTAATAATTATATAATTTTTTTTTAATTTGGAGTTGAAATGTTTATCTGAATTACTATTAGAAAATGACTGGGAAAATTGGGGAAAATTCTCCAATTTTTAAACAGCATGTGTTAGGAAATCCTTCCAACGCATAACCCACTCAAATTTAACCATTATAAATTGAACTGTATATAACATTTGTTGAACTATGCATATCCTAAATCATTTAATTTCAATCTATTCATAATAACCAAAAGCTTAAATTGTTGTAGAAATGAAAGTGCTGATTATCTGTAATTAGGTAATCATGGTGTGATACATGTTGGCCAACAAATATAATAAGAGAGAAAAAGTTTATTACAATTTAAATCATCTCTGTTTGTCTTTTGCTTACACCCTATCTCATGTTGTTTTTTTAGATCAAATGCAATCAAACTACACTTACAATTGTGTTTCTTGCTGTATTTGTTTCCTCAGTTTCAACTTCTTCTTGTCGTTTCTGAAATATTAAATTAACACCATTAGCATAAACCAAACAAGTTGTAAATACAGTCAAAAACGAAGTCAGAATTATTTAACAAAATTATGACATGGTGATGAGTGTGGATTTAAGTTTTAAAAACAACTTTTATCAAGATAAACATACAGTATAATTTTTGTGTCAGTAAGCTTTAAGAAATGTATGATAATTTTTAGCTCACCTAAGCTAAAAGCTCAGATGAGCTATTGCTTTCCATCTTTGTCCGTCGTGCGTCGTCCGTCGTGCGTAAACTTTTTACATTTTAATTTTCTTCTCCAAAACCACTGGGCCAAATTTAATGAAACTTGATAACTATCATGCCTGGGTGAAGCTCTTTCAGATTTGCACAAATCAAGGAGTTATGTCTCCTTGGGGCCCCATAAGGGGGAAAAAGTGAAAAACTTTAAAAGCTTCTTCTCTGCATCCACAAGAGATATATATACCTTATTTATTTCATTTATAACATCCTTAGGTCATCTATTTTCAGATTTGCACAAATGGTAGCCATCGGCCTCAAGAAAGGGGAAATTGCTAAAAATTATATATTTGTCACTATATCTTGAAAACTATTAACTTTTTGTATAGGCATGTATATAAGAATATTGTAGGTATTGACATGACGATCATTTTGATATATGGTTCAAGGTCATATAATGAAAGGTCAAGGTCACAGCCGTAAAAGAAGACTTAAATTGCTAATTATCTTGAAAACTATTAAATTTTTGTAAAGGGATGTATATTAGAATATTGTAGGTATTGACATGATAATCATTGTGATATATGGTACAAGGTAATATGTTGAAAGGTCAAGGTCACAGCTGCAAAAGAAGACTTAAATTGCTAATTATCTTGAAAACTATTAACTTTTTGTATAGGCATGTATATTAGAATATTGTAGGTATTGATATGATGATCATTTTAATATTTAGATCTAGGCCATATGTTGAAAGGTCAAGGTCACAGCTGCAAAAGAAGACTTAAATTGTTAATTATCTTGAAAACTATTGTATATGCATGTATAATAGAATATTGAAGGTATTGACATGATGATCATTTTGATATATAGTACAAAGACATATGTTGAAAGGTCAAGGTCATCGCTGCAAAAGAAGACTTAAATTGCTAATTATCTTGGAAATTATTAACTTTTTGTATAGGCATGTATATTAGCATATTGTAGGTATTGCGACAACGATAATTTTGATACATGGTTCAAGTTTATATATTGAAAAGTCAAGGAATATCAACATAGGAATACTTAAATTATTAATTATCTTGAAAGCTATTAATTTCCTATATAGGTATGTATATTAGAAAATTGTAGGTATTGACATGACAATCATATATGGTTCTAGGTCATATAAATTATGTTCAAAAGCCAAGGACATAGCTGCATAAGTATACTGAAATTGATCAATGATTTTGAAATTATTCATTGCACTACAGCTACTTCATGCATTCTATATAAGCTTATAAATGAAATGTGAGTGAATATATTTCTGATTAAGTTTTGTGGGAGTTCTTTACTTGAGAAAACGTTGAAAGTTTCTGTACTTAATATATTGTCTATTGCACTTTGCAAACAATATTGGACATATATTCAGGTGAGCGTTAAGGCCCATGGGCCTCTTATTATGATTTTACTTCTAATACTGTTTATGAATTATTTTGTTTTAATCATAGTTTTATGTTAACAGGTATAGTTTAAATTCTGATAACCGGTAAGTACTGATCTAAATAAACAAATTTGAAGGCATAATAAGAAGTATCTAAACATGTTCAACCTGTGATGTTTTTTCGTCAATTTTTCTTTTCTTCATCGACAATGCTGATGGTCCTTCATCAGTTTTTCTTGTTTCTTCTTTCTGTAGAATTTATGATTACAAATATGAATTGCCAATTTTAGAATCTAGAAAATAATTCCTGTTTTGTGTAAAGGTAGCTCCAAAGCAACAAATTATTACTAGAGCTGATAAACTTATAAACATAATTTTTATTTAACCACTATGATAGCTCAGTTAGTAGAATGTTGGCTTCAAATGTGATAGGTTGGGGTTCAAACCCCAACCGGGTCTGCTAAAGACTTGATATAAGGGAGTGACTGTTTGTAAAGCATTTCAACTATAGCCGTTGCTGTCTAGATATAACTGAAATATACTTGATTGGGACATAAAACCCAATTCAAACAAAAAAACAAAATATAATGTTTATATATTCATTGGACAGAATTACAGCTTTTCCTGGCCATTAATTTAAACCCTTAAAATAATATATCATTAGAACCAGTACACAGTCTGCCAGTAAAAGTGATTACAATAGACAATATCAAAATATTATCATACCTCATTACTTTCATTTCTTGATTTATTTCTTGCTCTCGCTGCAACTTCTTCAGCATAACATAAGCTGTCTCTCAGATTTTTCAGTTCTATATTGAGTTCAAAAATCTGTAAATATTAATTTTTAATAATAATAATATTCCACGTAAACATGTTTCATAAAAGGCTTTGAATTAAAAATGTCTTTTTTATTTAATAACTTTCTTGTTAAGTGTCTTAGTTTACTATATAATACGTGAATTGTTCCTAAATTTTTAAGATGAATTGTTTAACCCCATTGTTATATTTACACATACTTGACCTAGGTGACTGAAATATGCAAACCACATCTGTATTCATTTCATTCATTTGAATTCTTTAAATTTAAACACACCTCTTGAACTTGAAAATATGTTCTTTTATCATACATTCCAATCTATAAAGACTTCAAAAGGTGAGATATGCTCCTTAAAACAGGTGCAAAAGGAGAGATTTCCCATGATATTTTTCATAGTAAAACACAATTTATCCATTCAAACATAATTTTTGTCTTTGGACCAATATGCTACAAGTTTATCATGTAAGGTGATTTGTATGCTATGACATCTTCATCATAGAGAACCTGATGTATCTAAAATATTTGTCATAAAGCTTTATTATTAAAACGAAACATTTACTTTGTTTTCTTTTAACCAAAGTATGGAAAATTGTTAGATTTTGCTGGTTGTAAATGATGTGTTTTAATAACTGTGTTAACCTTCAGAATGGTATTGTTTTCTCATGAGATAACATGCTTATCCATTTGTGCAAATATTAACGTGCTATTCACCTAATCTAAGAATTACATTGGAAATAGACAGGTTCCAGTAAAATTTATTGCAATATAAATCAATAAAACATAGAGGTTTTTAACTATGAAAACCTGTGAAGTGTGAGGCCAGGTGCTCAAATAAATAAAAAATAAAAAAAGGTAAAGTACCTCATGTCTAGCTGGCTACAACTGCCACTTGTGGAATAAAAATTGACAATGACAGGGTTATGTTATTATGGAATGTCAAATTTATCCAGTATAAGTTCAGATACAGCAACTTCATACTTATCAACAATATTGTGATGATGACCATAAAACTTTTAAATGTCCTTCATAAGACAGACTTGCAATAAATCTGGGAGATTACAAAATTTCTGGCCGACTTCCATTTGTCCAAGTTGTGTTAATTGTGTTAAGCGGGTTAACTCAAATTCAAATCGAACAGGTAGGGTAAGTCACAGGTAGGCTTTTCTCATGTTAACCCAATTAATAGTACCTCCTAGGCTAGTTAAGTCGAGTTGAACCCGAGATCAGCATGGTGGACGCGGAAATTAAGTAGGAATTGTTGAATGAAAATTTGATTTATATTGTTTTGATAACAATTTAGGACAAGATTGCTCTGCATTTTCGAAACGGAAAATATCAAAATATTAAAATCTATTTGACTCCAGAGCAATCTCAACCTAATAACAATTATATTGACATTTAAAATTGATCTACATTGTTGTATCATGTTCTTGAACAAGAACAAAAACGACCATATGTGTGCAGCATGTAAACCACTACTGAAAATCATCAGCTGAATATGAAGGAACCGTATATTCAACAAAATATTTTATTCTAGAAACGAAGTCCCTAAGAAGATTGCTTTAAACGGGCAAAAAATACTGATGTCGTCAACGAAAAAGACATCGTGTTCATCGTCATCATCAAACATAATTTTTACTAACTCGACCTTTATATTTAATTTAACATGACTAACTCGCTTCCCGTTCGATTTTGACCGAGTTTTGAAAATGCTTATTGCATTACCGGAATTATACTTGAGAAACACGATTTTGACTAATCCAAGTAGGCCTCTGACTTAATATAGGGAGGCTCCATCTTATATTAGATGGTTGGCAAGTACTACATCATGTTTTATAAAATATAAGTATGAACTCACAGTCAAATCTTTGTTTTCCTCAATAGCTTTGACAACTTTTCTTTGTATCTATAACAAAAGAAATGTCAGTGTTAAAAACTGTCGTTTAAAAACACTGTTGTGTTAAAAGGAAACTGATGAACTTCAACAACAGTTAATAAAAACATTTATATGATATTTTTCAAGTTACTATTCAGAACAAATTGTACATTTAAAACATAAAATAAGTAAAAGTGTTTTATTTCATTTGTCATCATTTTATTTTTAGGCATGTCACTGTTATATGCACTGTTTGAAAGTTTTTAAAAGTTTAAACAAAAGAGCTTAAATGACTTCGCAAAAAAAAAAAAAAAAAAAAAAAATTAGATATCACCATCTTCTATATTTTGAGCTAAATCAAACTCAATAGCAATTGACAATACAAATAACAATTTATGATGCCATAATTCCATTCTCTATTCTAGTATCAAGCATTGATTATCAGAGATGAGTGAATATGTAACACAAATACCAGTTGAATTTTGATGTGCCAGATGTGCACATTTCGGAAATTCATTCCTCATCAGTGACACTAATACCGAAAAGTTTGATAGTAAAAAACATAAGCCAAACAGTTGGAAATAAATGAATCTAAAGTTCCAAAATTATATAAATCCAAATCCAGCTAAGGAATGCTTTGCATGAGGTAACAAACCTTAGTTTTAAACAAATTTTACAATTTAAGGCAGCTGAAAATTTTGCTAAATGGTACATTTTCTGACAGCACAAAGTACTGCCTACTGAGTTATGGATACCCTCGGGGAGTTTTACTCCACCAGCAGCGGTTTTACATGAAAACACTTTTTTATGCTTGTCAATGATACTTAGATATGTAACATTTAATGAATATTTGAAAAAATGCAAACAATAATATCTTTCCTCCTCAAATTGTCTTTTCAGTTGAAGAGTTTCATTGCTCCATACTCTTTCTGCTTCATTGAAAGCTTCGTTGGAAAGCTCTATTTCCTTATTTTTCATTTTAATTGTTTTTTCTAATTCAATATTTTTTTGTTTTGCGTTATTTGCCTCTTTCGTAATGCTTTCTTCTTTGTTGTATGCCTTACGTGTGTCTACTTTTGTCACAATTAAATTGAAATTCAACTTCATTTAGTGAGAAAAATAAATATTATTATGAATAAATATTGATAAAATTTGTTAAATTATAACTAATTTGATATTTTCTAGCTAGATGTTGGGTTTATTTATTTATTTTTCTACACACTCACGTTCCTTCATTATCCCAGAATTTACAATCTAAAAAAGTGGAATTTAAACTAGAACCTATGACTTACATGTACTTAATCCATTTCACCTCAATGCTATTTGGAATCAAAGCTACATATTTGATGATTTAATTATTTTCGCTCTTTCATTACATAATGCTAATAAGTCTGTATGATATATTTAGAATAAAATTGTTCACATACAGGATTTTGAATATGAAAACAAACACATAGACAATTTTTTATGAATTATGATATACATACTTGTCAGTAATCTCAGCCGACTCTACTTCCCTGCTGTCTTTATCATCTTCTTTTTTCTTACTTTTGTTTGATTTGTCTCTATCATCATTCTTTCCATCCTTTTTTCTAAAATTAAAAATATAATTCCAAGAAATTTTATATTATTTATTATTTAATGCACTTCAGAAATATTTTTTGCAGCTGCATAACTTTCATTTTTTGCTGGTTGTTGTTTCAACATTGTATTGAATACTTCCAAGTACATGTTTTAAGCTACAGCTTTTTTATTCTATATCTGTCTGAAAAATCATTTCTTAACTTTTCTCATTCGAAGTATTCAGTCTCAGCTTAGCTTTTGAATAAGAAAAGATTTTAAATCAAGATGCAGGTTTCAAACAGTACTTACAGTGATAGTCAAGGGCAATTTTAGGTTAAATAAAAATTTATACTAGAAAAGGTATCATGGTCATCACCAGAATTACACTCACTTGTAAGTACATTCATGAAAATCTTTAAAAGTGATGTCTCCCTTATATACTCTCCGTAACAGGGTTTCTTTCAAAGATGGATCACTTATTTTTATCCATGTAAGTAAGTGTGTTTGTTTCAATTCACTTTTTGGTTGGCTTTTTCTTCTCCCATTTCCTACAAAAGTCTTCAAATATATCCCAAATTTGGAATGGTAAGGCAGCACAATTCAAGTGTGCCTTAACCTTGTTCTTCACTTTGTCTTTCTGCAAATATAAAATTTTTATAATTCGTACTTGACTTTAAAAGTTTGTTTTTGACAATAGTCCAACTATTTAAATAAAATCAATGCCATATTGAAATAATTATCAATGATACATATTTATTTTCAGGTACAAATTTAATTATTTCAGTTTTTATGAATTTCCCTGAAATAAATCTTTGAAATTACATACAAAGTTTGCAAGGATCATATAATGCATAAAATCGTTAATCTAAAATAAAAGGAAGAGTTATTCTGGTTGATAATGATGTAATCAGGAAATATATGTTTAGACAAAAGTAAATAAAAAAATATTGAAATGATAAAAAAATAAAAATAATAATGAAATACATAAACAAAGAAATAATAACAATAATAATAACACAAATAATAATGATAAGATAATAAGGAATCAATATCTATTTATAAACACACTTACTGCTTAACCAACAACTAATGCAACTTGGGTTCTCCAGTGAATAGCACACTTCCTTTTACTTTCTGTGAATTTTTCTGAAGACTGTAGGTACAGGTTTCTAAACAGTTTCACTTTATCAACAAATGATGTTGCCTTTGAATGTTCATGCATTTCATTGTGTAACATGCCAATCATCAAGGCCTGTAAATCTGTCAGGTTTCTGTATATATCCATCCTAACATGTGTAATGTCATTGTACCCCATTTTTGTAATGTTCTGGAGTGCTTGTCTGGTGTGATTCCCTCCAATAACCTCAATTACAGGATTTCCTGGTTGTTGTAATTCTGTCAGTGAGGTACCACAATGTACACTTCGACCTAACACTGTATAAATTTCTTGTGACTTTTTGAATTGTGTTTCCAAAGCCTTTACATGAAGGATTTCAATATCTCTGACTAGCTGGCTTTTCCTAGGCTGTATCAAATTTTCAATAGGTATCAGTAAATGTCTGCCTGAATAAATTAAGAGAATTGATTTGAACAAGAATTATTGAATTGAAGACTTTAAAGGCCACAATTATAAAAAAAAATTTGAAAACAACAGTTTTGACAGTAAACATTTAATGTACTTGAATTTCAATGAAACATATTTTTGAAAAATGCATACCAATACATTTTTGTTTTATATGTTCTTGCTCTTTATGTTGTTGTTGTTGTTGTTCTTGTTGTTCCTGTATTAAACAAAAGAAACAATTTTTAAAACATTGTTTTATAATTTATTGGGCAAAAAATGCTAAATCCATGACATTTCTACAAAATCTCTTAAATATATAACAAATACCTGCTAAATTTTGATGTGCCAGATGTGCACATTTCGGAAAATCATTCCTCATCAGTGACACTAGGGGCCGAAAAAGTTGATAGATTAAAAAACATACGCCAAACAGTTGCAAATTAATGAATCTAAAGTTCCAAAAATATGTAAATCAAAATCCAGCTAAGGAATGCTTTGCAGGAGGGAATAGACCTTAGTTTCAAATAAATTTCAAAAATTAAGACGACTGAAAATTTTGCTAAATGGTATATTTTCTGACAGCACAAAGTACTGCCTACTGAGTTATGGATACCCTCGGGGAGATTTACTCCACCAGCAGCGGTACCCGCTCAGGGGTAGTAAAAATATAACAAATACCTGCTAGATTTTGATGTGCCAGATGTGCACATTTCGGAAAATCATTCCTCATCAGTGACACTAGAGGCCGAAAAAGTTGATAGATTAAAAAACATACGCCAAACAACTGCAAATTAATGAATCTAAAGTTCCAAAAATATGTAAATCAAAATCCAGCTAAGGAATGCTTTGCAGGAGGGAACAGACCTTAGTTTCAAATAAATTTCAAAAATTAAGACGACTGAAAATTTTGCTAAATGGTAATTTTCAAATTCACTTGTTCTTGCAACCTTTTTGGTCTGACTAGCTGAAAGACATCTAACAAAGAATTAATGCTATCCAATTTTTTCAATTCTCATGCAATAGTGGTTTAACTATCTAGATTGACTGAATAATCCAGGAAAAAATCAGTAGCACTTGTTATTGAGATTTTTTCTGAATTCTCTTATATAACGCAAGAAAAGTGTTAGGGGAAAGTTTGAGGTTACAAGGTGAAATAACTGTAGACATTGAAGCAGAGCTGGTTCAGAGAAATTCCACTGAAAACCTTTTTTTATCAATACATATTTTCTCTTCCAATCTTTGTAGTTATGGTTATAAAATTTCTCATGGGTTATATTGGGGTTCAATTTTTTACTATTGTTTTTCAACGAGAGGCCCATAGGCCTTAAAGCTGCATTAAGTTTACCAATTTTCTGAATTTTTTTTGATTTTCTAAAAATATATTTTTTAAGAAGTAGATATCTTCTAACCACGATCCGTGACATTCATTTTCTAACATTTCATTTCTTTAAGCTGTAAACAGACGGAATCCTCTGACCGGTTGGTCAGTGTTCTACGATGATAATTATTAGCTTGGAGCATGCGAACGGATGTAGGGAAAAACCTAGAATCGAAAGTGAAACATGACAGATTGCATTAATTGTCCTTAATTAATATCCAGATGTATTTGAAATTGTGTTATTTATCCCTTACTAAGTCACAAATGACAAATTCAACGAAGTTCTATGTTTAATTTATCGTATTTCAACATTTTAAAAGTTGTGTTTAAATGACCCGGGTTTTGATGACGTAACCATGTTCTAATGTTAGATCCCAAATGCTGCATCTCGCTGGATAAATACTGTAATTTCTGTATTTATTCGAGCTTTTATCGTTGAACCAAATGTAACATTGTTCATTAGGAACATTATTTATTAGATTAGCACCGTTTTAATTTTTTCTTTGGAAAGCTTAATGCAGCTTTAATTGTCATCTGAGATATGTAAAACTTTGCAAAGTGTGATAGACAAAATAGTCACAATACTTAATCAGAAATATCTTGTCACATTTCATTTGTAAATATTTAAATAGGCATGTAACAACCATATAACTTGTACAATGAATAATTTCCAAATCATTAACCATTTCAGTATACTTATGAAGCTATGTCCTTGAGCCATATATCAAAATGATAGTTTAATCAATACCTACAATATTCTAATATGCATGCCTTTACAAAAAGTAAATAGTTTTAAGATAATTAACAATTCAGATTTTTTATGCAGCTATGACCTTGATCTCTTAACCTATGACTTTGAATTATATATCAAAACTATCATCATATTTCAATATTCTAATACACATGCCTTTACAAAAAGTTAATAGTTTCAGGATATATTGACATATATAAAACTTTTGGCAATTTCCCCACTTAGTGCCTTGCCATTTCCCCATTTTGAGCCCCGTTGCAACCATTTGTGCAAATTTGAAATTACATGACCTATTAATATTATAAATAAAATAAATAAGACTTACAGATGATATTTCTTCAACTTCCAACTGGGATTGATAGACGCCATCATCATAAAAATTAAAAATGTTGTTATTTACAGTTTTCTCTTTATTATCATTTTCTTTTGTTTTTTTCATTAGTATTTTATACTATATCACACTTATTCTTCATTTCTTCATTTTGGCTTTGTTCAGTGTTATGAGATTTGTGACTATAGGAATTTGATGAGGTTTCAGACAAGTATACTATTGAAACCTAAAAGAAATCCAATTTACAACTTATATGTGTCAATATACCTGCTTTGCAAAAATATACATGTACATATGGAAAAAGGAGAAAATGGTTAAAATTCAAAAATGCATTAAAAGAACCTAAAACTGATCTTGCCCAATCTGGTTTTAATGCATCCAGCTGTGAGCAACCATTATAAAACATGTATTTCACTATTTTAGCATTCCTTAAGGGTAGGCTATGTTTTTCTAGATTAGAAAACTAGCAAATTAAAGACTTGAAGTTGTGTTTTTTTTTTAGTTTTTCAATCTTTCTCTAATTTAAACTTTTTCAAAAAATTAAGTTAAATTACTGTTAACCAGAAACAAGGTAGGTGGTTGTCACAAATATGTTCCAGTTTGTTTTCTATAGAAATTGTCTTTATTATACTTACATCAGGGAATTTTGATTGCATCCAGTGACAGAAAATTGTCCTTGATTCTTTGCATCTGCTATCTCATCATAGTTATCCTTCCTGAACTTTGCTAATACAAGTGTTTTAGGTGACTCATTTTCTAATTCAAACTAAAATGGACATTGAAGAAATATTTTAAATGCAAAAAATTCATTCTACAATTTACAAAGGTATTTATTTTTAGACCCTAGCTATTGTGTTGCACACAGTTATGACATCTTGTCTCAAATATTCACATGTTTAATAAGCAATCTTCCCTCTCCAATGCAGACTACTGGCGGTTTACATAACAAGAGGCCCATGGGCCTTAACTTTCACCTGAGGAATATTCACCAGGCCCCAGTTTCACAATCATTCACTCAACTGAGTGTACACTCAACTCAAATACATGTATTCCCATTTTTCTCTCATCAACATATTACAAATTTTAAGTTTTATGAGGCAATATTTTGTTTTATTCAACAAAACTACACTAAACAATTTAGATAACATTTGATACTCAATTTTAACTGTGTAATGTCTTAAAAATTGACAATGAACTATTCCTAAATTTAAGTTGAGTGTACACTCAATTGAGTGAATGATTGTGAAACTAGGTCCAGATCTTCAGCAGAAGTAGAGTGGTTAATTTTTAGTAACTATAACTTCACAACTTGTGACTCCACTTTAAATATGACATATCTTAAGAATAATAGATATCTACAGTCCACTCTAGTAAATTTATAAATAGCTTAAATACCTATAGTTACCAAAGTTTAAAAAAAATAGGTCATGAATGTAATTTTGAACTTATAAAGCCTATTTAAAAGTTCATTAAAAGGAAACATCAATAGTAAACATCCAAATGGCAAATCTGTAAACTTCATCAAGATGCCAAAGCACAAATTTATAAAAAAAAATAATTATTATTATTAAAACTTTTATACTCTTTATACAACTGAAAATAAATCATTATTTTTTATTACTATATAAAATGAAGAATTTTAACAGTAACAGGTCACTTAATGTGTACCACTAATTTTGACACCTTCTGAAAAATTCATTTTCACTTATAGATTTGTTTAAAGACAATAACCAATTATCATTACAAAATCAAAATTTGTTAATTTTGAACCTAAAATAATGTAAAATATATAGAAATAAATTCAATTTACTTTGATAAATTTTTTCAGATATAAATACAATAAAACATTCACAAAGTTAATACAAAACCAGGCCTATTTAGTTCTCAAGATCATTCCCAACAAGTGCAAAAAATACATAAATAAATAAATAAATCAATCAATCAATTAAAATAAAAACTTAAAAAACATACAAAAAAATTAAACCTTGACCATTTAGTTTTTAAAATTCTACATGGTTATAAGGGTTCCAAAGCTATTAAAAGAAGATGATGTTGGGTACCTGCATTTAAAGAGAAATATTGATGTAAAAAGTGTGAATAATAAGTCACAAGAAAGTAATGAACAGTATGAGACTTGTTATGTGTTTTGAAATAATTTAATGCCAAAATGACTAAGCTATAATGCCAACGCAGTTCCCTACTAACTTAAATTTTCTTTAAAACAGGCTCAAAAGTTATCTGATTTTTTTTGCATTTTCTAAAATTTCATTTTCTGTAAAAAGCCAACTGGAAGTATTAAAAATAACACACACACACACACACACACACACACACACACACACACACACACACACACTTAACATTTTGGAATATCCAACTAAAAATGTAACATGCCTTCGGTCTGTACTATTATTGCAAAACAAATTTAGCTATTTTATAATCCAAATTCTGTATTATTCTGAAAATATAATTGAAAGTTAAAATTACTCACATATATCTGACCAAATTTACATCCAATTGTCAAGGTGCAAATTTTTGACATCTCTTTCTCATTAAGGATTAACTTGCCATATTCTGTAACATACCATTCATCATTCATTTAAGTATAAGGTTTTTAAAGTTAACCAAAAAGATGTATCACTGAGAACACTCTAAAATATCAGATAGAATAAAAAGCTGCTGTATTTCCTTTTCAATATTGATTTAAAGATATGACTGTTTACTCAGCCCACATAGATATATATCTAATCAGATTTAACCATTTTGGTTTATTGACACACTTGCAATTTTATCACATGTCTAAAAGCCTGACCCATTTAAGTACAACATGTTACAAGTATATGATATGTAAAAAGATTTATC
This sequence comes from Tegillarca granosa, assembly GCA_029721355.1. NCBI lineage: Eukaryota > Metazoa > Mollusca > Bivalvia > Arcoida > Arcidae > Tegillarca > Tegillarca granosa. The sequence goes on along the minus strand of CM056611.1, from coordinate 14,192,064 downwards.
AGCAGTTTCAATATTAAAAACTTCATATGAATATAAAAATACATACATACAGAAAGTATAAGGGTCCAGGTAAATAACTTAAAATAAATAAATATAAATTAATTATTTTCTTCTGAAAATTTAATAAAAATCATAACAGTTAAATAAAAAATGAAAAAAAAAAACAAGTTGTTAAAAAAGACAAAATTAAAAAAAAAGACTTCGTTTCTGCTAGACTATATGAAATTTATTATTAAAAATACATTTGACTGTCTATCAATAGATTATTCAAATTATTAATTAATTATTTGATACCAATATTGTGTGCAATTAAATTACATATTTATGTTATATAGACCTAAATGTATAAGTTTACAAAATTATTTATGCAGGTAAATAATCATCACTAATCATCACATAACTAACCTTTTGATAAATTCTTCAGATCACAAAACTTAGAGGAATCCTGTTAAAGCCTGGTTACGCAACTGAAGTTCATGTGATGTTCTTCAATGTGGTTTAAAAATGTTAATGGAATATGGTCCAAGTTAAAAACACAATGAATGTCATGATAAACTGATGATGTTTATCATAATTCCATACGCTGTTTTCCTAATCAGTCATCTTGATTTTATTCTGTCAGCAAACTGTTCGTACAATATTCAGTTAAAAAAAGGAATTTATGTTCATCCCAATTCTAGTCAGTTTGAAAAAACTAATACATGTTTCAAGTATTTTCCATATTGTCCAATTACTAGATGATCACAGTAAAAGTTTTCATTCACAGAGATTTAAACTGGGTACCTAGTTCCAAATTGATTCATTGTTGCAAAACAAACAGCTAACTTTAAGGAATTATTAAACTCACATCTTGCAAATCATAATCCATGGACAATGTTATCATCACATTTGCCATCTTTGTGATAAATTCAGAGTATTGGAGAGTATTTGTGTGTTATGTGCTAATAATTTTTTTCTTCCTAATAGAGGCAGTCAATTAAAAAAATGTGGAGAGAACTGGAATGACCAGAAAAAATCACAGACCTTTATCAATCTAAATGTCAAAATTTTGAATTATTTCTCATTGGGATTTGAAACTTGGTATTTTGTTTATGTAAAAGAAAGTGCTCAACGTTTTGATCATGATATCTTTGGCTTTGGCTCATGTGAGCTATTGCGACCCGAAAGCATCTGTCATTCATCCGTCTGTAAATTTTTACATTTTTGACTTCTTCCCATGAACCACTGGGCAATTTTTGTTTAAACTTGGTATGGATGTTTCTTATAACAAGGTATTTTTGATTTATACAAATGGTTGACATAGCAACCAAAAGTAGGTCACAGTGACCTATAATGTAAAAAATATAAAAATGCTTCTTCTCAGAAACCGTAAGTTTAATGTATAAGGTCCGCAAACATGTGATTTGTACATTTTGTGGAATTTCGTTGAAAAATAGGTGACACGTACTTCGCGTTTTTTGGTCATACTTCATAAAAAGCGCAAATATGTCTATAATGGGTGCTCTTATTCAAGAATCTTCTGTGAAACTGTGAGGCTTAAAGTTTTGATATTTGGTATTTAGCATCAGATTGAGCCTTTTTACGAAGTTTGTACAAATGGTGGTCCCCGGGCTATTTTTGGGCCTACCTCAGGGGGCCTTATGTATACATTGGTTTATATAGGAAACAGCTTTAAAAACCTTCTCTAAAATTATTTTATTTTAAAACTAATTAAATTTTTCCATATTTTACAACCTGCCATATAGACAGCGATAAAAAATTATGTTCATGTTAGTGTTACACAAAATTTGAAGAATAGAAAAAAATACACAAGAAATAAACACTGTACTGTACATCCACGATGTGCATCCATTAGTTTAGTACATAATGTGCTTTCTCACTGAGGTATATCACTGGGATTTGAATCCTCGATAAGTGCACAGAAGACCCAATTTTGTAAATCTTAGTTGCAGTCCAGTGATAGCCACCACTAGCAATTTAAGCTCACCTAAGCCAGAAGCCCATGTAACCTAGTGCAATCAGAAAGGGTCTGTCTGTAAACATTTACATTTTCAACTTCTCGTGAACCACAGCCATATTTATGGCATCAAGATTTAGCTTGAAAATCATATAAGGATCCTGTAAATCAAAGATTGCTCACAGTTTTCTGTACGTTCCATACAATATAGTACCACAAATAAACTGTTCTCACTGTAAAGCAAATCGGATTATGTAGCTCTTGTGTCAAAGTGTCTTTTGTTAAATGTATTAGAAAATTCATTAAGATTTGAAATTTTTGATTCAACCATAAAGATTATCGATATTATGTCTTACTGATTTTGACCCAATATTAAAATTTGGAGCCCGACTTCAAAGAATTATATTCCAGCACAAGGATTTGACATTTTAGAATTTTATTGGGTGTGAACTGTTTTCCATACAACTTTTATATTTTATCACTCAGATGTTTGAAAGTAAGGGTGATTATTATTTAGTGTAGTTTCTGAAAGAACAGTTAGTCAAATATGTGTAACGCATTTAGTTAAACAGAATTGTGCAAGCAAGCGTCTGCAGCTTATTGTGAAGATTGTTGTCAAGAAACGCATGGAGTGGAAAAGAATAGGCAATGATGGAAAGAAAGGCAAATCAGCGGGACAAAAAAAAATCTGGTACCCCCAGAAGTGCAACATCAACTTGAACCCCTTTGACAAGTTTATACAAATGCAGCCCCAAGCCATTTTATCTCCAACCCAGGCGGCCATCTGTGGACACAGATTAATAATTAGAGCAAATAAGTATTGAAATTCTTTTATCTATTACTCTAGGACTTTTATACTTGGCATTTCACATCAGTTCACTTCCTTCAGGTGAGCGTAAAGGCCTCATTGGCCTCTTGTTGTGCCTTTAATTAGCAGATACGCTAAACTACGCTATTCTGATTTTTGGACGGGTCTGTTGAACAATGTTTGGTGTAAAATTGTTAAAACTTGACCGATTGGTGTAAATTTGGTACCATATGAAACTAGAGAAAATTGTCAACAAATGATATTCTTTGAGTTCTTTGATGCGGAATATATTTCAATTCGATTTTTTAAGTTGAAAATTATGAAGTGATCCCATTCCTGACGTAGTGAAAAATTAAGAGTGCCAAAAAAGTACAGAAAAAGTAATTCATTCAAACTTTGAAATTAAGTTTCAAACCCAAATAAAAACCACATATTTATGAAGAGCATGAAAAGGTTGTTTGATTTATGCAAAGAAATAATAACTTGAGTCATTAATAACATCGAATATTTTACTTTGAAAAGCTACCACTTTTGATTTTTTTTTTCATGTTTTATTTTGACGTTTTTGCACTCACCGGAAAAGCAAAACGTTTCGTTCTTATTTTACATGGTGACACTATTTGATGCATCTTTATCAGTGAATTTTGGAACTTTGATTGACAAATTTTATGCAATTAAAAATGTTTTTTTCTACTTTATACACATATAAAAATAGTATTTTAGAATTTTTTTCATTCAATAATTTTAAATCTTCGGCAAATGAATCTGAGGTAAAACTTGCATTTAAAAATAAAAATTTTTACGTGTCATTGTTACAACCTTATGTTTGAGTCGATGTAACTTTATTCCAATAGAATCAATTTATCAGTTTTTTTTTTCGCAATAAATTTGGAAATTTTATTTTATTTTGATGCTTTTCTAAAATATTTTTTATACGGCAGAACGATCAAAATACAACTTCAATGTAGACCGCGATTTGAATATCTGTTTTCAAGAAGATTTATCATTACCGAGTATCAAAATGTATGTACCGCGTTCGTGTCAGGCAATCAGTCCGCGCAAGCAGATAAATAAATGCTTAAATAATTATAAAATAAGAAATTAAAAACTTCATTTTACTTTATATCAGAATAATACATATATTTAAAAAGAACGGAAATCCTTGATTGATATTTGTATAACCCATGCACCCGACACACCGACACATGTTCACTGCATAGAATATGTGTCTTCTCCTACGTCCGTACAGTGTTACTAAAAATATAAAGGTTCGGCTTGGGTTCATAAGTATATAAATACAAAGTCAAAGTTGTGAAATAAATAGAACTGATCGCGGGTATTGGTTTATCACAGCCATATGGACAATATGTCCGAGGGTCAATGATTTGTTTTGAACAAAATCCAGGTAATGTCCGTGTGGTTTCTTGTTTTTAGAAAAAAAAAGTTATGATACAAAATAAGGACAAATTATTGAAGCTACAGAAATTCAAAAACCTGCATACATAATAATCAGAAATGAGAACTCATTTAATTTGATTTTTTTTTAAATTTTTATACATAAAGTTTTAAAACTATAAAAACAAATACAAAGATTTATTTTTAAAAAAATGGGGAATTTACTGATAAAGCCATCAGTAATAATAATAATAAAAAACGAACGTCTGCATGGTGGGGAATAAAATTGACACTCGGTTAAGTCAGAAAAAAACATCTAGCTATACTGGTAAAATTCTAACAAATACAATTTAAGTATTAATTTTAAAAATTTTGAATCTAAATTTAGAGTTGAATACTATTTATGTATGTGTGTAAATAGTATTCAAATCTGGTAATAAGGTCAATATAAGTATGAAAATATTTTTAACTTTTTTTTACTAACTTATGGATAAAAAAAAATTCAAAATCTATAGGAAATAATAAATACAGTATCTTCATAGAAGAGCATACTAAAAATTTGTAATTTTGAAACGCTTGTAGTCGCGGCTATTGTCACTTAACATATAAAATAACTTAATATTTTCTTGAAATATGATTAAAAAATATGCGTCTGAATGTCTAGGTCCCCTTCTCAAGATGTGCAAATGTGAGAAAAATAATTTGTTTGCATGTCAAAAGTGTTTGATCTTCACCAACTACTCCTGGTCCCACGATTTCTTCAAATTTTACAGCCTGAATGAAGAAATCTTGACTGGGGCGCAAAAATTCATGTCTCGATTCTCTGAAATGTGTGTATGTTGAGAACTCTCGAATTTTCACGAGACTGACTATGACTATGACTATGACATTTGATCACACACACACACACACACACACACACACACACACACACACACACACTCTCTCTCTCTCTCTCTCTCTCTCTCTCTCTCTCTCTCTCTCTCTCTCTCGTCGAATTAACTATAAAACTTAAGACGAAAAAATAGTAAATAGAGATGACAATATAGTGGCATTATTTTGCAATGTGAAAACAGTTCCTATATGGCATGTAAAACTCCCAAACTCCGTGATAAATAAATTATTTCAAACTTTCCGGCAATAAGCCTATTATTATAAACAGTAAAAATACTGTGTCATGGTAGCAATTAAAATTCTTCATGTAAAGTCAGATATAACTGGTAATGCGTCAATATGATTTACATAATATTGAGTTATCGGTAATGTCTGAAATAACTATTTCTATCCACTTAATATGTAGAAAAATGTATTGACAAATTTGACACTCAGTTTTAAAAATCGTAGTGTAACTATTGAAACCAACTGTTTTCACCCAAAATATAATATGTGAAATATGCATTTTCAAACAGTTGCAAAAGCTATTTGTTGCAAATGTTTAATATGATTCTGCATATAAACAAGATATAGAAAGAAGGCAAGATAATTTGGTTCACAAATAATCAAAGTTACCCTTGTAACAGTAACAAGTATTAATCTTTGCCAAATCCTAAGTGGTTTTGTTGTTTTTCAAAATTATTATTAAATCCCTGTCGAAGCGATCGGTTTAAGAATGATAGAGGATACCCAGAGAAAAACCCCAACCTTCAGAAGAAATATTAATTTCTAACTCTTGGATCTGCTTTATTAGCTCGATTAGTCGATTGGGATTCAAAACCAGTGGGAGAGGCACTGTAATCTGTAAGGCAATGATTTTAAGTGTTGCTTATAACTATTTCACTTGTACGCCTAAAAAACCTTAAGTTTGTCAGGCCGACTTGTTAGCATTCGTATGATGAATAAAATGCATATTGTTCACCTGCTGTTGCCTTCCTGACCTACTCTGATCAAAAGGTTGTGAATTACCAACTTTATCAAGTCTCTGGTATATACCTAAAATATATCATAACTTCGATCCAAATTGAAAATTTTAGACGTCACAAGTTGTAGCAGTGTATGTTTATTGTACTTATCAGATACTAATGTCATGTGCAGATTTTGAACTTCTATCAAAATAATGCATTCAAAATCAGCACATGACACTTATTTCAAATATAAGTAAGTGCATGTACTGTGAAAGCACATGGGTTTCCCCACGATTTAACCAAATTCGCTAGATTCCGTTATCATTGTAACGGATATTGACTTACAAGGAAATTTTAGAAATTTTAGAATGACGTTTGGTATAATTACACAAATTTGATTCAATATTTTTTTTCGGGGGGGGGGGGTGGTGGGGGTAGGTAAAAGATTAGTTGTTATCTCAAGTTTCTTCAAAATGCAAGATGGCTTCAAGTTTTGAAACTAAAAGTTATACATCCTTATTTAAAGTGAAAGAATGAAAATTTTAAAACAATCTGTAACTTACAGTTCTACTAATTATACATTTTATAATAAACGAATAAAACTGGATTGCACCCATGTTTATTTTGCATGAAATATTCTAATAGTAAAATATCATGCTCTTTCAAGGTTTTGATCAGATTTTAGTAATTTTTGTTGCCAAGGTAACGGAAATTTGATTGAAATTCTGGCAAAAACAAATTTATCATGTCTGTTTTCTAAATAAAGATGTTTCTCTTTCATAAATTCTTATAACTGTTAAAGTATTGAGTAGAATAAAATGGGTTCTTACGTGAACATGTCCATTGAAATAACAAAATATGACTGTCTTTTTTTGATGCGATAAGCTGATAATTCTTTAATAATCATCTTTTTTATGCGAAAAATGCAAAATTTCAAAGGTTTACTTTATGTAAGCTTTTATTAGGTGCTAATATAAAAAAAATTGCATTTAAATGCACGTTTTCCGACTGCTGATATCTAGACATTGTCAAAAATAATGGATTTTTATACAAATTCTTGTTTATAGTACATTTTAGTTATATTCATTGCCATGGTAACCCATATTTTGCTGAAAATGGTTATGAATACTTTTTTATTAAACAAAAGTAAAATTCATATATTGTTTCATAGTAATAAAATCTTTATAACAAAGAAATAGCGTCAAAGTAGTGGTCTTTTTTCTTCTTTAAATAAAATTTTGTATATAACGTTTGTTTACTTTTAAGAATTTAACCAGAAATACATGAAATTTGATGGAATTATTTTTTGGGAAAATGAGCAAATTTTGAAATGATCTTTCTACAGTATATTTGAATGATGCCTAACTTTGATTTGTAAGCAAGGAAATTTATTTCAATTGTGCAGGAATCAAGATAATAGCAATGTTTTGGAAATCAAGCAAAAATGTAAAAATTTTCACACATTTGTGGTGTAAATGCTTTGTTTATGTAGCAACGGTAACAGATATTTCGATTTTACCTACCTTAATGTAAAGTATGTTATATAGGGATACCAAATATATAGGGGTTGGTTATTAACATTTTTACTACAAATGTCCGAAATTTTGAAAATATTGTACATTTTTTGTTGAATTTACAAAATTCCTCTGCGAATTAAAGGGTTAAATAAAGGAATAAAGCTAAAAGGTAGTGTCATCAATAAATGTATAGATTACTGTTCTATAAGCTAAAACCCAAAAACATTTAGCAAGCAAACTAATCACAGTTCTCGTTTTAGATTTAAATCTTGTCATGACATGCACAGTCAAGTGCTCCAAAGATCATTGATGTTCTAAATTTGTGCAGGTTTATTTCCAAATCAATTACTGTGACCATCAAGCTCTCCATCCAAAAACAAATGAAAGTGGCAATATATGAGCATTGGATATACAATAATTTGCAAATATCATTTAAACCTGCATCTCAAATGTGTTTATCTGATGTCCTTTCGAGAAATCCTAACTTTTCCGAAATGTTACATTTAAGTCCAGATGATGATGATCTGTATTTTCTTTACAAGAAAATGAAAGCAAAAATTCCGCATGATGAGATGTTGTTAAATCTATTTTATTCAAGTATGAAGATATATTTTTAAGTTAATTTTATAAATACAATATACCATTGTGAATATGTTATAGACACGGAAGACAATTTAAACACATTATTACATCGTTAACACCCCAGTGTTTATACAAAATATCTAATTCCATCAAGACAGTCAGCAAAATGAATCATATGATAAATGTGTAGAACTTAAAAGTTAAAATGAGGACACAATCACAGACAGTGATACATATGTTGTGCTTTATAAACATTGTAGAACCCCTGCTGGAAGATATCAATTAAAAAGTAATCAAGATCATTTTAACCAGACAACTGATAAATGTATTACAGATAACAATGTTAAATATGATGTTTCAGCTGTGATAGTGTTAATACAGAAGAAAAGTTGAGTTGAGTTATGGTGTTTAATATCCAAGTCAAGAATATTTCACTTATATCGAGACGTCGCCAGCTATAGGCGAGAGTACAGAAATTTTGCCAGTGCGTTGCGCTGATGGCATTACACAGCAGATTTCGTTATCGTGCCATGCCTGCCGTGGCACGGGCCCTCTTTTATCTTAAGTTCCCATCCGAAAGAACCGTCACTTTCATTTCGTAATGCCGAGTGCTTGGCAAAAGAACAGTCTCTACCCACTTTCAAGTCTTGGGTCAGACCCGGACGGGGTTCGAACCCAAGACCTTCCACTTACGAATCAACCACTCTACAAATTGAGCTACTGCAGTGGCTAATACAGAAGAAGATATTTTGCATAGTGATGTCACTGATATAATCTCAACCACTTATTCTGACACTAACAATATTTTGTTGCAAAAGAAAAAAAAAAAATCATTACACTGACCCAGAGTTACATGATATTATATTGTATTTACATGATGGTAAACTTTCAGAATCACAAAATTGTTCCTTAATATATTAATGCAACATTCCGAAGACTTTGTATTCATTGATGGTATATTATTCCATTCTCTAAAAGCTAAATCGAAAATGAGAAAATCACTCAAATGTTATCAAGCATTTGTACCTCTTGACATGGTAAATGATGTAATACAATTATACCACGATACGGCAGGACATAGGGGTATACAAGATACGCTACCTGGGAAATGCCAATCTGACTTGTACATTTATATTCATTAAACATTTTTGCGCATGCAGATGGGGTGAAAAATTTTGTTAAAATGGCATGCACTCAAAGTGATGATATAATTAAATATATATCTTATGAATTGTTTCCGCTTTAAAATACGACTCTTTATGTATATTTGTGGATAATTGTAATTCATCAAAGTCAGTGGCAATTTAAAAATATAAATCATGATTGAATGTGGGGGTCTTGTCTTAAATTGAAATTATATTATCATAAAATGTTATCCCATTCTTTTAATCATCCCTGCACCAGAAATGTTTTTTTTTATATGAATAGGAAGAGCTTTTTTTTTGGATTATTTCATATAATTTGTCAGATAAATGTTCTGGTACAAAAACATACAAGTTTTAAAGTAAAAAAAATCTTTGACAATGTGGGATATGTGATCATCGGTCGGCTCCTTTTCACAAGGAAGCTTATATGGGCCACATTTTAATCAACTTCTTTTTTATTTTGTACACTTTAAACTGTATTTTATAATTCTTATTTTTAATCTGTAAATTTTATACTTAAATCTGTAAATTTTATACTTTAAAGTGTAAATTTTATACTTTAAAGTGTAAATTTTATACTTTAAAGTGTAAATTTTACCTTTAAAGTGTAAATTTTATACTTTAATCTGTAAATTCTATACTTTAATCTGTAAATTTTATACTTTAAAGTGTAAATTTTATACTTTAAAGTGTAAATTTTACCTTTAAAGTGTAAATTTTATACCTTAATCTGTAAATTCTATACTTTAATCTGTAAATTCTATACTTAAATCTGTAAATTTTATACTTTTATCAGTAATTTTACACTTACACAGAGAGAGAGAGAGAGAGAGAGAGAGAGAGAGCAGCATATAATACAAATGGATATAATATACTGTAAATTATATGCTAGTCTTTCTCTCTCCTCTCTCTCTCTGATCATAATCATCATTATTTTATTGTTACAAACCTATGGTAGTTTAGATAATATAGTGCTACGGTAGTTCATATGGTAGAGTGCTTGCTCTTTATGATGTGGAAGGTCAGAGTTTGAACCCTGGACGAATCTGATCAAGGTTTTTAAATGAGTAGTGAGTGTTCTTTCATCAAGCTTTCGACATTAGAAAATAAAGTCACTGGTTTTTATCAAACTTTAAAAACTGATGTCTCATGTTGTTATAGATTTGTCGCACTAAAGAACTCTTTCTGCATTACCCTAGCTAAGCACACTTCAGAGGTCAAAATTTCTGCCACTTTACCTTTAAATTGTTGAAGTCTGGTATAAGTGAAATATTCTTGACTGGAACGTAGAAACCAATAGTCATTGTCAAATTTAAAATCATTGTTGATTACATGTATTTGATTATCATCATAAAAATCAAGATCAGTATTATCCTCTTAATCATCATCATCATCATCATCATCATCATCTCAATTTCCTCAGCATAGAGCAATACAAATCAATTTAGATAAGTTGATTTTGTCATTATATACTAGGTATATACTTGTGTCATACCTCTTCTAGGTTTATATCACGGTACATTAAAGGTTTTTTCTGGTTAAAAGTGTAAATTTCACACTTTGAGGTATAACGTTTACAGATTAAAGTGCCGTAACATTTACAGATGAAAATGTAAAATTTAAAGATAAAAGTGTTAAAATTTACAATTTAAAGTGTAAAATTTACAGATTAAAGTATAAAATTTACACTTAAATGTGTAAATTTTACAGATTGAAGTGTTTAACAAATTTAAAAAAAGTGAATTAAAATTTGGACCTAACATGCTTCTGTATTTTCCGGCTTAGTTTTAAAAAATTTAAAACAATAATGAATATGGTTTTCTACAAAAATGTGTGAGAAAGTGAGTATGGACACAGAAATTATTCTCTAGACTAATTCTGTGAAAATTGAAAATTATTGGATTTTTATGTAAGTTTGGACAAAAATTAAATCATGATCCATCATCAGATTACAATGCATGTAAAACATTTATTTTCTTTTGTTCAAACATGTAAAACATATATTTTGATCCTTTAATCCAAGCTTATTCTTGCTATATTTTACAGATTGAAACAATTTCCCACTGATAACCTATTTGACTTATTATTTGATATTTTTATTTTTAAATTTTAGAATTGTTAACTAAAAACTGCAGATAACATTTGTTTCCTGAATTATATTCATAAAAAGTAGCACATGAGACTAGTTAACTCACACTTTTAAAGTTTTACATTTACTTATTATAAAATGAACTTCATGTACATATTATGTTGAATGACACATTGAAGCAAATATTGTTAACATTAAGGACAAGAAATATAGAAAATCTTAAATTCTAGTTAATGCCTTTTCCTAGTTGATCAAGTATCTAAAAAATATGGTCTGTCTCACATCAGGCTTGATGAACCATGCTAATCCTGAACTGTATAAAACCTCATATCTTACATTTTGAATTTTCAAACACTTTAAAAAATAAAAAATAAAAAATTAGCCCATTTCAGCTTTTGCATCATAATGTGCCATGTAACAAGCATATCTTAAAATGCAAGTTCCTATTTAATAAATTTGTATTTAAAAAAAAATAATAAAAAATAAGGAAATAAAGAAAGAATGAAAATTAATTTTGTTTTTAGCTTTCTAGAACTATTTTATTCATTGTATTATAACATTTGCTACTTTTTTAAAATTTCATTTACCTTATTTAATAAAAATTAAAAAAAGTGTGTGTGTGTGTGTGTGTGCACAGTGTGTGTGTGGGGGGGAGGGGGGGCGTTTTCGCACCACAATAATATTCAGTGTTACAAGGCTGACAGAATACAATTGATTTTTTTATTATTATAGTTCATAATTTATGAAACCTGTCAAATAAAAAATCAAGCAAGAGAATGTAGTCTTATTTTTCCTTTTATCCTACTCTCTCTCTCTCTCTCTCTCTCTCTCTCTTCTATATATAAATTTTGCATTTTGAATATTCTGCTTATAGTTTTGAGTGGAGACTGCAGTTAGTTTTCAATGTAATTAAAATGGATAAGTGACGGTGTATGTAGGTATAAAAACCGATAATACACGTTACAGTCATTTGTAATGTATGAAAACACGTTGTTTACGTCATTACATCTGATCAAAGTGTAACAAAACATTGTAGGTCACTGCCATATTTATTTTCAATGACAGCAAATGAAGCTGGCGACAATATGTACCTTCAGCGACTGTACATATTGTATCTCATTGTTACATATTGACGCCCTAACGGCGATATTTACCCTACCCTCACTGTACTTCTTGTTTATATTGATGATGATGATGATTAGTATTATTATAATTATTATTATATTCACAAAAAGACAAACCAAATATAAAAATATTTAAAACTCAAGAATTTTTTTTAAAACAAATTAATGTGTAAGAAAAATCTTTAAATTATGTACTGAAACTGTATTTGCTTGAAGAAAGATGGTCTTGATTTATAATAATCAGAAAGATTTAACATTCTAAGTTTTATGCAACAGGATAATAAACACTTTCTTGAATTTTAAATATTTTCAGGAAATTTCACCTGAAAAATGAGTCAAGATATATAATCTTTTTAGAGAGAACGGCATCCGTTTAGAAATTCTTTGGTATAACAAGGCTAAAATAATTAAACATTTCTCAATTTTTTAAACAAAAACGTTTTGTCCCATAATTACCACATAAAAAACATCCGGGAAGATGATAGTAATACTTTAACAAAAGCATTGATATTATAGCTTTTCAGCAAGCATGTCTTAACAAATTTAAACCAAATTTATTGTATAGGTATATATTGGTGTTATCTTGAATGTGTTTGACAATTACTATTATCCCTTGGATTTTTGATAGAGATATGACTTTGAAATATTAACTTGTCTTTCCTGCCACTACACAGTCTACATATCTTAACTGATTTTATCCAAATGTACGTTTTTAGGTTTATATTGAAATCATGAATAAGTTTAATATAGTTCGTTGCCTTTTGACTGAGTTATGTCTTTTGATATATAAGAATTCAACACTATCTTTAGGATCAACTAACTTAAACCAAATTAAAGTGACTGTTTAAAGCTAATTTATAACTAATATACTTTTTACATTTTGCGCAAAGGTTTAAGGTGCAGAAATTACATACCATTGGCCTTTACTTAAAACTAAAATCTATTAACTTTTTATAGTTTCATGGATTTGAGTAAAGGTTATAATTTCATGACGAATTCAATGATGACAAATCTGCTTTTTATCTTCTTCTCATTACTAGACTACCTTTTCTATCGTTTGTGAGATATCCAAAGAGTAATTATGTTTATGCAAAAGTAAAGATTATTCCACTCTCTGGTTGAGAAAACCAATGTACCAGGAGAAAACCACCAACCTCTAACAATTAAGCTGACAAACTCTCTCCACTGACTCTGGTAGCGAGAGATTTAAACCTAGGCTGTGACAACTTTCACAACACAAAAACTTCCATTCTATATATAGTTCAAAATAATAACAAGGAGAATCACAACAATACCTATACCTAAAGAACTTTGCTTATCAAACATAATTTTGTTCAACATTGAATAAGTAAATGTTAATTATTTATTTTAAGATATTTATTGTTATCGATTTTCGTCCATCGTCCGTTATGCATCGTGCATCAACTTTTAACGTTTTAATCTTCCCCAAAACCACTGGGCCAAAATTAATGAAACTTTGCTAAAATCATGCATGGGTGAAGGCCTTTCTGCCTGCACAAATAAAGGAGTTCTGCCCCTTGGGGCCCCATAAGGGGTGAAATAGTGAAAACTTAAATTATCTTCTCATCTTTTCTTCTTCATGTATAACATTCTTATGTCATTTATTTTTATATTTGCAAAAAGATTGCCATGAGGCGAATGGGGAAATAGCAAGGCACTTAATGGGGAAATTGCTAAAAATTATATATTTGTTACTATATCTTGAAAACAATGAACTTTTTGTATAGTCATGTATATAAGAAAATTGTTGGTATTGATACAACCATAATTTGATATATCACAAAATTTTGTAAATTCAAAGGTCAAGGTCACAGCTGCAACAAAGTCTGAAATTGTTAAGTATCTTAAAAACTATTAACTTTTGTTATAGGCATGTATATTAGAATAGATAGGTATTGATATAATGATCATTTTGATATAAGGTTCAAAGTCATATGATCAAAGGTCAAGGTCATAGATCCATAAAAGACTTTAATTGCTAATTATCTTGAAAAATGTAAACTTTTTGCAAAGGCAAGTATATTAGAATATTGTAGTGATTGCAATGGTCATTTTGATATATGGTTTAAAGCCATAGGTTCAACGGTCAAGGCCACAATGCATTAGAAGACTTAAATGGCTAATTATCTTAAAAGCTATTAACTTTTTGTATAGACATGTGTATAAAAATATTGTAGGTATTAATTTGACAATCGTCTTGATTTATGTTTCAAGTTCGTAGGTGCAAAGGTAAAGCACATAGCTGCATAGTATAAGGAAAGCAATTATTCATTGTACAACAGTTACGACATGCATATTAGGTACTTTAAAATGAAATATGACTAAATATTTCTGATTAAGTATGGTGAGAGTTCTTAACTTTAGATAATTTCGAAAGTTTCTTTACTTAATATATTGTATATTGTAATTAGCAAACAATTTTTAACATTTACTCAGATGAGCGTTAAGGCCCATGGTCCTCTAGTCTTTTCGTTTCATTTGTATAAAATCCAACGAAATGTTAAATAACAATCAATAAAGAAACATACTAGTGATGGTTTATACCGATATTGTTTCTGGCAACATTATTTTTCCCATTTAAGCTCACCTGACCAAAAGGTCATATGAACTTATGGCATGGCGCGGCATGTGTATGTGCGTGCGTGGGTATGTACATACGTGTGTGTGTGCATGTGCGTGTGTGTGCCATTAACACCTATTTTCGACTTCTCCTCCAAAACACCTGGACAGATTTCAATGATACTTGGTCTGATGTAATATTTGGCTTTTCTAGAGTCTTAAACCTTTAGTTTGTTCATTTCGTGAAATTTAGTCGAAAAAAGGGTTACATGTTTTTGCGTTTAATTTTAAAAAAAATTCGTAAAATGGCTTTAAATTGTAATAACTTGACTATTTGAACAGAAAATGGCATGGGGTTTTCTGTATTGACTTTTTCTCTAGAAGACCTTTAAAATAGGGTCAAGATCACAAATCACGGTCATAACCTAATTTCTGATTTATACAGTTTTAGGCAATTTTCTCACAAATATTAAGAGATATATGAATTCAAAACGTTGTTAAAATGTTCAGCAAGACAAAATATAACAAGGTTTTGAAAATATATGATTATTCATCTAGGAGTTGTTGCCCCTAAAACGTTTTTTTTTTTACTTATAAATACTAAAATTGTGCATTAACTTGAAAACTATAAACTTTTTGTACAGGCATTTTTATTAGAATATTGTAAATATTGATATAATGGTCATTTTGATATATGGCTCAAGGTCATATGTTGAAAGGTCAAGGTCATAGCTGCATGAGTATACTGAAATTGTGAATTATCTTGAAAACCATTAACTTTTTGTTAAAGCATGTATATTAGAATATTGTAGGTATTGATATCATGACCATTTTGATATACAGTTCAAGTTCATATTTTCAAAGGTCAAAATCATGGCTGCAAAACCAAATGGTGAATGATTTGGAAGTTATTTATTGTACTTTAGTTAAATCATGCATATGAGCTATTTATAAATAAAATGTGTCTAGATAATTCTGATTAAATATTGTGGGATTTTCAAACTTGGGGAATTTTGTAAAGTTTTTATTATTAAGTTCTTTGCAAGTTTTTTGACATTTCCTCATGTGAGTGTTAAGGCCCATGGGCCTCTTGTTTGAAGGCATGATCCAACAGCATCAAACTTAGTACATATAATAACATATTACATGTATATTTCATGCAGGCCAAAAGTAGAGGATTTGGGACTAGGAAAGCTTTTATTCGGCCAAAATTTTCGAAATATCATTTTATAATCTTCACTTTTTAGAGGCATTGTCTTAGATTGTATTAAAAAACCACAATGTGATTATGCTCTCCGAAAGTAATAGTTGGTTTTTTCAATTTTTTATGATGACTTTAATCTTAATTAAAAATAAGGCCATTAACCCCCCACACTACCCCCCCCCCCATTTTCATTAAAACGTTAATAGATATGTTCTTAGTTTCTATATATTTATCTCCTCCTTTTCCTTATAATGTCATTCAACATCATTCAAAACAATTTGGTGAAAAGGTACAAATGCCCATGAAACATATTGTCTCTGGCAACAATATACACAGATATGTGATGTACATTTTGTCACCCACTCTATACATATTGTTACTTTTATAATGTTAAACTGTAAAATATAAGCATTAGTTTTAATATACAGTATAGTTATAAATCGTCAGTGATATGAAAGGCTTTTAATACAAAATACTATCATTGTCCAACCAATACCATTCATTAAGTGATTTTGTTTATTTTTTATTAATTTTGTATATAGAGTATAATAGTACACAAAATATTATTAAGCATTGAATCTTATTTTCAATGCGAATTACACCGTGTGCACAGGCTCCATTCGTGTCAATTCTCAATGAAACGAACGAAAATAAGATGCAATGCTTATAATTAAATTTTGTAAAGTTCAAACTAAATGACCAACACTGAAATTACTTTGAGTTTTTGAATTATCTAACAAGTTAAACAACTGAACATAGACATTTTGCGTATGAATACACCGTTAATATAGGCTGATAATTAAAATGACGTCATCAACGGGGCACGTCAACTTGCGGCAGATCAACAAACCAGACGTTCCCGAGAAAAATATGTGCAACGAAATCTTGTTAGCTTATGTGTATAACATATTTTGCCAGTTTGCAAAGTTTTGACTTTGTTTTTGGGATTGTGATATGGACAAGGACTGGTATGTTTGTTTTATTTATTCCTGAATTTGAAGTACATGTAAACTGAAACACACAACCATGAAAAGATGAATTTGAAATTATGTCATTGGGAAATCACTTGCACTAGCTTGTTGCAGACTTGTTACTTCACTGGTAGTTGTAGGGACAAGTGCATTGTTTACACCAGAAGAAACTGCAGATAGTGTGTGACTTATAGATTTTTTTTGTTGTGTTGAACATTGCCTATTGTAGCTACGCACGGATCCTTCACTACGGTGCCCTGTCATATACATGATGTGACGCAGCTCGAAACCGGCATCATTCATAGCCTGAATTGCAGTCGCACGAATGCAGTGTGCAGTGTACCTATTTGAACAGCCAGCATTTCTGGAAATATCAGACATAAATTGTGTAAATTGATGGAATTTTACGGGTTCAGTTGTGTACCAGTATTGTATTTTGTGGGGATTCATCTGAAAATTTTGTGCAATGATTAAACGGGATTTAGAGTTTTTGTTTGTTTTTGATAAAAAAATGTTTTCCATCGTTTCGTGTGACAGGTTTACATTTTCAAGACCATTCTCATCGTAAGAAAATACAAATGATTGAGGATTTAACTGTTTATGGAATTCAAGACCTCGCGTAACAAAATTCATGGAGATGTCATACCAAACACGGTAACGTTAAATTACTGGATTACATTCTGAGTACAAGTAAGTGGATATTTTAATTAAATCTGCATTTTATTTTTTCTTTATATTTTGTGCCCCTTGATAGACCATGTTGTAAATTGTATTTAAGTTTTCCGTCCAAAGTATCATTCGACGACCTAAAAGCTCTGTCCCTGACAATGTCAATGTTCCTTATAATATCTTTTAGATATCTGTTCAAGGCAGATCTGATGTTTTTCATTGTATTCTTGTGGTATTTGATACCCTTTTCCCTTAGTTTTTTCTCCATTTTTCTGAATATTTTGTAGTAGGCCTAGCTTCAGCATAAAATTTTCCCAGAATCACATTTAATTCTGTTTCTGTAATATTTTGGAAGTCTGTTTCAGTTCCTACTGTCGCGTTATTCCATTCTGCAAATAAATATTTTAAAAATCCTTATTTTTTTTATTTACAGATAGTGATATCTGAGTTTCCAACGTTATATTTAATCCATACGTTGTAAAACCCCTTGTTAAGAAAAAATTATCGAATGTCATTTCTCGACCGATTTTTGAAAAAAAATTCGACACTTTTTCATGATTCTTACAAACTTTTTAAGTTGTCAGGTATTTTTTTCCAAAATCATTTCAAGAAAAATTAAAGAAAAAAATAATTAAAATAAAACAAATACATAAAGAATCTATTCCTGTATTATTTTTTTAAATTTATTCAATTAATTAATTAATTAATTAATTTATTTATTTATTTATTTATCGGTGACACAACTTGCTAGATATCCAGATAGCTCAATGTAGAACACTCATTTTCAGGTGAGAGGTTCTGGGTTCAAATCCCGGTCTGGGCTTGTATGCATAGGTTGTGACATCATCATCATCGTCATCATCATCATCATCATCATCATCATCATCGTCATCATGATCAAATTATTATTATTATTATTATTATTATTACCTTGAAACAACTTATATCCCCATTTTGTGTTTCTCTTTGTCGATTTTGACTGCCGACTGTCCTCGCAGTCTTTAAGCATTTCTGCACTGATTGGTTTTAATCTTTTCGATGAGTGTAATGTAACATTTGGACGTGCATCGCCACGAAACGCCAATTCCATTTATTTCCTGGTGTCTCTGACCGATGTAGATGCCCCTCCATTTTCTAATATTAAATTTAAAAGTTCTGAATCGGAAAAATCGTCATCGAAAATGTTATCCAATTTCAGAATTTCACTGGGATCGCCAATTTCAAAGTTCCCGAAGTCGTTCTCCGTACTTCTCAAATGGTAGTGCATAAAGGAATGCACCCAGCAGCAGACATATTTTCGTTATGTTAAAAATGTTTGTTAAAACAATTAACGAATAAAATTGCTTAAAAAACAACAAAAGATGCAAGTCTAAAATGAAAATAATTTTATTTCCTTTTTTTTTTTTTTTTTTTGTCCTTAACAAAAATCATATGTTACTATTTTGTATGTATCGCATAACTTGAACATACACATTGTGTTGTTTACAAACATTACGTCATTGTGACAGATGTGGTCAAAAAAAAGTTCCGGTTCCCTGGCTTGATGATGACGTCATTATTTTCATTCAGAATTGAATCGAACGTAATTAACTAATGAAATTGCTAGATTTTCTCAAAATTTAATTATTGCAATATGTGATGAATATTTTTATAATACCGGTATTATGTTATTTTGTTTAACTCATATTGGTTTTAAATATTCGATTGGTATCGGTATTGCTTGTTAATTATAATACTAGTACGGTATGTTAAATTTGATTATGGTTGTCATGGCTTTTTTAATATACTGTATGTGTATACATGCATCCTACTTATTTCAGTTATTTTTTTACTTGTACTAAGAGGCAACTTTTTTTTTGTTAGTGACTTTAAACACCAGTTTTTATTAATATTATAAATATCTTAGTTTTAATATAAAATGCCGTTTTAATGAACAAAAGGAAACTGGAAAAGAATTAATTAAATTTGTCAAAAACAGTTTGTCTTTGTATATGCTACTGTTCTTAATCATATCGGAAAATATAGATAAACTTTGTTTCTCTTGAAATTAATACAAAAACATATCTGACTCTGTACTTTTTATCTAATTCTTTCATCTTTTTTGCTTATTTTGTATGTATTGTTAAGTTTTGTATAGATATATTGCAATTGTCATTTAAATATACTATTATTCAATAATAATAATAATAATAATAATAATAATATATTCCTCATATAAACATAGAGAAAAATTGATTAAAAAAGGTTATATAATATGAAATGTAATATATTTATAACATGTATCAGTTATATGAAATGTTATACTGTACGATATCATATCCATTCGGTCCTCTGCCCAGATTATCAACTTGAATATTGTAATGTCTTGTAATGATATATAAACATTTACTTGTCTATGTGTTGCAAGTATTATTTGTATTCTTTATGTAAAGAAGTTTATTATTATTATTATTTAAAATAATAATAATAATTATAATAAAAATAAATATATTAGTTTTGTATCTCTCTCTCCTCTCTCTCTCTCTTTATATATATATATATATATATATATATATATATATAGGAACGGTGCAAATTATATGCATTTTGATATTTCAAAGCCAATATATGGAAAAAGGAAGACTTTTTATTTTTTTTTTTTTTTTTGGGGGGGGCAGGATGTCATATTCTACTGTGTATATAAACTAAGTGTGTGTGTGTGTGTGTGTGTGTGTGTGTGTGTGTGTGGTTTTTTATTACTTCAACTATGGTTAGAATTTGATATGCTAGTAAAGATAAAAGTGACTGTCACTGAAGCTGAGTATTACTGTCTTTTTGTGTGATTGGGGTTATACTAGATGTGTTAAATTATGTCAACATGTTTGTATGTTTAAATTTAATTCTCATAAAAGCTAAAGTCAGTGCGTGGATAAAATCACTTTGATCAAGTTTCTGAAATAACTTTTAAACATTTAAAATCCATTATTTTCTCTTATCTATGATAGATATGAAAGATGAAGGAGAAAAATCTTTGATAGGGAAGTAGGAAGAGTTTTGGTTTTATAAAAGTATCAGTATATATGAACAGATGGGTTACTTTTGTTGAATTTGATTGTTTTATGACATGTTTTACTTTTTAGTGTTATAGTGTTATAGTATTCAGAAATTTGTACAATTTATTCGAAAATTTAAAAAAGGGACTGTATAGTCATTATTTATTAATGTGTGCATATTATGAGTGTAATACTATTCTATGTTTAAAAATACATTTGTTACCAGTGACTATTTTTTAAAAAAAAATTTAAAAAAAAGAATATTAAAATTCCAACGATAAACTTTGAAAAAACTTGACTATTTTGGTACTTTTTTAGTCAATAATATTTGTTTCCTCACATTCTGTGCAAAAATTAAACATTCAGCAAATTGTCCATTTGTATTTGTGAGAAAATAACATCATTTCATCAGCCATATCAACATATATGTTACTATACTTTGCATTACATTCATAAGTTGCAAGTATAATAGGTTTATAAAATTCAGTACAAAGGTTTTTTTTCAATTTTTCAATGACTCATTTCTCAACATTTTCTGTGACTACAATTCACACTATAAGATGCTTGCTGGTAGGATAATTAAATATATAATCACAAGAAATCAATAGGCCTTAATGGTAACCTGAATGGCTTGTCCACAAATGAGGCCAGCAGATAAGCTTTTAGCAAATTATAAATTCATGTCATGAAGATGATGAAAATTTTGGGTTAAACATAATAGTGAAAACAAGATGATAAATTAAAATTTCTATTCCAGATTGCAACAGATCTAGACAGTGGCCATGAGGATTTGGTGTATTCCAGTCTTGATCTCTATGACTTTGCTAGTTGTGAACATGTAAGTCAAGGCTATTATTATCAAAATCAATTAAAAACATCGAAGAACAGACATCCCCATACCATATATGAAATAAGTGATAGCAAAACTTTAAAAAATCTCTAACATGGTTGAAAATTTATACTCCTGAAATGGTTTAAAATTATTAACTGTTATATAGTATTGAAAATACAACTCTTTATCAGAGATAAAAAATTGGACTCTTTAAAAATTAACATTAGTGCAATATTTATATGAAACAATTCAAATATTAACTTGTTTTTCAGCCATTACATAACAGTTATTTTATTCTACAGGAACACATATCAAACATAGATGAATACACACCAATAATAACATCAACTCAAAAGAAAAGAAATATTCACCAAAACATTCACCTTTGGTATGTGTTTAAGTTTAATTGGATAAGTTATTAATAATTAAGAATGGTTTTGTTAGTTTTCATGACATGTTATTTCAATTTCATCAAGGCTATCATAAAGTTAGTACAGACTCAGCTTTTGAATGGATAAAACCCAAAATAAAGAAAGATTACCTCCAACCTCATTTTAAGGAATACTTTCATTTTCTGCATTTTGTTACCTTATTTTTTTTTACAAAGTTTAATCTAATGAACATTTCAAAATGCTAAGATAAAAGGAGTGCATACTATTATCTGTACCATATGAAGTCAGTCAAGCAAGAGGTCTCTTAATTACTTATAGTTTGACATTTAAAAAAATACTCAAGTTATGATACCAAATTCAACTTTGTCTAAATTGTAGTTAAAATGTGTTTAAGTAGTCATGAGACTTAAGTTGCTTTATTTTTTGTCACATTGTTAAGATTGATAATGACAGAAGAAATGACAACAGTTATGGAGTGCTGCATTCAGTAAGTTTTTCAGATACAGAAAATACAGTAAAGGAGCCATCAAATGAATTGGGAATGGTTACCACATCAAAACATTTTAAAGGTATTTTTGCCTAGTTTTTTTACTTGTAAGCACTTTTTTAGATGTCTCACATTACTATCACAAAGATAAAGTGAAACCTATGATATGTCTGGGACATTTGAAGATGATATTAAATAACAATGTGATGTCCTGATATTTTAAGTTGACATACTGTAATAATCAGTAATTACGTAATTACAGTAGTCTACAGAAAGTTGAAACTACAACAAAGTTTGATGCATTATCAGATGTTATTATATAAGTGTTTATGAGATAAATTTATCAGCAATATACATGCATATATGTTACCTATAGGATAATTCTATTTGCTTTGGGTCCTATTGTCTTTGGTCTATTATTATTTTGTTGTAGAAAAGTTTAAACAAGAGGCCCATGGGCTTTAACGCTCATTGAGGATATGTCCAAAATTGTTTGCAAAGCGCAAACAATATATTAAGTACAGAAATATATCCAGTCACATTTAATTTATAAGTAGCTTAAATAATATGCATGTAACTGTAGTGCAATGAATAATTTCCAAATCATTAACAAATTTCAGTAAACTTATGCAGCTATGTCCTTGACATTTGAACATATATGACCTCGAACAATAAATGATTGTCATGTCAATACCTACAATATTCTAATATACATGCCTATACATAAATTAATAGCTTTCAAGATAATTACCAATTTAAGTCTTCTTCTGCAGCTGTGATCTTGACCTTTGAACATATGACCTTGAACCATATATCAAAATGATCTGCAAGTCAATACCTACATTATTCTAATATTCATGCATATACAAAAAGTTAATAGTTTTCAAGATAATTAGCAACTTCAGTCATCTTTCACAGCTCTGACCTTTACCTTTGAACATATGACCTTGAACCATATATCAAAATGATTGTTGTCTCAATACCTACAATATTCTAATATACATGCCTTCGAATATAGTAACTTTGGCTCAGTGGTTTTGGGGAAGAAGATTAAAATGTAAAAAGTTTACGCACGATGGACAACTCACGACAGGCGAAGATGGATAGCAATAGTTCATCTGAGCTTTCAGCTCAAGTGAGCTAAAAATCATTAAGCAAACCTTAGGTGACTTCACTTTTCATAACTAAGGTTATATCATTTATATCAATGCACATCAAAATTTATTTATTTACAATGATTATTAACATAGTGCTTTTCATTTTTTAACAGGTTCAGGTTCAAGAAACAAAATGCTGCAAAAAGCATAATCAACAGCAATATTTTGTAAAATAAGGGGAAGAAAATGTAACAAAATGTGCCTTGATAATATAGATGTATCATTCATTAAAAGTGCAAGATACCGTTTGTGGACCAAAGACTACGAAAGCAGAGTTGAATGGTTTTCAGACAAGCTTTCAGAATCTAAAGATAAAGATGAAACAATAGTTTTCCAAGTTGAAGGAGGAAAAAAGTGTGTGCAAAATGTTTTAGGGAACTGTATTAGACAAAAACTTTTATTCAAAGTACATTAAAAAAATAAAAATGGTGCAATTGCAGCTGGATATAGGAAAGGTAGATCTATATTATCTATAACAGAAGCAGCCATCACATGGTTAGAAAATTATTCTCTTTTTCATGGAGACAAGATGCCAGATCACAACATCATACTGCTTCCATATAAGTCCCGCAAAATAGATGTATATTCATTATATAAAAGTGATCAGATGGAAGATACGGAGGATTATATATCAAGATCCAGTTTCTATTCTATATGGAAAACAAAATTTGATTATTTGAAAATAAAACAAGTAAGTATAGTCTTTTGATATTTTAAGTTTAAACAAATTTACCACCATCTCTCTCTCTCTCCTCTCTCTCTCTCTCTCTCTCTCTCTCTCTCTCTCTCTTTCTCTCTCTCTCTCTCTCTCTCTCTCTCTGTTGTATACTTATATACACTTCAATCTTACCAGCACATTTCAGGTAAATAGAGTATCGTTAGTTTGATTTTTTATTTTTTTTTTACCAATTTACCACCACCTGTGTGTGTGTGTGTGTGTGTGTGTGTGTGTGTGTGTGTGTGTGTGTAAAAGTGTGTGTGTGTGTGTGTGTGTGTGTGTGTGTGTGTGTGTGTGTAAAAGACTTATATATCTTACAATCTTACCAGTAAATTCAGTATGTATATCAACAAAATCATTTCAATTAATAAATGTTACTGAAACTATTTAAACTATAAATCACTCTAAGCTGCAACAAATCGCTAAACTTTTTTAAAAACAACTTGTCTCTTTATTGTAGACCAATTCATTTTCAAAATGTGGGTTATGCACTATTCTAGAAAGACAGCTAGAAGGAACAAGGGATCCAGCTGAAAGAAAACATATAATAAAGCTTATCCTGACACAGCCGAGACGTCAAATGTAAGCATCACCAAAGTATTTCATTTTAACTACTACTACTACAAAACAAAAAAGTTTGTTGACCACAAATATTAATGTAACTTAGTAGACATGAAAAAATTATGCATCAAATTATTGTGCATTATATTACATTTGGTTACATAAATGTAATTTGTTTACCTTCATAAACTTTCAATGCAGGGAAGAGAGAAAATATTACTATGAAAAAAGAAATAAAGCAGTTAAAAACAAAGCACAGTATATGTCACTTATAATAGATGGAATGGTTAGTAAATTATCATTTTTATTTTATGTATTTAAAGACTAAGTAGTCAATAGTAAAAAATGTGGTGAAATATTTTACCATTTTTGCCTATCTTGTATATTCAAATAGTTTTGTTTCTTTGGTTGCAATGTAATTTCATAGCAACTTTAGTCTTTATTAAAAAATATGCAAATGATGACCAAATACTGTAAACTGAATCCCTATGCGGATGATTTTAAATCTTTCTTATAAGTTCAATATATTTCAAACTTGCCTTTAAATTTGAGTTGACTGATAACTACCTCTTTAGAGAATTAGAGAATATCAAAGGAATGGTTTTGTCATTTGCTACATTTTGCTAAAAACCTTTTTTTCATGCTGTTATAGCTGATATAGATCAAATAAAATGTCAGCATCAGGTTTTTGAATACAAATCTGTTATCTTAATTGGGTTGTAGAGTAACAAAAATTCGACATTTAAAATTTTTATGTGACTGTTTCAATCATAGTAGATTGATCTACTGAAATTTCTCTTTGTTTATTTCAGGCAAGACCAATCTTCCACATTTCACAGGCAGATCATCCAAAGGCCTTGACATGCAGTTATTGCTGCAAACTCATATACAAGGTGTCATTAACCATGGTCTTGAAAGATTTTCAAAATATATTGATATCGATGAATATTGTCATGATTCGAATATGGTTATGAACACTCTCACAGGACGAAAAATGCGGTTTCCGCAAATCGAATTCTGAATTGAAACCAGACGGAATCTGGACCATGAAGTTTCAGTTATGATTCCGTCAGTCGGAAACTACCTTGACGGCTCAGGTAAGATTCCGTCGTCGGAATCCCTTGTTTCAGGTGATTTCCGTTGAACCAGAAACGTTAGGTTTACCACAAGACGGAATCGCATCTTTAAGCACCTTTAAGCCGAGCTTAAAGATGCTTAAAGATGAGCGTAAAGATGCTTAAAGATGGCTTAAAGATGGCTTAAAGGCACTGCCATCTTTAAGCCATCTTTAAGCCTGGCTTAAAGACGGCTTAATGGCACTGAAATTTTAAGCTCCTTTACACCATTTGGCTTAAAGATGGCTTAAAGATGGTATTAAATGATATTAAAAATAAATCATTTAATGGTCTTTTTAAAACAGAAATCTGAAGTTAGTTGCAGACTACATTTTAAAAATGTAAAATATAAATAAATAAACAATAAAAATAAAGTTGAAATAAAAAAGAAACAAGCAAATTTATTTATTTATTTATTTATTTATTTATTTATTTACTTACTTATTTATTTATTTATTTATTTATTTATATATTTATTTGTTTCTTTTTTATTAATTAATTAATTTATTAATTTATTTATTAGTTAATTCATTAATTAAAAAATCTGATTGGGAATTAAAATCAAACACTGACATGACACAATACAGGTAAGTAACTTGTTTCGATAACCAAGGTATTATCTAGTTCTGTGCAAGTAGTATTTATGCAGTAACTATGTAACAGATTATACAAATCACGGAAAATAAAATGAATCTGGTTTGATTTGCAAGCAAATAGTTTACAAGTGATTTGTTTGACTCGGCAAAATACAATTTTACTTGGAAACATCATATACATTTATTGAAGTCAATAAATAATAAGAAATAAATTAAAATTAAAAAAAACGAATTCAATAATACATAATTCAATTTAAAAATAGATAAATAAATAAATAAATAAATAAAGGATGGATACTTAAATAAATGGATGCATGGATGGATAGATAAATCGATATAGAAAGAAAGAAAGAAGGAAAAAGAAAAGAATGGGTTGAATAAAAAAATAAAAATAAATAAATAAATAAATAAATAAATAAACAAACAAACAATCAAATAAATAAATAAATAAATAAATAAAATAATAAATAAATAAATAAAGATGGATAAATGCTTAAATAAATTTAAAGGCTGGATGGATGGTTGAATGCATGCATGGATGGATTAATGGACAGATAAAAAATAAATAAATAAATAAATAAAGGACGGATAGTTGAATGGATGGATGGATGAATTAATAAAAAAATAAAGAAAGAGAGGAGAAAAGGAGAGAAGAAAAGAATGGATGGTTGATTGAATAAATATATAAATAAATAATATAATTAAATAAATAAAAGGCGAATAAATTGTTAAATAAAGATATAATGGATAGAAGGATGGATGGTTAAATGCATGAATGGATGGATAAATAAAATAAATAAATAAATAAATAAATGATAGTCGGTGAATTGATGGATGAATGGATAATCAATAAAGTTTGAGAAAGAAAATAAAGAAAAAAGAAGAGAAGGAAGAAAAGAAAGGAATAGATAGTTGGTTTAATAAATAAATAAATAAATAAATAAATAAATAAATAAATAAAATGATTTAATAGATGAATTAAGCAACGTCTTGTCGTTGGATTTAGTAAATTAATAATTTATTTAAATAAATAAAGAATGGATAAGCAATTAAATAAATACATAACCAGATAACGATGGATGGATGGGTGGATTGTTGAATGGATGGATGGATGGATAAATAAATAGATAAATAAATAAATAAAGAAAGAAATTGAATGGATGGTTGGAAAAAAAATAATGACATAAATAATGAAATGATAGATGGATAGATGAATGAATGAATGATCAAACGTTATTTATCTAGCCGAAATATTTGTTAATTCTGTGCCAGAAGTACTGAAGTATTAATTAATTAACATATAGGACTGAAGATGATAGGTGTAGTGTACCTTGTAAAGGTCGGTAATAAGTGATTTGTTTGATGGGATAACTTTTAAGTGTATTATTCATGGATGATTAATTCTCGAACTTTTTATAAATCTGCAGTTTCTCTCGAAAACAAAATACAGTAGAACTTCGATGGCTCGAAGTCCATGGGACTTCGACTAAATATTCGATCGAACATCGAGATATGATTGGAGGTTCACGTTCTCATGTTTACCGACCGTTAGAGAATCTTTAGATTTGTTTAACTTGTAAATAAACTAAAAGGTCAAATTATGAAAAGTCCGGATTAAAATTCCATTATTTATCACGAAATATTTAAAAAAAAATAATAATAAAAAAGAATAACATGTCACATTTATATAGAAAATTCAATCTGCCGTATGATGTTATATGGCTACGGGGTTAGAATATGGCACTTTATTTTTATTTCAAAAGGTTATGATACAAAATAAACTTACTTTATTTTTTGTTGCACATGTAATACTTTAAAGAAAAACAATACAAAACACAATCATTACCGGTCGTTTTAATCACGGGAAACATTACTATACATATTCCAAGGACTTGTAAATTACAGAATCCTGATGTGCAATTATAAGGCACGAGCAACTGAGGTGTTTTAAATAAGCGATAAAACACTTCCGCGTGTCGTAATCGGATTAAGAGATTAAAGAACTGAGCATATCGTCATTCTCTAAGTAGGTTAATCAATAATTAATTAATTAATTAATTTAAGGTAACTGTCTAGATTAATCATTTCGTTCCACTCTATTACTTTTGATGAAATCTGTAATATGGCTTCAGCTTGTGGTTTGTTTACAATGACCAGGTCCACATGTCCTTCTGGCAAAAACTGTATTCGAGCGAAAGAAGTGGAATTTTCATTTACTTTATACTTTTGAAAAATATTTATTGTTCGAGCGAGCAGGGGTATTCGAGTTAACGAATTTCGAGCCATCGAAGTTTATTTATATAGGATATAATAGGAAATTGGTCTTCTTGGTTGACTTCGAGTTATCCGGGGTATTCGAGGGAAAGACGTTCGAGCGATCGAAGTTTTACTGTACTTCAAGTAATTATTACTTCAAGTTATTATTTAACAATCGCTTATACATATAAATTTGATGATAATTCGAGGACACATTTTTACACAAATATCAATCTATAGCTTATTAGCTATTTATAAATATTATTTTACTGCTGTTTCTTTATATTTCGATATCCCATTATACAAATCTCTCTCTCTCTCTCTCTCTCTCTCTCTCTCTCTCTCTCTCTCTCTCTCACTCTCTCACTCTCTTTCTCTACGCCAAGGTTTTTTCTGTCTGCACAAGATTTAAATCCCATTGCATCGATGTTATATTATAAATTTATGAATTATGTAAATGAAATATCACAAAGATTATATTATGACGACATTAAAAATGTCGGTGGTTTTTCATGGGCATTTCAGTTTCTTCAATCACCGTAATAACTCCGCGAGAGAAGCGTAGAAACTTATGATTTGACAGGGCATAACCTCTCTCTCTCTCTCTCTCTCTCTCTCTCTCTCTCTCTCTCCTCTCTCTCTCTCTCTCTCTCTCCGTTTAAGCTATCCCTGATTAATTCACAATCTTTGCTCTCATAAAACATCGAGTCTATTCATTTGTTCTTTTTTCTTCCTTATTAGAGATTGGTTATTCAATATATTTATATCTAATTTGTTTAATATTTTTATTTGTCTTGAAAAGTATCTGTGCATCCAATATTATTATTCATTTCAATTAAAAACCAAATTAGAATTTTCAATTATAAACAAATTCAATTTACAAAATAGTCTCAATAACTTTTTTCTGAATCAAAAATAAATAAAAAAAATTTTAACAACAGAAGTGTACTTAGATAAGATTCTACAAATGCATATTAATGTCTAAAAATAACTATTTGTTGAATTTGCAATCTAATTAACTGATTTTGCCAGTCAAATAAAAAAGTATATTACAGGTGGGGTTTGACATTCCTACCTTCCTTTGATATATGAATGATTTATTTTTCTTTAGAATAAAAGATTGATTAATTTATACTATAAAATAAATAAAAATTATCATAATATATAAAATGGAGTAAAGTTACATAAACTTGCATATTTTCTATTCAAAATTTGAGGTTTTTAGAAATGGTCACATGATTATATTTCCTTAGGTTTATATAAATCATTTGTCCCAGTATATACATCCTACCCCGTGGCCTAATGGATAAGGATGCAGTGCCCGGCAATCTAAAGATAGCGGGTTCCACCCCCGCTCAGGACAAGTGTTATAGGTAAGATGTAATACACTGAGTTATGATGTAATTAGTATAGCGAATGTAGACAAAATATCAATAAAAATCAATAAATAAATAATAAAAAAATAATATAAAAAATTTTGAAAAAAAAAAAAAAAAAAAAAAAAAAATTGAAAATATACAGGAAAGAAAATTAAACATCTTAAAAAATATTTTAAAAATATTATTTTGTATAATTTTTTTATTATAATTTTTTTAAATAAAAAAATATATTTTTTTTAAAAATAAAACACAAATATTTTTATACCTCTTAAATAAATAAAGTAATTAATTAAGCAATAAATATTCATTTCTACCAATAATAATTTATCCGTGCTTAAAAGATGGCTTAAAGATGGCTTAAAATTTCAGTGCCATTAAGCCATCTTTAAGCCAAGCTTAAAGATGGCTTAAAGACATCTTTAAGCAGCTTAAAGATAGCTTAAAGTTGGCTTAAAGACATATTTAAGCCATCTTTAAGCCACCTTTAAGCTAGCTTAAAGATGATTTTTCGTCTTGTGTTACGGTGTAAGAATAT
The DNA here is from genome assembly GCA_029721355.1 of Tegillarca granosa. Classification (NCBI taxonomy): domain Eukaryota; kingdom Metazoa; phylum Mollusca; class Bivalvia; order Arcoida; family Arcidae; genus Tegillarca; species Tegillarca granosa. Next base: position 14,161,122 of record CM056611.1, on the reverse strand, counting down.
TGTCGGAAACAAGACGGAAGCACATATGTTTAGTTTCAGTCAAATTCCGGCTTCATCTGAATTCTGAGGCTTCAGGTAAACGGAAACTGATAAGTTACCAGCTGAATAGTGTCGGAATCGTTATGCTCCCGTTTATTGTTTTACGTCGAATTCTGTTTGTCACGAAAATACCGAGCTCCGTGCATTCAAGTTAAAGGTGATTTATTAATTAATTAACCAATAATTAATTAATTTTAATGAATGAATGAATTAATTAATTAATTAACCAACAATTTAGTTTTAATTTATTAATTTAATAACCAACAACTAATTAATTTTTAATAATTAACCATCAATTAATTAAAAAAATAATTTTTAATTAAATAATTTTCAATTGATTAATTAATAAAATTTCAATTAATAAATTAATTTTCAATAATTAATAAATTAATTTTCAATAATTAATTAATTTTTCTATAATTACTTAATCAATTTTCAATAATTAATTAATTTTCAATAATTAATTTTCAATTAATTAAATCATTAATATTTAATTAAATAATTTTAAATAAATTCAATCATTAATATTTAATTAAATAATTTTTAATTAATTCAATCATTAATCAATTTAAAATGAAATGATAATAAAAGCTTGATCCTGTCTAACGGAATCGGGTATTTTAAGTGATTTCCGTTTACGTCTACATAATTGAAACATAGATCTGTTATTACAATCAATCCCAATGACATCTGAAACCCAAGGTGCCAACGGAAACCAATGGTCAGAAATTTAGGAATTTTTGCAATTTTAAGTCGAATTCTAATGGTAACGGCATTGTGGAGTTGTATACGGCTGGAACAATGGAAATACGAAATATGATTATAAGTTCAGACTTGATTTTGTCACAGGAATATACGATTCTGCAAAACCAATAACCCCTTAACGTTAATATTTTTGGACACAGATGATCATCAGAATTTGATAATTTATCACGGGTTTTGATTAAATCCCAATCTAATCGTGACCCGGAGTTTCCGAGAAACTCTGCCGGTATTGTTATAATTCTGTTTTTTCAGACAGATTATATTAAAAATTTTTACGGGGATCTGACCTGGAGTTTTCGTGTTCAAAACATAAATGTAATACTTGATTTTATTCTATTAATTGTTTATAGGATTCTCAATTTTAACGCAGATTTTGTCAGGAAACGAATTCTCGAAATTTGTACATATGCTAAATAATGTCGGAAAAGCGTCTTTTTGGAGGTACTAGATCCAGTCAGTAATAGCGATTCCGTAGTTCCATTTGTTTGAAAAAAGCCATTTACATGTACTTTATGCATGTCGTATTAGTCTGCTTATCAAAACTTCATCGTTTAAAATTAAGTACTCAAAATAAATCGTTGATCCGTGAGAATAAATATATATTCCGATGTTCGGATACTATTTTCGGTTTTAAAAAACGCATTAGAATAATATATAAAAGAAAAGAAAAATAACCAACATAATTTTTTAATGTCTTATACCCATCTACATTTTTCGACAGGGGTCAACATTATCGATAACACGGTTTTAAAAATGCCTGGGTTAAAAGAACACCTGATAGCAATTATAGCAAATCCCCAAGGGTTAGTAACAGGCGTTAGTCTATTGAGACGAGTGACACATATAGACAGTAAAGATAATCGTTGTTTCCCGTCTTTTTACTATCTCTCTGAATAAATGTTTATAAATGAGAAAAGTATTCTAAACTTTTAATTTCCTATATGTATCTCTTGAGAAATTACAATTTGAATCAAGATAGATATTCGAAATGGAACAAAGTCCAGGTTTAAAATTCAAACTCTTCTGAACGTAAATATTAGAAAATTTATGGAAACAAAATCGTTATTGTGTTATTTATTATAGTAATTTCTTGAACATAACAAGGCATAATAATAATAATAATAATAAAATTTTCATATGCTACTTTGAATTATATAACTATGTAATTATCTAATTTCATATAATGGATAAATCAAATGAAATTAAATTAAATAAATCAGACACATGCCTGAATAAAAATATTAAAATAAGAGACCTTGGTGAAAAATTAAAAAAATGAATTTAAAATCGGATTCAGTGAAATTATAAATAGTCATGCTTTACACTTGGGCACACAATGAGATAATTTTCGACACCCTTTTTCTCAACTTTCCATGAAAACTTCTTATAGATTCTTTGTATTGGCAAATATGATGCATGTCCATCGTTCTGACATTTAGTTTGCCAAACAGAAACAGGTGGTTTATAATTGAAGGTACAATCTGTTTTCTTGAACCATTCAACATAGGCAATCATATGATCGATATATATTCCTTTTTCAATTTCGAGCGTGTGCATCAGGTAATACTTCACCTTCGCCGGTCTTGTATCTCCAGTCGGAATGCAGTTTGTATTTTCGTCAGCCCATGTAGCAAGTATCGTGCTGTAATTTCCAAGTTTTGAAGATGTCATTGATCCATATAATTCGCTATTTATATATAAAGATGAAAATTTCTTGCAAAATGAAGCAAGAAGAGAGATGGCAACATGCTTACTATACAAAAAAGGGTACATCTCTGCTAGTTTTGACTTTTCTTCTCTATTTAATTTGTATAATTCATAGGATTCTTGCTTAAAACTACACAACTCTAAATTTGTCCAAACCGAAGGCGCAATTTTGTCAATAGGTTCTACAGACGCAGACAATAATTCCGCTATGTTTTTGCATCCTTTTTTATTGTCTTTTTGTGGATAAATCAAAGCGTCGAAAAAATCTCTACACTCTCCGAAATCTCTATAGCGAAGCTCGCAAACAAAAGAAAATTGCAAAAACTTCCGCATGAATTGTATTTCTAATGCTCTTTTATTTGACGGTAAGCCCGAAAATAGGCCATTATATCTTTCAAATGAAAAGAGCCAGAATCCATAAACACTTCCAAAATCTAAAAGCGATTGTTCCAAATGACAATGCATGTGCATATTCGGCGTAATGAAACAAGATCCATAGTTTTTTTCAACCTCAGTTCCGAATTTCACAAGCAGCCTGTGAGCAATTTTAATGTTTCCCAAACAGATGCATGGTTGACACAAATGTATACATGCCAAAACAAATGTTTGCCAAACTTTTAAGTCCGAATCTGGAAGTTAGTCTTGAAGTGCATACATGGAATATATAATTACCCAGTTCTTCCATTCTTTTGCTGTAAATTGGCCATAATTTGTCGCAATATTTTCCGGTAGTCTTCCAACATCAGACGTCACGTTCAACGATTTTATTTTAGCTGTTATTTTCTCTAAATCTTTTTTCTTTAGAATTTCTTCATCAACCCAATACGAAAACATTTTTTTCGCTGTTCCGAGAAAGAGATTGTGCATTGGATCAATGGTAAGAAAGCGTGATGGTTTAAAGTAATCAAGCTCTAAAAAGACAGTATATCTGTAGCCAAATTCCTTTTCTATGTTTTTCTTTTGTGTCAAGGTTTTTGTATTTTTTATTCGTTGCGAATGTTTGTAATGGTCTTCTTTTGTTCGTGGGATCCATGTTTTAAAATCAAATCCACCACAATTCCTTTCGCCTTTTGAGTTAGTAATTTTCTTGGTGCAGTGTGAACAACCTTGAGTAGCACTATGACCTAAAAACCCACAAAGTTTGCGAGCTGCTGGTATATCAGTTGCAGCAAAAAGCAATGCAAATCTTGTTTTGCAAGTTGTATCTTGGTCACTTATTTTCAAATCGAGGCCTCTCCATAATGCTTTTAATTCGTCAACTAAAGGTTTTAGAAAAGAATTAAGTGATTTTGGCTCTTTGTGCAAACAAGGCAAAATTCCAACTAGAATAACGTTTTCTCTTAAATATCTTTTTTCTCTAGGCAAATTCATTAACACCAAATAAATAGCTCCAACAGAAACGGCCCTACGTCGCTTAAATGGCTGAAACCAATCTACATTAAACATTCCCGCAAACTTTTACGTCCCGTCAAAAAATCCAGATTTCTCAAAATCCTTCCATACTCTGCCATCATATACATCAGCTATTTTATCACTATGAATATGTCGGTCTCTCCATTTTTGACATTCTTGTATGAATTTTGGACGTAGGAGAAATTCTTGTAAATGATCAATAACGCCTTTATAACAATAAACGTTGAGAGGATAATATACACTTTTACCACTAGACAGACTTACTTTTCTTAGTAGTTGGCCCCCACATTGAAATTTCCCTTTTTTCCTTATTTTCTTTTCTTTATCTGCTATTTGACATCAAATACCAAATTATAGCATTTTCGTATAATTGTGTCGCCACTGACCTCGACAAGTATATTATCGTACTTGTACAAGGCGTAACAGTTTTGACATACAACATACTTTGTGAAATTATCTCTATCAAATCCCATAAATTTTCTAACTCCATAAAGCGTTCCAGGAAACATTTTGCAAATTTGACAACATATATGATGAAATGGGCTTAAAACACGAAAGATTTGTTTTATAAAAGTCAGTAAAATATCAAAACAACATCACTTAGCATATGTACACTCTGTATGAACAATATTGATGACAAAATTCACAAGATATTTTTCCGAACTTGGCTTTCACTTGAAATGTTTCTATTATCTTGGAAATTACCAGCACTTATATCACTTTCAATTTCTGATTCTTCTATTTCGTCCCACACTTCAGGTCTCCCGTCTGTATCAACAGTTTCCTATAAAATAAGTAAGGAATATTATTTTTAGGACTATGAAAGTAAAATAATACATGTAATAAAAACATTTCAGAAAAAAGGCTCAACCGAAACAATAAAAAAAGATGAGGTTAATATTTTGTCATGTTTTTCTTTTGAATGCATTAGTTAATTCATAAAACTCAAAAGTAGTACATGGCAGTATTAACCTTACATCAGTTATATGAATAAACTGCAATGACACACTCAAACATAATTTGACATCGACAGTAATTCATCCTACAAAAGTTGCTTTATCACCCTTATCTCAAAAAGGCTACGTTCTGTTTTTCATATTCAAAGCTGACATTCTACCGACATTGTATGTGACAAAGGTTAAAAGGAATTTTCTTACTTTTAGATTCGATTGTTTACATATTATGGCGTTCTATAACGGCGAACTTTTAATCATCATCCATCTGTTCCTTCAACCTTGAGACAGCAAAGCGAAAGGGCAAGAGCGAAGAAGCGAAAACACAATTGAAATAGTTTTAACTTGGCCTGAATAATTAAAACTCTAGTCTCTTGACTCTCTTTCATCTTTGCAACCTCACTCTTTAGATTCTGTTTTTTGCACCTTTTATAAAATATTCTTCTGTAATCACTTACCGATTCCAATATATTTTCACTCTCTAAAGAATCCGTATTTTCATCAGATTCGTTTTCTTCTCCCTCGTCTAAATAAATATTGTCACATTTATCTGACGTGTCACTTTCGGTGTCATCATCTACATAATAAAAAATAAGGTAGTGTCACATACATGTGTATAATAATTCATGAGGTGTATTTGTTGCTTTGATTACATTTTTAAATAATTTTGGTCGGCATTACCCCCAACCAGTTGATATGAACAAACCTGAACTGTTATTCAAAGACAAATGGCTAAAATTCTGTTTTAATTAATTAATTTTAAGGTATTATTTGTTCTCTGAACTATGTTATTGCGGACAAAGTATGCATTTTTGTATGAAATAGTTCTGCATATGGACCTTATGTCTGACACTCATTACTAAAATTTATAGTTTAAATTCACCGAAATTGTTAGTTAAAGCTTTTGTAATAATCACCTGAGCTTTCGACACATCTTTTTCGTCTTTTGGCATCAATACAAACTCCGGACTCTGCAGGGAACACAAAACTTTGATTTTCTGACGATCTTTTACTATGGTTGTAAGCCGTTTTCCTTGGAAGGAGTGCATCACAATGACTGCAATAAACTAATTTTCTTTTGTTATCGGCTTTATCCATAATTGAAATATAGCACTCAAAGTTAGAACAGGACAAGTTAGAATAATAATAATAATAATAATAATAATAATAATAATAATAATCGTCACCATCATCTTCATCATCTATTTATTTATTTATTTATTTATTTATTTATTTATTTATTTATTTATTTATTAAGTGTCACATAAATCAATATTTAAATACAAATTTACAAACTTTTATTTCATAACCGGCCAGATGTGACCTACGAGACACTTATTAAAATACATTTTAAGAAATATTTTATAAAAGTAACCCTTTAGTCCACCACATGGAACATTATCGATTTTTTTCATTATAATATCATAAAAAATTAAACATTTTTGTCTACAGTCATGTTGAATAAAAAGATACAAAGATTACGGCAGCATTGCCGGACATTATAGAATTAAATACATAAGTAGATATAGTTTGTTGGAACTTGCTATTGTCAAATTCTTAAATATCATTTGATAGCGATATACAATAAATTTGTTGGTTATACTATAAACTTTTTTTTGTATGAATGTATATAAAATTTTTATGTTTAGTACATATATAACTCAATTACAAAATATATTGAAGCAAAGAACCAGCAGGTTTCCACGATTTTGGTAGTAAATTAAAAAAATAGACTTACAAATCAATCAATGTTTTTTCCGGTATTTTTTTAATTATGTTTACTTTGGAATAAATTTTAATTGTAGAATAATTAATTATTGATATAGCTAATGAGCGTATAAGACAAATGTATTACTGGGAGAGAGACAAGAAATATTATTATTTTAAGTGTAAAATTGAACCATAGCGCTTTTTAATTCAGATTTAGAATTTTGCCTTCTAAATAGTTGTGTCATTTATATTGTTACGGCTTAATGTATAAAGATACAAGCATCACTGGAAAAAGAATTTTCACTAATTTCCTCGCTTAAACGCTTTGTGAAGCGACGTATATTGATAATGTTTCATCTACAAAAAATCTTATTGAGAAATGGAGTATTTAAAATGCTGAAATTATATCCAGTATATGTTGGGATTTTTCGTGAAGTGATAAATTGAACACAGCTGCAGGGGTGCCTTAAAAATGTCGGATGTTAAAGTAGGTTATGCCTTAAATTTTACAATAATATCAATATAAACTTACCCTTCAGATTAACTTGGCTTTCAATTCGTCGAACTTCAGGTCTTAATGGAAACAAAAGCTGGAGCAACAGGTATCCAGTAAATGGTGAAATTTCAATTTAAAGTCGCGATCAGTGACAATCGGTCTTTTCTATAGAAAATTCTGCCAAAAGGTATAACGCCGTTTAATCAATGACGTCATTCATTAGGGAAAGGATTCAACAAAGCAAACTCGGTATCATTATAATCCGATTTTCAAACAAGACACTAAAATGGCTGAAAGTTCAAATGCATCAACAGAAAAATCAAAGTTGGATGAAATAATGGAACAGATGAAGCAAATGAAAGAAAAACTCGAGAGTCTCGAAGAAGGTTTACAAACACCAAAAAGGCCAAAAACCGTCAAAATTCCAGAAGACGTTAAGGTAATGTAAAGCAGCGCACCTTGCACATAACACACAAACACACACACGCAACACACACACACACACACACACACACACACACCTTTTTCATATCAAAATTCAAATATTATATACTCTGATATATTGTGGCTGTGTTAATAGAAATTTGGGTTTAAAAGATTACTTAGAAAAAAAGCTAAAATATTGCTCAAGATTAAAAACGAAAAGTCTTACATTATTTTATCATGGCGAAGACTTTGTGATGTACCGTGATAATGTATTCAAAATATTAAAAAATGATATAGAATGGAACATATCTGAAATAACTCACACACGCATGTACACACACACACACACACACTCTCTCTCTCTCTCTCTCTCTCTCTCTCTCTCTCTCTCTCTCTCTCTCTCAACAAACATAATTATAGATATTTAAAATCCCTATATATTTTAGCTACAATACGCCTTGTATGGAAAACTGTTAATAATGATTAATATGCGCAATGACTGCATAAAAAAAAATAATAATAATAATAATAATAATTAAGTTATTATAAATTTTCTTCCATATTTTAGTCCAGTATCAATAAGTTACTTTCTTTCATTTTAAAAATCAATTGTAACCGTGTAGATCTATTTATTTTTTGCCACTTAAACTTCATTTCCGAATCTAAAGACGTGTAGTTGATAACATCGTCCATCGTAATCGGGGCCCATACTTTTGGATTAAATTGTATCAATTTTATAAAACATCAAAACTTTTGTTACAGGCACATGTATTTTTAGTGGTATTTCGATGATAAAAAAAAAATTTTCTATGTTCAATTTTTAAATGGACATGTCACATGATTTCTTTTTGAAATTATTTTAACGCCTACCTCTTAAACATCAAAGGTTATCATTTCTTTTAATAGTGTTTTCAATTAATTTTATATAATTTAACACCTATCAGACAGACTATCATTATTAATTCACACCTTTTTTCTTACTTTTTGTACGACATGAAGTAGTGAGATATAATGTCCATACATCCTGTGGCAAAAAGCCAGCAAATAATTCGTTAATGGATAAATCCTTACGGCATCTTATCATTAATTAATTTTTAATAAAAGCACTTTGATAATTGCTTCAATCAGTCCCAAGACTAGAATAAATTCTTTGATTCAAATTTTTTCCAAAGTAAATTTTTCATTTTAATCAATAAAATTATTTGTAATTTTATCTTTTTAATTATTATTCAAGCGACAGAAAAAAATTGAATAATTCGATATGTCTTTATGGGATATTCTGTGTTAACGAAGACAATTACATATCTCTGGTTTGACGATATACATTTATTTTTTAATAACATAAAAACATGTTTTAGTATACTCTATTTGGTGTTGTACTACTTTCTTACATTTTGTATACAAATTAAGTTTTGATGCCATGGTCAAGAATTTAGTCGAGTTCTGGGATGGCTCAATAGAAACCAGAGGGCTGAAATTAGGCGAGGGACTTTCATGTAATACATTCTTGAGAGTCTTCCAAAGTGGGATGCGAACCTAAAGTCAGAGACGCATTGAACCAACCCGTGCATTTATCAAAAATTATAAGAATGTTTTTAAAATTAAATTTGCGAACGATTCTGGAACACAGTTTTTTTAAACATGTAAAATGGTGGATGTGAATGCAATAGACCTCTTGCATTGTTTAAGCTTAGACTTGTTTAACTGGTATTTTCTCTTTCCAGGCTGCATGTCGCACAGTTATAAAGAAATAAAAAGAGGAGAAGACAATTGTGTTTAATTTTGACAGGTATTTGGATTATTTCCTCTTTAAACTTGTATTTATCATCTATATAGAATAACGAATTTGAGTCGTTTGTCACACTAAATTCTTAATACTTCATTTACAGTTGCCCCCATTTTTGTCAGTTAGTTTGATGAATATTCGATTTAAGATTCTACATAAAGAAGTATATACTAGTATATATATATATATATATATATATATATATATATATATATAGTTTTAAACTTGCATAAGTATTGGGACGTTCGTGATTTTCATACTCGAAATATTGGGTCTTCATCTAACTATTGGGTCATTTTCCATTAATTGGGACATGACCCAATAATAACGTTGGGTCTCCAAAAGTCTTGTGTTCAATTTGAAATTTCTTTCAAATAAACTTAAAATAACGTCTCGTCTAAAACCGAATTATTGGGACCCGAAAATCGGCTATGTATACGACACCGTTAGCTCATCATAGTTAGACCTTTCCAGAGATGTATAAATGTATAAATTCAGCCAATCAGCAGCTTCCGATATACGACCTATGACGAAAAGAGACGGAAACAAACGATGTACAAAAAGAAAATGGCGGCTTTCCTTTTGACTGAAAATTGTGGTAAGTATTGTCTTTGTAGCGATTCAAAACTAAATTGTTCTCGTATAGGCAAATTTTAAAAGACAAAATACAGAAACTAAATGATTTTGCGCAGGACCCGCCGAATATCCGATGGACGCTAACTATTAGAATCATACATCACTATCAATGTGCTGTACAATGCCAAGGCACAGGGCCTTGGTGTCAGGATTTTTGTAATTTTGTTTTAAAGATTATTTGTGTTTTTATTACATGCGAGGTTGGTACTAGTTCATACATATCGATAACTTTGCCTGAAATCCATTTTTAACAAACTTCAAAAAATTTCGAAGTAAATATATATATAACATTGAAAAACACAAGGACGAAAGTCGCCATTTTGAAAGTCTACCCCTCGCTTGGAAAAAAAAAATCGTGAAAAATCAACCGATCCATTCTTTCACATAAATTTCATTTAATTCAACTGTTAAAAGCCTGTCTTTGTAAATCCCACTTGGAATTACAATTGCAGCAATTCAAAATCACCGAGAGCACTTCTACGTTTGCGAGTTTCGTCCCTTGTCAAGGTTCTCCCATTCTGAGATTTTATAATGTGGTAATGGTAATTCCAAGTGGGATTTACAAAGACAACAAGAAGAACGTTGCATTTCTCTGGAAATCGTCCGATTTTGAGTTTGGTGGAAAAATTCAGATAGTTATTGAATTTCCTGACACCAAGGCCCTGTGTGCCAAGGCACTAGTGGCGACGTCTTTGGAACTATTGACAGGTGGTAGAGCACTCGCCTATATTGCGGGAGGTCCCGGGTTCGATCCCCGGTCCGACCCTGCATTTTTTCTCTCTCCTGTTACAGTTTGGTGGCCAGTGTGGCCCTCGGAAGTGATGGACTGACATATATTCGGCCGTATAAAGTCCATCCGAGGGAATTCGGGGTGAGATTTCCCATAGGATCATGGGAAACTCAAGAATAACAGGGGAGGAAGGTAGCGGTCTGGATAGCTCAGTTGGTAGAGCACTCGCCTATAGTGCGGGAGGTCCCGGGTTCGATCCCCGGTCCAACCCTGCATTTTTCTCTCTCCTGTTACACACAAATACATGTATTAATGGATATTATTCAGGTGGTACCACTGGCAGATTCCATTAAGTACAAAATTGTATCTATTACAGTTCTATATTTACTATATCCCCCCCCTCCCCCAATAGCAAAAACCAATACTTATTTTTCTCATCCATAGAGCCCTGGCCCTGTTGTCAAAAAGACTCTGATTGTATTGTACAAGACATAAAATTAGCTGCAGTGGCTATTTTACTGCCCTGGATAGACATTTACTATTACTTGTATTCTTGCTGTAATGCTTCAATAGTTTTGCAAGTAGTT